>CM040171.1:4750000-5965000 GCA_022606695.1 Vaccinium macrocarpon | reverse complement strand
GAAATATGTTCCAAGTGAAGTGGCAACACTTGTATTCGTCTGTCAAGCAACCCGAAAAAAGCGGTAGAAAAGGAAAATATAAATTAAATAAGCTTCATCAAAAAGAGACCAATCAACAAACCAGCTCCCCCAACCCCAACATTCCTGCAATATGTTGCAAGTGTACACCCCAAAATGAAATCTCATAAATCCTTGTATAAAGTTACATACCTGCAATATGTTAAGCACAGTCCTGATTACATCTTGATCCTTCAAGAAGTCCACACTTTGGCGCGCCTGTCCAATAATTTCTGCCCATTTCTGCCCAAAATAATGAAATCATAAGTGACCATCAAACACTGATACAGCTCCGAGCATGTCACACATGCTCATTGCTCACACCCACTTATAAGCATGCACAAAGAGAAGCACTCATTTTATACAGGATTCTCAGAGGTGCCCAAAATATATGCTTGCCTGATTGGGAAGCTCCATCAGCCTCTGCAAATATTCGTCCCTCTTCTGAGGATCTGATTCTGCTTGAATCATTTGACCAACCTAAAACAGCAGGACACCAATAATTATATTACAACAGCACTTTACGCTGAGTCTACTACTGAAGCATCAGATCAACATACTGATTCATAAAACGAATGAATCTGATGAGGCTCTAGATCTGCTATTGTTGTTGGAAGGCTTGTCAGCAGTTCAGATACAAATGGTTCATTTTCTCCCACCTAGAAACAAGAGAAGACAACAACTGCAAAATTCAAAGACTTATTCCATATATCCAATAGCGATTCCACCAAAACCATATAACGGACCTGTGTAATGACAAATTTTCGCTTGCACTTCTGGACAATTTTCAAGAATGTATCACAAGCCATATCCTGAAAGAAAACATCATACACAAATAACAAAAGGAATACTTCACTTTTCTCAAGATAAAGAGGTATAACCATCTATTTACCCATAGTAAAGTAAGAACAAAGATGGAAGTAGGATTGAGCCAGTGGATTATTGGAAAAAAGATACTCATTTAGTTGAGCAATTTAAAAGAACAAGAATGAAGATTGCCACATTTGGTGATCGACAAATCTTAATAAAGCCCAATAAAACTTACAATTGACAGTAAGAAAGCTATCAGAATAATCAACTAGAAAGCACAACATTAGCCAATTTGCAGTACGGCAAAAGCTTAAAACTTATCTAAAAGAATAGACAAGACAAACCAGTCATTGATCAAGCAGTAACAAAACAATAAAAGACTGGCTTTAATCTAATCAGATCTATTGCACCCTTGATTATGAATGTGGAACTCATGGCCAAGTACTCTTAGGAAAAGACGAGACACTAGATACCAAGTATAGGCTGACTTTCTTGAGCTAAAAAAACACAGTAAACTAATAAAACCGTTTCAAAGCATACTGCAACCAATGATACATTTGGTCGCGGAGGGGACACGAAGTTGTTGGCAGACCATGCACCAGATTTTCCAAACAATTAAACGTCTTCCAAACAATTAAACAACTCGCCTTGAGAAAAACTAAGGATCCTCAAGTTGCTAGGTTATAAACAACTATTATGTAAGTGAAACAGTTTTTTTTTTCGGGTAAATATCACAGGTAAAAAAATAATCAACATGATTATGAGCTACACCTAACAGAACATTCTGAGATATTATGGGTTACGTGTGTTATGGCTGGAATTGAAAGGGACGGGAGGTTTCTTGGCAGAAAATAGCAAAGCAACAATGACCAATTACAAGGAGATGTCACAAGAGAAACAACTGACCTGAACTCCAGGATGTGTTTCATGCATGAACTCGAACAGCTTATTCACAACAGTTTTTAAGAACTTCCAATGAGCCCTAAGAAACCTTGGGTATTGCCCAACAACGTACCTAAAAAACCAAAAGAAGGTAAATAAAAAGAATTTTTAGATCATGAGCTCAAAAACAATTCTCAACCTTTGAAGTACAAGTACCGCAAAGTTTTATTGTTCTACATGCAACGAGATTGGAGATTAGAAACCAAAAGACATTAATCAGTTCGCAAGTTCAACATGAAAAATTCTTACATGATGTTACTTGCAATAACAGCCTTGTTGTCTTTTCCTTTTGTAATTTCACACAAATTTAGGAGATCACGAATCACCATAACTAGAAATCTGTTTTCCTGAAAAAGGTAAAAAACATGACAAAACACAGATGACGTGAAAGAAACATAAGAATAGTTTTAGCCTGACAATACCACCAAGTTGATAAAGCAGGTTGCAAACCTTCATTAATCTACTGATAACCAAAAACTACATATCCAAACTGTAAAACCCAACTGTGTCGTAGATAAAGGTCAAGTAAAATGTACTAATTAAATGAGCATGCAATACCCATATGACAGAATACAGACTCATGAAATATATATAATAGAATTCGAGTAGTACAAGAGGAATAAAATTCAATACCTCCAATCAGAGAATGAAATTAACCCAGAAGGCAGATTTAAATCAGAAAACAATCATAACAAAAACCATGACAGCATTGTGCCCCAAAAAGTTCTTTATGGATAAACCATGCTCAAGTGTGTAAAAAAGCATACCTGTTCCTCCATCATGGACCCTGATATAGATCCTATTGCCCAGCATAAGGTGTTTAAGTTGTTCCATGTCCAATCCTCACCAGTCAGTTGCTTACTCAATTTCTTCAGCATCTATATCATAAGGAGGGCACAAACGTAATGCATTATATAAGATTGCATAGTCTGCGAGATTCAATGTTAAAAGCACAGTAAGGCAAAACTTCCTACTCAAAAACATAGCCATGGTGTGCCGATAGCCGTGAATTTGTATCCATCCGATAGGCCAAAGGTAACGTATGGGATACCAGATATGTGCCTGACCTCGTACCCAATCAGACATCAGATACACTAATTTATGCTAACAATATTTGCCAAGGCAAAATGTCACATCTGATAATAAACAAAATATTCTTGCCTTTCACATGGATTGGGATAAGAATTCGCTTTTTACCCAATATCCTACTCAATTTCAAGCTTTTGTTGCCGAAATGTTTACACCACATCCACCTCTGAAGCATGGATACTAAACAAGCCCATTAAATTTAAAAGTGGATAGTGATTGGATACAACACAACACCAACCATAACTCCCTGTCCTCAAGCCAAAAGATCAAGTGGGACAAATTTGTTAAGAGTAAATTAGTATATATGAAGTTTCTTGGCAAATGATAAGAGGGAAAATCATTTCTAGAGTCCAATAAATCATTTACATCGTTAATTCATGCCATGATAAATCCTTCAAAACATCCAGTGCTATATTCCTTCCACCAAGCGAATATCATCCACACCAACAACAAGATTTTCTACACTAATCACATACGGACATATACATTGATGGTGAATGTACATCCATAGAAGCACTTTAGTACACATTAGTACACATTTCCTTTGAAAAAACAAGCACACAGGCAATTCCAATTCGTACCTGCTTTTCAGTATCTTCGTGGTCAAGATGTGACAAGTAGATAAGTGCTTCCCTCATGCTCTACCACAAAGTTATCCAATTACAATTAGTTACTGTAGGAGAAACAAAGGCAGAGAAACAAAACACACAAAAGCAAAAAGGATCCCGAGCATAAATTCTAAAATATACACACACAACCACACAAAAATATTTTGATTAGACGCTTCAACATTTTATGTTGAAAAGACAGCACATTGGCCGAGCAGAGGTTTAATACCTTATATTGAACGAGGACATCATTGTCCTTCATAGTTTCACGGACTATATTCCCATTTTCATCCTCAACAATCAGAACTTCTTCAGGCTTAGCCATACGGCAGATCATTAGTAATCTCAACTTGGACATTGGACCCGCATAGAGCTGCCGTCGCTGCAGCAGTTGAGGACCAAGACCATCAACCATACCTGGAAATGGCATCTGCCAATTGAACACTCAGCTCAGAGATTTTTAACGCGATAGGAGCATAAATCTACACATTTTCTAATTAGAAAAACTTTAAACATTACGGCTCGTTTGTTAGGCGGATACGAGGTTTTGGATGGATAAGGAAGAAGGGTGGATAAGAGGTGGATATGTCATAAGGGGGATTAGTTAAAGATGGGTGATAAGCTAAGAATGGGTTTGTTTGGTATTTGAAATAGATGGATAAGAGTGGGTGGATAAAGAAATAATGTGAGAATTTACTTAATTGTCCCTGTAGTGGGAGTAAAAAAAAGAGGTCGGAGAGATTTGAGGGCCCTTAGAAAGTTTGACATCTGAATTTGCATGCTTTGATAGTGCTTTAAGGTCCAATGAAAAGTGTGTACATTCTAGCAACAAAGAAATCAACTGAATCAATTAGTGTGTGTAACTAAGCAAAGCTAAACAAGAGCACAACTCAAAAGTAAAAAGGCAAGGCAACAATGCAGCAAAATAACACCATAAAAGTGCAGCACCCAAACCCCTTAAACATGCACGAGATGATAAACGCAAATTTTTGGACAATATACACCAGATGCAATACCTAGACCAGGAAATACAACAATTGCCACACATACATAAGCAGATATATTAACATCATGCATATTTTTGTGCATGCATCATACTCGCATTGGAATATAGATCATCTGCTATCTCTTCAATGATTCTCATTGATTAACTCAATCCAGTTTTCATGACGTGATAGAAAGAAATATTATACTAAGAAAGGAGACTAGGGAATTCCCAGGTGCAAAACAAGTGCTCAAATTATAGATAGCTGTGAAAGCAGTCTGCCAATCCTTTCCATTCATGACTTCAAGTTTCTAACAAGAGCAACTCTTGTGTGGATTTGAACAGAGCATAGAAAACAATTTAACCTAAGAGGCAAACCTCTAATCTAAGATGTGATAAACTAAAACAATAGCAAAACATAAATCTTAAGGCCAAGTCAAACAAAGCAAAAAAACAAGGAGAAACAGTGGTGGCTGTTGTCAATAAAAACAGCTTGCATCCCTTGGCTACGGTTCTATATCTTTTCTCTAAAGAGAAAATTCTTAGATTTGATCAACTGGAGACATGTAAAGTTCTTTTGTTCACTACCTACACTGCAAACAGGTCGCTCCTCCTTGATAAAACAATAAAATATCCAACAAAGAATCATAAACCTGGGTTATAATAAAACAACACAAGAAATTGAAGCTTATGACTCATGTTTCATATAACAAGGAAGATGAAGTGGGCCAATACAAATAGTAGGAGCCAGATATCCATGAATAATAAGAAGAATCCTAAATAGAACCTCCAAACCGCACACACTAAAGCACCACACGATCATAATCTCTAACCCAAAGAACCAATATTACCTGTAGTCCCATCATGTTTGCTATGGCCGATGGATTATCCAGATTATGATGTGCCTCAAACAGCTCTAGAACTAAAGAGTTCCAGTAGTCCAAGCAAACCTGTCAAATTTTAGGAGCAACTAGGTTGGAACACATTAGATTAATCAGATGGGATGCTAAAGAGATACAGCAGCACACGTACCTTAAAAACCTCGGTGTCATCCACATACGAAATGTTTATGAGATATTCAAGACCCAGTAGGAGCGCAGATATATTATCTGGTGAGGATTCTAAAACCCGAATATGCGACTGCACCAACATTAAAACAATTAAAGATGCTGTCAGGCAGCCTTCGAATCAAACTCCAAAACATGCAAATAAATTTGGGAAAAAGAAAAGGTCAAAGCTTCAAGTTTACAACTCACAAAATCATCAAAATCTTGCCAGTTGCCACTTGTATAACTAATAAAAGAAAAACAACTAAGATTAATGGCATGGTTGAGCAGTTCAGAGCAAGTGTTTCAGAGAGTTTTTTTCAATCTAAATTGTTTAGTTGGGAGTCAAGGGAATGCAACCCATCCCTTGATCAATTCGTTGACATCATAGATATTTTTTATGTTTAGAATGACGTATAGGTCAGTTGATTGATTGGTGTCTTTTTTGTGTTTTCCGTTTTATGTCCTTTTGTTCCTTGTTCTCTTATGTGCATGGGCAGCATCCCCTTGATGCCCTTTCAATAACTTTGTACTCGCCAGGAGCTACTAGTTATACGAGGCATTGTAAGACATCAATGATACCAGCTGCTTCCAATCTGCTTATGTCCAGATGCGCTATTAACCAAGTGAAAGCAGTCACAGCCACATAGGTCACCCATTGTGAGCATAGTATATACCAGAAATTTAAGGTTGATGCCAGTTGTCTTTGCAAGAATGTAGAAAACTAAAAACAAGGCAAATCTCTTGGCATTTTTGGGCTTAGTTTTCCGTTTGATTTTAGCAAATGAGTTTAACAGGTGCTAAAATCATGATTTTGAAATCAAAAAATGAAGTGGTTCTGTGTATTGTTTTTTGATTTTTTTCACACCAAATTAAAGTACTCCTCGTGTACTTTAATTCGGTGTGAAAAAAAAATCAAAAAACGATAAACGGAACCACTTAATTTTGTGATTTGAAATACCTATGATTTTAGCACCTAAACTCATTTGCTAAAAGCCTAAAATCATGGTCTAAAATCAAACGGAAAACTAAGCCTTAGCCAGAAGAATATTTCTCAGTAGGGAATCTGGAAACCGGATGACATCATGCAAATACATGTCCACGATCTAGAAGGATACCTGATCTCCTCCGAAACTTCACTGTAATTGTCCTTATAGACCATTTCTGTTTTCGTAAGGAACATAAAAGTTTGATGGCTAAGACTCAACAGATTTTTGTCTGCCATTTGTGCAGTTATTTTTTTCCTTTTTCTTTTTCAACGAGTATAAGAAAATCTTTCAGTACCCATTTGAATAGCATCGTAGTTCAATACTTAATGAGAACAACCGATGATGGACCGACTGGTTGGCAAGATAAAGGCCAGTGCAGTAACTTTAGAAATAACCACCCACCAGAGGTTTTTCAGTGGCTCTTGCATTGTGTAGTTACACAAAAATGACTAGTAGCAAAGAAAAGGCTTGCCTTAAAAAATGACGTGAAAAACAGCGCCAGGTTCTGAATGAAGGCCTGCAAATAAAGTACAGTGTTGGCTTATGCAAGTGTAAAAGTTTCAACGCCAATGAGAAATACATGCATGTGGAATATTCACCTGCTCGTCACTAGAACCATTTGCATAAGCTTCGGAGAGGTTTGTATTGGGTGGAAGAATGGCCTAAACACACCAAATACACCTCGAGTCATTGCAAAGAGAAACCAGTAATCCCAATCGAACAACGTAAAATAGGAATGGAATCCATAAAATACCAACAACTAAAATGGCAAATCCACACAATTAGTTTTTCGAGTTCTAAACTATTTTTATGGAAATATTTAGTACCTGCAGTTGCACCATGAAGATAGTATACATTTTAACGTACTGCACGTTATAGAAATCACCAAAATTAAGGGCAGCAACCTGCCAATATCAAGACATCACAAAGAAAATGTTGAAGCAGTTCGGGAGCATTTTTAACCTTTGGAATTTGCAAAAGCAAAATGGAATAAGTATATACCTCAGTCAAACACTGGAGGGTGAGATTTCTATAAGATGGCACAGGGAAAAAGTTTAAGAGTGTCTCAAGCTGCAAAATTTGTGGAACAAAAGAGTGTCACAACATGCTTTGGCTTTTTCCTCAACACTTCAAACAAAAGTTTCAAACACAAATGAAGCATCCATTTTTTTCCACTCCAAAAAGAGCAACAGAAGGAGCCTGATGATGGCCTTCTCATACCAAGCCCCAGCCCCGTGTTCATTAGCTGGGACATTAACAGTACAAAATACTGGTGTAGGTGATAACACCGCTTACATCAGGTAGTGCAAGTGCAGGTTAACACTTAACAAGCACTTTCCCCACAAAAAAAAAAAAACATCGTAAACCAAGCATGTAAAAAGAGAAAACAAACCAGCGGAGATTCAAAAATATATCCCAGAGGAATCCATGAAAGGAAAGCATGCAGTGTCGCCAGTGTAGCCCTTATTAGCTCAGTTCTTTGAGATGCCGCTGATAGTACATACAGGCATAGCTCATGAATGAGCTGAAATTCGCTGTAAACAAACCAAACAATCTTCTGATAAGATTAAATAAACAAAAACATAAGTTATTCAGGTCAGTCAGGAACTTCAAAGACAAAACAAGGCAAAAACAAACAAATATTACCCAGAATCAAAACCTAGAGCCATAGAGGAACCCAAGCCTGTTCCAGTGATAGATCAATAGGCGACAAACATGTTGCCAAACAAGGTATATAAACAAAAAAATTGACAAGACAATATTGGAAGAAAGCCCATATGTGGGACCCAAAAAGCAAGACTATTGCAAGGAGTAAGAAGCAAGTTAACCATGGAAGAAGAACACAAAAATACCCCGAGATTTTGAAAAGCAATTCTCTTGAATACATTCTGAGACCATTGCCAAACTTCTTCATCTAGGTGTTTACATATCCCACGTTATCACAGTCCATTGTTAGCCTAGTAATATGGTCACTCAAATTGTTAAGAGTTCGTAAAACAGTATATTAGGCTACAGGTTGGGACCACCAGGATGATGGACATTTAAGGGAGTACAGTAGTAACATAGGGAACCCATCACAAGCTAGTCTCCAATGATGATATTTTAATAGGAAATTACCTGTTCAGTGACTGCTTAAGCTCTTTGATCTTCTGTTGTGTCATTTCACCCCTTGAGAAATCAAAAACTTCTTCACTTAACAGCTGACAAGTAACAGTTAAAGATGGTGAAAACGCTTCCAACAAACTCCAGTTACTCCACTCACTTCAGAAAAATCAAACTAGCTTACTTTTAATATAGCCATGCAATTTTCACATATAGTTTCACTAGTCTTTGCTGCAGCAACAAGATCAGGAATGAAGCTTAGCCATCTGGATGGCCACTCATGTTTCAAAATCTGTAAATCAGGAGGTCATATACAATTGAGATTACATTTCAAAATAACTCAATAGATCTCTAATAGAACAAATAATAGAATGACCTTTCCAAAAGAAGTAAATCCAATAACAAGGCAGGCAAAAGTTACAACCATGATGCCTTCGAAAGCAAAAGTGACCAGCTTGAATGAACATAGAATCTTTCCCAAGGACGTCCCAACTGACCATACTCCTTTTGCAATATTGCTCAAAAAATGCTTGCAGCTATGCAAAATAACTTAGGTATCCTACCCTGATGCATGCCATACAATTTACCTGGACTAATATTATGTTGAGTTTGTTGACATACAGCCTTTCTCGCCGAAAAGAGATCTCATCACTGGACAGCTAAGCAAGGGAAATTAAGGTGAATGACACAACTCAGCATAGACTAAAGAGAAAAAACAACCATCAATGTGAGGGAATTTACAAAGGAAATAACCTCGTACCTTTACAATGACCTCAGAAATGTAGTTTTTCATACCATCTCGCTGGTCGACAGGCAATGCATTCCATCTGTACTTAATTACACCTTCCAGAACCTAAATACAGAATAACATTAAAGCTCAGTTGCATCGTCAACTCGAAAAAAGAAGCATAAACACTGTCCTGCTTTTAAGAACGTAGAACACAGTTTCTACAGAAGCACCGTGCCAACCACTTTATGCACAGGAAAAAGAAAAACCCTAATCAATTAGTCCTTGAGAAAATATGGGAGGGAAGTTGAAGCATGTGAAAAACAATCTCACTCGTGAGTCATAAGCCGGCCTTTAAGGATAACCAAATGAACTTAACAGAGGAGATTTATTAACCTTCTTACCTTGTATTATTTACATGGATTCATACTATCAGCTACATCTGAATGTATCAACAAATGACCAAAAACAAAAACCACTCACGCCATGTACAAAAATCACCGTTACAATATTACTCAACCTTGCTGATACAATCTCTCTTCCCACCCCCTCCCTCATCTGAATCCCTGTTCTCTCTTCTCTAATCGACCAACCAAAAAAAAAATAGACCAACCAAATCTAAGCACCCACATCCAACCGTTGTCAATTTGCCACTGACCAACACCATGATTGGCACCTCTTCTCTTACTTCACTGGTCCAACCACCATCACCTTCATTCCCTCAAGTCATCATTACCTCTGGTTCTCTCTCTCACCGCACTTTATCAACCAACGCAACCACCTCCCACCACATCAAAACCCTTCCGAGTTCATTACCCACTACAATCAACCACCCAAACCCCATGGCCACCTTCTTTTTATCATTTCCTTCCAAACCATCATAAGCAGCCCGCCCTGTGATCTAATTCGGTAGAAATACAAGAGGATTCAAGTCTTCTTAACAAGGGTCTAGAATTAGACCACTTGAGTATAAGTTATAATGTATCTGGTTGAGCCTTGATGGTTGGGACGGCAGCGAATGTCAATACAGGTGGATGGCTAGTTCCACAAGGCTCTTCGGGCTTTCAAAGGGAGAAAGGATGGAGAGGACTAACTAGATTTCTCAGCTTCGCCTCCCTCAGGCCTCTATGGTGTCCCTTTTTGTTTTTGTCATTGCAACTTGAAAGTGAAAAACTGACAAGACTCCCTCCGAACTTCCAAAACATGCGCAAGAGAGAAAGAAATCTACAACCCGGCCAGGGAGAAAATTCTTTTCCTAAGACCATGCGGGCATTGTCTTAGCAGCTTTTATTTATAGAAGAGGTGCAAATGACTTTCAACATCTAATAATCAAGGGTAAATGAGGATCTGGAAAGTACTACCGACTTTGTGACTCGCTAAATGAGGCAAAAACGAGAATCACAGTAAATGAATAGCAAATTGGGACTGTTTAGATTACAAAACCATATGATCATCGGAACCTTCAGTTGGTATCTGATTGAATATACAATATATGACAATTAAATTTCTAAAGCAATTTAGGAAACAAATATCTCAGATAAAATTGTGAATGTAGCGTACTTGCACGACATCTAACTCTACATACCAAAATTTGAAGACATCAAAAACTAAAATATTTCAATATTTTCCAGGAATTTGCAAGGAAATGTATAAGACATTTAACTCATCCCTCCCAATCTGGTGAATGCATAAACCAATAGCATACTTACAGTTTCCTGCATTAAATGATGTGCGCTTTCCTTGAAAAGGGATTTGCAAGTCCAAAGCCCTCTCAAGGTGGGCTTTCTATGGAGCAAAGTGGTTTGTGAAGTTATTCTAAAGACTTAAAACATGAGATGCATGAGCAATTCCAGTTGGACTGGTGCTTCATGTGCAAGTCTAATAGAGAGAGTGTACATCATCTCCTTCTGCAGAGTCTGGTGGCTATGTTTGTAGCCTGATGTCCCAATTATCAAATTGCGTTGGCTTCCTGGGTTTGACAGCGCTTCGCTTTTGAAGATGAGATTTCTCAAGGGGTAGGACGGAAGGCATGGGAGATGATGATTTACTATCTTTTCTGGTACGAGCTTTTGATATTTTTATGGCTGGGGCACTCAGATAGTCTCCTAGTTTTTTTCAGGTACAAGTAGACTTTGGAATTTTCCTTACAATTTTGCCGACTTCTTTTGGTGAGTGTGCATCTGTGCGTATGGGTAGGGGAGATGTGCATTAGGTATTTAAAGGATTTGTGGTCTTGGTCCCTCTGTATACAAAGTGCGTACATTATAAGCCTCATTTGGTGGCATTGTTGCTTTATAGACCTTTTACTTGTTAAATGTAACTAAAAATTATAAAAGTGAATTAATCAAATTCCAACCAACATAAAATTTTGACCAACAATCATGCATAGAAGTATCATCCTGACTTGGAAGCAAATTGGGGATTGTGAACTACTGGGAAAGATTTACGAAATTGAAGCAAATTAATATACCATACTGGCCAAGTGATAAACTTAAGTTGCTTTTTCAACTTACCTGCAAAGCAAAAAACTTGGTGTTCAAGTTCTGTGTATTCGATAGAACATGAACCACCTGAAGCCACATGTCTGGATTGTTTTGCAACTCCTGCAAAATATGGTCTGCAGCAGTCCTCTGCAATGTTTGATGAACGAACTAATAATTAAGCTTGTGGCCAATGCAACTCCAGTAACAGCAATATGAACAACAAAAATAGAACACAATATATTGAAACAACCTGGATGATGTTTTAGACATTCATCCTTTTTGTTCACAACATTTAAGTCATCATCCACAGCATTTAAGTCATCATCACAAACACTAATATGCAGTTTTACCAAAATAAACAGCTGCCCAGTGAAACAGGGGAACACTGAGAAAGTACAAGAAATTCCCCATTCCAAGGACCGCTAAGGGAGGTCAAATCATGGACTTATGAACGTCACGGCTCTTCCCCGCTCAACATTGGAGACAAACAATAGCCGGTCGTATCAATGAGCTCTTTTTTCATTATTTCAATCCACATTCTATCCCTCAAGTTTCACAACTAACATGTCCATGGTAGAAAATTAACAACCTTTCTCACGGCACATTATGTCACCAACTCACCAGTCATGATATACTCCATAAACACCAATAAAAAATTCAATGCAACGGTTATAACACATCATTATGCACACGCAGTATCTCCAGCCAATAATAAATTTACCATGTGGAGAGGAAACCCCAGTTTCGATGTGCATAAACCCAACCCGCATCATTCAACTACGGCAGTGAGAATCACCACGCATTCATGATAACATGCCTAAATGATGACGTGGTAACTGGGTCCAAGTGTGAACCATACCCCATTGCAAAGATTATTCCCTCTCTCCCTACATTTTGCCGCAGTTAAACAGAACAAGAACCCACTACTAGAAACAAAACAAAAAAGGGCATGAACTCATCTACGCGAGTGATATATGCATATAACATATAAATTAGAAAGAAGTAAGAGAGATGATGTCACCTCTTCCTTAGATCCGGTGCCATAAAACGCAGCGACAGTTGCATCAAGCAAGCCGACGTCAATTGGCTGACTCAAATCCCTAAGTTTTTCCGCCGCCATGGAGAGATCAAAACTGGAAAAATCCTAACACAACACAGAAACCCAGTTCAAAAAACCCTAAACCCGGCAAGTACAAAACCCTAGTACTTCACACACGCGCAAAAAAAAAAAAAAAAAACAGACAGTTATATAGTTGTTCCCGTTAAAGAAGACACAGCTTCAAACTGAAGCACAAGTCGATACAGAGAGAGAAAGAGAGTTTGAAATTTGTTTTCTACTGGAGAGGTATTCCCTCCTCTTTATGTACAGTGAGATAGTGTAGTCTTTGAAGAGATACCTACAAATGGGTAAAGTCGTTCGGTCGACTGGCTGGGGTGTGTGCCCCGCTGTGATGAATCTTTTAGAGAGATAGAGTGAAAAGGGGGGGAAGAGAGAGAGGGGGCCCTCGAATAAAGAAGGGCGATACAGAAGGAGACGACTGGCTGGAGGTTTTCGATTGTTGTTTATGAGGGAGAGTGGCTGGGGGTATGAGGGAGAGTGGCGCCTCTCTTTCGCTCTCTAGAAATTACGATTGGGGGCGGTTTGGCTCTCCGCTTCAATTTCAAGCTAACATTATAGTAGCTGTTCAACTTCAAACCCAAAAAAATAATAAAATATTTAAAAAAGGAAGCTAACATGGCTGTACTTTTTAACCAGTGACAAAAAATAAAAAGCGATGTACTTGCCCAGGGGAAAATTTTAAAAAAAAAACCTACAGAGGTGAGCTAAAAAGTGATTTTGGGTTTTTTGATTTTTTCATTTCGTTTTTATTCAAAAAAAATTAGCATTTAAATTTTTTTAGCATTCGTTAGTTTCACGTCAAGATTTTCTAGTTTCTAGATTTCTCTCGGCGAGACAAAACTAACAAATATAAAATTATGGTCAAAACTCAATTTTTTTAAAATAAAGTCAAAATACTTGGATTATTGACAAATAATCCAAGTATTTCGGTTTTATTCCAAAAAATATTTGGTTTGAGCATAAATTTATACTTGTTAGATTCATCTCACCGAGATGAATCCAGTAACCATAAAATCTTTACACAAAACTAACAAATGCTACAAAAAATTGAATAAAAACGAATAAAAAAAACAAAAAACCAAAAACCACTTTTTAGCCAAATTAGCCGGAAGGAGAAAATTTTGGGTGTCAGCATGCTGCTATAGTGCGGAGCTGCACTAAAGGGTTGTGCTTCAATATGCAAGTTGTTGATCGCCAATCAATGGCCTTGATTTTCTCTTGGTACTAGAATTATTTGAGTCGTTTATTGCCAACATGGAATCCAAATTGTTGATTACCAAGATTAACAGCTCGGATGCTGGATTATAAGCAGGCCCGACCCCGTGGGCAAGCTAGATAGGCCCGGTCTGGAGCCCACAAAAAATAACCCATTTTTAGGGCCCAAATTAGGTATATATATGTTCATAACAAGTAATAAATATATAATGTCGTGCTAAAAAAATAGAAAAACATTTGACATGGTAGAAAGGTTTGTGTGTTTCTTGTAAATGTCAATGTTCAAATCCCATGGCCGCTTCTTTTCTTTCTCTCCCTTCTTTCTTTTTTCTTATCATAGTCAGTTTCTACATTCTCTTATTTTTCTTTTCTTTTTTTCTCTTTCCACTACATCATTATCATTTATTGACTTTAAAAAAAATATTGCCGGTGTAGTAATTATGGAAAAATAAATCAAATATTTTGTGCGTATTCATAAAATCTTCGCATTGCCCATTTCAATTGGTTTTCTTATTTTTGCAATAAGAATAGACAATTATGATAAAAACTATTTTTTATTAACACGAAGACACAAATCACAAAAAAGACAAAATATGGAACACAGTATTTATCATTTGAAATAAATATTGGTTCTTTAATTTTTTTTTCTCTCGAAAAACAAAAAGCCCTAGTTTACATTATGGTCTGGGGCCACAAAAATCTCAGGGTCGGGCGTGATTATAAGGATGTAGGCCACATTCGAAAAGGTTTTTGAGAACTTGGTTTCACTTTTTCGGGGGTGTACCCCAATGGCAGAGTCTTGTTTTCTATTTTATCTCAATTTTTAGAAACTTTCCTCTAGTGCATACTTTGTCTAGATGGATTCGTGGGGTCTACTTCAAAGACCCACACAAATGATCTAAGACGTTCTAAGACGTCCGTTAGTGCTAAAATTAAGAAGTAAAAAATTAAGAGGCCTAAATCACAGGAACTCAACCAAAACAAAGCCAACCCCAAACCAGCTTTGGGCGTGAACAACAAAAAAAAAAAAATAGAGTTCGATTGATAAAAGAAGAAACCACTGGCGCTAGCATGCTTAACACATTCAAGTCGAACACAAAGTGGTAGTACTATTTTCAATGGTTTTTTCTGAGACAACCAAACACATGAATCTCGTATAGAGTTAGATCATGGCATGCTTCCCGTGCTTAACACATTCAAGTCAAACATAAAAGTGGTATTTTTAATGACGGATGGGAGAGTAACGCATGTAACAACACATGACTCCAGAAGATAACTCCTGAATTAAACAAATGGTACAAGTAAAACGAAAGATCGCGTCTCCTCCAAAAAAATTTACAGTAGTAGAAAATGAAGTGTCGAACACCTGTTCGAGCAGCCATTAGTTTCAGAACCACTAAGAAAAAGTTTAGAATTAAATTAACCTCGCAGTAAGGGATGCTGATGGATATATTAGAAATTCAGAAGAAAAACAGAAATTTACTTAACAAGCCATTCCCCAATAAACAAATAAGGTCTAAATATCCCGGTTCTTCGAACAAAACATTGCTTAAAGGAAAATGGCATATTGTCAAGTCATGCCAATTGCCAACTATAAATGGAAACACAAGAGAAGAAAACGGAGAAGCCTTCAATGTACACTGTTCTTCAAACAGGCATCGTTCCTTGTAAAACCTAAATAATCTACATGACAGCACCACATGCTAGAGGATGTTACTTGGTTACAACATTTCTGGAACTCCAAGAACTACTTCACAACTTATTGCCAAAAAAGGTGATGCTTTTGCCCTCTGCTTTTTCTCAGTATTCACAGTCTCCGACTCACCTTGTAATAGTTCCACATTTGCAAGGTCTATCACCGCTTGTCCTGCTCTTCAGTATCCTGATGTTGATTGCGATCTGATACGGACGAAGGCGATGATGCAACTGCCTTTCCCTTGAAGTCTGAAGATGACGGGACACTTGTCGTGTCGACTCCCTTCTCAGCCTTTGACTTCTGTAGAAGGTGGAGCTGGTTTTGCAAAATCTGTTGAAAAAATAAAATAAAATACAGAGAGAGGGAACAATCAACCATAACAGCAAAACAAAACAAGTAATTTTTACAATCCTAAGTTTGCTGGCATAATTGAGCGAGTTCAATCAACAAAGCATGATTGCGCAAAAGGATATGTATTTTGCCAATCAAGTGAAACTGCTCTAAAAAAGATATCTCGTTCCATCCTCGTAATAAGCAAAAATTGATTCATGTTTTAAGCACCATGTAATTCCAAGCCCAACAGCCTAATTTCACAGTGTAAACAACTGTTTTTTAGTTTAAGGCATCAATTCTTGTGACTTCTTTGTTCCTCAATATTATTATTTTCTATGACAAGAAATCTACTGTTCCATTTGAAAATGGGAATAGAACACGATAATGGCCTTAAACTGTAAAACAGAATTAGAAGCACCTTACAGGCAACAGATGCCAAATTTTAAATTAGATTATGAAATAAAGAAAGGATACTCATCAGAAAGCACGCATGCATACACAGTAGCAATTCTCCTAATTCCTAAATATCATATCAAGGGCATAAACAATCTTCTCCTTTCGAAGGTTGACCATTTAAGTGAAAAATGCTAGTAGGAACTTTGAAATAAATCATGACGTTCAGTTGTTTACCAGCTAAATACCAAAGGATATAGAATACTCATTCAAACATATGCGTAGTGAAAGAAGCCAAACGAATAAATGATACAAAACCAGGAGATGATGTACGGCACCTCAATCTGATGTTGAAGAAATTGTTTCTGGGTCTCCAACTGAAAATCTGGCATATTTAGAGTGCTGCCAAATTTCTCGTGGTCGTTCACATCTGATCCGGGAGCCAAGAAAGGGACAAAACTGCAATGTGGAAATTGAGTATTGCCCAAGTTGGCAGCTCCATCTGGGATTACAAATGGATGCGGTTGCGACTGTCCAGCCAAAGATTGTCCACCAATGTTGGAAGGGGCCCTGCACTCAAGAAGAATTTCACGTCAATTGCAAGAACAATGGATAAAAAGTAGTGTAAAAAAACCGCGAGTGCCTAGCTCTGTCTCAACAAAGCAACAGATATAGCAATTTCAGATTGTTTATATATCAGTTCTCATTTTCCTTCTTCCAGCTTGTATTTTTCTGACAAACAAAAACCATGTCAAAAGAATACCAGTTAGGGCTTCGGCCGCTTGGGGGTTGGGGGAAATGATCGGGCGGAGGATTCAAGTTGGTCGAAGACGGCGGCAATGGCGGATGATACTGGTGTCATGGATCTCAGCGCCTGTTTACTCCTGATTGTTTATGGGGACCAGATTGGCGGTTCTTGGTGGTCCTTGTCGGGGTTTCGGGAGTCCCACAAGATCGGCCGTTCTTTTCCCAGCGCTACTTTCTCTTGGCTGAGCTTCTCCCCCGTTTGTTCCACCGTCAGTTCTTCTCTTGGGTTTTCTGGGTTTTGGCCTAAAGGCTTGGTGGCTATGGCGTTGGGGGTGGCTCGACTGGCGTGGTGTCCTGCCGTGTACACTGTTGGGTGTTCCGGTCTTTGCTTAACGGCTTGGTGAGCTTCCACAGCAGTTTTGATGGTTTGTGTTTGGTTCATCGCTCAGGTGGGTGGCCATTGGTGGCATGGTGGAGGTCCTGAACGTCAGACATTTCTTTGTTTGGAGGTTCACTGTTTGCAGTGGTGGTGGATGGTGGCTGTGACTGTTATGCATTTTAGCTAGGGTTAGGTTTTGGGTTTCTTGGTGCTGAGCTGGTTTTAATTGTTTGATCTGGGCATTTTAGGCCCTTGGGTGGTTTGGACTTTTATCCCTCTTTTAGCCAATTATTATGTTTATATGCTTGTATTGTCTTATTCGGGCTTTGTAGGCCTTCAGGTGTTATGGGCTGTGTCGCATTTGGCTGTTTATTCTAACCTTGGTTGGAATCCCCTTTCCCCTATACTTGATGTACCCCTATTAAGTCCCTTGACAAAATGTTTTTGTTGCCGATCAAAAAGAGAAAAAAGAAAAAAAATTAGTTCATCTATATCACAGCCACAGGGAAGGAAAAATAGAGAAGCAAAATCGTAAAAATATTTAATTTTTATAGGGGCCTCGGTTTGTTCTGGTCCTTGTTTTTCCTCAAGAACTGAACAGAGACTACTGTAGTTCACTTCTGGATTCGTTGGTGATCTAACTCAGACAACATCGAAGAGAAAGAGGTATGGTATGGGAGATGGGGTCAGAGGGGGCCGGAGAGGTGAGGAGAAGGGTGGAGAAGGCACAGTGAGAGGGAAGTTAGAGAGAGAGTCTCTGTTCCCTATTGTTGTTGTTGAGATAAGTACATTTCTAAAGCAACTCCTGAATTGGTAGGGGAAAGCAAGTCCTCTCATCACTCCTTATACTAATAGTAACTCTTCACTTTATGTTACACAAAAAGTAGCTCCTATGATGTGCATTTATGAAGACAATAGATTTAATCCATGACGAAAAGTCAATAAAACATATATACAAGAGCAGTTTAGAACTGAACTAAGCTTAGTTAGAAGTCTGGTTTAGACGGTTATTCTTGGGTCCTTAGAAACAACTGGGCTTTTGGTAGAATTTCGTGATTTAAAAGACCCTAACAAATAATAGCAGAGCCATTGAGCTTTTATGAGTGAAAGCCCTACATAATGGAAAATGACATCTTTCTTTTTCTCTATCTGCAATCTCAGGAGCTCCTTTGCTAATATTACCAGTCAGTGTGCGTAGCTAAGGTCTACATGCCATCAGGAAAGAAAAGGCATAAAAAAAGTCATGGAAAAGAAGTGCATACCCCATAAATGTATTTACAGAAGGATAAACGAAAGATCTTCCATATATTGAGGCGGCGGCAGCAGCAGCTTGTAGTCTGGCCTGATGCTGCCTAACATTGTCATTTCCCTCACCATCTCCGTTTGAACTCTGAGGTGTACTTGGTGTTGCTGTTCCTGTGCACAGTCAAAAGAGTTGGCCAATGTTTACAGCACAGATGAAGCAAGACTCATCAATGAATTACAAAACCATCAGATGATTTAACTTCTAAAATTGCTCAAGCGGAAAGAGTGATCAAACAGGGGGCCACAATTCCTAATCAAGCCAAAGAATTAAAAGACAACACCAAGGGATAAATTAGGTTATTATAGGGCAAACAAGACCATCTAAGTTTGCAAATCATTTTGATTGAATAAATCTTTTTACATAACTTCCTGAAAGAGAAAGATTTAATATCACATAATATGATTGCACCATCTAATGACATTGATAGTTCTGCTAGCAATAAATGGAGAATCATTTGATATCTGCCACATGTGTCGCCATCCAGAGGTCAAATTCAGGTTTCACAAATTCAATAAAAACTTTAGCTGATTACAATGAGGATGTATCAAGAGCTGCTCAATACCAAGAACAAAATCATATGATTACCTTGTTGATGAGCATCTGCCCATGACCCAGTAGTACTAGTCCCATTATCAGGTGGTGCAACAGGGGCCCTACAAGTCGGACAAGTGTGCTGCCGCTCTAACCACGAACGAAGACACTGCACATGGAACAGATGCCCACAACGTAGTCTCTTTGCAGTAGTCATCTCCTCACGACAAATGATGCAGGTTGCATCACTCCTGAACGATTATCAGTAACAAATAATTAAAGCAATGGGATATTGGTACTAATAAGAACATACACTTCCTAAGGCTTGACTACTCACGTGTTCAGCTCTTCAGGTGTTGCATCTGGAAAACGGTCATCCATATTGGAAGTAAACTGCCGATAACGGACATAATCTGCAACGCGAACCCTAAAGTTGCGAAATGTCTCATAAAGATCCCGAATCAAGTGCAGAGGCACACCATAATTCCTGATACAACACAATAAACTTGGATATTAACAGTCCATAACTGAAATGAAATATAAATAACCACCACCAAATCAAGTTATGATGTGACCCCATCAGTTTATGTAAAAGAGAAACAACACTGAATTAAAGCACCATAAAGATACTCCTCAAAACAATCAGGGGAGAGAGGGGACTAGTTAAGAGGGAAGTTCGAAAATTGTAGAATGAGAACCAACAAAACAAAAAGAGAGAAAAGAGGCATATAAGCACGTTGGCCCTACTTTTACCATTTTCAAATGTACAACTGAATGTTTAAAAAAAAAATCTCAAAACAGTTGTCAAATGTGTGGAAAATTCTAGCTAAGCATAAAGCATGCATGCAAATGTAGATCCAACGTGACACTGACACGTGGAGAAACCATTTTCAAAAACAAAAAATAGAAACAAATAATCAGCATGTTCTACTGATTTTGGAAAAAACAAAGTGTGAAACTCATATTGAAACACGGTATCTAACTAATGGACAAACAAGTCCCCAAGAGTACAAAGTGTGTCCTGTTCCCCAAAGTTAGATTGATAGGACGTGTCCAGATAACTTTCCGGCATGTTACAGGCATTGTTTGAAGAGTGTGGGTGTCCAAAGCTGACTTGCCACCTATTGGAAGTGTTCTTGCTTCTTAGCTTATTAGAGTCCAGCAAAGATGAAACCGCTTCTTCAGTTTACAGAACGGTAATTTCCTACCCGATTCAAAAAGTACATTTCAACATAAATGACAACCCACCAGCCAGATATCTACCATGCAAAAGGTGAGACAAAGAAATCGCAAACATATTCTAAGAAAGCAACTTTTTACCACTTCACGATATCATGCTAGCATACCATATATCACTCCTATTTATGTAGCAGATTAACTACCTTGTATCCTACTAATAAAGCCAAACAATTATCCTTCAGCTCAAACTAAATTGATGAGTACGAATGTACGATGTTACCAATGAAGCTTGTTCATCAAAATTTCAAGAATTGAACACACTTCAAACCGACACACCTTTCTACTTTACATGAGCCATGAAGACAGACATCAATTGTAAATACACATGTAAAGCATGCACACGTATCTACCAAAAAATGGATACAAACATTCAAAGAAGCAATCAACGCCCGTGTCATTGAGACATCTCATAGCTACCTGTATGGGAATCATAAAAACATGCTGACATAGCCTTGAAGACAAACAAGTCAACCAAGTCAGATAAATAACTTACATGAAGATCACAAGAAAGAAGCATAGATACATAGACAAGTGCAGCAAGTCCCGGACAAGTTCCAAGTAAAAAGTGTAGACTGCTTTTCTTTCCCATTGTCCTTCCATAAGCATGTCTCTCACAAAGAAAACATACTTTACAAATGTCGAAACTATTGTTGTCGCCAGTATCATATACCTGAAATAAAAGAAAGTAGAACTAAGAGATAACAAAACCATTTCAGGCAGCATGGCTCCAAATTATAAACGTGCGTAAATAGACCTACAACAAATTGGAAATGTTGACGTAAAGATTTAGAGCCGGTAAAAGGTGTACATATTGCTTCCTTGTTACATGCATCATGCTCAAATTAACAGTGCAACCATGTTGTCAAAGTGAAGACTTAAAAAAATGCACCGGACCATCAAAGTTGTGCACACATGTACATATGCATCAGTGGGTAGGTGATTTATGAGCAAGGAGTTATTTTTCTTGTTGAAGTTTTGCGCAATTTAATCAGTAACAAGTCATATCATATCATGAGTCAGGACCCCTTTTAATTCATCCAACAAGAAGTGGTCAACGGTATTTGGAAGCTACGTCAATTGCCGTTGTTCTCTTAGTTGCAGGATCCTTCTAAAATGGGTGCGCTCCCAAGACGGGAGCTCAAATCGGCGCTCCCAAGATGGGAGCTTGACGGGAGCTCGCTACTAACTAGGATGGGAGCTTATCGGGCCATTAAAGAAATTATTCTCATACCTTTAAGGGTGTGGAAATAAGAATATGAAAATCATACGAGTCAAGAAGTTTTGCAAATTGAAAATATCTAACTTCCAAAAAAATTACCTTTTAAGATGGGGAAAGTTTTCAATAAGTATCACTTTTCCTTCAATGGTTAAGTTTTTGAAGATATTTTTATATACATATTTAAATATAATCTCTATATGCTCCTTAAGCGCTCCCAACCTTGGGAACTCCTAGGTGCCTCCACTCCGTCTCACCCGCTCCTGCTTCGTGCAACTAAGGTTTTTCTTCAGGAGATTTGTACATCTTGAGTTACCAGTGCTCTTCCAGAAATGAGTTACTACTTAACTATATCACTGCAAAAATTATTTCATTTATGGCTTCGACTTTATTTCATGAGGGTTCATGCCGGAGTATATCGTCTTTGAAGTTGTCTTTTTTGGTGTCCTGATCATTGCACAAGTATTTAGTATCTACTGCTCAATCATGATAAGGCTTCGAATGAGTCCTGACACACAGTCAACCTTCCCCAGCAATGACATAATTGCAAGCGCTGGATCCACTTTCACTGAATAGTCATGTTCATCTCTTTTAGAGCATTCACAGCTGCAAATCATGTATTGCGATTTGAGTCTTTCGCGATTCACACTATATTGCACGTTTATCAATACAGTGGAACAGATGAACCCGAATATATCGGAACAGAGGATCCCATGCCGGCATTTAATTTGATCATTGGGGAAGGACGCCACATACAAAGTCTTATCATAGATGAGTGGTCGGCAACCACTTATATAAATGATAAAAACTCCAATAGTAGCAAGTATAAAGTCTACAGTCTCCCCAGGAGAATAAAAACAAACTCACAGAGCATAGAAAATGGTCAGCATAAATTCAACCATGCGTGCAACCACATAGTTAAATAACATTATGCCATGATCTATCAGTCCAATACTGCATCTCCGCAACACCTTGATAGGAGCACAGTTAACTGAATATGTATAAATCACCAGACGAACATAGCTAACTAAAGTAGCTTTAAAATGCCCTCAATCACTTCTTTTTTACTCCGTCATTGTCTGATTATTAACAAGAGCAATGACGTGGTCAAAAGTTTTTTTTGTAATCCTATATAGAGCCGATGAATGTTCCACCAGAATATGTCAAGTTCAGTTTTTTGAGCAGGGTAAACTGAAACGCTAAGATAGGAATGTTGCCTTTTCAATTGGTAACACCAAACCAAACCAAAAAAAAACCTTATAATTGTTAACTCCTTTTTTTTACCAAAATGCCTGCAGGTTTTTGTGGGACTTCACTAAATGGACCCAAAAATAGGAGTAAAAAACGTCCATTATTATATAACTATCCACAATCAAAACCCCCAACTTCAGACATCTTTCAGCCACTTACGTTATGGTGTCACCATCTCCTATGAAGCATTATCAAGTCAATGAGATAAGCAGACTACATGTTACACATTAGTCATCATCAACTATCCTGGCTATCAAGAATGGTGAGTGCCAATTCAATACGATACATGACCACTGTGTACCAGACAACAACAATGTGAATGTACCCTGCGAGTCACAGTGCCTCGATTGCGACAATGTAAGTTACAACAGAAAAGAAACTTGAAATAATAACAGCATTAGCAGCAGCAGCAATGGCATAAATGAAATCACTTACTCGAATGAAAAGAAGAAGGAAACTGAAGCCTGACGGGTTTGTATCAAAATTTTCACAGAACTGTACAAAAACAGACTGTCCAACAGAAGAAGGAATCCCATGAAAGAAACGATTCGGATATGAGCCACCATACGAACTGAAGGGGTTGTTTCAATGTACTCGACCCTTTTCTGAGCCAACCAATGGAGAGATTTGATTAGCAAAAGAGTGGTCACCGTAGCAAGAACAGTAAGTGAAAAGTCCTGCCGGAAAATGGTGATGGCAAAAAGTATTTCCATGATTTCCCGCCACGACTGCTCATTCAACCTCTCGACCTCCGCCTCTCGAAGCGATCCAAGGAATACCCATTTGGTTATTTGCCACAATATGCACATGAAGACGAGACCCATGTTGAGAAGAATCACCAAACTGATCTTGGATGTTGATAAATGAACCATTGCAGGGTAGAACTGGCCTCTACTATAAAAAGCATGATAAATAACCACTAGTGTAGCCACCAAACTAAGTCCCCCATATGTTCGTAGCCTCATCATGTTGCTCTACACACCGTATCACCAAACTGTTCCAGACAATCAATCAAGTCACCGCAAACAACACAAGTACATTCAACCTGTGTTTCATGAACAGAAGTATTATAAGACGAAAACCAACAGAACAGATAATTTTTAGATAGAAATAACAGGTGTCCATGTGATATTATCAGTTGAGGTGAAGTTTTGTGCATTTTCTTTCCTCCATTGGCGTGACCATAGGGACTCCATACCTGCGGCATGCCGCAGAAAGAACCAAAAAAGCCATATCTTCTACTGCCCCACGAAGGGCTAGTAGAACACAGCCGGGAGGCCGAAGTTCGAGGGGCGCCGTTCGCAAGATTCAAACCTTTGACCTCTTGAACCCCAAATCACTTGGGAGTTAGCCATGAATCACTAGGCTTCCACCCGTGGTGGTGATGCTCATGGAATTATATCAAAATTCTAAAGCGTACGAAAAAAATTCGTATCCAAAATTCAACACCAAAAGAAAGGAAATTCATGGGTATGAGGAGATCAATTTCACCGTAAATAACTAAATTAAAAACTTAAAAGCGTAATGTGAATGAAAATTCAAGTCCAATTGGAAACGAAACGTACCGTGAATGGGATCGAATTGGAGGGGGTAATAACAAATTAACAATAAACTAAACCCTAGATTTGTAAATCGACGATAGATGTTGGTAATGTGCAGAATTTTTACCTGTTCGAAGCTATCTCTCTCTCTCACTAGATTCCCGTTGAAGTCCTAGTATGGCTACGTCCTTGGGCCCATTTTTAAAATACTTTACGGCCCATTAAGGCCGACGTACATTACTTAGCCCACGCGGCTCGGAACATGGAGAAGATTTTGGGTGCAAATGGGGCACCACGTGGTCAAGCCACTACATCCGAAATCCGGCCAAAAAAAATATAACGGGCAATTACCGGGTTAAAAGTCTTGGACGGATTTAAAAAAAAAAAACAAAAAGAAAATAAAAAATGGGTTGTGCTGGACGGATTTAAAAAAAAAAAAGCAAAAAGCAAAAAAAAAAAGGGTTTCAAATACGAGCCGCCTCATACATTTGCATTTTGACGCAGGATCGGATCACGACCATGAAGCATGCCGTGTACGCCCTACACACACCCAAAAAAATTTCGGGAACATGAGATCAATGTGGCCGGCGGACATTTTTTAGGCCACGCGTCTCGGAACATGAGATCAATGTTTTAGAAACTGGACCGGTGAATGGTGAGTGAACCGGAGAAGGGGCCGGATGAATAGGACAACGGTTTAGTTGCGGTCGGGTTGGAATCGAACCGTAATGTCATAATTATATTAAAAACACATAAATCACTGAAACTAGGCATATAAAAAAAAATACTCCATGTGTTCTAAAATAAGTGCCCATTTTGGAAATGTGTTATTTTTCAACGGCTTATATATATTTATTTATAATAGATTTTTTATTTTAAAAATTTTGTATAATAGAATTAATTAAGCCCAATCGAACAAGATCTACAATTCATATTTTTTGAGATTCTCATTAATAATAGTTTTTATGATTTGAAAATTTTGTATCATAAAATTAATTACTCTCTCTGTTTCAAAATAGTAGTCAACTATAAAAAGTTGTGCTACTTTTCAAATCAAAAGATGAGTACTTTCATGTATCATTTTTTGAATTTTTTTGCACCGAATTAAAGTAGTCGACAAATACTTTAATTCTAAAAAATCATACATGAAAGTACTTTATTTTTTTATTTGAAAAATGGCAAGAGAGAGAAAGTGGGGCTCTTATTTATGAACGGATGGAGTAAGATTTATCAAACAAGATTCATAATTCATATTTTTGAGATTCACATTAAAATATATAAGCCGTTGAAAATGACACGCAATTTTAAAAAGAACACTTATTTTGAAACGGATAAAGTAAATGTATACTCGAAAGGTTGAACCAGCTGATCCGGTCTGGGTTTAAAACAATGCATTGCATTAGTGAAGTGGAAAACCCAGATCAATCTGGAAACACGGGGGGACGAGGAGCAAGCATTTTTAACCAAAATTGACAGCAGTGGTTCCGGGTGAGTCGACCAATTCAATGGAAAATGTTTTGGATTGGGACAGGAGCAACTTTAACGAAAAACCTGGGGTCACAACCCTTTTTGCACCGAAAATACACCCCACGTTTTCGGGAGCCCATTTTTGGGTTCCACATGAGT
Organism: Vaccinium macrocarpon; assembly: GCA_022606695.1. Classification (NCBI taxonomy): domain Eukaryota; kingdom Viridiplantae; phylum Streptophyta; class Magnoliopsida; order Ericales; family Ericaceae; genus Vaccinium; species Vaccinium macrocarpon. Next base: position 5,938,568 of record CM040171.1, on the reverse strand, counting down.
GATCCAAATCGTTCATTGTTTTTAAAATATTTTTCCGAGTGGGTTCACAAAAATCAGCTCAATAGGACGGTTAAAATTACTTGAACCAAATTCTCACCGTTTCAAACTAAACGGAAAAATATTTTAAAAAACAATGAACGGTTGGATCACTCATGTGGAACCCAAAAGCGGGACCCCGAAGCCGTGGGATACATTTTCGGTGAAAAAGAATTGTGCAAGTAGCAGCGTTCGCAACTTTAATAACCACAGGTTCACAAGGAATTCTATCGTAGTCAATAATTAAGGAGCAATAAAAAAGCCCTACTACTGGCTTGAGAGTTTCTCTCTCTAAAAGTTAGACCCATCTAGGGTTTTTATCCCTTCTTGCCGGCAGCCCATTTGTCCGGCTTTCTTCTTCCTTTTCCTTCAACCTTATTGTTATCACCTCCCTTCCTCCTCCTCTTCTGCTTCTTTTGCCCGGGACGGACAGCTCACGAGGGGTGGGGGCCGCGCCTCCAGCCCACCCCCCTCCTCCTCCTAGTCATTGGTTTGGACCCCCACCATCGACCTGGCCGAAAGTCCACCATCCCCCCTCCCTCGTAACCCCATCTTCTAGCGTCCCCAGACCTCCACGGCTCCAACACTTTTTCTCCCCCGTTCCTTACCCCACGTTCCACCATACCCCACCTCTCCTCCACTTCTTCCCCCACCTCTCTTCTCCGTTTCTTCCATTTCTCTTCCCCTTTTTTGGTCGGGATGACTTTGTACGACGATGGATTGATTTTGGGGATCTTTGCCCCCCCTCCGGTTAATAATGTTCCCTAATGCCACAGGCGGCGGCTAGGGGAACGGTGCCTTGCCCGGGGAAGTGGCTGCACGGTTAACTCTTGAAGACTCGGTGCGACTCGGTCAGCTCAGTGAGGCGACTCGTGGCGACTCAGTTTGTACCAGCTGTTGGGTTGCCCGTTGTAGTTAGGAAAGTTTAGTTTCTGTTGCTGTTTTATTTTTCAAGTTTCTGTGTTTTGTTTTGGTTTAGCTTCTGTGTGTTGTTTTGATTACATTTGCGCTGAGTTGAGTAATGGTTTGAACTGGGTTCCCTCGGGTTCTCTACTGCTAGCTTTTGATAGGACTCATAGTCCGCCCGAAGGTGTTAGTCCGGTCTTCCGGTGGTGTGTTCGAAGTTAGGTAGTTCTTAAAAGCTAAACCAAGCCGTGCTCATTTCAACTGCTAGTGGTTTTGGTTTCTTTCCTGTCATTTGATGTAATCGTTGCCGGATGGCATTTGAAATGAAATTCTTGACTTGCTTTCAAAAAAAAGTAATTAAGGAGCAATGAAACACATGCGGTGAACAAATAGGGCTATGTCTGGCAACTCTCTGGTCCCATGCACATACTTTCTTTCTTTCTTTCCCTTTTTTTATTTTTTATTTATTTATTTCTCTATTTATCTAACTAAAATGATGAAAAAGGGCGACCAGCGTAACAATCCCTTTAGAAGTAACCATGGGTTTTTTTATCTATCATATAACGTCTGGCTTGAGCTATGATATTGCCAGGGAAAGCAAGTCTAGCACCACAACCTCACCAATTATAAGTGCTAATCAAGGGCCCTCCACACAACATTAGGTTCATCGGACTACTACTTGCAAGTGGGTTTTGAACCTACGCGGATGCGGTGTGAGAGGGGGAGATTTTCACTCTCGCGTACACCTCAGTCATCTAGGTTACCACCCTTGTGGTTTGCCTTTTGTTTTCACTACTATTTTAAATTGTTTGGACTATTTACACATATTTTGATTATTTCTTTAAGATCGATTTTACCATTACCTAACACAATCAATTAGGGTCGAACCGTAGAGTAGTTGATAGGTCGTAATAACCGTTGAATGTGGAACCTTAACAGAGATCAAATCTGAAAATCTTGTGTCTTTTACTTCCAGGCCAATCTATCCCCTTGTCCTATAAAAATTATGCAATGTCATGAATGGATCTCAGGAGTGTTGTATTGTGGTTTTTTCAATTTATCTAGATGCGGCGAGTCCAATAACTCGTTTTGTATATTTACGTGTACTTCTACTTTTCATTGGTGACCAATTTCGTCATCCGTTATCACAAATTCAAATTTAAGTTGAAGCAAAACTCTATGTGGTTATTGAGAGATGTCGAATGTAAAACCTCAACAAATATCAAATATGGAAATCTTGTTTCTTTACTGCCGGATCAATCTCTTCCCTCATCCTCTAAAAATTATACAATGTCGTGAATGGAGCACACGAGTGTTGTAAACGTTCACATTGTGGTTGTTTCAATTTATCTTGATAATTACGTGTACTTCTATTTTTTGTTGGTGACTAATTTCATCGTCCGCTATCACAAATCCAAATTTAAGTTGAAGCAAAATTCTATGTGATCATCAGTGAGAGCTAATAGTGTTGGAAATCAAATCCCCATGACCCAATGATGTGTACATATCATACAACAAAATTTTAAAACCAGCGAGCCGAAATTGGGTTTACCTCAACTCTTGTTACATGATCACTACTGCTGGTTTGGTTCGTAACAAATTAGCTCATTCGATACGTCATATATAGACTTTCATCTATAGAGTTTAAAAATAGTCGAAACTTATAATCTTACACAATAACGTATCATCAATCCATACAGGAACTCAGCTATCCTCATTAAAATCATTTGGCAAACTCAGTCTATTTATACAATTAATTCTTAGTAAATAAATCCAACCCCTACTGAAGGGTGATAGGAAGGGCATCCCTTGGGTGAGGTGGTCTAAGTTGTGCATGCCTCTTGGTTTAGGAGGGCTGGCTTTATGCGACTTGGGTTGTTTTAATCAGACATTATTGGCGAAGACCGCATGGAGGATTTTTTAGAAGAAGGATAGCTTGATAGCAAGGGTGTTCTTGGGAAAGAATTGCCAGAAGGAGAGTTTTTTAATTGTCAAAGCTGTTGCAAATTGTTCATGGGGTTGGCGAAGTATTGTACAGGGCCGAGACTTGTTAGTTAAAGGTCTCAAATGGGAGCTAAGAAATGGTCAAAGGATAAGAGTTTTTAAAGATGAGTGGATTAATGGAACGGGTAATCCGTTTTGAGGGGAGAGATGTAGTAAATCCCCTTGAAGACGTGAGGGTGGGCTCCTTAATTGATTGGAGGACTTTTTCGTGGCTTGAGCCTTGGTTAAGGCTTTTTTCCCTTTGCAAGTTGCCAAAAGGATTTTATTCATATACATCCCGGGCACTGGGAGGGTACAAAGAATGGATTTTTTACGGTCAAATCAGCTTATGCTCTTGCTGCGTTGAAAAAATATCCCAACCGAGATGGTCCAATGCCTTCGCTTTGTTGGAAAAAGCTGTGGGGCGGTTAATTTGCCGCAAAAATATGGGTTTTTCGTTTGGAAAGTCCTTCATGGAATTATTGCTGTTAAAGATGGGTTAAAGGCGTAGGAGTTTAGCAAATGACGATCTGTGGGCTTTATGTGGCTGCTGTGTTGAGACAGTTGATCATATTTACCTTCATCGTGTTTTTGCTAGAAGGTCAAAAGGCTAATATCTCTATTAGGAATGTTGTTTTGTGACGTACTAAATGTTGCAACTTCTTTTGATTTTGTTTGTGTTATTAAGGCCACTCGGCAAGAGGTGAGGGCTGCTCACAATTTTGTGCGACGTCACCTTTGTAATGAACAAGTTTGATTGCTATATATATATATATATATATATATATATATATATATATATATATATATATATTCTATTTTTATGGTTCAAAAAAAATAAAATTTAATCCCTACTTAGGGGGTGTTTCACTAAGGGTGTTTTTAAAATAAATTAGTTTTTCAATAGTTTTTTATGTAATATATTGTGAGAAAATGACAATGTCTTAATTTTTAGAAAAATATGACATTACCATGTTCTCTGCATTACAAAGAGCAGTAGAAAATTTATTCAGTGTTTATTGATACCACGTGGTATCCCAACACTTTTATTCGGACTTTGCTATGGGTACAGAGGGTTTGGTATAGAAAATGTACCGAGCCCTCTGGAGACTTCAACTTTTGGGTGCCAAATACGCAGGTAATCCAAGCGGATTCATTGTTTTAGAACATTTTCTTAGAAGGGCTTCACAAAATTCAAAATTTCAATTGGCCTCACAAAATTTCAACTTAATCGGACGGTTAGAAGTGTTTGAACCAAAGTCTTACTATTTCAATCGAATTTTTTTTGTTTGAAACGGTGGGACTTTGGTTCAAACACTTCTAACCGTCCGATTGAGCTGGAATTTTGAGAGATCATTCGGAAAAATGTTCTAAAAACAATGAACGATTCGGATGTTTTCATTATAGCCTAAAAGTGGATAGAGAAGGGGGATAGATATATTTTACATGTACCCAAACCCTCTATATCCATAGGTTTATCGCTTTTATTCATTGCATAGCAAGAGCTCAATATTAATCGTATCAAGAGCTCAATATTAATCATATGGACAAAAAAGAAAGTGTGGTGGAGAGAAGTACAGGGGTACCGTCACATAAAAATTACACAAGAGTAGTAGTCATTCCAACTCTGCTTACTCTTTCGAAAAAACACTTATCACATGGCGATGTCCCAAGACCACGAATACTTCTTTCTCAAAATTGACTTCTTTCTCAAAATTGACGCGGACCCATGCTTTGCCACCAATCTATATACACGTAACTCTTTTTTAATTAATTTTCTTTTTCGCTCTAAAAAAAGAAGAAAACAATTACTCGTTATATACACGTGGGAACAATTAATGGCTGTTTTGGTTTAAAGTTTTAGTTTAATTTTGATAATGTAAGTAAGTGTAATGAGTTAAAAAATAAAGAAAAAAATAATAATATCATCAAAATTAAAATTAAAACAAAATTACAAACCAAACAAGGCTAATATGTTCCCAATTTTCTTCCTCCGTCTATTACCTGTCCGACAACAATAATGATACATGTACACCGATCATTTTTGCTTGTCCAACGTATCTACGCTCTTCGCCGCTCTTTCTATCTTCTCCCTACAGTACTACTGTTCTCTCTCTCTCTCTCTCTCTCTCTATATATATATGTGTGTGTGTGTGTGTATCTCCAACCCCCATTCTCTGAAATCCATTACCCACCACGTAGTCACCTACCAACCTCCTTCGAAGGCTCTGAACATATTTATGCCCCGCTCTATATCCTAATCAATTTCCCATTTGGTTTCCCTAACTTGGCCCTTTCTCTCTCACTTGGTCACGCAGTGGAGCAGAAATGGCCTCTGGTTCGTCCGATCCCGAGCAACCCACTCTTTCTTCCCTCGGAAAGGTTCCTTGATTAATCTGCTAATCGTGTTTTTGTGCGTGTGTGTTTACGCAATTGATTCTGACATTTTGTACAAAATTGATTATGTTACTGTTGTTGGGGTTAATTAGGTCGGGAAATCCTCGGGAGAGATAGATAGTGCTCAAGAGCCTCTTATCAATGGGGAACGCCATTACGACAGCTACTCCGTTCTCTCGGCGGTCCTCCCGTAAGTACTCACGCATATAGCTGCCATACATGCGCGATACCATTGCTATGCAGGAGAGCACGGAAATAATTATTTTATGGTTAATCATACTGATCTCTCGTCAATAAATGATTTAACATTAAAAGTTGAAATTTTATGAAGAAAGTAGGTTTCAAGATTGAACCCGAGGGAAAACGCCGAGGGGAAGTTTGAAAGTTTTTGTTTTTCTTGTTGAGTGAGAAAACTAACAGGAAATGAATATTAGCGGCAGGGTGGATTTTTGTGTGCTTTTAATAGTATTTCTTTTGAAAAAAATAATAAAATAGAATAGGTGTGGGGGTGTTTCTCACCGGAGTAACCCTTTGGCCCCTTCTAGAGTGGATTAGGAAGTGGTGAAAAGAGTGGTGCACGCCTGAGCCTTTGCTGCTCGCCGGTGGAGATAACATGCACACGTAGACAAACACATCAGTGCCTTGCCCAGATGGTGGTGGTCAGGGAAGACACTCTGATGGTTAAGTCAATCATCGGAGGGGAGAAATGCACCAGAGATCTAGAGAGAGAAGTAGAGTCAAGAGGGTAGTAAATGAGGAGAGAGTCATGTCCATTGTGGTAGTTGTGAGTGAGTATTTATAGGCAGAGGAGGCGTGCGTCCCACGCGCTCAGTGCCCCTCACGCGCTTGTCATTTACGCTCGGAATGACAGGTGAGGTGACCTCTATCCCTGCCACAGACGCCATGTCCAGGACGACGTCACGGCACGTGGGTTCGAGTAGTCAAACCACCCTCGAGACATTCCCCATCACCCATGTGCCCCTGTAGGCGGCGGTGGCAGAGTAGGTTATTGCCGCATTTAATTCTCCATCGTGGAATGTGTAGCGTCTCTGGTACACCTCCCCCAAACCAAGTTAATCCGAGCACCAGCGTGACCGAAGTCGACCGACTCGGTACGCAAGTGGCCCAGCCCCCCGAGCGCTCGGCACGTCGCTTAGCGGAGGTCCCGAGGGTATTCCGAGAGCCAAGCGGAGAATGCCACGTCCTCAACACTTCTCGCTTGGCAGACATTGTCCAAATCCATATTCGTCCAGGATCGTACACCCGCGCTCCTCGCCGAGGGCACCGTACGATCGGCACCATCGAGACAGATCCAATTGCATTCAGTATTGCAGATTCTGATACAGTGATCATTTTAGCTTTTTGCAGTTGTGGGGAGGGGCCTCTGCTGACCCCTGTGATCCCGATCGCTGCAATAGGTATATTAGATATTGTACAATTGCACTGGAATTGGTTTTAGCTAATTGTTTCCGTCTGAATTTCTAGTTTCCTGCTCGAATCTAGTGCCTTTGGAGGGTTATTTGACGTGTTAGAGACATTGTAGTTCTTTATGTTGAGGTTGCATCAGTTTTTCATAAAATTATGAGCTTCAATCAAGCACATGAAATTTTGGTCACAGTGCTAGACATTAGAAGCATTTTTTTGTGGTCAATGTGAATTGGGTTTAGCAGACAATGGAATTACTTCAAGCACTTGAATGGGGTAAGTTCTTCTATGTCATGTAAACTGTTTTGGACACCTATCAAATCTTCATTCAGAAACATTTTACTGTTTCCACATAGTATCTGGTCTATAGGTTAGTAATCATGTTTGCGCATATGTGCGAGTTCAACCTTCTTACGCTGAACAAAGTGGAGAACTTATCTACAAAGAGTCACACGTACACATGTATATATGCGTGATAAATTCTAGAAATGAGCTTTTGTGAATGGTGCCTAGAGATTCAACTTGTCCATGCCTGAAATTCTTCTAGAAAGAAGTTTTTTCATGTCATTTATGTATTGTCTGATCCCATGAAGTAGCATCTCATTTCTTTGTTGATGGACTCGATCATTTCAGATTTCTTTTCCCAGCTCTGGGAGGATTTCTGTATGGCTATGATATTGGTGCAACGTCCTGCGCTACAATCTCCGTAGAGGTACAATTTCATTGAATTCGACAATTATATAACGACCGTTACACAACAGGATTTGTGTAGCCTCAAATCCTCGGGTCAAGGCTTTTTGCTGAGAAGAGTTGTTACAATATTGCTAGTACTAGGTACTGGTTGATAGTTAGAAGGAGTGATAATTTATATTTGTGGTTCTGGCGATAGTTTTCATTTATTCTGTAACCATTTAACTTTTACAGATGCAGTTTTTTAGTACTTGAAAATAAATTGTTCAAGCCAACAAGAGATGCATGTCTTCTTTGACAGTAGTGCTTAACCAATTGAAAGGACTTAACCGATCTATTCCTATCATAAACCCATATCCCGTCCTTGCTGAAACTTTCATGAGTGGCAAACCCTTGCATAAAATAATGAGGTAGGTGGTAAAAAAAATTCACTTCTTTTGATGCCATGCTAAACAACCAATTTCTCTTTGAGTTGAATTTTTTATGACGTGGGCTACAGAAATATCATCTACAACATCTAAATTTTACTCTTCTTTGCAGTCAGCCACATTAAGTGGGATTACATGGTACGATTTATCTTCTGTAGACATCGGCCTCATAGTAAGTTTTCATCCCTTGATTGCTTGTTAAAACTTGTATTCGATAATTGGACACTTATATATTTCCGGAGGCTCCTCAGGTTGAAGTTTTATTTTCCTGAGGTTCTGCATTTAGTATGTCCTTGCTTTACACTTCAACTAACCAATGAAACCAAAATCTGTTGGGGTGTTATGTTAATTTTGCTCTCTGGTTGCTGCCCTTCGCAGACTAGTGGCTCACTGTATGGGGCTTTGATTGGTTCTGTCTTAGCTTTTAATGTTGCTGACCTTCTAGGTTAGTTTTGTCTTCTAAACGGAGGGATAGAAGTTTGTCTCAATTTCTTGGTTTATAGTTGAAGCTCACGTCACGAATATGAATATCAGGAAGAAGAAGAGAATTGATTGTGGCTTCGGTATTGTATCTTGTTGGAGCACTGGTTACAGCCCTGACACCTGACTTTGTCATTATGGTGGTTGGGCGTTTAATGTTCGGGATTGGTATTGGACTGGTAATATACTGTTTAACCTATTTAATGCTGACCTTATCAGTGATTGTCAAAATAACATGTTAGTTTCTTTTCCTTGCCCCTATATAGGCAATGCATGCTGCTCCAATGTACATTGCTGAGACAGCTCCATCTCAGATACGTGGTCAACTAATTTCTCTCAAAGAGTTCTTTATAGTTCTTGGGATGGTTGTAAGTACAAAAGTCTTTGTTCTATATCAGATTTTTTTAGTCAGGATGAAGTAAGAATTGAATCTTGAATTTCAGCCGTAGGCTGAAGTAGAACTGCTTGCAATTGTCTTTTTCTTCTTTATTACCATAGTTTACCCATATTTGTATGGCTATATCTTTATTTCCTTGCTATAAGAATCCTTGACTCTCTTCTAGGGAGGTTATACAATTGGCAGCCTTTTGGTTGATACAGTTTCCGGTTGGCGCTACATGTACGCGGCTAGCACACCCATAGCCATAGTTATGGGAATTGGAATGTGGTGGCTACCTGCGTCGCCTCGATGGCTACTTTTATGTGCTATACAGGGTAGAGGCAATATGCAGGAATTAAGAGAGACTGCTGTATGCTGCTTGTGCCGGCTCCGAGGTGCAGCTATTGGTGATTCAGCTCCTGAACAAGTGGATGAAATGCTGGCTGAGCTTTCTTATGTTGGTGAAGAAAAAGAAGCCGGATTAGCAGAGATGTTCAAGGGGAAATGTCGGAAGGCCCTTATTATTGGTGCTGGATTAGTCTTATTTCAGCAGGTATCCTCTGTAGCTAGGAAGTGGAGTTGTCTATCATGAGGTATTAATTCTCAACATCTGCACTTATGTATGTCACTCAATGTTGTTGCAGATAACAGGGCAACCTAGCGTGCTATATTATGCTGCATCAATTCTCGAGGTACAACTATTGATTATTCTTGTTTTGTCCATGATATGATCATTTGTTTCCATGCTAATCTTTTACATCTTCATAGAGTGCAGGATTTTCTGCAGCATCTGACGCAACGAGAGTCTCAATTCTTCTTGGGTTACTGAAGGTGCGGTTTCCTCAACTGCCATTAAAAAAATATGTTTTCCACTTTTGACCTCTTGGCAATTTTTACTTAAGGTGCTTTGGCTCAACAAATATAACTAATGGACTTCCCCTAAGTCCTCAAGAATGCTCAACGATTCTGACATTTGACCTTTGATTGACATGTCCTTGATGCAAAGTGAGTAAAAGCTCGCTGGGAATACCAAGTGCAATTTGCAAAGTTCCAGCTTGTAGTTTATTTATCAGAAGCTTTTGTACAAATTGGTGGATAGGATTTTGTTGCTTATCAGCTCATACATTTTCAGGCGACCGAAGTCTTGTTTTCGTGTTGATTGTTCGTCTTTTCTGTTTTGAATGTAGTTCTTTGTCTTCTCGACTCTGTTACTGCATGCAGTGATTATTACATGCAATAAGAGACTAAAAGGAACTCTAGCCATCCAAATATATTGTATATTGCAGACATGGTTTTAAATGACAATTTCCTTCAGTCATAATAGATGGACTCGGTCATTTATATATGGATTGGGTCACGCTCTTAAATGCAATGTTATTGAAAATCTTATTGAGTATATACAAGTCAAGTATCAACAATGCATTATTTATATTCTATAGTACGTACTAATCAAGTCTCCATACTATATACAAGGTGGTTGGTACATTTTCGGAGAAGTTAGTATTGCATTGTCAATGTGTGAGGTGCACTATTGGGGACAGGATTGAATCCCGTTTCAATTAGAAACCTGCCTGACTTCATTCATATCTCACCCTCAGTGGATATCAATTCTCTCTTTCTTTATTTTGCTCATCTTTTCTTCACCAAAATTGGCTTTATGCACCCCAGTCCTCTTCTGTTCCTCAAGCATGCAAGCTATATTATTCAGTCATTGGATTACGTGGACTGTCCTTACTTTCCTTGTTTTATTTCTGTTTTTTTATTTTCCTCACACGTCTGATGTTCTATTTCATAGTTGATTATGACTGGAGTAGCAGTTGTAGTTGTTGATAGAGTTGGGAGAAGACCTTTATTACTTGGAGGTGTCTCTGTTATGGTAATATTTTCTTTCTTTTTGTGGGGATGTTTGTTTATTTATCTCAATGGAAAAATGTTTTGACAAGCTATAATCCAATGTGTGGCAGGTCATTTCATTATTCCTTTTGGGATCATACTACACTTTTCTGGATAATGCACCAGTCATGGCTGTACTGGCACTGCTATTGTATGTCAGTTGCTATCAGGTATATAGGATTTCCTTTCTGTTTCTTATGTTAGAATGTCTCAGACTCACAACTTGTACCCTTGTATGTCATTACGCGATATTTACGCCTCTTTATCTTCCCAACGAAAATCTGTCTCAGAGAACCTCAGATTCCCAGGATGCTGCCTTCTAAGAAACCTTCCTAAACAGACCAAAAGGAGTATTGTGTTTGGACGAGCATTGTGAAAAGCTTTTCATTTGAACATGTATACGTAACAGCTTTTTGTCATTTCAAGATGCCATCTTTAGTTTAATGCAATAAATGGGTGCCAAATAAACTGACTTCTGTCTTTATTTTTCTAAAAGTTTTTGATCTTGAACTTCTTTCCGATAGTACCTCTGCTGAATTGAATATATCCTGTGGTTCTTCTTTTAATGTGTAGATGGGACTCCTATGGTTCTTGTGTGAGGATATTTCTTGAGCTTAATATCTGGCTTTCTGTAAAGTATGTGTGGATACTGTTCGTTTTTTGAATTGCTATTAATGAAGAATGGTTTTGCAGTTGTCATTTGGTCCGATTGGTTGGCTGATGATTTCTGAGATTTTCCCATTACGCCTGAGGGGGCGAGGATTAAGTATAGCTGTGCTTGTAAATTTCGGCGCAAACGCTATAGTGACGTTCGCATTTTCTCCTCTGAAGGTGCTTAAGCTCTTCAACCATTATAACTTTGCTGTAGTCTTTTCCAATGAACGTATAAAATTCTGTCATTTACGAATGTTCTTTTGGTAGATTTGGTTCTCAAAAATAGGCGAACATCAAGCATACCTGTACTTTTATTTTTACCGATGATCTCCCCATTTAGTGAGAAAATTTGTTACTAACGTATTACTTGTGATAATGGCAGGCATTGCTGGGGTCTGGAGTTCTATTTTTCATCTTCACAGGAATAGCTGTTGCATCTCTTGTTTTCATATACTTCATAGTGCCAGAGACAAAGGGTCTGAGTCTGGAGGAGATTGAGGCCAAACTCCTTTAGGCAAATTGTTAGTGCAAAGTCACCCTTCAGTAGGCGCACGTTAGTTAACGCTTTGAGATGTTCGTATTTTGTATTTCGATGTTATGTACTTGTATTGTTTCAAGCGATATGTAATCAACATATATTCATATACTTGCCGAGCAAGAAAATAGAAATTTGCATATTCATATACACAGTAGTTTACAGTGTAGCCTAAAATTGAGAAGTCCCTTTTGAACTCTCGGGTCGACTAATTCCCACTTCTTGGAACTCAGAAGAACTTGTCTTGCTCGTGCAGCTTTAATCCAATAGTATGAATTTGAGATTGTGCAAAAATGGCACCAATATTGTTGTTTGAAGCTTTTGCTAGGTGGTAATAGCGAATGGGAGTTACTATATCCACCCGGGGATGACCTTTTTTCTTGGCTTTTGACATTTAAGCAAGATTTGACAAAGCCATTTGGAAAGGGGATCTGCAGGGCGGTTCCTGTAGGGTGCATTTGGACCGTCCGTCTCTACTATTGATGGTCCAGATTCGTTTTGTTGGTAAGAGTATATTCTTACAGGTAAGAATACGTTTGTGATCTGAACCATCAATTGCGGAAATGGACAGTCTCGATGTGTCCTGCAGGGTGCCGCCCTATAGGTCCTCCAAGTCCCAGTCATTTTGGAACCTTTGAGGAGTAAGTTAAAGGCACTGCCAATGGGAGTTTGAATACAAACTCCAGGTTTACGGATTGGTCCATTGTTAACTTTAATCTGTTAGGCTAGCTTGGTGGTTATATTGATATCAAGTTTACACCAGCATTGCCCTTCAGATGTCCATAGTTTATCAAGGATGCCTTCTTGGTGGAAGTAATACCATCTTTGGTGTATCGCAGTGAAAAGGAAATTACAAAGAGCAATTTCAATTACCATGTCAGCCAGAGGACAATTCGTTCTCTCGAGCGAGGCGGGCATAAGAAAAGAAAGCTTCTCGCCCAATTGATCATCATCTGGTCATACGTATGTAGGTTAAAAACCAGGTGGAAACCCAGGGCAGGTATTGCGGAATGTACACTTGAGACTATATTGCACATGAAAGAAACCTAAACTTGTAAGCAACAGAATGGGGCATCCATTCATTCGACTCTCCATGTCGGCCATGCATAGAAACTGCTCATTTGATAATATAAGAGAAGTTTAAAGATATTCTAGTTTCGAGTCTCATGGATTGCAAATGAAATTAACACCAAGGAGAAAGAAAAAAAGAAAAACTCTTTCGTAGGGTTGAAACATCTACCGCCAGCTTTCTAGTTTCGTCAATTTGAACTAAAACAAACAAAGCTCTTTTCAACGGCAAACACGAGAAGACTTCACAGCTAACGCCTGAACATGCCAGAACCCTGCAGTATTTTTGCATACTCTGCAATTATTGAAGAGTTTTTCACCATATCCCATATCTTAGCAGAATTCTTCAGCCAGTCACGTTCAGATACCGTCCTTGCGAAGGATGGGCTACTCATGGATAAAACCTATAAACAGAAAGGGAGATTCAATTTCTTACTATTGCTTTGGAATGGCGAATGCCCATAACCAACAGAGACACCCGCCCCACCAGACCATATGGAGGTGAGGTTTCACCGATTTTTCCTCCAATACAAGTGGGTCGGGTACGGGGCGGGTATGGTTTTGTAATCCCATCCCTGAATACCGTTCCCACCCTGAAATCTCTTCTTATAAACAGGTACAATCTCGGAGTCATGTTTGTGAAACGAGGGAATGACAAAGTATACGTGCAATCAACTTCCTCTAATGTTGAACTTAACAAGTGCTGCTATTAACTAAAATGAGTTAATAGACAGAGAAACAAAGGCACGTTAAGAGGAGAGCAGAGTGAGTGAGATACCTGATCCCGTAATTTCCATAACGCAGAGATATAGCTTTCATGCTCTACCCTTGGGAAGTCATCTTTACATTTATATGGGATTAGAAATAAATCCGGCAGGAGGGGGTCCAGATTTTTGCCCTGGTTAATGAGAGAGACAGAAGAAAACTGATGATCTTTGCCTGCATTTTCGTTTTTCGTCGTGATGAAAGAAGAGGAGCTGAAGTATTGTGTAAGTGCCTTCTTTAGTTTCCCAGAGTTGTGAGGAGTAAGATCTTGGTCCCGCAGTCTACAAACAAGAGAAACATACCTTAGTAGCTTTCCTTCAGCTCAAACCTTCTTCATGCATAGTAACAAATCAAAAGAGAAGAGGAATACATAACATTAATTACATTGTTTTCAGCTTGGGTATATTTGGTAATTCTATCGCATCATTCACCCCCAAGCTTTTAATCCTATTGAAAACGTATTTTATCCCTTGCTAAATTAGTGGCACACTGACTTAACATTGGCAGTGCTGGCGAAAAGATAACTCACTTTGTATGTACAAAAACGTGTGCTGCCGTATACTCTTGTCCAGCCTCCTGAATTTTATCTCTGTTTTCTTTTTCGGAACCCAGACTAGGAGTTTGTGAAGGGGGGATAGTGGGAGAAGATGGGTCAGGTAAACCATGTTTCAACAAGTCCACCTGCACAAAATGCAAAAACACCATCCAGATGTTCAAAGTGCCACTCCTAGAAGAGAAAAAAGAGAGGGGAATTCCAATTTAATAAGATAATAAAGGAATTCTCAAGAAAGGAATCTTGGATTTCAACCTAATCTTTCAGACAGGTACTGGCAGTTCATAGTAGAAGTGCCTACAAAAACACAGTAAAAGAAATAGCCTACAAAAACACAGTAAAAGAAATAGCCTACAAAAACACAGTAAAAGAAATCAAATTGTCAAAAAATAGAACAAGAAAGGGGGAAGGGGAAGGGGGCGGGCACAATGGATGGTGACTGTTTCACTGTCTAAGCCAATGTCCTTGGTTTGCATAACCCAGCTTAAAGGTTTCGTAATGGTGTGTTCATTGCTATACACGAGTAACCAGATCTCAAACAAATTCTGTGGACCCAAAAGTTAGGATAATATACACTCAGTAGACAGCCGTGAACCTCCATGTAGATAATTGCCAATCCAGTTTCACACAACAGGGACATGCCTTTTGTTTATCGCTGTCAAAATATTGGCCGTTAACAAGCAGTTCAGTTGTAGGGCAAAAAGTATCCTGGTGCTCGGGTGCATGCAATAGCATCTTGAGGAGGAGACATTGACCATTTTTTATGCACAAGGACGATCACATGGTGCTAGAAGCAGCAGCCCAATGGAAAGCAAAAGGAAAGCAAACTTTTATTTAAAAAAAGTAGTTGGACACAATGTCAACTGTGGGGATTTAAGAATCTGCACCATCAGTATGATACCAGTTACTCAATAATCATATTCGAAGTGATTATTACACCATTACTCAATAGCGTAGAACATTGGCTAAAAAGGTGGAAATAACCAAATTTCAGTATATAACATATTTCCTAATAAATGTTTTCGAGCTTCACAAGATAAGAAGCCAGTTTGACTACCAAAAAAAAAGAAGAAGAAGCTAGTTCAAGTGTTCAACATTATACCAAAAGCTTTTTAATGCATCAAGATACCAAATCCAATCAAAAGGCAGCAATGGAAGAAAAGATTACCGTCAACATCAAACGCCACAAGTTAATATCATGAACTCCCTCAGATACCACCAGTACTATATGGCAAACAGAAGCCAAAAAAACACCAAGCTAGAAGGATCCCTTGCAGCATCCAGGAAAAAATAAATTTTCATTAGAAGGTTACATTTTGAGAACTGTTAGAAATGTGCTTTAGCATCACCAAATAAAAAAAGAACCTGATAAACTACTAAGATCCTGGAAGTTACCTGGATACTCATCAATTCATAAGCCAGCTCAGCAGATAGAGATTCACCACTTAATACTGAGATGGTCGACAAGCCATCGGGTCTTATTATCTCAGCTAAAACAGAAGGACTAAACACTGGCTGCATGATATGAAGGAACTTAAACAAAAGTATATAGTAATAAACAATCAAAAAACAAGAATATTCACAATTTAACAAATCAAAGTAGCAAATGAAAAAACTTAAACAGAAGAAGTATTCACTATTCATAACTTTCTGATGCCAAGAAGTACCTCAAATTTTATCTTGTACTACTCTATATAGCAAAAACATGATTCAGGTCCAGATAAACTAATTTCCAGAATCAGATAAGTCCTAGTACTCTGGTGGTTTGGCATACATATGAGTCATATGACAGATTTAAATAATCAGGATAGATATAACTGGTCCATCATTAATGCAGTCTCCAATAATTTATATATCATAAACTGGTGTAGGGTAGCATCAATCTTCTCCTCCTCAACGTATATATGCCCCACATGGAAAAGCTATTATACACCCACACATTCTCAGTAACATCCATAATTTCCCAATAGTAAGATCAAATTGCAAGTGGAGTGGTAGTTCAGTGGTAGGCACCATGTACTCTAATGCATTTGAATGGGGTTCAAATACAAGTACAACTAATGACATTGACTTTTGCCGAGCAAAAAAAAAAAGAATAGTAGGATCAAATTCACACCTAAAGAAGACAAGGACCATCTACGCCTCAGTATGCTTTCTCTCTTTGCAATTAAGTGGCTACCAATAACACTTTAGAGATAAAAGGGAAAGCTAAACAAAAGGGAAATGTAGCAATATAGTGTTGGCACTGAAATGGCATTTATACCAGATACATTCATTTATAACGCTAAATTTACTCCACCGATCATAATTGGTGTTATACAATTTGAACAAGACTTGTCCAACAACAAAGAAGCAGGTCCACCAGGAAAAAAAAGGCCAAAAAAGAAGGGTCAGTTACAAGTAGGAAACCTGTGTATCAAGAAGTATAATACGCTCAGCAGAGATGCGAGGCTCAATGCCCACCGTACAGTGCCTAGCCATTGCTCTGGTCTCCTCGGACTGTATGGCAAAAGGTGGCAACATTCCTGCATGTTTGACAAGTCAGTGCCAATCATCTATTTGGAAACCCTACACAATTTCCATCAAACCCGCCTTCGTGCTTCAAAGTTCTACCTGTTCTTCCCACAATTTGAAATTCCCTTGTACTTGCCCAAATAACAAATCAAATACCAGAGAGTGAGAGCGTGTAATAGTTACCAGGTGAGGTTCCATCAAAGCCATATAGCTCGTTCATTATTGTTGATTTCCCGACCCCAGGAGGACCGATCACCCCAACCACCGTAAAATCAGTGTTATCAGTCAAAAACTGCAATCAATAGCAAATTACTCAGATTTGCATCAGATTGATAGATTAATTGAAAAGATAACAGCTTAAAACTGAAGACAAACTCAGTAATCTGTAATTCTAGTTTCTTTTAACCTCACCAGCCACTTAAGACCATCTCCGGCTTTACTTAAACTATTACATTGTTACCAGAATTTGAATAAGAATGTAAACATAAACTTCATTTGGTTATGCAGCATCCCGCTCCCCCTGCTCGCTCTGCGTTCTCAATCTTTACATGCGAATTTAGAAGTTAGAATTTTGTTAAAAGACGCTTTTAGGCTCGTGCTCACACGCGCATTATGTGTTATGTGACTTAGTTCAACACCCTAAACTCATAAACTCAAGTCTTAAGCAAAAGTTTAATAAAAATTGTGTGAATAGTCGAGCCTCTTTAATTAGACTAACGATCCGAATTCAAATTCAATTGATCTTAATCTTGAATCAACTATTGGAGAGAGTTTTTAAAATAATTTACAGAAATTGAAGTTTGAGTGGAGAAAGGAGTGAGCGGGGATTGTGTGTGTGTGTGTGTGTGTGTGTGTGTGAGAGAGAGAGAGAGAGAGAGAGAGAGAGAGAGAGAGAGAGAGAGAGAGAGAGAGATTACCGGGAGAAAGCGGTCGGTGTGGAAGTCCCAGGAATCGGAGAGGAGGTTAAGAGATCCAACGGAGGGTACACGAGAGCGGAGAGACGCGGATTCGTCGTCGGCTGCGCCTCCGCCACGAATGAACTTACCAGAGGCGGTAACAAGGCTCGGCTTAGCCAATAGGATCTTAGGAGGCGGCGGCGGCGGTAGATGTGATGACGCACCGCCAACGCCACCAGCTGATTGATTCGAAGCACTGCCGCCGCCGCCTGACATTATTAGCTCGAAATTGAAGCTTGGCTACCGTTTTCCGCCTAAAATAATACTGTACTACTACTACACTACTACTACCGTAATTTCATTTTTTTAAGGTTCTGTTTGGATGTTAGGGAAAGGGGAGAAATGAAGATAATTTTAAAATTTTCCTTTTCTTTAT
Organism: Vaccinium macrocarpon; assembly: GCA_022606695.1. NCBI lineage: Eukaryota > Viridiplantae > Streptophyta > Magnoliopsida > Ericales > Ericaceae > Vaccinium > Vaccinium macrocarpon. Next base: position 5,920,530 of record CM040171.1, on the reverse strand, counting down.
TTGGTATAAAAAAAGAGGGATTAAAGTAGTATTAAAATTCCTATTTATCTTTTCTCCTATTTTTCTCTTCAATGTCCCTCTATTTTTCTTCTTAATTATTTTTTTTCTTTTCTTTTTCTTTTCTTAAGTTCCAAACAGAGCTTGTGTCCACGTATAACGGTCTCAGGGCGCACTCTGTAAGAATGCTAGATGAAAAGCTCATATAGAAAACGTCTTTCTTGCAATCAAGATATCTAAAATCAATAGCAATTAACACTATATAAATAGACGCTAGCAAAACAACTATCGTCTCCACAAAAGGCACTGGATTATAACAAGTGAAACAACGTAGTATCATTCGTTTCGAATTTAAGGGAAAAATAAAAAATAAAAATAAAAAACCTATACTTTGATGACGTTGTCATCGCCCCAAACTTTCAAAATTATCAATTGCACTTTTGAACTATTAATCATTTATTAATTATTAATTACACTCCTACCGTCTCAATCTATTATTTTGCTAACACAAGATGCTGAGGTGGACACTAACGGAGAGAGACTTTGACATCAATGTGTCATCGCCTCCCAAACTTTTAAAAATTATCAATTGAACTCTTGAATTATTGTTCCGTTATCAATTACACTCCTACCGTCTCAATCTATTACTTTGCTAACAGGAGATGTTGAGGTAGACACTAACAAAGGGATAAAATGTCAGAGGGTAACTTTCCGAATTAGACTTTTTTTGTGTGTGGCACATTGATATCACTTTTCAAGTAACAATGCATTTTCCAAAACAATTTTAAAAACAATGTCACCATCCGTTAATTGTCATTTATTTTAGAAAAATCAATTATAATAAAATGAACATTATTATGTCGTCCGTTATTCCTTAACTACAACTCATCTGCATGGAATGGAGCTGAGGAGGGGTCAAAAAGGGCAATCGTTGGGGAAAAAAAAGTTTTATACTATAGAGGTTCATCCTTGTATTGAATACATGTTTGCCCCTGTGTAATGAAATTTATGGTTTCGTCCCTACTTGTTTGATCTTTCCAAGTGGGTCCAGAGCTTGGTCTCTTAGCTCAACACCGACTCAAACGATGTCATCGATCATACCTAGTCTGATGGAGGGAAGAGATGGAGAAAACGGAGAAGTGGTGCTCTATTTTGCTAAGGTTGTAGAGGAAAGGAATGAAACAATTTTAGGATTTGAGATTTTACTTCCAAAAGTGCCATGACTCAACCATATTTCCCTTTAATCTGAGTCACGTCATAGGTTAACATCATTGTAACGAAGTTAATGGTGAATAGTGTCCACCTTAGCGTCTCTCATTAGCAAAGTAACATACTAAGATTAAGACAGTATGAGTGCAATTAGTAACAGAACAATAGTCTTAGGAATTCAATTACGGAACAATAGTCTTAGGAATTCAATTGATAATTTTTGAAAGTTTGGGGGCGATTAGACATTACTTTCAAAGTATCTCCATTAGTGTCCACTTCAGCATCTTCCGTTTCCGTTAGCCAAGGATAACTGTGTAGTTGATAAATGACGTAGTTTAAGAGTGAAATTGATAATTTTGAAAGTATCGGATGTGACATTGACGTCAAAGTACATGGGTTCTTCTCTCTCTACAAAATTATCTGCGCGTAGATTTGTCTTGTGATCCTCTTCCATTCCCCTTCGGCCTTCGATCTTCCATACCTCTCTGGCACTCTGTAATCTACCCTTTTTTGGCGTCAATGGCGGCATGCGGAAGAAAACTGGGGAATACAATGGCGTCGAATCTGGTCAAAACCCTAGCGAGATCGTCCAATTTCGCTTCCAACTCGAGAAGTCTCAGCGGGGTTGTCAACGCTGAAGTCATCACCTCCCACACTGCCAAATGGATGCAGGTATCTTTCCCCCAACACTCTTACAAGTTATTTTCAGTCGTTCATATCGTCAATGTGGAAAATTTCTTCTCAAATTGTTTATCATGAGATCAATTTCCATTTTTTTGGGCCAGTATATGATACGGTTCTTCTGTATTAGGTTTTTAGATTCAGTTTCCCTCTTTTATTGTTGTCTGATATGGAAGGATGAAGGATCCAAATCGAGATGTTTTCCGCTTTGTTATTTTGTGTTAGAAGCTAAGTCACAAATGCGTTATAGCGTTGGCAACCCGAGAACAGAAGCGTAGAGTGATGATTGAGAATGACAGCGGAGACCGGAGGATTATGTCACTCAGGTTACCTAACCTAGGTTACAAGTTAAGTCACATAATGCGCGTATGCATGAGCGTGCTTGAGTGCGAGCATGAATGCGTCTTCCAAAAATTCCCAACTAAAAGTTATTCTGTGGTCTCCCGTCTACCTTTCCATTATTCCTCAATACTCGGCATTGATTTTTTTTGCTGCAGTAAAAGTGAGCTCACCGGAATCTTATTCAACTCTGAACCCCCCTTTCGTTCGTGTATACCTTTGTGTCAAGAATTCCTGTGAACTAACTTTTGTGCCCTTTGTGCATGGGCTGTGCTGCTCACGTGATCTTTTTCCGTCTGTTTCTTTAGATTGGGTGGAAGTGATGGCGTGGGCTGTGCTGCTCACGTGATCTTTTTCCGTCTGTTTCTTTATCCCCGCTATCAATTTGACAAGTAGGTAGGAATCTGATAGATGGAGGACAAAGTAAACAAAATTGAAAGTTTGAGGACAAAGTAAACAATCGCTGCATGGTTTGAGAGATGTTTTTAAGAATAACAATACTCATATAACCCCCAATTGATGGGGCTATGGGTGGGGAAGACTGAAAACAAAGCAAGCTTACCTTTGGGGCTATATTCTCTTGGATAAAACTACTATAAGCCATAAGAAACCTGGGTGTTCCATTTTTCTTGCTTCTCTCTTAGGTGATGTTCAAATGATATTCATGCATTACTCAGAGAAAGAACATATAAATGTTGATTTTGTTGCAAATGTTGGTAGGATATGAGCAAGAAATCTCCAATGGAGTTGATCAATGAAGTTCCACCGATCAAGGTTGAGGGCAGAATTGTTGCTTGTGAAGGGGGTTAGTATGCCTTCTCACTTACCAAGGCAGTAAGGAGTAACCTAGTCGGTTTTTTCCATGTTTCTATTTTTCTCATGCAGTGGAGCTCACTACCATCTATAACTTTGCAGACAACAATCCTTCCCTTGGGCATCCGATCGAGTTCATTTGCCTTGACCTGGATCGGCCTGCTGTTTGCAAGTATTGCGGTTTACATTATCTTCAAAACCACGGCCATCATCACCACTAGGAGTCCACAGATGGGATGATCAACCATAACTTTGTTTGTGGGGGGCAGTAATTTGAATAAGTCTTATGTATTGAGAATGTTTGCATGCTTTGAATAACTATGTAATACAGATGTTCGCATTGGTAAACGGACCTAGATTTATACCACTTTACCAGTGTGTTGCTCTATTACAGGAAACTGCAAAATTAATTTCAGATACTGCAGTATTGTTCCTGTAATGATCCTGCCCTAATTTTAGTTCATGTTCTGACTGCGTTTAAACAAGGTACCTTACTTGATGTTCCTATTGTATTTCATTGAACCAACAGAAAGTTATGGAAAGTAAAAATTCATATTCTTACACCAGCCATATCAGTAACAAACTATGATATGCCCATAATCAGAGTGTGTGTGTGAGAGAGAGAGAGAGAGAGAGAGAGAGAGAGGACCCAAAGGAGCACAAATGGATGGAGTATGGAGCATGCAAAACATAAAGGGAGGGACTATGGGTCCAGTGTTATTCAAATTAGTTCTGGTCAGGTCCGTGTAACCATTTCACTAAAAGAGAATCATCCAAGGGAGGACCCAAAGGAGCACAAATGGATGGAGTATGGAGCTTGCTTGGGCAGTGAAAAACATAAAGGGAGGGACTACGGGTCCTATTAGTTCTGACTGGGTCTCTGTAACAATTTATGGATGGAAAGAAATGCTGGGATTTTCAAGAGGCAAGCAAAGACCAGAATGCCATTTGCTCTGCTATTATGGATGATGTTAGGGGCAAGGCCAGTTCTTGGCGGACGACTAAGAAGTGCAATTCCAATACCAGGTTGTGTCGTATCTGAAATGCTTCTCCTAAGGTCTTCAGTAGTTAACTGTATGATTATGTGTAATTCTTTTCTTGTGGAAAGGTGTAGTTGTCTAGCTTTGTTTTAGGCGTTGAAGGATAAGGCCTTTTTGATATTGTTGCTGTTTTGTTTCTTATAAACGGAAGTATCCCTTGTGTAGCCTTAGATTTTTGGTATATAATTGACATTAACCCGGGGAAAGAAAAAAAAAGGAGCACAAATGGATCAAAGAGTGCAAACAAATGTAGAATACATAAACCTATAAATACTTCATGACTACAATCGGCACTCAGGTCAATTGAAAAACTCCCCAATACAAGGGACAAATTGCAATGAAAACATGTCAGCCAAAAGCAAAAAATTGGTCCAAGACCAGCAGATGCTCACCTGCTCTCAACTGTCAAAAAAGGAGAAAAAAATACCCAGATGGGATAGAACGTCAAAAAATACTCCCATCAAGAGCTACCTTCATCATCATTAGCAGCCATTTTCCTTCTTTGTTGATGCTCTGCAACCTTACAATCCACTACTTCACGGAACAAGTTTGGATCAAGAACACAGTTCTCGCTCCCATAAACAGCAGCTTGAACGCCCGCCATCATCTTTGCTATCTCTCGTCCTGAAAATCCTTCAGTCTTGGCTGCAGCTTCCCTCAGAATTTCATCCGCCAAATCCTTTATCTCTATCTTCTGCTGTTGTTTCCGGAATAGCTGGGAAAACAAACCAGGTTTTCTTGCCCCCGCCCTAGCTATGTACTTGTCCAAATAAAGTTTCAGAAGCTTGAAACGTTCATCTTCACCAGGCAAAGGGAACTCTAGAACTTCATCGATTCGATCTGCCACAGCTGAATCAAGATCACCCGGGCGGTTCGTAGCAAGAGCAAGGACTATGTCCTTGGACTGATCGCCTGTTCGGAAAAGCAGGGCATTGAGTGCACTTCTTTGAGCTTCACTCATGTGGATTTTGTTTCGCCTGGTACATTTCAGTTAGAAAACCAAGTGACTACTTTAGATCACCTATACTAGTCAAATCAATAGTAAGATTGCCAAGACCTTGGAGGATAAAATAGGTCCTGTATATCTGATCCTTGAATTTTTTGGCAACATTTCAGAGGGGAAAAAAAAAAAGAATGAGAAAGGAGTTCAAAATGCTCCCTAGAGCGAATTATGTAATTTCCATAACCATATTCTTTGAAATATTCAATTTCAATCCTGTTGCCAAATTATTGATGAGATACGCCTCTCTATGGAATATTAGTGGAAAGTCAAAAAGGAAAATATCACTTCTTTTTTTTGTTGGACTGTATAGGAAAATATCACTTACTCGCACAAAAATGCGTCTGCTTCATCAATGAAAAGTAATAAACCCTTCTTCGACTTCTTGCCCCAATCAAACAGTTGATGTATCTTCGTAACAGCCTGTGCACCCAGTGGTGCAACATCTCCGCCAGTCATTAGAGCATAGTCTAGCCCCTAGGAGTATATCAAACAATTTACAGGGATTCACTAAGGTGTTCTTAATGTGTTACCACTTTCATAGAGAGAGAGAGAGAGAGAGAGAGAGAGAGCATTATATCAAACAATTTACAGGGATTCACCAAGGTGTTCTTGATGTGTTACCACTTTCAGAGAGAGAGAGAGAGAGAGAGCATACAGATTTCTGTGCCAGCGCTCTAGCAGCCATTGTTTTCCCAGTTCCAGGAGGACCATAAAAGAGCATGTTCCTAAACGGTGCTTGATGAGACTTTGTATTGGCAGTTGCGCTAGCCAGTTGCTGAATTCGTTTCTGAAGACTTGGGTTTAAGATAACGTCCCCAAATCCATTACCGTTATTCGAAGCAGATGCCTTAGAAGTGTTGGGAGATAGAGTACTCATGGCACGAGAAAACAATCCAGACCATGGGTATTTTCCTCTGGAGGAGTCTCTGATCAAAGACGGTTGTCCTAATATTCTGTCCACATAGCTCCATATAACTCGTGCACCTTCTCTGCAAGGCATATGAAAAACTTGTATGAGCTATATTATTGTTACAGACACAATTAGACCTCTTATAGCAGTACGCCAGTACATTACATCTGGTTTCAAGAAAATAATGCAGCTGAATAATAGAAGTAATATCACATAGGAGAAAAAATAACTTCCTCCAGTGGATTTATAAGCAAAAATTGCAAATTCAATCTGCATCTAAGACCTCAATACCTTGTTGTGTAGATCCCTGCTGCGAGGGCTGTCACTCCCCCCACAGCTACGACCATCTTATTTTGATCAGTTAATATGGCCCGCAATCCACCTGCAAAACATTGAAGGATTCCAATAAACTACAACCAATAAGGGAAAAGGGACAAGAAGCAGCAATGCCAACCAAATACAGTGCTCAAGGCCTAAACAGTTGTTCCCACTAATGCATGTGCAACAACAGATCACATTGTTCAAGAACGAGGAGAAGATTGATTCCATAAGTGGTTTTAGACTACTCATGTACATGCTAGGGGAAAATATGACAAATAAGTTACCTAGTGGCTAGTCCACAACTTAACATTAGATGCTATGGTACAAGTTCCAACAATTAGGGTTGTGACTCAAAGAGATCATACATTTGGTTATCTCATGAACCAAAAAGATTATCAAGGAGCTTGCAACGTTGGGATCCAAAATTGGCCTTCGAATTTCTTTTGTGTCAGTAACCAGTACGTTAAAATGAAATACCTCCAATATGATCAAATGTTGTGTTTATGGCAGCAAGCCATTTCTCCCTCTCAGCATTTGCACGCTCTATAAGCATGCGCCTGTTAACCTCTTCACCGAGCTTTGCTTCATGTGCCCTCCCTTCTGCTTCTGCCATAGCCTTCACCCTTATCGTTTCACGTTCAATATTAGCCTTCTCCCTTTCTGTTTGCCGACGCTGCGCTTGAATCTGTTCTTCAGTTGCTCGTCTAGCTTGCTCTTGCCTAATTGATGATTCTTCTTGCATTTTTACAAGCTCTTGATTTCTTGCTCTATGATGCTCATTTTCAGCCTAAAGAGTTTTACAAGAGACAGTTATATCCTTGCACCAATTTGCCATATTTAGTGTAAACAAGGTTCTGATTCCCGTACCGGCTTGGGTACCAATTTCTTTCTACTGGTATGGTATGGTACCGACCGGTATTGGATATCGTTTGGGATTTAGCGGTACTACATATATATAAAAATCAATTTTTTTTCCTATTAATCATAAAATGGACTTCAAACTAACAAACAAATATTCCAAGCAAGGTTATTGGACGTGATACCATTTTTGTTACTTGCACGAAACGAAATTAAGACCAATAAATTCAGCTCATTAACTCCAGGTTTCCATTTTTTAACTACCCGCGTGGCAGTCTTATTCACCAACCCAAATACCACTAGGTCTTCTTCTCTTTTCCTGTGTGCACTCTGTGTGTGTGTGTGTGTGTGTGTGCAAGTGGGAAGTCTGAATCTTCTCAAGCCAAATCGACCCAGACAACAATGTCTCTTCAATGTTCTGTGACCTGAAGCACACTTTCTTGGTTTAACGTTCAGTGGTCACCAAGAAATCGAGATCCCCGCCTCCATTCTCTCTTTCTTCTTCTTTTTTTTTCCTTTTTGTAGCATTTTACCACCGAAAGAGACCGGTATGGCCCAAATCCAGCGGTACTTGTTGGAAAGTTGGCTGGGATGGAATCAGTGGTCAATGCTCGATGGTACCATTTTTTCACCAAAAAGGGCAGTACCAGTACTAGCAGTACAGGATCTACAACCTTGAGTGTAAATGAAAATCTGAAGTATGGCATGAAGTTATATTTACCTGCATCCTCTTCCTTGCCAATTCATCCTCATAACGGGCCATCTGGGATTTTATTTGTGCCTGTTGCTGAGAAAGCTTTTTCTGTTCCTCGTAAATTACCTTTTGTCTCTCCTAAAAAAATAGACAGCATCCATTCAAACTATGTTAGCTCATATCTAAACATATGGGATCAAGTGTAAACATGGAAAAACAAATTCCATACATATCAGGTACAGTAACAAAATTGAAATAGAGATTCAGAACTTGCATTATTGTTTACTCCAGTTTTTCTTATTCTTAACAAGGGACTATTCAAGAGAAGCACAATGAAACTCAAATACCATAACATTGATCTCACCTAATAGTAATCTAATCTGGATCATTTTTTTTTAGCTCTGCTAGTCAAGATAAAAAATAAAATAAAATGCACATCAAAGAGCTTCACACGTTTTGCTTCTTTTTCTTTTCCCCTTCTATTCCCAATAAATCAACTAATTTAAAATAACCAAGTACAACATAAGAAACTGATGCAGAAATTTGAGTCATACAGTTTCAGCCTGAGCTTGCATTGCTTTAAACTCTGCTGCTTTTACAGTGTTCTCTGTCTGCCTCGTCTCTTCTTGCTTTTTCAATACGTCGAACACCTAAACCAGCAATGAACACAGGATTAATTACCTGCCAATGACTTAAATGTGCAAGTCCTCAAGGAAAAGAACTATACATAAAAACCCTAAATCTTTCTCCCCTTTTGACAAAAAACCAACAACCCCCCCATGAGACACAAAATTCCTGGACATCGAACCAGCCACTTTTATTTGTCCAAGAAACATCAAAGCACAAAGGGCCTGTTGTGGTTGACTGGATTAGACACCGATTACATACAAATCCAGTAGGAGGTCATCTCCAGCGTTGGAATGCAACATCTGGTGGATTACAAAACATGCAGGAGGACATTTGAATGCAATAACTGGAGGAACTTAAAATATGAAATTTGTATAGCTAATCTCAATCTCCGATTAAATTTTATGTTAATCCACATAAACACATGGCCAATGAAATCATAAACAAAAATGGTAAAAAGCACAAAAACAACCCAAAATACTTCCACCACAGCTCTGGTAGGATTACTCGTTCGATAAGGTTATATGTCCACTCACTTAATCTTGCCAATCAAACATGACCCATCAACAAGAACTAAAAAAACAGCTCAAAATTTAATACCTTTTTGCCATGGGGGGAACTGTTAATCTCTCTCAAGGCCTTGGCGCCCCTCTCAAGCGCCTCGGGATCGAACCCAGACGCCGTCGTTCGCGGGTTATCATTCCGGACCCGCGGCGGCTCCGCATTCGCCGCCGGCGGTTGAGCCGCCGTCGCCGGAGATACGGAAGAAGCTTGAGGAGATGGTGAAGAGAAGGGAGAGAAATTGAAAGGACCATCGGCATAGGCATAATCCACGCCTAATGCAGCTGAGGCTAGGGCTGAAATAATCCCAGCGCCAGAAACTCTTGCCATTTTTCTTTTGATATAAAAAAAACCCCTAAAATTGATCGGAGAATTCTGGATTGTAGGAAGTGTGAGAGAAGGTCAGAGGAGATAAAAGGTGATGTCTTGAAGGGCAAGACATACAGAGGGGAGAAGGTTCAGGGTTTTTGTAGGGTTTTTCTCTCTTTCCCTCCACACTGGCGGTTTGAGGCGGCTGAAGCTTCTTTTTTCTTTTTTTAAATACAGTTTTACTCGCTGAGTTTGCCGTAAGATTTTATGAGAAAACTATAAAATCAACTCGGCGATTTTGTGAGTAAAATCATAAAAAAAATTCATCTTCAATTTTTACCCTAACCCTTACCCATTTTGGAGTTTCAATAATTTCTCCCCCCATTTTGGGCACTTTTACCAAATTTTTTGATGTCTACCTTAATTCGTCGGAGCTTTACCGACCGCCAACCATCTCAGTATGATGTTGGATCTTTGTCGGGGCTTCGTCGGCCATCTTGAAATGATGACAGAATGTCGCCAAATCTTTCAATTTGATGCCGGATCTTTGTTGGCTCTTTCAATTTGAGGCAGAAGCTTCGTCAAAGTTGTTTGAGAGTCGCTAGATCTTCTCTGGAATTGATTCTATCATCTCACTTATTTAAATACTAGTTTTAAGCCGACGTGCTACGCACGTTGTTTCGTGCACATTGACGTGCTACACACGTCGTGCTTAATTTTTTTTGCAACACAAAATATTTTAGCAATGACAATTCACCAAACCAACACAATTTGGCGCATGAAATGTCAATATACTGGGTAGAGGAGAAATTTCGATGAGCAAAAAAGAAGTGAAGACAAATTTTGTAAGATTCTGGAAGATACTTATTAAGGTGCCTAGAAAGCAAAAAAATTACAGTGAAGAAATAGGAACCAAAATCCTAAAGAGCATGAGAAAACAACCACAAGAAATTCAACTATTGACCCGTACTTTGGCATTTCTAATAACTAAATCAGAAGATTAAAAAAATGGTAAAACCATTTACTAGCATAGAGACAAGTTAAAAAAGAAATTTGGGATGAAAATGGGTTTTTCCATCGGAGATCAACCAACCCAAATGGGGGATTTAGACAATTTTTCAGACTCAAATTGAGCGGTTCATACATATATATACATATATATATATAAATTAAGCTTCCGTTCCAAACTCCCAGACCCTGTCAAGTTACGGACCTCCACTTTTCGGACCAAATTTTGACGATCCGAACCATTAGATGTGTTTAAAACGTGATTTTAAGGTCCAACTAATAGCGTTTTTATGAAAAACTGCTCTGATCAAGCCCTTCCGGGTACTTTTTTTTTGCCAAATCCTCGCGGTGGACCTTAAAATCACGTTTTGAACACATCTAACGGTTCGGATTTTCAAAAAAAAAAAACTGGGAAGGTGGAGGTTCGGACGGTAGGTCCGGATTTTGGATTTGGATAGGAAGTGGACTGTATATATATACATATATATATATATATATATATATATGTATGAAGATGTTCTATTGAGGACTCCCTCAAAGATCTCCTCCCTGAGAACCACCTTTTTTTATTTTCGGACCAAATTTCGACGATCTGAACCGCTCAATGTGTTTAGAACATGTTTTCCATGGCCAATTCAAGGAATCACAAAAAGAAATACCCGAAAGGGCTTCATCCAAGTGATTTTTCATAATAACCGTACATATATAATTTATCGAAAAATGCTCAAATGAAGCCCTACCGAGTATTTTTTTTGGACGAATCCTCGCAATGACCGTTAAAATCACGTTTTAAATACATTGAGCGAATCGGATCGTCAAGATTCGACCCCGATCCATGAGGTCCGCAAATTACGAGTTTGAGGGAGTCCTTAGTAGAACGGGATCTTATATATATATAAGATCCCGTTCTACTAAAGGACCAACAATTTTTTCACTTTTCAAACTTAATTTTGACGATTCAAATCGTTAGATGTGTTTAAAATATGTATTTAAGGGCCACCACGAGGATTCGTCCAAAAAAATACCTGTAAGGGCTTCATCCGATCAATTTTTCTTAAAAATGTTATATATAGCGTTTTAACAAAAAAATATCGGATGAAGCCCTAATGGGAATTTTTTTTGGACGAATCCTCGTGGTAGACCTTAAATACACATTTTAAACACATCTAACGGTTCGGATCGTCAAAAGTTGATTGGGAAACATGAGGTCCTCATTTTAAATAAAATAAGGGATCCCTCATTAGAAGTTGATCATATATATATATATATATATATATATATATATATATATATATATATATATATATATATATAAGGTGAGGACTAGAGATGCATTAATGACACACATAGAAAAATTAACTATAAATACCTTTTTGAAATGAATGACAAGTAACTTTTGCAATCAAATATAAATAAATTATTTTTAATATTGATTTAATAAAAGGAAAAAAAACTCAAACCCAAAATTGGACGAAGTATAGTGAATGAAAACTGGACATGAGATGTTTACCCTCCGCTGAATACAAGACGACTGTAGGCCTGGGTGCAGGACGTAAACAGCCTCAATACGATCTTTGATGTCGATCGGAACAATGTTGTAGATTGATCGGAGGCCGACATTCTAGAAAAATTCTCGCTCCTCTGAACACCGGTGTGGATGTACACCACAGCAAATGCCTAGTCATATAAACACAGGTAAAATCTTCTCCTCCAAGAATTTTTTCAATGCATCTATGGTTGGAGTCTTGCCGTGGATTGGATTCTGCGTCATTTCTTGCAATAAAATTTAAAACAAACTTGCGTGTGCGATGTCGAAGGCCATAAATGACTTAATTGAAGCCCTTTCTACCACCAATTGGTTTTCGGAGAGTTGGTGGAAAAACGGTCTAACAAGTGATATTAGAGCCAAGAGGTCATAGGTTTGAGTTGTGGGAGCATCAACGTGAGAGAGGAATTGTTGGTAGAAGTGTCGCCATGAATTTGGTTATCTGACGTCACCCCCCCTGCGGCCGGCCTAAAAAATAAACTGCTTGAGTCGCGATAAAAATCATAAAAAGACTTAATTAAAGTCCTTCCTACCATCAACTGGTTTTAGGAGAGTTGGTGGAAAAGCAATCTGACAGCCTCAACGCTCACATGTTTCACCTCAATCAAGCTTGTTTGTTTTTTCCTTAGTTTTTGTCATATCCTTGTTGTCCCTCACATGATTTTGCATGGATTGGAAGTCTTTCATCGATGATTAGTGAAAATCTCACTAATTTTTTGGGTTGCTGGAGGTATAAGTTAATTTTTTTGAATTTTTTGTACGAAATAAGAACTTTAAAAAATTTGTGAAATGTCACTATTTTTTTGGGTTGGCGGAATTGGTTGGCCGGAGGTAGGGTGGCTGTCAGCTAAGAGGTAGGAGTTGATATTTTTTTTTTTTGAATTTTTTGTACGAGAATTAAAACTTAATGAAATGTCACTAATTTTTGGGATTACCGAAAGTTGTCAGCCGGAGGTGGGGTGGTGGTCGGCCAAGAGGCAGGAGTTGATTTTTTTGAATTTTCTGTACGGAATTAGAACTTTTAAAAATTAGTGACATTTTACTTCTTTTTTTTTTTTTGTCTTTATGTTCGATTGCAAAAAGTTTCTTATCATTCCCTTTAAAAATGTCAAATATTTTTTGTCTCTATGTTTGATAGAAAAAGTTCCTCGTCATTCCCTTAAAAAATGTCAAATGTTTTGAATTTTTGGTTAAGTCTCCCATACACATTTCTCTACTTTTTTTTTTTTGACCTGCATTTCTCTACCCATTTTGAGAAAATCCAAGTCTTGACCCATTTCATTTACCCTTTTTTTTTCAAAGCTCAATCTTATCCCTCTTATTTACCTGGTTGGCATTGGAAACATTTTTTGGGGTAAAAATTGGGTGTTGACATTGGAGATGCCCATATTCAAATTGAGTTTTTACTAATTTTTTTACTCAATTTGGATTTTAAAAAAAGGACAAGGACCGTTGATGCTCTAAGGGCTAATGATTTTTTGTTTGGTAAAAAGAAAATAATAATAAGGCCTCAGGTCAATAAATTGTTATATTTAATACTATAAGTATATGTTTTGTATTCAATAAAAAAATGAAGGTAAAATGTCTAATTATGAAATACTTCACATTTCCAACATACAAATAATGAAAGAGGTATTGTGCACCGTTTCTTTTTAGATATGTTATTCGCGATAATCTTGGGGAGTTTGGAACCTGCATTATTACATTGCGGATTTCGCATTTTTAGTTTGACGTGTTTGAGGGCCAATTACATCATATATTTTACCATGATGAATTATTATGGTTTTTGCTACTTATGATCAGTGTTTACAAGAGCGAGACGGTTCCATGTCTTACAATGTTCAAACAGCATTCTTGTCGGAAGGATTTTTTTACGAGGTCTGTGGGGGAACGCTTCTGCAAAAATTTATAATGCATTCCAAACAATTTTACAAATTTTGATATGATATAAAAACTCTAATCCACAATTTAAGTTTTTTTTTTTTTTTTTGAAATAAGTCAATTTCATTCATAACCAACGCCCGAAGGCATTACAAATTTCATCACGAAATACAAGAGTGAACCAACACTAACACAATTTAGACGCAAGCGCTTACAAATATAGTAGGCTCAATGACACTCCTGTCAGAGACAGACCAACAACTAGGTTGCTCGGCGAAGAACTAGTCCTCGAAAGGATAGTAGAGATCCCAATGGAGGGAAAACAGCTCAAACTTGACACTCAGCACAAGATGAAATTGACAAATAAAATAATCGATATCCGCTCACCTGCCCGCTCATGACGGAAGGACAAGCCTCCGTTGCCCCAAGCACTGAAACCCTCACTGGGGCAAGCCTCCGTTGACACTCGAAGCTCTGGACGGTGAGGTAGCAACCACCAGCAAAACCTGACAGAAACTGCTGGCAAAACCACCGGTAAAACCTAGCCTCCACGGCGAGCATCAACTACCATATCCAAGAACACAGAACAACAAACTAATCTAAAATTATTATATCCCACCACCAACACCCACCAGATTTAATAAAACAAATCGGTATGAAAACGGACAGGGGAAAACCCATCCGTAAGAAAAAAAAAAAAAAAAACTAACTAAAACTCTATCCCTAACCTCTGATTATTAACCACGCCACCGTCACAAACAACGGATTTGGAGAAGACAAGGAGGAAAGGCAGTATGGAGGAAGTCCCACACCGGAACTCAGCCGAATCTTGAATCTGTCGATCGGGTCTATAAGCAGGCCAGAAAACGAGTATAAAGAGGAAGAAAGGGGTAAAGGAGGGGGGAGGTGGAGATTGGGAAACCCCCCCCCCAGTTGGCCGAAACTAGAGAGAAGTTCCACAATTTAAGTTCAAAATTTAAAAATACTCATTCCGTCCCATAAAATTTGATCACTACGAAATTACGTGTAATTTTCAAGCTAAAAAATAACGTGCTTACAAAAATAATTTTTTAGTCAATATGGATCTTGTTTGATAGATCTTATCGAGAACTTTTATACGATGCAAAAAATAAAAATAAAAAATATATATATATATATATTTTGGTAAATACATTATTTTTTAGTTTAAAAATTATACGTAGTTTCGTAGAGATCAAACTTTATGGGACGGAGGGAGTAATTCGATTTCAAACACCTCCTAATTACTCTATTTTCCATTGTCAGTAATAGTTATTTATTTTCTATTCTAATCCGAGAATTGAATTAGAAGAACATACATGATATATGTGAAGCCAAAAAAGCACGTACTATTAAAGTCAGTTCCTAAAGAACTCATAAGTCATAAGCATGAAATTGACTCAACCAAAGTGTACAAGTACTACCGCCCTTGATTCAGGGGCCTCCCATTCTTGATCAGATGGAGAAGGAGATGGTGGTGGTAGGCCATTTAAAAGGAGTCAGACCAACTCCACCCACCTGTGGTGGTGGCGGCGGTGGCGGCAGAGCGGGAGGAGGGGCTGCTGCCACAGGACTATTAGAACCACTAGGGGAGGAAGAGGAGGGTGGTTGTGTCCTGGCACCATTGTGGCTTGCACCACCCCATCTATCCCATGGCACCTAAAGGAAGACCCTTTGGTGCATATATCAGGGCTAACGATTCGGACATTGTTCAGGTAAAAACTCCTCATTCCACTGTCTACGACGTTGTTTTTTGACACTAGCGTTTGTGCTAGAGTCCGGTCATGCATTTGAGTACTAACATTTTTGGATGTGAGTGGAATTTTATGTACTTCAAACATGAATGGCCGTAGAATTTCTGTGCGCGATTTGGCACGGTTGAAATTTGTAGGTTGAGATACAATGATCGAAAAAACAAATTAGAAACGAGAAAGAGCTGAGGAATCTGATAAATCAATTTATATGTATTTTATGGAGAGTGGATTCTCGTGACTTGAACCTGCACTATTGCAATTGATCTAGGCGACCAAAAAGAAACATCGAAGGCTTTGAGATCACGTCTGTCTTCACAATGTCAAGTGCAACATCCTTTGACAGATACGGTCCGCCATCCAGTTTAGTAACAGAGGCTGGAGTCTTTCCAGTATTTCCACTAGGACACCAAGTCAAGAACTAAAAGCAGCCTAATGTCTAACACAGTTCCAATTACGGGTGGAAATTTCCAACCCGACACAAAGTTAGCGGGTTAAGGTTGGCTATTTCTTACATGGAACACGAATATGACACAACACAATAACACGACGCCTACCCCTAATTCCAATCAAGCAGAAAAGCATGATTGTGGATAGCTTGGTCAGAGATCTATCTCTGGGGTACTCATATGAATTCCACAGAACAGTACTGTTAAAATTTCTATTATGGAAAACCGGTTACTCGAGAAGGAAGAAAAAAGAAGCTTAGGAAATCAGTATTTCGACTAATAATTTGCTGTATAGAAGACGATAAATAAACTGCAAAAGTCAGGATTCAGCTACCTTACACATGACCAACTCTTTCAAATTCCAAAAAAAGAATACGCCAAAGAGCAAATCCTAATTCAACAAGTAAGACTGTAGTGTCAAAATGAAAAAAATAAATAAAAATCATGTTAATTGATGAAAAAAAAATAAAACTACAATGCTGCTGAAAAATTGCGCATACGATTGAAAGTAAAATGAGTATAAGGAATGAGATATCCTGAGTCCCGACTGCATTCGCTGCAGAATCAACTTGCTGATTGCTGAATTGATTCGCGAAAACCAATGACTTATCAGGGGAACTGGAATGTGCCTCCAATTTGGGTACTGCCTTGCGGAGGATTGATGGCAACCCAAAGGAGGGATATGATGATCGCAATAAGTCCCGACCAAACAAAAACAATGGTAGGCGTCCTTCCTCTTCTTCCCATAAGCCCTTTAGCGAAGGGGTACATATGTGCCAAAACCCAAAAACTAAAGAAAACACCACCCATCAACTTGCTCCACTGCGGAGTCGTGCTATAAATCGTTCGACTAACCCCAACAGCTATTGCAATCAAATTCAACATCATAATTGTGAGCGGCGGAATCATAAGGGATGTCCATTTGACAATATAAAGATCAGCAAATTCATCATTCTCGTCGTCCCCGCCAGATTTTGAAGTCAAAGTGAAAGAAATTTCAATACCCGCAACGACTTTCAGTAGACCCTGCAGCACTGCAGCCAGGTGGGCACTGGTTCCTCCAATCAACCAAAACTGTTCATTTCTCCACCATTCTTCTAGCTCAACTCCGGACCACTTGATTTCAAGTACCGCGAGCAAACAGAGCGTGACAGTTATGGTAAGAAGGTAGACTAGGAAAGTCACGTTTAGGGTTTGGACAATGAACTGGCCAGAGAAGAGGGATAATGCCGGGAGAAAGCAATAGACAATCAGGAAGATGGAAGTAAAGGGGTATATTCCAACATTAAGATACGCGATCTTCTGTAAAAATTTCATCTTTGAGCTACCCAAGAGGGCATTGTTGCGGGAGAAGAATATTTCGACTGAACCAGTGGCCCAGCGGAGGACCTGATGGAGACGATCTGTGAGATTTATTGGGGCAGTCCCACGGAAGGCATCCCGCTTAGTCACACAGTAAACCGATTTCCATCCCCTATTGTGCATCCTATACCCAGTGACCACATCTTCAGTAACAGACCCATAAATCCATCCGAGGCGATTTCCCCACTCAGTCTTATCCTCGTACCAGCAGGAGATGACGCTGATTGCCTCTGCTACAGTTGATGCATCAAGAAGCTCTCTGGGTATTGTGAGAGCGCCTGGTGGCCGCCCATTCTTTACAGCTGGATGGTCTGCTAAGGGACGGCCTTGGAATTCTGCCACAGGGATGGAATCAATGAGGAAAGTTGAGTTTCCAAATTTTTTAGGAGCCAAATAGAGGTTCATCTCTTCGTCGTCAGAATCACCCATTCTAAGAGCCCGATTCTCTTCCGAAGCTTTGGCATGCTTTTTACTACCAGGGAAACAGCAGCTGCAGCAACCAGGTTGTTCTTTTGATCTAGGTGGATCAAATCCGTAAAGGGCAATCCTTCGAAAGAGGCATCCGGTTCCAACATAGACTGGGCCCTGGAGCCCATCGAGGGCCCGCATGTTTCCATCAAAGAAGACAGTGTTGTGATTGGCATAACGATCGTTAGGGTCAATACCCTCGAACCTCTGAGGGAACTGGACATAGCAAATGCGGTCCCCGCCTCTATCCATCATGAAACACATGCCTTCCCTCAGAGCCTCGGAGTTGTAGATGTAGTGGTCACAATCGAGGTTGAGAATAAACGGCCCATTAGACATGATTGCAGAAGCTCGGACAAGAGCGTTCATGGCTCCTGCTTTCTTGTTGTGATCATAGCCAGGTCGCTTCTCACGGGAAACATATACAAGCATTGGGAGACGGATATCGATCTCACTCAGGTCAATTAACCTGGCATCATCAGCTGTGCCATGTAGTGGATCATCGCTAGGTGGTTTCAACATCACCTGCATCATTAAGCAGGCATGCTTAGTTCGATTTCCATCTTTTAGGTGCTACTGCTTGCATACTCACATTACTGATATCGGGTTTCATCAGGCTTATTGACTCTAATTTCCAGTCTCATTTTGTTTGGAAGTCCAAACTTCATAAAAGAACATGAAATCTATACACAGGAATTTAAACTTATCCATGTTACCCTTCTCAAATACATCAATGGTTATTAGTTAGGTACTAGAAAAAGTTTGGGTGACTTCTTACTACTACGGTCCACAAATACTTCTCCAGTAGACTAGACTCCCTCATTGTCCACTTCATTCTTTGATTTTTCATAGAAGACAATCTTCAGGGGACATCCCAAACTAGAAAGACAAACAAAAAACAGACAGACGAAGAATTAATCAAACAGTACCTGTATTATTCCAGCATGATCACCTTTGGAGTGCTCTGCTGAAGAACTCATCCAAGTGCCCGGCCAATGGGTACCATCAGCCATCCAAGTGGCTTTAGGGATCTTCACACTCTCCACAGCTTCATCGGCTGTCTTCTGTCTCTGTAGCTTCATAGCCTTTATTTCCTCTCGAGCATGATAGGCATCCGAACGACGGCGGATCGAGTCAGGAAGACCGTTGATGCGGACCTTAAACTCATCATACTCACGTTTTAACCGTCTACGATCCTTGACAAAATCTGACTTCACCTTGTTTTTATAAGGGTCCCTCTTCAAGTTGAAATAAGATTCTGGATTCCTGGGCTCAATGTCATGTTTACGGCAAAATGGAACCCATAGATTCGCAAAGCTTGCTGCTTCTGCCATGGCCTCAAAGGTTAAAAGCGCACCTCCATCGTCAGAAACATAGCAAGAAAGCTTTTCAACTGGATAATCAGTAGCTAGAATAGACAAGATAGTATTTGCTGTGACAAGAGGGGGTTCTTTCTCTGGGTCTGCGGTAGAGACAAAGATATCTATGCCTGGGAGATCAGATTTTCCAGTTGGGTTGTTAACGCTAGGCATTTCAAACTTCTCTTTTAAGACGTTAAGATCTGTAGCACGATTCACAGGGCAGAGCTTGGGAAGTTGGTCCAGAATCCAGGAGAACGCAAACCATAGTTCGCAAACTACAGACATCCCCCATAGCCAGACTGCATCTTCGTTTGGGTGTTTGACCCTCCAGGCCAAGAAAAGCCCGAGAACAACAAATCTTATGAATACTAGAAGCCTGAGAGAACATATGCAACAGATATCCAAAATATTCATTAGCATGGATCAGGTAAAGGGAGCACATACAACTATTAGCAGTGAATAAAATTGCAATTCGCAAGTAGTCAATGATACTGTGTTCAACTGAAAAAAATCAAAAAATAGCTACTCAATAGAGCTACCCAGGGGACATTTATTAATTTGATGCTCAGAATCATTATCGCAAGAGTTTGGAAGAATCAAGAAACATATGACCCACTGGAGAACTTCTGTCAGTGTCATAAATCTACTGAAAAAAGGTGTGGACAGCTCATGCAAATAATAGATTCCAAGAACGAACAAAACCACGCCTTTAGGTGAGATTGGGAATGTACGAAGACCTCGCGTTCTTTGATTTTCCACTGTAGATCACATAAACCAATCACAACCATGACAAGCTCCCTATGATGATATAGAAAATATGAGAGTTCATAAAGCAGAAAACATACCGATACGGGCTGATAATGGCAGCTGGAATCTTCAATTTTCGAGTTAGTGGCCTCCATGGTTTGTTCATTAATTCTTGAGGATCAACTACGTCATCATCTTTTCCAGCCTCTAATCCTCCCCCCTTAGGCCATATAGCATTGCCATACCCATAGGTCCCTTTAGTTTCAAAGAGCCACCGGTTCTGATCAAAGTCTGCAGTCTGGCTCCTCACCAGCACTGATTTGGTAGATTTCATCAGAGACAACCTCCTCTGCATCCTTGACATCTCAGCTGGCGGTGGAGGAAGCGAAAGAGGCTGCCTGTTTTCCACAACTTCATTCAAATCCAAGGACTTATATGGGTCCTTACATCCCGGGCAAATGCCATCTCCAGTTTTAACCGCATCCAAATAACAATCCCTACAAATCTTGAAGTCGCATTCGCAAGGGAGAATATCCACACCCCTTTCGTCACTCATCACCTTAGCATCACAACCAGGAATCGCACACGAAGATCCTTTCGAACCAGCCATTTGGGGATGATTTGTTTCTGATTCAATCACCTTGTCCATGAGATGAGCTCTTGTAATACTATTGAATCCTCCGGTGAAAAGGGAATTTGACACGTACTGCTCTTCAACCTTCTGAGATATTGCATCCATCGGCTGGTTGTCAGGTGTTGGGGGTATATGTACAGTGTAATTCAAATAACCACTGCCCCCAACGTCACTATCATTGTCATCTCTTGCATAGCCAGTATACTGCCCCGAAGAGGTTCTCCGAGCAAATGTCACATTGGGTGGCAGAGGAGGCCTACCTTGTTGCACATCCTCTGCATCCGCAGTAGTCGATAGAGACAATCGGCTGGCCTTGAAGGATTTCGATGCCATGTGGCAACTCCACTAAAACTGAATCTCCAAATCCTAAAATTTCCACCAATAACAACAAATCAATTTTTCTTTCTTTATTCTTTTTGGTTTTGTGAACAAACAAGTCAGCTTCATTGTTGCCCTTTTACATTAAGTTCACCAGATATAGCCTCCGATCCAAAAAGATTTAACAACTGAATAAAGACATTAGATCGGTGGTTTGTGAACATTTGAAACAGTCCAAATCAGGTCAAACTATGCAGAAAAATAGCTTAACTCACTTTCGGAAAATTAAACCATCTACCAACAAAAATAAAAATAGAACAGCTTTACTTTGACCAAATAGCCTAGTTTTACGTATAGATCTAAAACCTACAAAAACTGAAACCAGTTGGGGAGACATTTGAATCAATTGAAAACAAGTCAAACTAGGTGAATTTCAACAATTTTCTTTTTTCTTTTTTATTTGTGCAGGGGCCATACTAATCTTCTCCAGATGGTTGCAATTTTATCGGATATCCCCGAAGGCAAGGGGAAAAAAAAAAGCATAATCCGAAATGTCCTAAATTTGCTCTGAAATTCTAGCATCAATTTCTCAACATTGAAGATCCAATGAATTACAACGAACTAGGTTAAATCACATTTGAACAAACATCACGTCACCACTTCGACTAATTAAAGCTAAAACGTTTTTTTTTTTTTTTCTTTAAAAAACACTAAGAAAAAGACGTTCACCTACTAAGCATTGATTAGTACTGAAATTACATACCTGATATCAAGCGGACATAGATCGAACTACTCCCTAACCAGATCAACCGCGCACCTAAAGTTTAGGGCAAATGCAACAAAAAATGAAGAAGCAAAATCTCTTTCTATAAATCTTCAGATCTTTTTGCCGATCTCCGAAAGAATCTCCATTTTTCTTTCCAAAAGGTGCTTGGGAACTTTTCCAACTTCCAAAAACGCTTCTGCTTCCTCTAGAGAGAGAAAGATGCGTTTATAGAGAGAGAGAGTCCTGTGAAAAGCTACGAGCTTTGAAACGCCATGGACAGATTTGGAGATATATATTCGTAATTTGAAGGGTTTGAAAAGGAGATTTCTATAAAAATGGAAGCTTCATGGGAGGTGAGTAGTGAGAGTAGTGGGGAGAGAGAGGAGTATACGTGTAGAGTATAGAAAGGCGATAAATGGTGAATCGGCGGCGATCCTTCCTTCGAAGTTGAGCTTAACAGGGGAAGTCTTCTTTTGACAGTCGAGGCCTCACTGTCTGGAGAGTATCTATTGTTTATTTTTTTGTTTTCAACTGGGTGGAAATACTCTGTTTGACTAGTACACGTCGTGTTTTGGATTGATTTTGAAAAGAAATTTTTAATTTTTTTTTTTTGATATAGTCTTTGGTTATGTTTTTGAAAATGAAAAATAATGAGATAATAATTATAAAGAGATAGAGAGATAAATAAAATAATGAGGTAATAAATAGAAATAGATTCTTTTTGAAACGAAAGAATCTTTTTTAAAAGAATTTTTAAAAATGAGAAAAAAATGAAAGAGAACAAGGTCGCCGTTTTCTTCACACAGTTTTTGCCCTTTTCTTCTTTTTCCTTGAGACGACAATTTATGTTAATTGGGCTTGTTTCTCAAAAGATTTTATCAAAATTTGATGAAATTAAACTTTTGATTTTATCTATTGGTGAAAAGAGTTATACTAAAATTTATAAATTTTTGAGATTTTTTTAATGCAAACATCTACAGATTTTATCAAATCTCTTCACCAATGGATAAAATTAAGGGCTTGATTTCATCAATTTTTGATAAAATCTATTGGAGAACTTGAAAAATTCTAAAATCGGTTCGGTGGGTTGTTATATATAGCGTTTTTAACAAAAATTGATCGGATGAAGTCTTTCTGGGTATTTTTTGGACGAATCATTGAAGTGGACCTTAAAAACACATTTTAAACACATCTAATGATTCAAATCGTCAAAATTCAGTCCGGAAAGTGTAAAAATCGTTTGGTCCTCACTTTATATTATATATATATATATATATATATATATATGCAAAAATTAAATTGAAGTGCACTTTTTTTATTTGTCTTATTTTTGTGTTTATTGTCAACCTAGTAAACTGACATATAATGACCTAATTTAAGTTATAAAGAATTGCTCTAAGGTTCATTATTGCTCTTTGTCATATGTCTAGTCCACCTCATATTTTCATTACACCTCTCCAACAACAATAAAATAACCCATTTAGTCCCCAATAATTAGGGGTATGGGCGAGAGATGGATAGAAGACAGACTTAATATTTGGCAATAAATGCACAAAGTAACTGCTCCCAGAATACCACTGAAACAGTGATCCCCTTATACTGTTTGTTGCAGGATCATGCCCTCAAATCAAAGCCAAAAGGCATCAGAGAGGGCAAACCCAAAAAATCATTTTGATTTATGTGCACATTACCATGCTTCTTTCATTTAACATCCAGAGCATTAGCGTTAGCACCATATTTTCATAACACCTCTAATCCTTTCTTCTTCTTTTTTTTTTTGCATTTTCTAAGGGGTAAGGTCTACTCTGTATTTTTAATAGACAAATATATCCTCATATTAAATTTAATACATAATATATTCTCATAGGAAAAGTCGTCTCACTGGAAAAGTTTGCCGGCACAAGAAAAGTCGCCGAAAAATTAGACTTCGTCGAAAAAGTCGCCGGTGCAAATAACGTTATCTGAAATCACAAGAGGTGGTTAATTTACTACCATCATCCATTGACTCGAACCCAAAAGTCTCGGTTCCTAAGTGTTAGACTAATATATTAAGAAGGAAAATTCTAAAATTAGCCCACGTGGCTATCGTTAAGATTTAAAACGTGTAAAAATTACAATGAAGTTTTTTTTTTTTTTTGCTTTTTTGCTCACTTATTGAGCTGACAATAGAAGGACCCTGTAAATAACTCTTATCTTATTAACTTGCCCTATTTTTGAACTTTTAATATTATGTTTTCTATTTAGGCTATTATTCATATTTCCTAATTAATTAATATGTATTTCCTTATACCTATTTTTCTTAATTTATTTAGGTTTTTCAATAACTAAATCTTATAGTCTACTGATAATAATACACGACCAACTTTAAGTTATAATCCAACTCTATATGTATGAGTTTTCCTTGCGCGGAATGTGTTTTCTGACAATGGAAAAAAAGAATTATTGTAGCCGACCTCAATTGATTAGGATATAAGACCGTTTGGTTTGGCTCGGTTCGGTATCTATTTTCTGATGGTAAAATATAAAATCATCTCCAAATTTCACCCAAATATTACATAGATCTCAAACTTTTACTGAGATTAAATTACCATAACTTTCATAGCGTTATGGGGCACTCATTGTCTCAATTCGTCAAATTAGTCATGGAATTTAAAGAGTTGGACTAATTTAAACAGTTGGTGCCTAAATACCTACTGCCTCCGTTCCTAATTAAGAGCCCTACTTTCTCTCTTTGGCTATTTTTCAAATCAAAAAATGAAGTACTTCCGTGTATCAATTTTTGAATTTTTTCGCACCGAATTAAAGTACTCGTCAAGTGCTTTAATTTGGTGAAAAAAAATTCAAAAAATGATACACGGAAATACTTTATTTTTTTATTTGAAAAATGACACGAATTTTCGTATTGGACTATTAATTTGGAACGGAGAGAGTAATTTAATAAAGTTTACGAAAGTAGAGACAATGCCGTATTTAGTTTCATTAAATATTTAGTGAAGTTCAAGTATTTTATGAGATATTAAAGTGAAAAATTGAAATAATTTTATTTTTTCTCATGTTTTATAAAGTCTTATTCAATTAATAAAGATGTCGAGAATTTAGATCGAGGGCCCTATTTACATTTCACGATATCACTTATTGAGCGACTATGGGCCCGTTCAGTTATTGGAAGAGGAAAATAAAGTACGTGAATGTTTTTACTTTCTTGTGGATACGAGACCCTAGGACACAACATGCTATTGTACTTTCCTTTCGTGTTCTGTCCTAAGCTCGAAAACATAATCTAAACCATTCACTTTCTAGAGCTCAAATAACACAATATTTTGCAAGAATATTCTTGTTTCTACACTAGTTTTTTAATATCAAAATAAACACATAAAAGAGAATTCTTTCGCTTTTCTTTACTTCGCTTAATTATTATATTTTGAGAAATATACTTCCTGCACAAATTTATTGTCAGCTGATCGAATAGAGCCTTGGGTAATCCAATTTGCACCTAAAATTCTTAGTATGAGTTATAAAAAACAAAAAACAACTACGTAACAATGGGGTGAAAACGAAAGCCAAGACATACGAGTTATCCAAAAAAAAAATCCCAAAATTCGGCAATTTTTTTTATGGGAAAGGTCAAGAACTTCATTGGAATAATAAAATTTTTGTAGATACTCACAACCAGAAAAACAATTACTAAAAATAGGGTGAAAAAGAAAGCCACAGGCCTTTGTTAATTTGATAATGTCCGATGATCTAGGTGATAATGTATGTTTAATTTCGTTTTGAAATAGTCGTCGTCATTTGCCTAAAATTCCAAATTGAAAATGATAGCGCGGAATCAGGGCAATACATAAAACAAGTGATTAAATGTCTCTCTCTCTCTCTCTCTCTCTCTCTCTCTCTCTATTTCCTCGGGTATTCATAAAAGGGACATGCACCGACGGCTGGGAATTTTTGACATGAATATCCGATACAAAATTGTATTTTACGGTTAACTTGTCTTCGCTACAAACACAAATTTGACACGATATGATGATGTGATAATAAAGAGGCCGGGTGTTATGGAGGAAAGCGAGTAATACAACATAGACAAGTTTAAGCAGTTGCAATTGCAATTTTGTCATGCAAAATGAAAGTGATCTGTGACAATCTTTATGCTAATTGGAAATTTCATGTGAAAAGAAAAAAAAAATTCAAGATTTGAGTTATTGTGATTATTTCAGTTGCTCTTTTTAGTAGGAGAAAAAACTGAAAAGTATTGGAGGAGTACAAATTTTGTTCGCCTTTCCAATAAAGAAAAATACAGCTATTAAAGGTTTTTATTAGTTTGGTGAATTTTAACTATCCAAGCTCGATTTTTTAGAATCTCTAAGGTTTCGCGTAAAAATGTCTAGCGGACTCATTTTTTAGTTAAGCAAGCCTTCATTTCATTTCAGCATCACCTAAATACATGAGATTTAGGACAACTTCGGCCGACAAGCTAATTCTTTTTTATTTCTTTATTTCTTTTTCTTTTTTAACGGCATGCATCAGCAAGATTTGGGGAGTTAGTAAAGTTAGGGAGTTAGTCTACAAGGGGTCTAGAGGCTATCCATAGCCCTAAAACTCGGCCGCGTGTGACAGCTCATGACCCACTTGGATGCAAAAGAGTTCTATGATATAAGAGAATAGATATGCCCTAACTTGCACAAGACTTTTTAAAGTCGTGCGGACGTCAAAACTCATTGGTACGTCATAGTTAACCATGAACACCCTAAAGTAATCCAGTGATGGGTGACCTTTTGAGAACTTCAAGGAGTTTTGGCGACCAAAGCGGACAATATTGTGTAGAGCAGGTCGTTACACTGCTAAGGGAGGGGAATGAAGTTGCCAACTATACGGCATGCATCAGTGGGATTAGGGGAGTTAGTAGAGTTAGGGAGTTAGGCCCAGTTTTTCAAAAGATTTTAGCAACTGGGTGCTAAAATCTTTTGGAAAACTGGGCCTTAGTCCACAAAGGCCTCGTTTGATTCGCGGATTAAAATAGGTGGGATCGGTAATCCTGGGATTAATAGTCCGAGATTATTTGTACTGAGACTAATTTAGTACTGAATCTCACTCAATCCTTTGTTTGATTCGTGTAGGATTAACATCGGGATATCCCGTGTTTCGGTCAATCCCATGTTTGGTTCCCCAAACTAATTTTTTTGGATTAATTTTAGGACTCTCTCAATCTCTCAAAATATATATATATATATATATATATATATATATATATATATATCTTTGAACAAACCGATCAAGTATACCCATGTATACCCAAAAATCATGTATACCCATGTTGACTCTCTCTCGTGTATATCCAGAAATCAATCTCTCAAAAATATACTCCCTCCGTCCCAATTTGTTTGCCCCTTTTGGGGAAGCGGGTTTTTAAGGGGTGTGAAAATTTTGTATTGTCTTTTCTATTTTGCCCCTAAATCCAGTTAATATTACCGTAACCAAATTTGTGAGGCTAATTTATTATATGAAAGTCAAAACATATTCAATATGGATCTTGTTTGATAGATATCGATTAGTTTTATTATACAAAATTTTCAAAATCATAAAAATCGTTATAAAATAAAAGATAATAGACTAGCCAATTAAAATGAGAAAATTACTTTTTAAGGGTAAAATTGGAAAGTGACCCAATTTTGATGGATGTTTTTAGAAGTGAGACTAATATTTTGGGACATCCCAAAATGGAAAGAAGGACCAAGAAATTGGGACGGAGGGAGTATATATTTTTGAACAAACCGATCGAGTATACCCTTGTATACCTAGAAATCATGTATGCCCGTGTTGACCCAGAAATCAATCTCTCAGTGAACAAACCGATCGAAAATCAGAAAATCATTATACCCAGAAAATTGAAAATCGAAATCATGTATACCCAAAAATCGAAAATCATGTATACCCAGACGAGTCCGTGACGGCGGTAGGAGGTGTTGGTTGTTGAGTCCATGACGACGTCGTTGCTGGTAGGAGGATCTGAGGGTAAATCGATTTCAGAAAGTACAGAGTTCCATTCGCAACAAAACCCAGTTAATGGTTAAAACCTAGTAAATTGATATCAGAGCAACGATTCATACCCGTTGCCAATGATAGAGCAACGATTCAACCATTCGGTGTCCAGAGGTTTGGTGAAGAGAGAGAGGAACAGCGGTGTTGAGAATGAAGGAGGAAGAAGACACTGGCAATTTTGTAAATACCAGCTGACAACTCACTGAGAAAAATAGTCCAACCTTAATTAGTTCTCCCCCGGTATTGTGTAATCTCATATGTATTGGACAAAAATTGTCCCGGGATTGTTAATCCCATGCCATTTTCTAGGAACCAAACAAGGAATAACGCGGGATTAGGCCAAAATAGTCATATCTCACCCTCCTAATACCCGAATCAAACGAGGCCAAAGGGTTCAGAGACTATCCATAGCCCTAAAACCCCGGGCGCACCCCCTGTGGGGCTTGAAACCTCAACTCCACTAAGGGCATCTTCAACCCACCCTCCATAACTCCAAATTTGCATCCATTCCTTCATTTTGGAGGAAAACCTCTAACCTACCCATCCTCCGTTTTCTCTTCCATTTTGGAGGATTGTTTTTCACCCTCCAAATATGGAGGGTGAACAAATTTATGGAGGATCACCTCTATTTTACTATTCATACTTGTTAAATTCCTCTCATGTCCTCACCTCCACTCATACAATAACTGGAGCAATAAGTCATCTTCCTCGTCTAATTCTTCCATTTCTTCTCCATAATCAGGGGATGGTGGTGGTAAAATATCATGTGCAATTGACATGTTTCTCTAAGTCAAAGCAAACAGGGAAGTAGTTGGAGATCACTGTGTATGTGAGAGTGAGAGACTTTGATTGCGTGGGAATTTTATTTTTGAAGTAGTACTAGAGGGAAATTTTTTAACCTTTATTTGCTACTTGAGGTCGTACAAATGGAAAAATTTGGAAGGAATTGAGAGGTTACTTTTGGAGGGAAATAGTTGGAGGGAATTGTCTGGTGGTGATAAATTGGAGGTTAATTTTGGGGGAAAATATTTAGAGATAAAATAGGAGTGTGTGGGTTGGAACTCACATGAATAGTGAAGTCCTCCAAATTCACTTTTTCTATATAAAACTATATTTTGATCCTCCAAAAAAAAAAAACAACACGGTAACACTATACAGATTAGATACAGATAAATTTTTTTTTAAGGGATTAGTTTTTAAAGTCTTTTTTCATGACACGGTAACACAATACGAACCAGATATAGATAGAAAATGAGAAGACACACTAAAAAAAAAAACCCGAATCAAAATGGAGTTGCATTAAGAAAATTTTACTCCAGTTTTTAACACAAACCCGAGATGACATGAACCGGACATGATGCTAGTCTACGCACTGTCCCTCCTTGCACGTGACACACAACTCACAACAAGGAAACAGCAAAAAGGCAACTCGGTTTTGTGATTCGCACGTCCGAGGAAGATAATTGCAGCTTGAGGGCCCAGAAGCAAGCGAGGCATACGATCGATCACGTGGGTCCCATCGTGTTGCGCGTTATTCGCGGGGCGGGAAGTAAAGCATGTGCTGCCACCCCCGTTTGCTCCACGTCAAGTATTTGGGTATTCCTACTAGGGTCCGTTTTTTGGAATAACATAGTAAAAGGATATTTATTTTAATAAAAACATCAATTTTATCTTTAATATCAAAAGGACAAATCAATTATATATTCCAAAAATGCTTTCACTAGCCAATGAAAGTGTCTAAACCTCCAAACCTAAAGAAAGTGCTTAAACCTAAATATTAGGGTACACTATGAAAGTGCATAAAACTTTAAGGTACCCTTAGAAAGTGTCTAAATCACTAAAACCCTATAATTGGAAAGTGCACCCTAAACCTAAACCCTACAGACTCCTACGAAAGTGTTTAAAACACTGCCGCATTCCTTTTAAAACGCCTAAAACAACTAAAATCCTATAATGAAAAAATTGACCCTAAGCCGCTAAGCCCTAAGCGTGATTCTATATATGTTGCTTTAAAACACAGGAGCATCTAATGAAAAGTTGTCTAAACTACTAAAACTCTATAATTGAAAAGTCAAGACCTACAAGTTGCCTAAACCCAGCAGACTCTCTACGAAAGTCTTTTAAACTTAAATCCTGGGAGCATCTTATTTAAAATTGAACCCAATTAATTTTGTCCCACACATAAGAGAGAAAGTCCCAAAATTCATGGGTCATTCGGTCCACTGACGTTGCTTTCTAGCAAAGGTGAAACTTTTATTCAGTCCACTGACGTTGCTTTCACGTTTCAAGGTTGGTTAGCAAGTTTGACATGTCGCTTTCAAACTCACGGGACCAGGGACCACGTCGCTTTCAAGTCACACCATGTCACTTTCTTCGACGCGGGCCCACAGTATTCATTAAGGGTATTTTTGTCTAATTTTGTCCTTGAACTCTCAAAATTTTTCTATCAATGTATTGGAAGTATTAAAATAAGTTAAAATGGACTAAATACCATTTAAAGCTCCAAATTTGTCCTTTATACCAATTTTCTGTTACTATTAAGGCTTGGTTTTGGTGAATTGGGAAAATTAGTTTTTTGATTTTTTTAGTTTTGTCTTTATTAAAAAATTGCATTTGTTAGTTTTCGGTCGATTTTTTGTGGTTTGTTGGCTTGTTTCCACGAGAGCAATCTAAAAAGTATAAAATTATTAGCCAAATTTAAAATTTTGTGAATAAAGACGAAAATAATTCAAATTAACAAACCACAAAAAATTGACCGAAAACCACAAATGCAAAAAAAATTGAATAAAGACAACCCAAAAACCAAAAAACTAGTTTTTTCAATTCACCCAAACTAACCCTAAATAATACTCCACCCAAAAAAACATTACGCAACTAGTGGTTAGCTCATGTGGTAGTAAAATTTTTAAATGCCCTCACACTGTATTTCAGAATTGATTCTCACTTCCCCTCTCCCATGTAATAAATTAGGACTTGGGAGTTGTTGTTGTGCATATCCAGACATTCTGTTACTCGGATGGACGACTGAGATGAAATCCTACATTAGGAATGACAAATGAAAAAAAAAAAAAATTTATTGTAATTAATTTTGACGGTTTTGGTTAGAATAAACAAAAGAATTCCTTTGTTCGCGCGGCGCGATTTTCTTGACGGTGTCTTTTTATTTTGTTTTGTCCAAATAATTCACTCAACAAGACAAGTCATAATAAGAAACTCTTCCTTTCCCACTGGCCAGAACTCCAAAAGCTGCGCTTATCCTTCGACAAAAATGTTCCACGTCCCGATATTCAATAACTTCGTCCACATATTCTCAGATAAAGAAAAGGACGAGCTCGGTACAGAAACAGAATTCACCTGGAACATACAGAGATATAATATACAACCTGATAGAACAGAGATCGCTGCATCTTCACAATTAGTCCACGAAGTTGGAATAGTTGGAATTTGATTGCCAATAAATTCTCAGGGAACAGAGATCGAACCGATGGGGCGTTCCATCTTCTGGAGATGGGCTCAAACAGATCCGCCACTTTAACAACAGAACAAGTCAAGGGAGGAGGGCCAAGATCCAAGAAGGCGATGCACCTCTATTTGCACAAAACTTGGGTCCAAACCTCACTAACGATAACCGACAATTATCAACCTATGTGCAAAAACGCAAAATGAAACAAGTAGAAGTACATCAAACGAATGTCAATAGTGACCTATTTCACTGTTAGCCGCAGTAGGAATGTAGGATAAAGGATTGGCAATAAACAGTAGCTGTAGTAATTTGCGACCACACCTATTTTGGAACCGGAGTTAAAATCTGACCATACATTTTGAGCGGTAAAGAGTATGTTTAACCAATAAGCAAATACTAAGGCTTCAGTTCAAGTATAAAGAGAGCAACTCCAAGTATTTACCAATTGAACCAAAGATTTCAACATATCAATCATCCAATTAACTTGGCTAGCTCAAGCATGAGAGAAATCAGAGAAGGACGTTCAATCAAATGCGCATGTATAGCCCTAACTAAGCAATTCAAATAAATTACAATGCAAAAGAATGCCAAGTAACTCCTATTCAGGCATTGTAGCCACAGATTTACAAGAACAACATGATACCCTAACGAGAGAAGAGTAACCAAAAACATTTCTTCCTCGACAATCAAGAGGAACCTGGGCTAGTGAAGTTGGCACGCCTGCAATCACAAGTGCACAGGCTTCTAGATTCTTTCACCACACGCTGCGATCTCCGAGTGTGAAGCTTGATGTTCACCAACTTACCGGCCATCTGTTCACGCCAGCAAACATAGGTAAATCAGACTACAATATGCATATAAAAACACCAAAAAAAAGAAGAAGTTATCGACAAGCATAAGGTTCATTGTTACATTTGCACTGTGACTGTAGTAAAGACAGAAAATGGACCACCAATTAAACTCTAGGACCATTACCATAACAATGGTCCTGTAAAAAGCAACTCAAATATGGAGTATAACTCGCACACAAATATGGCATATGACTAAATAGATAAAGGTGGATAGATTACGTTACTTCCCCAAAGTATTATGCCATTAACATTTGGTTGCATTGCTGTCAAATTGCTACTTAAAGAATAGAAGAAATAGCATTACAAATCCAATTATTGGCCACATCAGAGGTATCGGAGCTGCACCAAGTTAACAGAATTTGCAATTGCCCTGCCCACCAGAGCAGAGCTCATGTGGGGAAAGGCCTAATATGTGTCACCATCACAACCAAACAGAAACTAAATTCGCACAATTTAGCCCATCCGACAATACTGGTACAAAGTTAAATCTAAGAATCCAAAAAATGTGTTTTGATTGCATGGTCACAGAGGCATCAAATGGAGAACTGAACCTGTGTCAACTGCCAACTTCTCTCCAAGCCTCCAGCTGTTGTTGCCCAGAGAAAAAACAAATAAAAGAAGACTTCTCTGTCGTTTGATTTTTTATAAGATGTAAAGTTTGTCCGCAGAATACATGTAGTTTTGGCCTATCTAATTTTCTTCTTAAAGGACAATGCAAAAGCCCTTGCCTATTCCAGAACGAAGGCCTTCCCAAGAGGTTTGTAACGAGTTTAGAAAGTGCAAAGAAATAAAATATAAGTTTATATATAACATCCAATCAAGAAACTAGAAGCCAGTGATGGTCAAACCAAGTTCACTTAATCAATAGAACTTCTTCGAAGTTAGAACATCATAAAGAATCAAACTTGAGATTATTGCACAGAGGGGAGAGAAGCAAACCATTCGCCAAACCAAATCTTCAGGACCCAAAGGTTGAGCTGGATGGGAGTACAAGAAATGTCTTGAATACTGAGAAAGGAGAAAATAATTAAAAAAAAATAAAAATCAGTCCTCTAATGGTGTGCACATCACAAAGAATCCTTAACAAACCATTCATATAAGATCGGTGACAAATGGTGCTCCAGGGAACACAAAAACAGTATAACACAATGATAGTAAATTAAATCAAACGGTATGGACTGTGCAGTTATACGAAATAAGTATTTGGCTGGAACTTTATAAAGTTATTGCTGCACATTAACACTATTATATGATCACAACACATGAACCATGGCAATCATTTCAATTCGAAAGAGCACAAACCTTAGCTAGATTCATTCTCATTTCTCTGATCTGAGAAGGACTAATACTCCTGAGGAATGTTAAAAGCCAGCCTGGCTGCACAGCATCACTGGAGGAAACAAACAGAGCTATCTGCATTAACAAGCAAACCAAAACTGATTAAAACCAAGGGCTCATATTGTAAATTGGAAAGTTATGATTATTGCTCTGGCCAATTCCAACAATCGTGAAGCACAACCTAAACCCATTTTACCAAACACGTAAGAATTAGACATTCTTAAAGCATCAACTAAAGCAGATTCTGTCATTCCATTATAAACATATTTTCTCTACATCTACAAAAGGATGTAAAACATTATCATCACTATCGTTTCCTTGTACTTTTCCATAGAATCATGATCTCAAGAGAAGCATTGAACGAAGATGCCAACGCAAAATCTTCATGAAGAGATACCGACCTTCCGATAATCAAGTATTCCTTCAAAAGGAAGCTCTAGCTCATCACTAACTATAACAGGGATGCACCCACTGACAATAGCGTCAAACAATCTAGCCGATGATGGAGTATCGCCAGCTGGACTTAGGCAAAAGACGGACCTGATACAAAAGTCAAATTACTTAAAAGTGCAACAGCAAACCTACAGTATGAAACAGAATTCATAACACATTTCATAAATTACTTGCGCATGCCATCCTGAGCCGCTTCTTTGCCTGCTTCTCCAGCCGTCCCTTCTTCTATGTGGACACCCTCAGCGCCACTTAGCTCAGCCCCAAGTTTGGAGCGTATTTTTCCTCCCTGAAAGTGAAAGAAGATAAGTTAAGAACCACAGAAACAAAAGGACACAAAAAATGAGCACAGGCCAATCATATGGCAGAAATGTCACAACAATTGATGAAAATAAGCCAAATATGAGGTTTCTTTTGCCCTTAATCAAATCACTGCTATGTTCTCCTGACATTGTTGGCTCTACTTTCATAAGTACTCAAATTACAAAATCATACTTTTTATGCTCACAAAACGAACCAAAAGGACAAATCACTGAATACGGATCTCCTCAAACTATGGCTTTTATGGTTAACTTAAACTACTCAAATTGTAAAATCTTATTTCATCCTCACGTCTCTTTTTTTTTTTTTTTTTTTCAAAGTGATGAAAGAGAAATAGATATGAGAAAATGATCAGCCCAATCTTATTTTGACTGCACTGAAAAATATTCCTAGTGACGAGTGTACAAACTTCACAAAGACCACCTATAATGGTGTGGCATAGCTCAGGCTCACCGAATGACAGATCCAGCATTCTTTGGATTCTCTAACAAGGATCTCACAAAGGCCACGTCCCACTAGCAATCTTGTTAGCATGCTCACTATTATGCTTAAAGACAATAAGGCAACATCTATTCACTGCAAACTTAAATGAATAAAACTAAACAAGTGGCATTTCACTTCTTAGACCAAAACTCTTACAGCATTTCTTTTAAGCCTCCCTCGAAAAAATAGCAGTGTCTTTCTCTTGGTTGCACTTTCGGATAAGCATTTTGGATCACACAGATCAACATTGGGGACATATGGAAGTATCAAGTCTTTCTCCAGTGAAACTTGTCCAGGCTTGTACCTGAATTTTTTTACTTGAATTAGTCATCAGTATCCCAAAAAACTACTTGATATTATACATAGCCATTACAACTTGATTCAGATAACAACCAGTTCCCTGTGGAGTCCATATCTGGTAACAGCCAAATTGCATTCTTCACATATCTGCGAACAGACTTGAAAGACCAGGGATGATGAACTGGAAGTATATGGTCTCTTCCTTCAGACCGCTTCCATGCAGGCTGATCTGTCACCCACTTCAAAGCTTCCTATGAGATTATTGAAAAGAACATCAGGTATTTAAAACAAGTGAGAATTTAAAGTTTACATCCAGCATTACAGCTCTATCAGTCTACCAATAATACAACTAGAAAGATTTAAAAAAAACCTACTAGAACCCAAAAAATAAAACATTTTACTTATTCTGTTGTTTATATATAAGCACCAAAAGCACACATCAATGTCAATACTTCAAGTAAACATCAGGAATTCACTCACACCCTATAAAGTGCCTTGCACTGCTGCTTCTCCAACAAGAAAAAGCTGATGGTTGTAAAAAACGGAATGTAGAAGAGGTCTGCTTCCTCCTGCCGATGAACTCTTACAACATTTTTCAGAAGCCTTTCAGATTCCGGTGCAATCAAGTCAGTCCACAGCCAATAGTCAATAGAATGCTGCATAAAGAACATGATAAAAAGATCTCCATTTCAGATGGACACAATACACAGATTAATCAACATAGCAACTCATATAAAGGCAACAAAGCCTACACTCTAGATTTAGCCAAAAGGAACGCTTGGTTAAGTTTTGCAAAATGATTTCAGCTAAAAATTTGGAACAAAGAGGAATGGCTCAAAACAAAGTATATATTATAATGTCAGCTTAACAATTGTGATTTCAAGGAAGCAGATATGTATCTGGGTTTGGCCGGAATGCTCGCTCTGAGCAGAAATCACTATATTTCAATACAAACGCCAACAATGGAGTTTTGAGTTTAATGACCAGGAAGCTTTCTCTCTCCCTCTTTATACCCTCTGGTCTCTCCTCTTTACACTGTTTTCGCAAACTACTACATATACAACATACATACATATAAATAGGCAAAGCACATGGAGAAAAAGCATGGCTCTGGCTACAAGTAGCATCGGAAGGGACCAAACGGCACTGCTTGGGCAGTTAAGCTGATAGCTTGAACCCATGTTCTCTCTCCCACGCTTCTCACAGTACGGAGGTAAATCAACAATCCTACCACAAGTTCATGTTAGGAGTTCACAGAACCTATCACCGAATGTTGAATATGCACATACAGAAGCTAAAGATAACAAAAGCACCCTTCATTAGATAACCTATCACCCAATCTTAAAGAAACACTGGATTTATGTGGGTTGAATACATCCATGTAGGCTTTGTACACCGTTGCTGCAGCATTTTCACTTTGATAAAAGAAGATGCATTCCTCTCGCTACAATGAATATCACTAGGTAGAAAATACTGTACCCTTCATTAGATTCAAGAGACATGCCTTGCTACAACACACTATCAGGCTCCACACTCCATAAGAATTTCAGAATCAAATTTCTGGGACAACATTTAGGAAGCACTAAATGACCTAGATATTTCTCAAATCTCTTCTAGGAAAAATCTTACCAGCCCGAGAAAGTAAATTGATAACAAACTAAGCACCCGAAGGTGTTAAACTCACGAATGAAACTAAATTCACATGGATTTTGATTTCAATCCATAGTTGAATCCACAAAAAATTTTACCGCACCCAACCAAACAGTCAACAAAAGGAACATATGACTGTAAACTTAATTAATTCGAGACATACCATACCATCCGGCTAAATAGTTAAAATCAAAATTTTGGAACGACATAGTCACATAGAGCAGGCACTTAAGATATTTCTCAAATCTCATAGTCAAGGAAATTTCTTACCAGCCTGAGAAAACTAATTGACAGCGAACCAACAACTCAATCACATTAGTGTCACGAAATGCACGGATTTAAATTTCAATGAATTACTGAATCCACAGTAACCTAATCAAACAGACAACAACAAGGAAATAATCACCAGCAAATAAACTCAACAAATGTAAAACAATCATGCCTGTTCGATCAAACGGTGGACAGGGCTACCATTAGACGTGAGATTCGACGTCTCTCTATAAGTACTCTGAAACAACACCAATAGATCGTACGTGAATTTCGGCGGCATTTCGTAAACGTAAACCCTAAGAGGCGTAAAAAACGAATCGCCGTATAGCCTCGTGGTCTCTGTTTTCCACATCACGTCGTCGAGCTTCTTCACGTCCTTTTCTTGAACTGAAGTAACGGTATCATCGGAAACGGTACGAGATGTTTGGGCGAGGAATTTCTCGAGGGAGGCGACGAAGGAGTAGTCGGCGTTAGAGTTACCGATTTGGGAGGCGTGTATAGGGAGGGAAGTGGAAGGAGATGAGAAGAAGGAGATGGCGTAGAAGAGGAGAGAGATAGGTAAGAGAGAGAGGAGGAAGAGGAGGAGTCGAGATCTGGTACTGGGGGTTACGCCGGAGAGATGTTTTCCGGCCATTTGAGAGAGAGTGAGAGCGGGAGAGAAGATGATTCTGCCTACTTCAGTCGGAAGTGTGAACAAGAGACCGATCTGCGATTATTGTTGGGATTAATTACCTAATGAACCTCTTAACTATCTCACTTCTCCAAATTATTACCCTTGACTATAAAATCCTACAATTGACTACCGTAATCCATCTACTAATTTTTGGGGTAATATTGACAATCTTTTTTTCTTTATTGGCATTTTTTTGGGTGTTTTTTATTAGGTAAAAATTACTCCAGCACTTTGTAAATAAAGACAAGAAGGGGGTGTTAATAGAAAAAAA
This sequence comes from Vaccinium macrocarpon, assembly GCA_022606695.1. Lineage (NCBI taxonomy): Eukaryota > Viridiplantae > Streptophyta > Magnoliopsida > Ericales > Ericaceae > Vaccinium > Vaccinium macrocarpon. The sequence goes on along the minus strand of CM040171.1, from coordinate 5,882,753 downwards.
GAGGAGTGTTAGTATCAATTTCACTTAATTTAGAAAATACCCAAGTCACATAATCTTACATATGAAATCTTATTTCTAAAATATTTAGAAAAAATGTTTCACACCCTATTTTCTTCTAACAAATCGCTTTATTTATTTCCTCAGTCACTTTTTTCCCTTTTAAAAAAATGGATTTCTAGTTATTTGAAAAGGGCTCCGTTGAAATCTATCCATAACAGTTTACCACTTCAGAGAAAAATGATTTTTTTTCTAACAAAAGATTGAGAATTATACTGAATCTATACACAAACATGAAAATAATCTTGACACTCTTCAAAACTAATCACCAGTGACAAAATCAATCCATGCATGGACTTAGTTTTGGCTCACCCATTTTTGGAGTGCGGTTAGTAATTTGAGGAGTGCCAAAATGACGGCCCAATATACTTTTTCTTTTAGAGATTATGAACATATTGAATAAACTAAAATAAACGCCCTCAAGGCTTCATTAAAAGATGGTCAATTAGGCCCCATCCCAATAACTTGGCTTTTTAGGTTTTTATAGTTGATGTTTGTGATGAGAATGACTAGTTTCATAAAATATGAAAAACCTAAAAGCTAATAATCCAGGTTTGAAACGGTGAGAGAGGGAGAGAAGATGATTCTGTCTAATTCAATCGGAAGTGTGAACAAGCGACCGATTTGCGATTATTGTTGGGATTAATTACGTAATGAACCCCTTAACTATCTCACTTCTCGAAACTATTACCCTTGACTATAAAATCCTACAATTGACTACCGTAATCCATTTACTAATTTTTGGGGATGATATTGACACTCTCCTTTTCTCTATTAACACTTTTTTTTGTGGTCTTTCTTAGGTAAAAATTACTCCTACACTTGTAAATAAAGACAAAAAGGGAGTGTTAATAGAGCAAAGAGGAGTACCAATATCAATTCTCTTTTAGGGTTATTATCCATATTTTATTTTTATTTGCTAATTAATGTGTGTACAAGTATGTTATGTATTGTAAATTGTTAATTTGTAAGGAAAATGAGTTTTTTAATCCACTTTCTTATAAATGCAGTGAAAAACTCATCTTTTAGTGCATGCGTTGTGTGTACTTTTAAGTACTAAATGACAGATTTTGTCATGTATTAATAAGAAAGTAGATAGCAAAGATCATTACCCAATTTAGAAAATACCCAAGTCACATAATCTTACATATGAAAGCTTATTTCTAAAATATCTCAAACTACTAAAATTCACAAAAGTGAACGTGTTTCACACCCTATTTTCTTCTAACACATCGCTTTTGTTATTTCCTTTGTCACGTTTTTCCCTTTTCAAAAATGGATTTCTAGAGTTACTTGAAAAGGGAATCCTCAATTGAAAATTATCCATAACAGTTTACCACTTTAGAGAACAATAAGTTTTCTTAACAAAGGATTGAGAATTATACGGCTTCTATATATGAAAGGCAAACTAATTTTGACACTCTCCAAATTATTAATCACCAGCGACAAAATCAATCCATGTATGGACTTAGTTTAGCTCTCCCTTTTTGGAGTGTGGTAAGTAATTTGAGGAGTGCCAAAATGACCGCCCAATATGCTTTTTCTTTTAGAGATTATAAACATGTTGAATAAACTGAAATAAACGCCCTCAAGGCTTCATTAAAAGATGGTCAATCAGGCCCCATCCCAATAACTTGGCTTTTTAGGTTTCTATAGTTGACGTATGTGATGAGAATGACCTGTTTTGTAAAACATGAAAAACCTAAAAGCTAATAATCCAGGTTTGAAACGGGCCCTGGGTTCTGAAATGTAAACAATTGCCAAAGTGAAAGGATCATGTTTTTTAACTGGGAACGAGACCCGTATAGGCGACACATCAGCCTGCTGTGCCTTGGAGCATATTAGGCCCGCCCTACCCTGGCTATAACGCTGGATAAGAGCTCGCTCTCAAATTGGAATTCTAGATCAGTTCACGGACACCAGCCAACTATTTAGGAGACCACGGTCCCAATTAACTGTAAAAAATGGGTGCAAACCAGAATCATGCACAACCCAGATGTACTATCGCGATAACAAGACAATCCAATATTCATTTCTGTATAAGCTCCCCAAGCAATTTACCCAGCCACATTCAGACACAAATCCCTAAAACGACGTCCACAATACAAGTGAGAGCACGAAAAGGAATGAACGAGAAAAAGAGAATATCCCCAGTCGTGTTTATGATGGTTGTGAAATTTCAAGCACCAAACTTAACCCGTCACAACCTAAACCATCGAGATAACCAATACGACAGAAGCATTTTCCATAAAAGAGAGAAGCTCAGAATGAGATCAGGTCATCTTTTGCAGGTGGTTTCTTTGTGGTGTCCTGTCCCGCTTCAGACGTGCCACCTGATTTCGTGCCGAAAATCATCTCATCAAGATCGTCCATCATCTCATCGTTGTGCTCTCCAGGCCCACCAGCTCGAGAAGTTGCTGATTTTCGGATCAGGGCATCTTCTTTCCCAAAATGGGGTGAATCATCAGGCTCCACAGCTACAGGAATCATAGCAGGTTCGGGCTCCCGATGAACTACGGAAGGTTTCTTCAAATCTTCATACCTCGAGATGACTTTCTGGATTTCGTCGTTCACGTTCAAGGCTTCAAAAAGTAAGGCTTCGTTGTCCCCTGAAGTCTCGATGATTCTCTGGACAGTATATTGGGACTGACGACACTGATGTAAAAGTGTGGTTGTCAAGTCATCCTGCCAACAGAATTCAGCAGAAGTAAGAGAGGAAGCAGAAACAGATCACCCATAGCTTGGCTGGACCAAGGATCAAAATTCTGTTTCAATATGTTGTCTGTTAACTAGGAAAAGTATACGTTTCAAAAACATAGCCACAACATAATAAACATGTCGAAAGGATTTGGATTGCACGAAATGTCAGACTTTCGTGATAGGTGTCAAACCAACACAATATAGGTGTCAAACCAACACAATATTTCGGCTTTTTCAATGGGAACTAAAGGGAATTGTGTTCCTTGGGCTGGACAAGCAAATATTGTTTCCTAACAACTTATCTAAATATCCTCAATGTTTTGTGAAACAATAGACATTCACACACAGGAGCCTAAATATGACAGACAATAGGTTGAATATAAAATTCGAATGGCATGACTAAAAGCGACAGGAGCAGCTCAAACTGGCCAATTTCTAGTCGTTCTAAAAATCCACACCAAAACCATGAGTAGTAAAATGAAATTCTGCAGGAATATAAACCTCATACGGTAACTTGCGTTGCCAAACACATCTTTTTCGATATACATAACTGAACAAGAATCACTCATTTCTTTTGCATTCTCTCTTTCATCATGAATTTCATCACAAGAAAAGGAAGGAAAAACTCTACTAAAGACTTGACCGCAAGAGAGAGACTGGGTTGAAGTTTTCAATTTTTTATTTATGGTAATCCAAAGCATTCTAGAAGAAATAATAGAAATGTCTAAAAGAGTATTCCATTCAAATACAAGGATCACAAAGAGCTTAAGAGCATCACAAATCCTATGAAGCCTCCTATCTTATTGACAAGTCCAAAAAAAAAAAAAAAAACTCAGTAAAGTTGCTTTGGACTGCCATGATCCGTCGTGTATGGCAGATTGGCAGGAAAGAAATCATCACATTTGAGAATGGGAGTACGTCCTCTCAGTTTAGAGTTGAGAAAGTTGAAGAAAGAGATATCAAGAAGAGAATAACTCCTAGTAAACTAAGCATCAAGTGCCCAAAAAGAAGATAGATCTCACATAAATTTTGTTTTATCAAGTAATTTCCCTAGGCTATTATGCTGACGGAATAACATCAGTGACTTGATCAATCCAAATCTTACAAAACGACTTCCACATATAATACCTTTCAAAAACATCACACACCCCGCAGATGATACTCTTGGCTAAAATGAAGTACTAGACATCAGTAAAATGAAATCCACATAATAGTAACATGATAAATGAAATACCTCAAGAGCATCTTGTTGAGGAGAAGAGGACAAAACTGTTGTTAGAAGCTCAATACTGTTTCGAGCCACATCAAATGCTTCCTTAGTTTGTTCAGCTGAAAAGGTATGTGCAGGAATATCACGGTGAAGTTGTTGACCAAGATTAGGAGTGGATTCTGAAGCCGAGACTGTACGAGGAGGAGTAAATATAGGAGCCAAACTCTCGTTATCACGGCCAGGGAACCGTATGCCTCTTGATTTCAAGCTCTAAAATGCAAGTGTAATAAGTACCAAAGGTTAAATTTAACATCTCCAATAACTTCTGCCCAAGTATAAACAAATAACAACCATTACAATTAAAACTTGTAAAAGTACACAGCAACCCACTCATTCGTTCAACTAGGTATCAAAAGGCATTCTTTATTCTACCTCAAAGAAATCCTTTCTATCACTGTACTAAGATGGATTTTAAAACTTCAATATACTTTTATTCATTCAATTAATCACCAACTTTTTATGCAACGGCAAAAGAGATAAGCAAGGGTAACTCATAGATGATGTGCATTCAGTATAAATTGAGCCAATTTAACAGTGGGGTACCTTGTATGTCTCTTCATAAACAGGCAAATACCGCAGCTCATTAGAAGACTCCCCCCAAGCTTCAATCAGCGTCAGAGCCTTGTTCCTGTTGTTAACGACAGTCTGGGGATCATCAATCAACTTCACCATCTCATCCAACACCCTCTCAGCCGCAACCTCTGAGAATGCCTTCTCGCAATTCTTAACTAGAGTTTCAAGTAATACCAGAGCCAAGTACTGAACCCTAGGGCTCTTCAAAATGATCCTTTTCTTTATTCCACGGATCAAGTCAACACTGTTGATCCTGTCGTGATTGACCATGTCACAAAGTTCGAGGTTGGTGGCCCAATCAGGCTCGTCCAGTGTTTCGGCGGTTGCATCCTCAACTATCTTATCAACCTGATTCGGGCCTTGGACGAGCTCTTTCACCTTGAAACTCATCGAGGTCATCCCGGCACTCATCTTCCGACCAACCTCAGCTCCACCAATCTTCAAGCGCTCACCAAAAGCACTTAGTTTCTCCATCAAATTGTCACTCATCTTTGACACACAAAAAATCTCTCCCGCAATTAGTCACAAATCTTTCCACCAGAATCCTAGAAGCCAATCAAAAGACAAATGCAAATGAGGGAAAATTCAACTGATGCATAATCTCCAAAACTGATACCCAAATCAGGCAAAGCCAACCCTTGATGCATAATCTCCATGATTGTAAACTGATACTATTTCAGATTATTCACATGAGAAGAAATATAGGAGAATTTCATAAAAAGTCAAATCAACCATATTCTCCCTCTCTCTGATCGAATCCCTGGGTTCCTCAATTACATACAGAACAAAACGGAAAACCCAAGTGAAAAAAACAACAGATTTGTCAAAAAACCAAGAAACCCACGCGACAAACTCAAAATTGACTCTTGGAAAAAAAAATCAAACAGATTTCTGTGGGCGTGAATTACTCTGAGATACTAGATAATAATCAGAAGGAAAAAGAAATACAAACGATCAGATCAAAAGAAAGTCTTACGATTTTCGTCAAATACAAAGTTCACGATCGGAACAACAGAAAAAAGCGTCGAATGGGTACCTTGGAATTGAAGTTGGAAAAAGGTTGAAATTGGGTTTTAATTACGGCGCAAGACTCGGGCCGAGGAACCTTCCGATGTTGGTCGGCGTTGGAGTCAGCCTATGGAAAAAGTCTTGCAGGTTAAACCTTTACCAAACCTCCTCTGGCTCTCGAAAGTAAAAAAAGGAAGATATTTATAGATGCAGATGTAAATTACACACAGGTAACGCATGGGTGGTTTATAAAAGGATCGGGGATCCCCTAACTCTAATGGACGCCTCGGATAATGAAAGCGTGAAATCAAGACAATTAATAGTGCAATCAATAGTTTAGATATTGCACTATAATTTTGTAGCGTGGTTCCGTATTAGAGAATTTGCAAATTCGTTTATAAATGCTTTAGCGCTGCATCGTTGACGATGCACTTCCGGAAGTCTTAATTATTTGTATTTTTTTATAAAGTTAATAGTGTCTGTATTTATTAGATATATGTTACTTTTTATGAATTAATTATTTTTTTTTAAGGAAATTAATTTTTAAAAAATAATACGACTTCTAAAGTTTATAAAAATTGACTAGTGAAAAACATGCTTTGAAACATTTGTCTTCTTTGTCTTTCATGTCGTCTTAAGTTAAATTTTTAAAATTTCAATCTTTGTTTTATAAATATGTTATTTCTCTTGTCAAAATGACATAATTTATCTCGAATCTTTTGATGAAAAACGAAACAAAAGATTACTCAGTGTATACCTAGCTCTCGAAAATAAAAAAGCAAAGATATTATAGATATAAAGATTAATTTGCACATGGTTGTTAATGAGTACACCGTGCACATGACAAAAGATGAGTTTAATTATCATTTTAGTCTATCACGTTGTTTTACCTTAATATTTTTCAAGAGGGCATGTTTTAGTACTTATTTTTTATTTCTCTCATCGATTGAATTATTTCGGGATTTTTGGTAGCTTTACAGATAGGCAAGTAAAATGAAGAATAAGATTAGGGGAAAAAAAGACAAATAGGGATTGAAAATGACTTATATCAACAGGAATGGAGTAAAACGTTCTCTCAGGTCCACTCTCGTAAGAGTGGATCTCATAACACACAAACGTGTCAAATATAGTCAAACTTTGAATGATTGAGCTCGTCTCATTTAAAAAAGTGTTAGTTTGAGTTCAGCGCAATGCATTTATTAATCGAACCTTTAAAAAAACTGGTCAAAAAACTCTTTTATCTTAACTTGACATCATTTCAATGACCATTTCATACCGTTACCCAACAAAAATAACTCCAAATGGATTAATATTATTATATTAATACTCCAATGGACCTATCAGCAATGAAACTCGGACGGCAAATGCGGTAATACGCAGTTAAAAAAAAAATAAAAATATTGCGGTCGTACGGATTATAGTATTACTAAAGAGAAATTATTTTCACTTTTTTTTTTGGGTCTTTATTCAATTGAAAGTATAAAACTGCCCTTCGTATGAAAAAAAAAAAGACTCCCGAGATAAGAGTAATTTTATAATTTCAAAGTGAATAGGGACAAAAAGGGAGTATTTAGGGATAAAATGTGGGGTGAAAATCATTTCTCTTATTAAGTTAGCAACGTTCCTCTAAATGGACCTACCAGCCAATGATTATCTGTTTATTAAAATAAAAAATGTTATCATGCAAATGAAAGGATATGATTGAAATTAATAATCCAGGGTTGGTCAAGTGGTGTTGATTTAGGAGTTCGCTCATTTCTAAAGTTTCAGGTCAAATTTTACTTAGCAGCAAGTACTGAGACCACTGCCCTTCACATACAGGGCCTACCCAAGGGTTTTTAGTGGCGAGACCCTAATATAAAAATTGTGCCCTTTAGAGTAAACACTTAGTAATAATTTTTGGAGCAATAATCAAAATACAAGAAAACTAAAGCAATACTATAATCATTGTATAAGTACACAAAATACTCCTAAATTAGGCCTTGTCTTTTTATTTTATTGTGAGTCTTATATTGGACCTTTAGGCCTAATGAATCAATTGTAAAAATTAATTTGTTACTATGTGTTTTATTTTGGACCTTTAGGCTGAATGATTTTTTTTTTCTTTCGGTTTAAGGCTTTTTTACTATTAGATTGGGCATTTTTTGTTTTTCCTATTGGACTATAAAGATGCCCTACTCTTAATAGTAAAAATTAAAAGAGTGCCCCTGTTGGTTTGCAGAGTAATTTCACGTTTTAATATTGAAGGGTTGGATTTTTATTTCTTTGTCCTACTTGCACGCTAATTTGATAGTGACGGGGAAAAAGTAAACACGTTGTAGGCCCAATTACTTTTGGCTGGGTTTTTTTCTCAATGGCCCGTTGTAAAAGAGTCCGTGGACCCCCACGTAATGTTTTAGTGGATTTGCAACGGGAGCATATTTTATAGTACTCCTATATACTGTACTATATATAACTAGTTGTAACGCTTCGTTCATAGCATGAGTGTGATGCCCGTGTGTTGTTTGGGCTTGTGTTCTACGGTTGTGTGATTTTACCTTGGTTTACAAAAGTTTGTCAGTACATGTAAAATTTTGTTTGAAATTTACTGCGTGAATAGATGAAAAAATCGTTAATAGTAATTTTAGGGGGTGTTCCGCTACGGTGATTTTTTGGGAAAACTGATTTTTTATGTGATGTACTATGAGAAAATGACTTGTCTCTATTTTTGGAAAAAACAGTTTTTTGGTAGTGGAACACCCCCTTAGCTAGAAAGTTAAGTGAAATATACAAAAAAGCAAGGAATACAAGATTGGGAAATGGGATATAGTTATTTCATCCGAAGTTGAAATGTGCCAAAATCTAAATTAGAATTTGAGGATAGAGTCAAAATCAAGGACATGTACAAGAATCTCCAAATCAAGCCATCATATTCCTAAAAATTCCTCAAAGCTCAAAACCCCATCCCCATTCAAATCGAACTGAGAAATCATAACCTCACAGGCTCACATTCCCCAATGCTCTTCTTCTCCCCATGCCTACTGAGCATCTCTTCAAACTCCTGGGCGTAATACTACTCTCAAGTTATATCAAATATAATCTCATGTGAGAGTCATTACTTGAATTTGATCCGAGCAATGCATTTTTTAAATGGACGACGAGATGGGGTGCATGGCACATCAGGGACTCCTAGTTGCTATGTTGATTGTTCTCTCTTACTTTTTTTGGCTGTCGGGAAAAAAAAAAACACCTCCATTATAAAATATTTGTCCGTTACACAAAATGAAGACTAAAAGAGTGCACTTTTTATGAAAAAATAACACATATTTGAAAAATTAATAGATATCATTGAATTTTTAAAATATGTGACAAAAAAGATTAAAACAAAAATACATCTTTTTTAAAGTTTTATTTTGCGTGATCTACCAACATTTCTGGGATAGACGGAGTAGTTTTTTTTTTTGGCCAGAAGAGACAAATCCATTAACAACCAAACAAATCATAGTTACAACTTACAAAAAAAAATGAAAAAAAGAAAAGTAAAAAGAAAATACAAAAAAACTACAAAGGGACAGAAAAATACAAGAAGAAAGATCGCCAGAGCCGGAGTTGTCATGCCATTGTGGCCATCGCTGATGTCAGGAGTCCGGATTTGGAAACTCCAGATCCGGCTCCCTCTTGCCCAAAAATCGGGTTCCAACCACCCATGGGAGGAGGAGAGAAGCTCGAACAGCATGGGAGTTGTCGGAAAGCATGAGGGAAGTAAAATAGGAGATGAGGAGAGGAGTGAGGAAGGAGGTGGAAAGGTTGCGGTGGGGGAGGGGTGAGGGGCAGTGGCCCAAGGGAGAGCCCTAGGGAGAAGCTTCTCCCATACCCTTCCCCCTTCTCTCTCTCTCTCTCTCTCTCTCTAAAACTTTTCTCTTTGCCCCCTCTTGAGCTCCCCCTCTTGAGCTCAACTTTTCTCGTTGATAGACTAAGTAGTTATTTTAACCTTTCTTCTCGTAAAAGAGATAAAAAAAAAAAAATCTTTTTATGTTGAGTAAACAGAATAAAAAGGAAAAAAAAGGAGTAGTGATAGAAAATAGGGGATCATACTCGAAAGTAGAAAATTGATATTGGCACTCCCTTATTTGTCTCCATTAGTTGAAGTTACTAAACTAACCTTGCAATTATGAAAGCAAGAGAAAAACATACTTATAAAGTACGAGGGTGGTTTAGTAATTTCATCCAATAGAGAAAAAAAAAGGGATGCTAATATCAAAATGAGAGTGTCAATATCGATTTTCTTATTTTTTTCCTAAAAATGTTTCCCATCATTTTTCCTATATTAGACCCATCTTACTTTTTTCAAGAAAGCCAAACCAAGCAAATGTTAATAGTTTCAATCAAGTAAACAAGCCCGATATGAGCCTAAATTGCACCCAAAAGCATGCCTCGTTTTTTACTTGCACACTCCAAGTACTGTCTCAAACTTTTTTATTTTTAGACAAGGCAATTATGTACATCCTAAGTGGAAGATCCGAGAGTCGTGGAAGTGCTTCAAGGAGAGGGAGCTAAACCACTAAGCTAATCCATCAACATCTACTTCTTCCTAAACCCTCATTTATGGAGCTCAATCCATACCCCAAATAAACCCATACAAAAAGATAAAAATTGTATTTGTATACAAAATGCATGGAAAGAAAAATAATTTAAAATTTAAAACCTTCCAATTCTATCGAAAAAATGCAATTTGTTAATGCATCTTTCTATGTCCAATAAGTTCGAATCATGTGGGAGTTAAAAAATCGCGGTTAAAATGCAACTGATGAGCACTGGTTGCCAAAAATTAAAATCAGAAAAAATAATCCGACTTGCCGGATTCGAACCAGCGACCTAAGGATTAGCTGTGAGCTTTTCGCCTACTACAGTCCTCCGCTCTACCAACTGAGCTAAAGTCGGACTTGTTGAAGACCCCGACCAAATTTAAATATATATTAAGTTTTCCTATTGTGCACGTGTCCGAGTAAACTCTAAAACATGGGAACAATAGGGATGTAAGAAATACTACTCTATTATTAAGCCTCTCAAATCACCTTACCCCGAACAATACTTGAGGATTTTAATCTGTTTATTTTAGCATTGATTGCTTTAGGGTTTGGATTATGGGAAAACCAAACCAAATCGATTCAGGCGTTCAACATCAAATTATAAACTAGAACATTAGTTTGACACCGAAATCGACCGAATATAACCTTCTATTTATTTTCACGTTCCAATTGGGTAACTTGTTTCTTCACCAAGCAAACTCACGAACAATGACATCTATATTATTCTCTTTTTTTTTTTTATCAATGTCAAAGTGTAAGAGAGATCTATATTGTTTTCGCAATTATATTTATTACATTTGGCGTCACTTGTAAAATACTCCCTCTGTTATAAATTTTTGGTCCTGCTCAATTTCGAATTCAATTTTTTAAACTATTCATACTTCATATCTTTCAATCTATAATATTTTCAGAGATTTTTAAAATTTTGCATAACAAATCTATGGAATAAGATCTATATTGCACTTAAAATATGTTATCTTGGCAAATATGAATATTTTAAAAATTACATTGAAATTCGAATAGGACCAACAATTTAGAATGGATGGAGTATAATCTATTCTATAGGGTAGAAGTTTTTTTTTTTCCAAGCACACAATCAATCATGTACACATAATGCTGTCCGCTACGGTTTGTTGGTATTATATAAAATCCAAACCAATCATGTACATATAATGCTATCCGCTACGGTTTGTTGGTGGTATCGGTCGGTTTCGGTACACAGTAACTAAAAATTGATTAAATCGATTCGATTTGTTGTTTTTCATAAAAAATCGAGAGAACTGAACCTCTTACATCCTTCTCTAATGGGATGAAAATAGTCAAATGTTTCCTATGGGTGCAAACGTCAATGATAACTGTGCGCCGATGTGCATGTGGGGCTCCACAGTCTCATATGAATAGTCTGTTCCGTTCATTAGTTTTGAAATAATATTTTGAATTTTTGTTTTTTAAAAAACCAAATCAATTGGATAGCTGTAAGATATTGATCCAATATTTAATTTTTATATTCTAATTTTCGATTCTGAATTTTGAAGAAAAGCTAGACAATTGGATCAATCATTTGCAGTAATTCGATTAAATTGAATTTTCATCACCTCAAAAAATTATTTTAAAATTAATAACTAGCACGAAGTATTTGCTTGAGACCCGGAGTGAGCTTCACACATCTATCGGGTACTAATGGTACCATGGGCTTTGATACCTTAGTATTTTGGTTGGCTGAGTTTTCTTTAAGATATTTTTAGTATTTATGATATTATCGGTATTTTCACTAGTTTTCACGTGGATTTGGGATACTTGTAGTGACCCAACTCATTATATTTCCGAAGTGGCCCCAAATGTGAGCCCTCTAAAATATTTATTTGGAATCGGAATCGTATAATTTATCAGAAATGTTGACTATATCATTAGTTTAAAAAATCAAATTAATTGGATATTGGTAGCCATAAGTTTCGATATATGTTGTCTCAATTGCTTGTTTGCAAATCTCTGATAATCATAATTTTTTGTACCCGTAATAAGCTCCACATTTCTGGAAAAAAAAAAACTGTTTCGATCCAAATGAAAAAATTTCAGAAGGGCCCATAATTGAGATAACTGCGGGAATCTAGTGATTTGGCTCGGGATTCGGGACCCCAAGTCCGTCTTCACGCTTTCAAAGCAAGTCATTCTTTTCACCAATCATTTTCCCTCACCAATCATTTTTCACGTGGTCAGATCTTATAGCACGAGTTACCCACCAATCCATTACTACTTCAAATTCAAACTTCAACCGACAGTCGTCCAAAACAATTGGAGAAGAACAGGGAAACAGTCTCTGCTACTGAAAGCAGAGGTTAATCGGAAAATGGCGGTGGCGAAGAGGTGGACGATAATGGAAGCAATGAAGGGAGTAATTATTGTGGGAGTTTTGGTAAATGTGAAGCTTTCGGTTCAGCTGAAGTCAAGTCACCCATTACACGGCGTGGTGGAGAGAATAAACGGGGAAGGAGGGCCTTACATTGGCCTCCTAATGGCTTATCCTACTGAAGAGACTGTACTCCTCGACTGTGGTCTCTTTGTTCCCAGTTCCAACATCCCTTGGGTTGATTTGGCCGGTACCACTCTCTCTCTCTCTCTCTCTCTCTCTCTTCGATCGGCAATATTATTCAAAACAAAAGAATCCCGACAAAGGGTACACCGAGACAAGAAAAAAGAAAATGAAAAACCGCAGTGAGAGTAATCAATCAAGTGTGTTACGAGAGACTTGAGACAAAGGTGATTGGTTCACGTCGGGAGGCCACATCAGATACTAGCTAAAAATGTGGTCACCGTAGTATTGTTTCGAGCTATATAATCTGCGGTAAACTTTAACACACAATGGACAAATGCCAATCTTAGAAATGCTGGGTTAACAGTATAAATTACTTCATTTTCATTTCCTCTGTTTTCTGTTGGCTTTTCTTCACCTCTGATGATTCAGTTCCGATTCAGGAAGGAGATTCAACATTGGCAAGATTAAGGATGTCGATGTAATTTATGTAATGACTGGTGAACAAAGGGTACATTTATTTATTTATTTTTCTTTCTCCTATTCCTCATCTACTAATCATCTATTTTCTCTATATATATTCAAATATTGACTGCCCTGATTTTTCCATTTTCTGTTTCTTATTTTCTGGCGTATGCGAAAATTAAGTTAAATGCAGGAATCACTGTGCAACTTTTACTTGATGTTTTTGATATTAAGGGAGTTGTTCACTATGGGACTGCTGGGAGTGCTAATGACTCATTGTCCTTTGGGGATGTCAGTGTGCCAAAATATGTTGCATTCACTGGCTCTTGGTACTGGGAGGTAAAATATGTGCACATATACTTTATATGGGTTTGTAACTCTTTATATTTATAGCACAACCAAATAATGTCGTAGTAATTTATTCTGTGCTCTACTAGGAGTCTGCACAGAAAATCATTGGTGGGAACTGGGAAATATGAGTAGTTTATATCCATATAATCTTGTACAAATTACACGGTTCATAGGCCTAACAAAACATATATGTAAGCAAAAAGGAATGAGGACCCGAAGGTCTGAACAACACCCTGTACGCAAAAGGAAATTTCGAAACAAAGAGAGTCTTGAGGCAGTAAAAATTTATGATACATGTATAGGGTGTACTCAACGTGTTCGAGCCTGCCCCACAGATGTATTAGAAATGATACTTTGGGACAAGTATAAAGCTAAGCAAATTGCTTCTGCTCCAAGAATAGAGGATTGTGTCGGTTGTAAGAGATGCAAATCTGCCTGTTCAACGGATTTCATAGAACCATCAATCTGGTCATGGATGTGGGTTTAGAAATAAACATCATATACATCAATCTTAATCTTATACTCGTAGTTGGTCGTCATTGTCCAACCTGCCCTCATTGCTGCTGAAAACATGGGAGATATTCGTCAACACCAGATAATATCTTGCTGCTGGTTGCGGTCAATTGTCAGATCAATCACAGATTGACGTTTTCTTCCATTTTGGTTGTGTGATGCAGGAGTTTGATTCAGTGGAGGGGGGATTAACACAGCTCAAGGTTGGGGCCTACAATTTCCCACGAGGGGGAGATAATTTGTTAGCAAAAATAGAGTTCACACCAGAAGAAGTATACTACTCCAATGGAAAACCAATGGAGGAGGTTTTATGGCTTCCAGTTGAACCGAAATGGTTCAATGTCTCTTCTCAACTGGTGGTACGTAAACAAAGATATATTATCCTCTACTTTCCAAATGGATAAAATATGTTGGTCCCTTTTTTGAGAAAGAGAGGAAATTTGAACAGGATTTGGAGCTGCAACAATGCATTAACGAGACATATTGCTTGCCTGAAACACCAAAAGTTGTGTATGGATTGAGAGCTTCCACTGCTGATATATTCGTTGACAATGCAGCATACAGAAAATTTCTTTTCAGCGAATTCAACGTTTCAACCGTGGATGAAGAAAGTTCCGCAATTTTAATGGTTGGTGCTTTTAGGCTATGTTTGGATAAAATTAATCTTTATAGGAGTTCTTTAATTGATATGCAGTCCACCACTTCCAAAAATATATATTATCCAAAATCCAATCTTACTGTCATCAAGTAGTCTAGGCTCTGATCCAAACAGCATTAAGGTGGGAATAATTAGCCTAAATTCATACAAATACATAATCCAAATCCAATTTCTATTTTTCTACTTTTTTCCTTTCACTCACCCAATTTCTGATCCGAACCACGTTAAACTGGGAATAATTTGGTAATTTTCTGTTTCTTACTAATAACAACATTAAGATGATATTTTTTTGTGTTAAATCTTGACATCTATGGTTGTTGTGGTGTTCTATTACAAATGCAGACATCTATTACAAATGGAGTGCCATGCATTGTGTTTCGTGGGGTGTCGGATTTGGCTGGGGCAGCAGCAGGGGAGAAATTGGCATCCGGACTAGTATCATCAAGTAGCCTAAGTTCTTTGGCTGCTGTTAATGCTCTTACTGTTGCTGTCGAGTTCATTGAATTAATTGGCTCAGCCTCAGCTTATTCAAATCAAGACCACTGAATTAAACTCAAACGCCACCCTAAAAACTAGTTACTGCCCAAATGCGGTGCAGGATTTATTTAGTTAGTTCATTTCAAAACTGAGGAAATCAATTACATCTGTTTTGTCTTTCTTATTTACTGTCTATGATGCATTTTTCCGTTCCAGATAACATAGTATGTTGTTTCTCTGCAGACCAGACTCTCTGTTTTTGTCCTTCTTCAAGATGTCATGCAATAGCATTGGTCGAGGATTCTGTTAAAATAAGACAAAGACATCTCGTTCAATCTTTATAACATTGGCGTCTTGGGTTTTACACTATCATTTGAGATGCTAGAATTACTACACAGATTTTGTTCCTTCAATAAGTTGGAAGTTCCACAAATCGAAATTTAATGGACTTGATGTTTTCATTTGGTGCTTACTGTCTCTATGTTCACATTTGCAGCTCACTGTCTCTTGTGTCTCATTTTGTGTTTCACTGTTCTATTTCCCATCTCTTGCTCCTCTAGGTGTGGAAAAGCAATTTTAGCAAAGAAAGAAAGAAAAACAAGGATGAAAAGAACTACTCACAACTAATGCCATTGGCAACTGAAAGAGTAACTTCTTTGGCTTGTTCCCCATCCACCTGCTTTCTGGAGCACGCATATCCAAATACTCTGCCTGTTTCCAAACATTGGCCAAAGCATAAGATCAATGAAAACCAACTTAGAACACAATGAATCAGACAATATGCTTAAAGGAAAAGGAAAAAGAAGAGAGACAAAAAGGCCATTCCATAGTGTAAAATGCCAATTATTATGTTGTGTGTATCATACAAGTTGTACATCAGATCCGTTACCTTTTCAATGAGAAGTTCCGCCTAGCATAACCATAGGATGTCTGATGTAGATTGGTATCATGGTAGATGCACTAAATATTGGTCCCACCCCACTGACGGTTTGGATCCACAACAAATATCAAGTAGTTTTCCGGACAATTTTTAATTCATAAGGGATTCGAACTTTGATGGGGAAGTAATGCGTTTCTGGAAGACATGATTCACCCTTCGAACAAAGTGCTGACAGGAAACAACTGTGAATTTGTGTTTTCATCAGCTTCCAAACTATAAGCATAACCGAGACTCTTCTAAGAATGAGAAGCAAAATTGGATATCCTGCTAAGGCTTTCAAGTTCTTCGGGTGCTGAGATCCATTGAGAAGAAAGAAACATTCAGGAGGAATAATGATGGAGTGTCTCCTTTTCAATAGGACCTTTAGGGATTTCTGCCTTAACTGCCCCAAGTAGATGATTAATTATCACAAAACCCAGCTCACCAATAATTGCCACAAGAGCATTCACCATTCCTGAAATGATGAAACCTCTTTCCATCTCTCACAACAATGTCTCTTTCTACCACCTTTGACATGAACTTGAACACATTATGGCAATCCCCACAGATCCTCAGGTTCTTGAAAACCCTAACTGTGGCTCCATGAGGAAGCTTCAGGAGACCAAAAACAACTGCAAGCTTCTCACTGTGAGTTGATAAACCAAGTTCTTTTTTATCGGACCCCACATCATGCAACGCATACTTGGTGTCAGGAACATACCCTAATTTCCTCATCTTCAGTCCCAGATCTTCGAGGTAGTTGTACACTGCTTGGATATCAGGATGTGCTGTGTCATCCACCAAGAACACATTTACCTTGTTTTCAACCTCAACCCAACTACAACCAGGCTCCTTCTTCACCCCTTTGTCCCTCATCAACTTTCTTACTTTTGCCACATCATTCCACCGACCCACATTAGCAAACATGTTCGACAAAAGGATGTATGTTCCATCATGTTGTGGCCTCAACTCAAATACTTGTTCTGCCGCCTCAACCCCTAAATCCACGTTCCCATGAATCCAGCAACCACCAAGGAGAGCCTCCCAAATAGGTACACCTGGCTCGAAAGGCATTCTTTGGATCGCGTCTTGTGCTTCAGAGAATTTTCCAGCTCGACACAACAAATCAATCAGGCGGGCATAATGGTCTTCGTCTAGGTGTATACCATATGATCCATACATGGCATTAAAATAACTACGTCCTTGGTTCACTAAACCCGCATGGCTACAAGCAGAGGGAACAGTTAGGAAGGTTATTCGTTATGGTAGTATGTCTTCCTCCAACATCTGTTCAAAAAGCTCTAGAGCTTGAGCACCATGACCATGTTGCCCTAATGCAACAATCATGGCATTCCAAGAAACAGAATCCACGAAAGGCATTGTCAGAAACAAATAGTGCGCAGCCTCAACAACACCGCATCTAGCATACATAGTTATTAAAGCATTGTCGGCTGAGAGACTTGAATCAAACCCTAATCGGACAAGCTGAGCATGGAGCTGGCGTCCATGCTCCAACACTGCAAGCACAACACAAGAAGAAATAGCTCCTGCAAATGCATAGTCGCAGGGCTTTAATCCCTCTAACTTCATTTGGTTAAACAGCTTCAGACCTTCTTCCCCAAACCCATTCTAGGCCATTCCCGCTATCATAACTGTCCATGTCAGAAGGTTCCGCTCTGGCTTCTCATTGAAAAAAGACAGAGCTTCATTAATTCGCCCAACATTCACATAAGTTGATAAAATCGCGTTCCATGAAACAAGGTCTCTCTCGGGCATGTTACTAAAAATCATATGTGCTTCATCAACTTTGCCAAACTTCCAGTACAAGGTAATCAGCGCATTATTAACAGACAACAAAAAGTCCCGTGAAAGGTGCTCTTTTCCGTTCATAGCAGCGTGCACTTGCTTTCCAAGAAGGAACAATCCAGCACTAGCTCAAGCACTAAGAACGCTAGTGTATGTAAATTCATCGAGCTTTACTCCAGATAAATTCGTCATTTGAAACATTTCCAAAGCTTCACTCACATACCCATCGTGCACATAACCTGAAATCATAGCATTCCAAGCAACCACTAACTTCTCATCCATCCCTTCAAAAACTTGATGAGCTGTATCAAGATCACCGTTCCTCACGTAGCCTGTTATAATCGTTGTCCATGTTAATTCATCCCTCATGGGCATCTCATCAAAAAGCTTCCTAGCCACACCTGTCAATGACGACGAACACACTAACGGTGAAGAGCCACATTTCACGTAAGCTGATATGAGGGCATTCACCACTGAAGTAACCAACCCAGTTCCTGACTTCACTACTGCACAATGCAACTGCTGGCAATGCATTTCTCGATTTGCTATAAGTGCCAACGCAGAAAGAACGCCAGTAAAAGTGAAGTTATCGGGGGCAAAATCATCCTGCCTCATTTCGCGAAAGAGCTTAACAGCTGCATGACCGTCGTCGTTATGACAGTGTGCCGTGATCATGGCATTGTAGAAAACAGTGTCTCGAATACTAACAGGGGTTGTGTTAAATATCTCCAGAGCCATGTTTGGTTTGCTAGAATTAGAGTATGCGGCGAGCATTGTGGTTCTTGCGACGACGTCTGGTTCGAGATTTCGGTCGAACAAGTGGTGGGTGTAAACGAGGTTTGAGGACTTGCAGTAGATGTCGATGAGGCGGCTGAGGATGTGGCCACGGGGTTTGAACCCAGAAGTGATCATGTGGGCATGGACGCGACGGGCTTGGGGGTAGGAGGTGGGGGTGTGTGGGCAGCATAGTTGGAGCTGGGCTGCATAAAAGTTGGCCACCGCTCGGATGTCGCAGGGGTTTATTATGATGGGGTTTAGGGATTTGGCGGCTGCATTCTTCATAATTGGCTGTAGGCAATTTAACTGCATATCAAGGGACTAGTTTCTTTTACTTTCATGGTCTAAGAGCTCATTTGATTCCAATGTCTGTTGATGTCTCAATGTTTATTTAAGCATAATTCATGGATACAAAAATTTTGGCACTTGTTTGCTCATTGAGATTGGATTGATAAGTAATAAGCAGCTTATATCACTTATATCTTTGACATCTTGTTGCTTTATTTTAAAACGATGAGCAAGGTCAAACTGTCCAGCTTTGTTTGGAAAGAGGTTTTAGAGGGTGGTTTTAGGAGTAATCCGAGGGAGAATTTTTTTTTCTTCCCGTCATTAGTCATTTCTAATCTATTACATGGGGGAAGAGAAGAATCATCCCGGGATACAGTGTGGAGCATACAAGAGTTTCACTACATGAGCTAGCCACCACTTGCACGAGGAAGGTTATTGAAAATTTCAAAATACGGACACTATGTTTGATAATATGAATAACATATCTATGGATGATGACAGAGACCTTTTTCCTTCTCTCTCAGAGAGAGAAAGATAAAGAGAGAGAGAGATAGAGAGTTGTTGCAGTTTATTTGGATACGCATGACATTATTGTAACAATATTCAAGCGCGGTTTTATGTAGCATCCAAATGAAGAATTACATGTTTATACAACTAAGGTTTTTGGACCACTTATGCTTTTCTTGACTAATCTTGAGGGATTAATATATCCCATGGTCCACTTGGGCTCCCCAAGGAGGCCCCGTTTCTCCTTAAACGACATGGAATTCCGAGCACAACAAAAACTATGGGCAGAGGGAGTATTAACTAGCTTTTGCCTGAGGATAATTCAACACATAAATTTATAATCAAAAAGTTCTTTTTAAAGTACGTGGACAACCTTATTTTGCCAATCAATAGCTAGATTACGAGGAAAGAGGAGTGGCTCCAAGGACGGAGCTAAAAATTTCACTACGCAGGGGCAAATATTTTTTTCAAAATATTTTGCAGGGGCGAGCCTTTATAATTCATAAGAAATTTTGTGTTTTCTCTATATAATACTATAGGTTTTTTGTTTCCTTGCAGGGGCAACCGCCCCTACTGGCCCCCCTCTGGCTCCATCCCTGAGTGGCTCCGACACACATTTTAGTGCATTGTAAGCTGGTCAAAGTATCGGATTTGATTCGGATCCGATCCGAAAGATCCGAATACAATATTTCAGATCCGATAATCCGAATCCGGAAATCCGGATACAATTCGGACCAGAGATCCGGTTACTGTTGCTTCAGGAGGTTGCGTGTAGTGTGGGAGGTAGGGTAATAGATGAAATCCGTGTTTCATTACTTCCGAATATTGTAGAGACTTTGATGACCTGCAATGACTGGATTGGATACCGTAACAAAAGAAGTAAGTGAAGTATTGATACTCTTTTCAATATAGGAATGTTCTTTATTGGATTGAATCCCTTACAAAAAATGTAATTTGCAGGTGGAGATGGGGAGATATTGGAAAACTTTTGATAGATATGCTCTGAATTGGTTGTTTGTTGCTGCAAGCTCAGAATCATATGATGTTGTTTTTAAGTTTCTGCTACTGTTCCTGACCTCATATGCTAGTTTCTTTTTGCTACTGTCGCTGCTGTTGTTTGCTGATGCTACTGCGCATGATTCTACGACTATTTTTTGCTGTTTTGACGATATTGAAGTATGTTTCAACCTGGTCCACTTATCCCTGATCTTGGCATAATTTTTGGCTGATGCTAAAGGGTTTCTGTTTTCGAAACTGTATTTCTTTACATTGACTAGCTCCTGTTTGGATTGAGAGTTTTGATGAGAAAAATGATAGAATTGAAGAGAAAAGAGAACTTTCTACTTGTTTAGAGAAAAAGAATTATGCTAGTAGCTTTAGTAGATGATGCTATTTTGGTATTATCTGTATGCTTGTTATACCGTAAACAGTAAGTGTTTATTACTGGCTTCTTGTATCCTTGTGAGAGAGCGAATTATTTGTTCCTACTGGCTTCTTGTATTCAATGAAATAAATGGGAGCATGTTGTACTTTCTGGTGCACCCACCGTAGATTTTCACCTTCATTTTCTAGATATTCAGTGCACAATAAGAGAGCAGCACAACATAAAACTGGGTTAGTATTGCCCTTGTGATTACAAAACTTATATACGTAATTTTTTTTAAAAATTGGATTGGATTTAGATTTTCGGATCAGATATCCAAAAAGTCAGATCCGGATCTGGATTAATGTTATCGAATTTGCTGATTTTGGATTTGGATCCAGATCTGATTCCGGTCCATTGACAGGCCTAATGCAATGAATGGCATTCAATCTAAGGATCATGGATGGTTAGATATTGTTGCAAAATTGTCATGCATATCCAAAATTTTGGAGAAATAATGTGGAACAACAGTTAGTTCTCTGTCGCTCTCTCTCTCTCTCTCTAGAGACGTATTGAATACCTCATAAAGATTGGCCCTAAGGGAATCGATATCACCTAAAAATTTCAATCATGAGACATTTGAAGGGAGTAAACCATTAAGAAGAAGAAACAATATTGTAAGATAGAAATCAATATGTGATCAGGAAAAGTCTATCTTTATTTGGATCGAATTTCTTTATTGGAGCATCAACCAGTTGACGATGATGTTACAGAAACAGAAGTCAGACCCAAGCATATCTTTTCTCCCAGTTTGAGCGATCAATACTGAAATAGAAACCATCAGGTTTCACTAACCAATAGCATGACTCGGAGGAATTCTTCTTGAATACAACAATCGACTTGTCCTTGGAGTCCCAATTGAAGTGGCAGTGGAAGAGAGTTCTTCCGAAGAAATCGCGATTAAAATGCCAATCCAATTCCTCACCAGTTTTGAGCGCATGCGTTCCGATATCATCATTTGCAGACATGCAATGAAGCAGTAATGGTTGTGGATCGTTAGGGACGCCGCTTATTATATGCATTTGAACTCTTTTGGTGAAACCATTTGGTTTTTGCAAGGAATCTCTGGCTACGTGCATTTGAACTTTTTCAGTGAAACCATTTGGTTTTTGCAGAGACAAGGTACTAGAAACAAAGGAAAATGCTATTATGATGAGAAACTGAAGCAAAATGTGACTCATCGTATGTATCACTTGAAGGTTCGGATGCAATGTTGTAATTTTAATTTATTGCACCAATTGCCTTCATATATAAATAGCTAAAGGACTTGCGATGTAGGCAATATAATTAAAATTGATTTCGATAATCCATAAAGATTTTTATTTCTGGTAAGTAACAATACATGAAGATTGTATATCTAACGAGGACACACTATGTGAAAAGACTTATGTGCACAGGTCCATATAAATATGTTCCCAATCATCGTTGCTTTGCCAACATTTATAACACGATTACGAAACAAACGTGTCTCAATTTTCGCTCATAGACTGCCCGTTACTTTGTGAGTACACTTCCACTATTTTGTTAGAGGATATGAAAATAAAACTTCGGAAAATGCAGCGATACTCACCTTTATTCGGGTGTGAATGGGTTGCGAGATCTTGAATGGCCTTGAATTCATAGCATTTGCCTTAGGAAATTTATTAAATTTGTATTGACAATTCATAATATTACGAATTCTGTAAAACTAAATGAGGTGGAGGTAATCTAAATGAGATTTCTCTGTAACTTAGTTGGTACAACGGCTACCATTCGATCAGGTTACTAAAAAGAGGTCTCTCATAAAATCACCCAGAAAATGCATCCAACGGGTGAAATTCATCCAGTTCACTATTTTTTTTTTTTTTGAACAGGACTTTCGGGATAGTTTTCAGGGTACAAAGTATTTTATTAGTTAAACTTTTTTTTGTTTTTGTGAACATACGCCCCAACCCATCAACAAGAGTGTATCAACTTCCTCCCAAGAAGAATTGTACAATTTGTACCCATGCCTCACCGCACCTATATGCAGCTACCTTCGCCATGCATAATATACATACATATACATATATATGGGGACGGCTTCGCTCAAGCAACATTTGACACAACTTTTGTCAATATAAACCACTCCAAAATAACTTGATCTTCAAGTTTTAAATTGCTGACGTGTGTCTATTTGAATGTTTGTCAAAATATATAAACTTAATTCTTTTCCTATCAGAGTCTTTGATTTGCCAGTGCGGGGATGAATGGCAAAGTTGCTTATGTTACAGGTTATAATTAAACTAGGAGGCATGGTAAGTGTTGAATTTGGGGAAGATGGCCTTATTTGGGGACAAAATTTGAGCATTAGAGATACAAAATTCAGAGTCCTCTCTTTAACGCACACATACTCCCTTTGTCTCCCTCTTTTAATCACAAATTCTTACCGAATTTAAATTTAAAGCATTTTTGGACTCCAGCAATCTATTTTACGAACTCAATCCAAATGTTTGATAATGGGTCCTCCCATTAATAATCAAATTCCATTTGTTGATAAAAAAAGAAAAGAAAAGAAAGATCCAATGCCATTCAGCTACCAAATGTGCTTTGAGTTAATTTCAACACATGCCAATCCAATATGTAGGCTAGCGCGTGCCATAAGCAGTTTTTAGTCTCGGTTGGAGCCGTGAAGAAGAATGTCTCAGGTCGGAAAAGGTGATCAAACGGAATACAGCGAATCACTGTATGATCATACATTCCAAGATTTTTTTGGCCATTTTTCTTTCCTAGATGGTAACAGGAAACAGTTGTTATACTGGTGTACAAGGGTGTCTTGAATTAAAAAAATTCGGACAGAGGTGTTTGGCAAGTGGAACTTGATCTTGCTTCTTCTTGAAATTTATCACGAATTCAGTCGGTATTTATTAAAGTCTGTCAAGATAATAGAGTGCAAATGCAAATGCAGGGCATAAATGTGAGAATGCAGAGTAAAAAAAAAAATTAAAAAGAGGGAGAAGAAATTCAACCTGGGGATGCCACGCCTCCCATTTCTATCTTCTGTGGAATGGCAGTGGTGGGCCAAGTGATGGGTACAGTGGATAAAGGGGCCGGATATAATATAGACAGGGTGGGGGAGCCTTTATCTTATCCCCCTGCAGGGGTATTTGTATATCCATGGAAATGTATATCTGGGACCCCAAAACCAAACAAACACATTATATGGCTGACCCGAATATGTATATCCCATACAAATCTATATCCCACCCTTATCACCTTCAAACAAACAGGGCCTAAGGACTATTTTCACAAAACGTTGACTCATGCAAGCAACTATTGTAGCATAGACAGGAGTCAAGACACAATTAATTCTGTATGTGAATTGACCTTTTCTTTTATGAGCAAGTCATAGGCCTGCTTTGGTTCCCATAGAAACGAATAGCACATAGAGCTCGTCCACTTTCCAACTCTGTGGTACAATCTCCTTTGCGGGCTCAGAATCATTCATAGGAACAAAAGGTGAAAGGTAGGAAAGGAGATTGGCCTTAAGATCTCGCTACTTTTAGTTTTCTGGATGGTCTGTTATATTTGAGCCTATGTTTCGTTGCCTTTTCAATTGCGGATTCTGCTTCTTTCCTTATGATTTTTGGTTCTTGTGTTTCAAGCATTTTTTCCTGAAGATGGAAAGGGTACCCCTATTCTCCTTGTTTTTTGACCCATTCATTTGGAAAAGTCTCTTATCTTTTTAAAATTTATTGGCATTATTCTTATCTTTTCCAACTCCCACTGGGATCCCAAGCCACAGTTTATCTGGCCAAAGACAACTTGACAACAAAGACTATGGTTTTGAAGAAGATTGCTTTGGCCGAGGAGGGGGAAATTCTAAGGAATGTAATTCGTAAAGCCTCATTGTTATTGGATCTTCAACATGAGAATATCGTGAGGTAAAGTTAGACTTTCAATGCACCTTCCTTAGATAATTATTGACCCACTATAACCTTGTTCTTTTTTCAGTAAATTTTGTCATCTTTTCGAATAGTTAACAATATTTTTGAGTGAGTGTTTATATTGTTTCAGTTTAGCTAGTTCTGGGAAACCAGGATAGGGAACTACTGCTCTGTGTGTGTAGATGATTACCAAATCCTTGTTCCTTATGCTTTAGCTGTTAACTATATGAAGTGCGTCAATCATAGAGAAGCAACTTGAAAATTCAATTTTGGGTTTCAAGGTTTTGGTGTTGGGACCGTGTGTTTGTTGCTGAAGACTCCATTTACATGGCTTTGGAGTACCTCCCGATGGACTTGAGTTTTCATTTGGCATGACATTTTGATAAGTACCCAGCTTTAGCCAGGGTGAGTATAATTCTATTATTTTGAATTTAATAGTCTTTAAGATTATTGGTTGCACTAATAAAGTGAGCGAATTTAGAACCTAGTTTTGACCTAAGGATGCTGTCATTGGTTCTTGTATATTTAACATGCAATTTTATGAACTTGCCTATTTTTCTTAAGCTCACCTACATGAACCACCTAAACTTGATTTGTTGTTTTTATCTTTCTAGGATTTTTTTTATACCATTTATGTTATCTTTTAACAAGAAATAGAAGAGGATCACTCTTGAACTTAGTTGAAATTTTGAACCACAATTCTAAAACTGTAGACATGCAATAGTTTTTAATCTAAAATAATGTCTTATCCTGATACTTGTATGTTGTTGGATGGATTGTTCAAAATTATTAACGTTGGCATTGTTATTTGTATGCATACTGTGAATGTCATTCAACATTTTCACGCATCACCATATATAACTCAAGTGAAATTATAGGCAGAAATTTCTCAAGCAAATTCTTTCTGGGGCATCTTACTGCCACTCCCATGGAGTTTGGCACAGAGACTTGAAGCCTTAAAATGTGCTGGTAGATACGAGAAATGAAATAATCAAGATTTGTGACTTTGAGCTTACTAGGGGCTTTGTTAGCCCTAATCTCGCCGTTAGTCCTGAGGTATATCTTGATTTATGAAAATTGTATTTTAACTTTGTCTTTAAATTTTTCATTGACTTTTATCATGCTCTTTAGGTAGTAACACTTAGTTACCGTGCTCCTGAAGTCCTAATGAGTTCCAGTCAGTACTCGAGTTCTATTGATATGTGGTCCTTGGGCTGCAATTTTTGAGATGTCTCATAGTATTGTCATCTATGCGGTCTACGTTTCTATGCCGAATATCCCATTTTGTGAGTCCCTTCACAAAGTTCCAACTTTTCAAATGAACATGCAAGTAATGTAATTAACCTCAAATTTCAAAGCATTCCCTTTTATTGTCTATAAACATATTTAATAACCACATAAGAGGGTTAGCTTGGGGAATCTAAAATTCTTTCCTCTTTCATTTTTCAAAGATGACAATACTATGAGACATCTCAAAATGGAATAAACGACCAATAATAAGTATTAGAGCAGTAAACTTAAAGCACAACAATACCTAAAAATTTCGTGCAAAACCTCAATTTCAGAAGTCCCATCAAACAAGGGTTCCTTATTTAGCATCTTAGCAAATATGCAGCCCACTAACCACATATCAATAGAACTCAAGTACTGACTGGAACCCATTAGGACTTCAAGAGCACGGTAACCAAGTGTACTACCTAAAGAGCATGACAAAAGTCAACGAAAAATTTAAAGACAAAGTTAAAATACAATTGTCGTAAATCAACATATACCTCAGGACTAAGGGCGAGATTAGGGCTAACAAAGCCCCTAGCAAGCCCAAAGTCACAAATCTTGATTGTTTCATATCTCGTATCTACCAGCACATTTTGAGGCTTCAAGTCTCTGTGCCAAACTCCATGGGAGTGGCAGTAAGACACCCCAGAAAGAATCTGCTTGAGAAATTTTTGCATGTAATTTCACTTGAGTTATATACGGTGATGCGTGAAAATGTCGAATGACATTCACAGTATCCATACAAGTAACAATGCCAACGTTAATAATTTTGAACAATCCATCCAACAACATACAAGTATCAAGATAAGACATTATTTTAGATTAAAACTACTGCATGTCTACAATTTTAGAATTGTGGTTTGAAATTTAAACTAAGTTCAGGAGTGATCCTCTTCCATTTCTTGTTAAAACATAGCATAAATGGTATTAAAAAAAAAATCCTAGACAGATAAAAGATGAAAACAATAAATCAAGTTTAGGTGGTTCATGTAGGTGAGCTTAAGAAAAATATATCTCAGCAAGATCATAAAATTGCATGTTAAATATACAAGAACCAATGACAGCAACCTTAGGTCAAAGCTAGGTTCTAAATTCGCTCACTTTATTAGTGCAACCAATAATCTTAAAGACTACTAAATTCAAAATGATAGAATTATACTCACCCTGGCTAAAGCTAGGTACTTATCAAAATGCCATGCCAAATGAACACTCAAGTCCATCGGGAGGTGCTCCAAAAGCCATGTAAATGGAGTCCTCATCGACAAACACACTGTCCAACCTATCACCCAACACCAAAATTAAAATATTTCAACATCTGTAACTGGAAATCAGTGATCATTTCTGTTTTGACCAATAACCTTGAAACCCAAAATTTAATTTTCAAGTTGCTTCTCTATGATTGACGCATTTCATATAGTTAACAGTTAGATGCCTACCCCAAAAGAGTCAAAACATTTAAAGCATAAGAAACAAGGATGTGGTAATCATCTACACACACATAGAGCAGTAGCAATAGTTCCCTATCTTGGTTAAATGTCCCAGAACTAATTGAACTGAAACAATACAAACACTCACTCAAAAATATTGTTAACTATTTGAAAAGATGACAAAATGTACTCATAAAAAGAACAAGGTTATAGAGGGTCAATAATTATCTAAGGAAGGTGCATTGGAAGTCTGACTTTACCTCACGATATTCTCACGTCGAAGATCCGATAACAGTGAAGCTTCTCAAATTACTTTCCTTGAAATTCCCCCCTCCTCGGCCAAAGCAATCTTCTTCAAAACTGTAGTCTTTGTTGTTGAGTTGTCTTTGGCTAGATAAACTGTGACTTGTGATCCCGGTGGGAGTTGAAATAGATTTTAAAAAGATAAGAAAGTTGTCCAAATGAATGGATCAAAAAACAATGAACAAGGAGAATAGGGGTACCCTTTCCATCTTCAGGAAAAAAATGCCTGCAACACAAGAAAAGGCAACCAAACATAGGCTCAAACAAAACAGACCATCCACAAAACATCCAGAAAACTAAAAGTAGCAAGATCTTAAGGCCACTTGACAAAGACTCCATACTCGATTGGCTGAGGAACAAAAGGGGAAACGTTCCAAATGTGGAATCAAAATAAACCTTGTTGAGTAAAATAAAATAAAAATAAATAAAATAATCAACCAACCACTACCATTCATAATGAGCCAACAAATTAAGAATTCATATCTGAATTTCATGTAGGAATATAGGTGTACAAGGCCGATATTACTTGAATTGTACTAAGATAAAGGAAATGAAAAGGGAATATGGTGTTTAAAGGAATTGTGTAAAACGTTTGAAAGCATCAAAATAAAACTTGCAAGGTTTGGGTTCGACTTAGTACCCATCATGGTATCAAATATTAGGATACCTCATAGCCTCATAGAAAAGATTTTGATGACTCACTGACAAATGGAATTTCTGCAGAAGGGGAGCAGCATTGAGAAGTGAAGTAAGAGAAAGAAGGTTAAAGTCTGACGATTTCATAACAAACAGCTCCAATTGTTTGAGATTGTTGAATCCACTTATGCTTGTAGGCACTGGAAGGAGCTAGGGACAAAAGAAAAACAATTAGTAATAGTAAAATATTCCATGTTCCATGCAGAACTAGATAAATTAATAAATAGAGAGAAAAATCTTCCAAGTTTTTCCAATACCTCCACTGTTGTCAAAACTAGTGATAGTATTTGAAGCCAAGGAAGATCATTTGCAAGTCCATTGAACATATATCGTGTACCGTCCAGGTTTGCAAACACAAACCGGATATGCACTTTTTCCAGCCGAGGAACATTCAGAAAAGTGAAACTTTTTACTTTACCAATGTACTCAAATGTGGTGAGACCAACAGAGGAGACCTCTATTTTCTTTACTCCGTAGCTATCATGTAAGATCAACGTCTCCAAATGGAGGGATGGAGCATCAATGCAGAAAGTCTCGGGTAGGATGATCTTTAATCTCAACCATTCAAGGTTCAAACAACCAGAGAAAATACTCTTGGCACTAATTTGATCTAGAAGCATGTTTTCTAAATCAAGAGTTTTTAGGGGATGAGCCAGCCAACATGATGAGGAGCTGGCCTTAGATTGCAGGATTTTAGGTACAAATGCTTTATAACTGAGATGTATTAGCTTCAGGAAGAAGCTGACAGGGAAAACCATAGAAGGTTTCAGGAAGAAGCTGACAGGGAAAATAAATGATTTGATTGGCTGAAAAGTCAAGATCAAGCTTTTCAGTATGCCTTCTAATTGCAAATGTGATCCACCCTTTCAACATAACAAGCGTGCTCATTTCCAAGGGCAAAACAGATCCTAAGAGAGTCAATTCTCTGACCTTTGTAAATCTGGAAAAACTGATCTACTCCTGCTGCAAACTTAGCCCGGGCCTCCAATGAGATATCTGAATCTTCATTTGAGTGCCTTCCATTGTAGTTGGTTCTAAGCACCAAATGAAGATCAAATTCAAGATGCAATATGGATGGAAAGACATGTCTACATCGCCTAGATAATAACCTTGCCTTGACAGCGTCTCTAATGCTAAAAAATGAGAGAATGAAAGAGAAAATCTCATTCGGCAATTCAGCAAGACAATCATTGGGTTTGACGTCTACTCCTGATATTCAACCAAAAAACATATATGTTAGCAACTAATAACTCTATTTTGTGCATAAGTTTCCCCATAGTTACCACCACAAGGACAACAGAATACCATACAAGGGTTCTTCCATGAAAGTATAGATGTTTACGTTCTTAGGAGAAAATCCCTGGAAATGTAGCACATAGTGCTCGTATGTGTATACCAATATATTCATTTATGGTTGTATTATAATCTTCATCACATGTACTTAGTGTAGTCATTGCTGAATTTTCTTCTGATTGATCTACTGTTTTTTTGTTGCAATATTAGACAAGTTTCATGGTGAAATCTCTTGATTTTGTAGTTGTATTGATTACCTTCTATTTAGTGTTTCTGCAACAATAATAGGCAGATTGGCCACCCTCAAGCAGGGGCTAAGATAGCAAGGAGCCAAGGGGGGGAATTAAGCTCAAAAGTGTACCAGCCCCCCAACATTCCCTTTCTCTTTAGATTTCTCATTTAATGTGTTTCCACACAATCTTTTTTGTCTATTCAGTCTTTCCAATCTTATAGTTTGGGTCTTCGCCTTAGACAGATTCGACAACAAACTAGAGGTGGGATTCTAGGTTTCGTTCCGGGCAAGACCAAATCCTGGCTTCGCCCGTGCCCTCAGGGGGTTCCTCCAACCTCCACCACTCTAAGAACTGGAGCACTATGGCATCCAACTGAATTAAAAAAATTGCCAAAACAAAATTGCCTGGTAAAGATTTCTTTCCATTGGATGTCAATATTATCTCTTTTCCGTATTATTTTAGTCAATTTTAGCCAACAAACAAAAACTACAGAAAAAAGGGTTCAACTTTAATAAGATTTGAAAGTAATTGAGTTTGAATCAAACCAATTCATTCATATACAATTTTGATTTGGTACTGATAAACGTAAAGGAAATTTTTTAATGTGTTATACTTCACCAAAGGTAAAATTTTTGGACGTAGTACATTAACACAAGGTTAGATTTGGTTGAGCCACTGAGCCACTGAGGCTAGAGGGCAGGAGAGAGGAGAAGAAAAGGTCATAGGAGGTGAGGCTAGAGAGAGAGAGAGAGAGAGAGCCATACCCGGTTCGATATGGGAATATCCGGCTCCATGTTCACGAGTTGTTAGCTTCCGTTTAGGTCCCCGTCGACTGTTTACGGCGGTGATGGGCGCTCTGCAGTGGTGGCGGCAGAGAGATGTCACCATGAAAATTAGTTTAGCGCATAATATATTAGCAATGGTGAAATCCCAAAAGGATGTATGATCATCTTGTGGCATCAACTCAAATAATCGTTCTGCCGCTCAACCCCTAATTCCATGTTCCCATGAATCCGGAAACCACCAAGGAAAGCCTCCCAAATAGATACACTCGCCTCTATTAAGACTTGTTCCCCAAACTTGCTTGGTAGAGTACTATAATCTAGGTTAGGCCGTGGTGGAATTAAAAATGTGGCCTTGTATTACATAGTATAGAAAGTGTGTCCCATTTATGTGTTGTTATGTATTATTATAATAAAATGTGTTGTTAAGTTAATAAGTGTTACATTGTTAAAGTGTAAAAAAATATGTGTAAGTACCACATTTTTCTCTTTCCTCATTCATGCCTCTCCCTTTCTCTCTTCTACTTTTTTCCTCCCTCTTTTCTGTGTAAGACGACTCAGACCCACCCCTTTTTCTCTCTCTCTCTCTCTCTCTTCCCTTGGTTGTGGTTCCTCCAAAAGTTTTTTTCACTTTTTCAACGTTGGGCCCCACTTAGGTTGTTGCTCTTGCTAGAGTGACGGTTTACTCCTGCGATAACAATTTCTTACAACTAACACAGATTAATTACGCATTAATTACTCTATTGGGGCAAAAAAAAAAGAAAAGAAAAGCTAGGTACCTGTCTTAGTAACCGACTAATTTGTGGTGTTAGCAACACCACTACAGGTGGCCTTACTCCTCTTATAGACAATTGGTTTTAGGTTAGAACCCTTCAAGAAATCTAACATGGTATTAGAGCCATAAGACCTAGGCCCTGTGGATTTCCATTCTTGATGGGTGACCTAAGTCTTGATGCTATCTGTTGGACACTCAAAGTATATAGACTCACATCCATCACCTTCGGGCTCTGTTCACCTCAAATCTCTATTGTCATGGTTTCTCTTGCTTATGACAGTTTTTGCTCTCTTAGTTTTCTCTTGACTTGTGCTTGCGATCTTATATTGTATCGTAGATGGTGTGACCCCAAGCATTGGGTTAAGTATCGCATAGCATAATAACTAGTAAGATCGGGTTGAATCCACATGGACCGAAATGCACCTTGTGTGATGGTTAACTTGCGAGTGAGGTTTTTAGCCTTAAAGCGCAAATGTGATTTTTGCGGTTTGATTGGTAAAATTCTCTCGACTTCGAGAACGACTCGAAAGATTAAAAAGACTAATCAAACTAATGTAAAGTCTAGGGGTATTTAACGACTATTACTAGGGTTAATCCGTCCTCTCTTGATAACCGGCTTGGGGCATTGTCAAATGCCCCCAAACGGAAGATTTAAAGTTTAAAACCATTTGACTAGAAAAGGTGCTTAACAAAGATTAGGGTTTTTTCGGTTCATTTGACAAACATTTATATTGACATCGCCCTAAGCATCCCACGTGTCAAGTAGTTAAACCCTTGGCTACGTGGGATCAAAGAGATTAACAAACCCAAAATTTGGTACATAAAATTAAATCCTAACTCTTTGATAAACAAGAAATGTATGCTTTTTAAAGAGATGAACGGATTAAACCAGATTCATAAGCCTATTTAAACTACTCACAAACCATAGTAGGAAATAAGACTAAAAATTTGAAGGAAATGCAAAACATGAGATAAATAAAAATAAACTTGATTTTATAGAAGATCTAAGTAGTAGCTACAACATTAAAACACGAGAAATTAAACGAAACACGAAACTTACATGAGTTTTCTAGAGAGAGAAAGCTGCAAAACCCTCTCCAATGGAAGAGAGAGGGAAGAGCAAAAGACTTAAAGTGAAAAAGTAAAAAGTGAAGAAGAAGGAGAGAGGAGAGAGAGATATATACAAAAATCCTTTTCTCTCTCTCAAAATATCCAAAAAGTAACTAAAAAACTAAAGTTTCCATAAATGAAAAGTCCAAAAAACCACTTTAAAATGTCAGAAATTGGCCTTGGATGGATACCTCCCAACAGAGGTATGGATACCAATCTGTTTGTTTGTTTGGGACTAGAGGTATCGATACCTCCCAACAAAGGTATGGATATCAATCTGTCTGATCGCCTGGGTGAAAAAGGTATCGATGCCCCCTTTGGGGTGGTATCCATACCAATCTATTTTTGCTTGTTTTAATGCCTTGGTCCCTCTTTGATCAAATGTGATGCTTTTAGACTTTTTCCAAAGCACATCTAATCAATTTACAGCCTTTGAGAGGGGCAGTACTTGGTCTTGTGGATGCTTAAATACTCCTGGATTCCACCGGGAGTCTTGTGAGATTTAGGCATGGCTTTAGCTTGTGACCTTTTGACTTCCGGGCTTTAGCCAACTCTTCATGTCTTGGCTCTTGAGGCCCGGTGTGGATCGGAAACTTGGGATGTTCCAATGCGCTTCAAAATGCACTTTATTCAAGTGTTTGCCTTGAAACTAAAAAAAAAAAAAAAAAAACACTACGCACACATCAAACATATTGATAAGCCCCCGAAAGTGTTAATAATGGGGCTTATCCCGCTTCTTTTAGATCACACGCACGCATATTACATCCCTTTTTACGATTGATTTTTGCGCGAGGGTGTTTTTGTAAGTTTCAGGTAAAAGGCGAGAATGAGTAAAATCTTGAGGCCACGGTTGAACCACGGGATATTCGAGTATCCTAGGCCACGTTTCATGACGCCACCATGTCCCGAGAGTCGAGGAATGAGGCATTGAACAAGACTCAGGAGGCCGAGAAGTCACGATTACGAGCCAGGCAGTCACAGGATCTAGGCACAAAAATCTCAGATTTTTGCACTTTCAACCGGTTGAAGGATTTTGGCCGACCGGTTGAAGTGAAACAGAAGCTTTTTCAACCGGTAGAAGCATTTTGGTCAACCGGTTGAAGCTAAACAGAAGGTTTTTCGACCGGTTGGAGCTTTTTGCTCGACCGGTTGAAGCTTCAATTTTCTGCAAATTTTTGCCCGATCATGAAATATCTTGTGGCACTTTTGTAATATTTTGGACAACTTTTTGGGGCCTTTAAAAGGTCCTCAACCCCAGAACTTTAGGGTTAGCTTGGTTTTCCTCTCTCTCTCTCTCTACCTCCATTAATGTTCTACTAGCCAAAGCTCCAACTTCTCACTAGATTTTCATGTTGTACACTTAGATTCAAGGTATTTGCTCTTCTTTAATGTTGTAGTGCTTGTCAAGACCTTCATATAAATCAAGTTTATTTTCGGTTTCTTCGGTTAATTTATTTCCTTGTGTTTCTAGCTTATTCCTTCTAAAGTACTTGGTTCTTTGAGTTGTTGGTTGAATCTTCAAAGTTTAATGTTGTAGGTAGACCCGTAATCTTCTATAAAAATTAGTGTTTAAAGTAGTTAGTTATGTTCTTTATTTCTCTTATGAAAATAGCCATGTTTTACGTAGTCATGAGTGAGTAGTCGTTGTAGGCTCGGTCATGGGGTGATTAGCACCCCGTGACTTAGGTGAATTCACTCTTCTCGCCAATATTACAAACTTTGTATGTTAATCAAAGAGTTAGAATTAATTTTATGTATCAAAATTTGGGTTAGTTAATCCCGTTGATCACGCGTAGTCGGGGGCGTGACGCCTTGGCACGTGTGATGCTTCGGGCTATGACAATCAAAATGTTTGTATAAATGGCACAAGAATCCTACTCTTTGAGAAACACCACTTTTCTAGTAAAACGAGTTTAAGTACCAAATCTTCCGTTCGGGGTCGTTTAACGACACCCTGAGCCGGTTACCTTAGGGGAGAGTGAATTGGCCTAAGGCATGGGTGTTGGAAACCCCTAGACCTTGCCTTCCTTTAATTAGTCTTTTAATCCTCGAGTCATTCACGTAGTTAAGTTAAATCCACCCACAAATTTCAAACGCCAAGTTTGCCGCTTTAAGGCTAAATCCTCATTCGCGAAGTCAACTTTCACGCTCAGCACCTTCGGTCCCTGAGGACTCGACCCGGACTTCTGGTTACTATGCCACGCGTCACCTGAACCCTACGCTTGGGGTAAACACGTTGATAAGCAATCAAAGGACGCAAGCACATATAAGGCGCTAAAACGCATGTGTGTGTGAGCAAAATGAGCTAGATAAGCCCGGATATCTGCAATATTAGGAGCTTATCAGCTTGGTTGCTCCTATTTCCTCTTAGCTTTGCGGCTACTTGTTTCTCTTGGCTTGGTTGCTCCTGGTTTCTACTTGGCTTTCTCAAACTTTTGAAACTCAAGTTGGCAAGCCTACTTGAGCTTGAGGGGGATGTTAGATTAGTATAGAGTATTCTAGATTGATTGTAATTAGAGATTGATTATATCAAGGGTTGTAAATGAACTAAGCCGCTCATGAACTATTTGAGGCTCATTCGAGTTCGATTCGAATTCTAAACGAATTGAACCTGAATCTCAATTTTAGGCACGTTTAATAAAGGAGCTGAATTCTAAACTTGACAAGATTCAATTTGATTAGGCTCGCGAACTTGGAATATATATTTATATCTCTTAAGAATTTCATACATAACCTTGAATATATATAAACTTTTAAATATATATAATGAATTTCATCTGGCGTGGGAGGGTCTCATCAATCTCATCTTTCCACTAGAGTCGTTTCCTAGTCTCTTGGTCTGTTACCTCCACATGCAACCAGGTTGCACGTGATGGGGATTATTAAAATTTGTCCCACATTGCCATCTAAGCCACCAAGTCTTGGTTAATATAATCTAGAGGTTACTCCATCTATATAGCCAATTGATTTTAGATCGGAACCCTCCAAGAAATCTAACAGCCTTGAAAGCCATTCTTTGGATCACGTCTTGCGCTTCAAAGAATTTTCTAGCTTGACACAACAAATCAATCAGGCGGGCATAATGGTCTTCATCTGGGCGAATACCATATTATCCATTCATGGCATCAAAATAACTACGTCCTTGGTTCACTAAACCCACATGGCTACAAGCAGACAGAACATTGAGGATGGTATTCGATCTAGTGGTATGTATTCCTCCAACATCTGTTCAAAAAGCTCTAGATCTGCTTGAACAAGTGGTATGTATGTATTCCTCCATGACCATGTTGCCCTAATGCACGACAATCATGGCATTCCAAGAAACGGAATCCACAAAAGCCATTGTCGGAAACAAAGAAACAACAGTGCGTTACTGGGCAGCCTCAACATCAGCTTTCAGACCTTCTTCCCCAAACCCATTCGGGGCCATTCCCTCTCTGGCATCTCTCTGAAAAATACAGAGCTTTGTTAATTCGCCCAGCATTGCATAAGTTGAAGTTGATAAAATCGCGTTCCATGAAACAAGTTCTCTCACGGGCATGTTACTAAAAATCCTTTGTGCTTCATCAACTTTGCCACACTTCCAGTACAAGGAAATCAGCGCATTATTAACATACAACGAAAAGTCCCGCAAAAGGTTCTCTTCCGTTGGTAGCATGTAAGCTTGCACTTGCTTTCCAAGGAGGAACAATCCAGCACTAGCGCAAGGGCTAAGAACGCCTGGTGTATGTAAATTCATCCTTCGAAACATTTCCAAAGCTTCACTCACATTGCCATTGTGCACATAACCCGAAATTATAGCAGTCCATGTTAATTCATCCCTCATGGGCATCTCATAAAAAAGCTTTGTAGCTGCACCCATCAACAAGGACAAACACGCTAACGGTGAAGAGCTATTTCACGTAAACCAATTCAGTCGAACAAGTGGTGGGCGTAATTGAGGTTTGAGGACTTGCAGTAGAAATCGATGGGGCGGTTGAGGCTGTGGCCACGGGTATGAACCCAGATCATGTGGGCACGGACGCAGCGGGCTTGGGGGTAGGAGGTTGGGGTGTGTGGGCAGCATAGTTGGAGTAATAAGAGAGGGAAGAGTACATGACGCCTAGTCGGATACTGTTGAGTTAATTACAATTGTTACTAGAAAAAACTTATTTACAGAGGACTCCGTAAACGGGAGTTTTCACCGATTCAATCTGTGCCGCACGATTCAGTACATAGACATCTCGGGTGTAGTTTGTACTTTGACTGGTAAGAGTGTATTCTTACCGGTCAAAATGTATCTGAAAATCCAAACTATTAAATACTTAAATCAAACAGTCTGGATTAGGTTGGTGCAAAGAGTCTCTAAACGAAGTCTGAATTAGGTTGGTGCAAAGAGTCTCTAAACGAAGGCTCCATGATTAAGTTTTTCTCTTGTTACTATTATTTGCTGAATCCTTGTATTTTCTGGTCTGTTTTGAAATATAACTTTTCATCCACTTTTTTGTTATGCTTGGGATTTTGTGCGTTTGACAGAGGAATTTTACAAATTTTTCAAAATGGTTCAAAAGTTCTCATCCACAACTTTGAAAAGGTATAAAAAAAATTCCGAAAATTACCAAATGTTACATGATGCCCTGTTAGCTTGAGTCCAAAAGGTTACACTTAAGTTGGACGAAGTGTTGTAGGCAATTTAGGGCGTAGGGATTAGTTTGAGGTGCTAACTCAAAACGCCCTACATCATAAAAAATAAAAAATAAAAAAATAAAAAATGTTGTAGGCAATTTAACTGTATATCAAGGGACTAGTTTCTTTTACTTTCATGGTCTAAGAGCTCGTTTGATTTCAATATCTGTTGATGTCTCAATGTATATTTAAAGCATAATTCATGGTTACAAAAATTTTGGCACTTGTTTGCTCATTAAGATTGGATTGATATAAGCAGCTTATATCTATATCTTTGACATTGTTGATTTATTTTAAAACGATGAGCAAGGACAAACTGTCCAGCTTTGTTTGGAAAGAGGTTTTAGCAGGAGGTTTTCGGAGTAATAAGAGGGAGGTTATTGGAAACCCAAAAACGAACACTATGGGCTGGTTTGGGTGAATTGGAAAAATTGGTTTTTTGATTTTTTGGTTTTGTCCTAATTCAATTTTTTTTTGCATTTGTTGATTTTTGGTCGATTTTTTGTGGTTTCTTGGCTTGTCTCAACGAGAGAAATCTAAAAAGTATAAAATTATTAGCCAAATTTAAAGTTTTGTGAATAAAGACAAAAAATAATCCAACTCGTCGAGACAAGCCAAGAAATCACAAAAAATTGACGGAAAATAAACAAATGCAATTTTTTTTTGAATAAGGACAAAACTAAAAAAACCAAAAAACCAATTTTCCCAATTCACCCAAACCAGCCTACACACACGGAGGATCAAGTGCTATGGTGTGAACCTTCCCTCTCCCATATAGCTTTACTGGCATCAAACCCATGTTATGCAAGGGGCGAATCCAAGTTCATATGCTTAATCAAAATTCAAATCAAACAAATATCAACCTATTTTAAATTGTCACAATTCATAAAACATTCATCAAATCTACCCACAATGCAATAGAAGTAAATTAAACAAATAGCTCTGAAACTTAATCCCATAAATAAAATTGTCATAATGAAATTCTCAATGCCTTTCTAAAGTTTCCATCACAATGATTCCAATAGTCTTTTGTCATGGTAGTGCTAGAATAGAATTCATTGATTTGTTCAACCAATGTTGTTCATGCCTAAAGGCATCCCAACATTCTTAAACATCAACCTAAACAAATAACCCAAACTTAGGACCTTATGGTTCCGCCAATGCTCTTTTGTCTTTGAAATTATTCACCTGAAAATTTCAAAACAACATCATATTTAGGAATTTTTTAGACCTAATTTGGGTTGATAGGATATTCTTGTGCCATTTAGTATAATTATGTTTCCTTAATTTACTCCAAAAATTATTGCATAATAATATCCTACTTTTAAATATTTTCCAAGTTTCAAAGAATTATCCCAGAAATTAATGATTCTCTAACAAAATGGAATGCTTTCATGGCAATCTATCATCTTACATTTCGTTAGTAAAATCGGGAAGAGATCATATATCTAAGTTAGAAATAATTTGGTGAGCCGACACTTCTGTGTTATAAATTAATTTTCAAGAGTACTTGTACTTCTATGACCATTGGTACTCATGGTAAAAAGCCATTTGGTGTATTCATCAACTAAATTGAATATATTTCAACAAAAATACTACGGGTACTATTTGACTAATTTTCAAAAAAATAAAAATAAATCGGATAACTATCATGCGTTGATCCAATTGTCTAGATTTTCTTACAAATTCATTCCAAGTTGATGGAGAAAATTTAAAAGATTGGATCAAACACTTACGATTATCAAATTATATGATTTTTTCAAGGCAACCTAATATTATTTGGGTCGTGCGTACTTTTTGCACGTATTGTGACTGGTAGCTGGAAGATCTATGCTAGCCCGTGATGAATGAAAAAAGGTATTTTCGCTAGCGGAATATAATCGATCTTCTTCTAGTTATGTACCAAAAAATTAATAATGATGGCTCAATCAGATCTTTTGTGTGGGACTCCAGAGTGGACCCGTTGGTATTGGTACTTTCTATAATCTTCTATTTAGTGATAGTTTAAGAATCAAATTCAAGTTTTATGATAAGAGTTGTTGATCACAAATACAAAATATTAAGAAACTGAGTGTACAATCACATAAAGAACATATCATGCATATGCATACTTGCTTTACACTTTGAAAATCAAGAATAAAACCGACGACTTGCCTGGTAGCGTAGCAAGCGCTTCTCAATCCACATAAAAAAAAAACATGCAAAAAAAAAAAAGAAAAAAGAAAGAGTAAATGTAAGATAGCAGAAAACAACATAAATAATTAAATAATCAAAAGAGAAGTGATTATATAACTAATTTATTTTGAACTTAGAGATCAAGATTGATACCAAAGACTTACACTTTTTGTTGTTCTTGATTGATATTAAAACCTGGAGAGAAAAGGAAGAGATTGTAAGTGACATGGTAACAAATTTACAATACAAATGAATAATGAAATGGTCGTTTATACTTTGAGATTGACATTGATACAAAGGAGATATATAATGACTAAATCAATTGCCGTTCAAAAAATGAATAGATCAAATATTTTTAGTTTTATACATAAAACACGAAACTTGTTATATGTTCAAATTAGTTTCAAAATCACGGAGGGAGGATGTACAGGGAAGGAAGGGGACTAAAAAATTCCATTCAAGGCTATTTGCATGGTTTCCATTTGCTAGTTCTTTTCCTTTTAAAATCCATTGGTAAGGAAATACTAATTGTTGGCTTAGGTAGGGTTCCACATATTAAGGTAAATGTTTGATTTTTAATAGTAACATATAACGTATTTTTGGATATCTTTTAAGATTAGCAATAAGAGTGTGTCACAAGCGTTGCTTTAAACTTCATGACAACCAAATGAAATTATGCCACTTGTCGCACTTACGTCTCTTCTCGCGAAAAACCATCATGCAATACTATAATAGATGTCTCTTCTATATACTATATTTTTAAGGGTCAAGCAAACCTGTTACCTAAGATCTCTTTAAAATCTCGCTTAATGTTTTTGGACCAAACTCGTGGTAACAACAACAATAAAAAAAAACCCATCTAGGCGCCAATTATTAGGGGTATGGGTGAGAGATGATTGAAGACAGAGTTAACCTTTGGAAATATGCACAAAGTAGCTACTCTCAGAGTGCCACTAAAATAGTGGTCCCCTAAACCTCCAAGAACCGAGGAGTTGTAGGGATGTTTTGCTGCAGAACTATGGCCCCAAATCAAAATTGAAAGACATCAAAGAGGACAGGTCTAGAGACCCAAATCAATTTTTGTGCTCATTACCTTGCTTCCTTCATTTATAATCCGAAGTATTTCACTAAAATAAAATTGGAAAAAAAACCAACAATTATTGCACATGTTCACATATCTAAAAGAGAGGTAAGGAACCACAAAGAGAAAGAACAATCATAATACAAATCAAACACATATGGTGTCATTTGTACGTCAACTAAGATGATGGAAAAACATCACCAGATTCAAGGGGAGGGAGAGAGCTACGAAGAGGGGTTTTTTAATGGAAAACTTAGCACTCTGTGGGTACCGTGGGCAATGTTCACTATGGTCTTAATTTTGAAAAAGAACAATCTATGAATATGTTTTCTCTTAATTTTGAAAAAGAACAATCTATGAACAATCTATGGTCCGTAATGTATTTTATACGATCATAGGTGATTGGTATAATGGACATGGTTCATTAATTTGTCATGTTTTTTGTATTTATCATTTTTAATGAACCATATTTTTTACATGGTCTAACATGCCTCTTTAATTTATCATGTTTTTTTTACAGAGTCTAAGATGATTCATTAATTTATCATGTATAGGTGATTAGTATGGTGAAAATTGTTCAAATTTATCATGTTTTTTTTACATATTTCAAAGATGGTTCATTATATCATGTATAGGTTATTCGTACGGTGAAAATTATTCTTAATTCATGTTTTTTACATAGTCTAAGATAGTTCTTTAATTTATCATTTTTTTTTACATATTTTAAAAGATGGTTCATCAGATCAAGTATAGGTTATTCATATGGTGAAAATTATTTTTAATTTATCATGTGTTTTACGTAGTCTAAGATGGTTAATTAATTTATCATATTTTTAACATAGACTAAGATTATTCAATTATTTATCATGTGTTTTTTGTGTTCATTGTCATTAAAAAATTTCATCTCACGAGAAATCTTTTTTATTTTTTATTTTGTTTTGAGATTTTAGATGAGAGTAAGAGAGGGAAGATTAGGGAAGAGAAAGATTTAAAAAGATAGGAAATAGTGATTGAGATAAATTAGAAAAAACATTAAGAGAGAGAAATAGTAGGATGATTAGGAGAGAGAAAGGGTAGTTTGGGGTTTATTTGGATTTCAAGATGGAATCATAAGTATTCAAATCTCATAAGATGGAATCATAAGAATTTTTTTTGTATATGATGCCTAATTAACTCTCCCTTTTTTTAATGGAAGTGTAATCTGTAATTCCTTTACATCCGTAATTAATTTCCTTAGGAAGGAAAACTAATTAAAAAAACCTGTAAGATTTCCTTAGGATAACTACATATGATAATGGTATACCCATGAAAATTATATTGTTGAGTTTTAGTTTAAAGTGTTATAATGAAAGATTTATGGGTTTCAAATTTAAATACTACTAAGATTTATAGCAAGTCTTTGATTTATATAGTTATGTTACATGCTTCCCAAAACTCTACACGACAAACCAATGAGTTCGTGCCACTTGTTGCAATGAGAGTTCTCCTTACGAAAAGTCATCCTGTAATAATATATAAGATAAGATGTGTTTGAGTTATCATCGGACCAAAAATAACTACTCCTAGTTAATAGTTAATACTCCCTCTGTCCAAAGGACAAACAGGGCCTTAAGGACCTTTTCCCTTCACCATGTTTTAGATAGAGAGTGCATTGCTATTCCACTCTATTTGCCACAATTTTTGATATGCATGAAAATATTGCAACAATATTCAAGCACGATTTTATATAGTATCCAAACAAAGAATTACGTTTTTTACAACTCAAGTTTTTCACCAGGTTCTTTATTACATTTTGATGGGCCGAATCTCATCATCTCCTTATAACCAACCAACCCCAAAAAAAAAAAAAAAAAAAAAAAAAAAAAAAAAAGAAGAAAGTAATAATAATAAAAAATAATATTATTATTATTATTATTATGATTAATTAATTAATGAAAGCCGTATCGAATGCCCCGTATAAATTTGGCCCTAAATGAGTCGATAGCACGTGAGAAATTTCAAACATTAGACATTTGGAATAAACTTTTAAGTCTTACGTCTTGACCACTAGGCCAACTTCTTGCGATCAACAATGAATCAATTTTCATTTGTACAAATATCCCCAACAATACATGACAAAACCTTAAGAGAGAGTGAGACAGGGTGGGACAGTGCAAGAGGAATCATTCGGGTAGCATCCAGATTGAACGACGAACCATTGCAATAAAATGTGTTTTAGAGGTTGATTCGCTAAATGAAGAAGTAAAATAGAGATCAATATATATATATGATCACAAAAAGTCTATTTTTATCTAGATAGAATTTATTTATAGGAGCATCAACCAGTTGATGATGATGGCATGGAAATATAAGTTAGATCCAATCATATTTTTTCTCAAAATTTGAGCCATTAGTTCTG
Organism: Vaccinium macrocarpon; assembly: GCA_022606695.1. NCBI lineage: Eukaryota > Viridiplantae > Streptophyta > Magnoliopsida > Ericales > Ericaceae > Vaccinium > Vaccinium macrocarpon. The sequence continues at coordinate 5,839,745 of CM040171.1, read as the reverse complement.
AGATAGAAACCTTCAGGTTTCACTAACCAATAGCATAACTTGCAGTGGTGGAAGAAATCAGACATTTTGAATACAACAATTGATGTGTCCTTGGAGTCCCAATTGAAATGGCAGTGGTAGAGAGTTGTTCCAAAGATATTGGGTCTAAAATGCCAATCGAATTCCTCGCCAGTTTTGAGCGCATGCGTTCCGATATCATCATCTGCGGATGCGCAATGAAGCAGTAATGGTTGTGGAATGTTAGGGATGCCGCTGATTATATGCATTTGAACTTTATAGAAATGAAAATTTGGTTTCTGCAATGAATCTTTTATTACACGCATTTGAACTTTGGGGGTTAAAAAACCATTTGGTTTTTGCAGAGGCAAGGTGGTAGAAACAAAGGAAAATGTTATGAGAAATTGAAGCAAAATGCGACTCATTGTACAAATCACTTCAAGCACTGGATATGTTGTAGTTTTGAGTTATTGCAACAATTGCCTTCATAAATACATAGCTAAAGGACTTGGGCTGTAGGCAATGACCAATGTAATTGATATCGACAATCCATGAAGACACACTATGTGAAAAGATTTGTGTGCACAGATCCAGATAAAAATGTTGTGAATCGTTCAATGCACGTGGAACCTCCATTACATTGTCAACATTCATCGGGTGATTACAAACAAAAAACATGTACTCGATTTTTGCCCTTAGACTGCCCGTTACTTAAGATTATGATCCAAGAATGCATATGATAGATACTCAAATAAAAGAGTGTAATGTAACCTTTCTATAATACTGAATGAGATGGAGGCAATCTAGATAAGATTTCTCTTTACCTACAAAGGCCACATCTTATCCTATATAGATTTCCAAAGGCTACCATTTGATCTTATCCCATAGAGATTTCCAAAAAAGTTGGTTTGTTGGCATGTCCTAATTCATTTGTTACCAAATCTTAGTCCTTATTGAGAGTTTTAATGTTTAAATCGGTGTAATTTTTTTCCCCCCTCAAACGTCCCAACCCATCAACAAGATATCAACTTCATCCTTATAAGAATTTGTTGGGGATGCAGACAACTTTTAGGAAAAAGCTCGGGAGTGTAGGGGCAGATCCCTTGCAGCAAAAATGGTATTTTGTGGATTGAACTCGTCGTTCAAATCGAACCCACAACCAAACTTTACGTCCACACCACCCCCTTCCCGGCCAAATGACCGGGATATACAGTTTTTATGAAAAACTATTCGGATCAAGCCATTCTAGGTCATTTTGTTAGCTGATATCTCCCATGAATCCTTAAAAACACCTTCTAAACACATTGCACGGTTCGGATCATGAAAATTTGATCAGGAAATGAATGTTTGGACGTAAGGTGTGGATATAGGGGTGTGGATTGGATCCTTTTGTGTATGTATGAGAGAGAGAGAGAGAGAGAGAGAGAGAGAGAGAGAGAGAGAGAGATGTGTTGTCCACTTCTTTGACTGGATCCCAAATATTCGTTTTAGCAACCAATGGAGCGGATTTGAAACTCTCTTTGACCGGTAAGAGTACTATTTACCGTCAAAGAGTATTTCAAATCCGGACCAACGAAAAACACTTTTAAATGACAAGAGATGTGTTGTCCACTTCTGTTGTTGTTGTAGCATTTTTGTTTCAACATTCACACAAAGAATTAAGTTCCATACGTGCAAACATTCCCCAACCATACCTAACACAACTTTAGGCATCTTTATTGGTCTGTTAACAGGAGCATAAATGGCAATCCATAAAACTCTAAGATCCAAACTACCTTCACATATATCTCCCCTGTTCTGTTCTTCCTCTGCCATTTTCTCCTTCATCTTCCGTACAACTTCCTCCGCCGCCTTGGGAACCCTATTGAAAGCCCCGGTGACCCAAGAAGCCCTGGTTGATACATAACGGTTCTTCATGATGGCAGACCCTGTGGTGCTAACCAGGGGCTGGCCCAGGAGGGCGTAAGGGCGTGTTTGGCCCTGCACTCCCCCAATTTTCTTCTGATCCATGGTACACTTTTATTTATTTATTTATTTTGTAAAATTACTAAAGAATAGTCCTTGCAAACTAGGCCAAATTGGTAATTTGCATCTGCGCTAACCATCTGCTCTGCAGCTGCTAAAGCAGACTTTGGTCTTTTCAGAAACCTGAAACTTCTGGTCCACAATTCCCTCACCTTATTCACCAATGTCGTCCCCTTGCAGATCTTCTCACTGAGACCGATTTTCTGGCCCAGAGAAGCGATTTTGGCAGATGCAGTGGAAGCAAACTGGTGTTTCTCGTCAAAAGTCTTGGCTTTGTTGAGTACCCGTTTGATCCCACAAACTGACTTATTGCGCTTTACGAAACAATTCACACTCTCGTGATATATCAACTCAATTTCACTTAATGAACGAGTTTCATGACTTATTGCCAATAAGTCAATTTATGGAACACCTCTAATTTTGGATATGCATAACAATATTGCAACAATGTTTAAGTGAACATTTATATCATGTAGCATCCAAACAGAGAATTAAGTTCTATCCAGTGGCGACTCCAGAAGTTCGGAAACGTGGGATCACTCATAAATATATATCAAATGCTTTTATCAACCATAAATATAGTGAATTCTCTGGAGGATATGAGAGCGGGATCTTTAATTGATTGGAGATCCTTTTTGTGGCATGAGCCTTTAGTTAAAGCTTTCTTTCCGGGTAATGTGGCCAAAAGGATTTTATCCACGTACATTCCAGGTAATAATAGAGAGGATAAAATGTATTGGGAGGGTGCTAAGAATGGTGTGTACACGGTCAAGTCGGCCTATTATCTCGCAGCACTAGAGAAATATCTAGATCGAGTGAGTCTGTTTTCTTCTCAGTGTTGGAAAAAACTATGGGCAATTAATTTGCCACCTAAATATGGGTTGTTCATTTGGAAAGTCCTTCATGGGATTCTCGTAGTTAAGGATGGTTTAATGCGAAGGAACTTAGTGTATGATAATTCATGTGCTTTGTGCGGGAATGGTAATGAGACTATGGACCATATTTTCACGCAATGCATTTTTGCCAGAAAAGTGTGGGAAGCATCTCAGCTGGGTTTACCTTTCAATGAGGGGCTGAGTGAAGGCTTTAGAGAGTGGTTTGAGGGTTGGTTTAATGGGGCAGCGGAGAGAAGTTTTTATATGTTGGTTTGTTGCTTATGGGAAATTTGGTGAGCTCGCAATATGGTGGTGTTTCATTATTTAGCCCCTATTATAAGTTATTGTCTTGCTAATATTGATAAAAATTTCTCTATGCTGTTAAAATCTATGAAGAAGGATGGTGATAATGATGACAGTGGATGTGTCGAGACTCACAGCAACGATGCACGTGAACCTGGTTCGTTTTGTATGGAATCTGGGGATGATGGCTCTCGGATGGTGACGGTGGTTACGGATGGGGCTTGGAAGCAAGAAATGTTCCAAGGTGTGGCGGCTTGGTGTGTGGAGGATGATCATCCAATGCAATGCGGCAGTGGGTACACGATTGTGCAAGCTCAATCTTCAACCGGAGTTGAGGGCTTAGCTATCCTACAAGCTCTTCGATGGGCCAAATCGAGCAACATTATGAAATTGCAAGTTTTGACGGACAGTTTAGAAATCGTCCAAGCTTTGTGTAAGGGGTCTAATGCTAATGTATCTATTAGAAGTGTAGTATGTGATATCCTAAATGTGATGTCTGCCTTTGCTTTTGTTTGTGTAACTAAGGCCTCTCGTCAAGAGGTGAGAAATGCTCACAATCTTGCACGTAGTCGCCTTTGTAATGGAGTAACTTGATTGAGAATTATATATTATGTCTATGGTTCAAAAAAAAAACCATGAATTAAAAAAAAAACGTCACAGTAATGACACCTAAAATTCTTGTTCCAAAAAAAAAAACGACATTTAAAGCTCAACCTAATAACCTCACATTGTCAAAAAAACAAAATGAGTGACAAGGATTCAAACAACCACACAAAAAAACAACTTTTATGAACTTTTTGGAGTTATCTAGTGGTGTCACCACCAAATTTAGGGGGTTCATTTATGAATATTTAAAAAAAATTAATATAATTAGTAGTAATTTTTTACTTCCTAGGGTCAGCTGACCCCCTATCTATAGGGTGGAGTCGCCCCAGGTTCCATCTGTGCAAACATTCCTAATAATACACTATACGACATTTCCAATAAGTCAGTTTGCGGAATTTCAGATATGCATAACAAGATTGCAACAATGTTTAAGCTATCGCAGATTTATATAATGTAGCATCCAAACATTCAAACAAAGAAAGAATTAAGTTCCATCTGCGCATGCATCCCGAAGACAGTACATGATAAACATTGAATGATCAACCATTGCAGTAAAATGTATTTTGGAGGGGTCCACTCTCTCCTCCCTTGTAATCTACATATTAACATTGGCTATGTGCTTAAAAAATAACTTTTGACTACAAATTCATGTTTTCTAGTGAGTACTATTAAATGATGGTTTATCTACTATTTTAGTTCCTACAAAATGTACAGAGTTTCAATTTCGTTCTTACAAAATATTTTGTGTCAATTTCATCCTTGTAAAATGAGAGGAATTACTATTATTTTTTTAATATAAAGTTTCGTCTTATATAAAAAAAAAATTCAACTTCGACCCATATTTTTATATTTTTCTGATTCCTCTCATCGATACAAAAAAAAGTCATTAGAAAATTTTCATAAACTTTTTTTGTCTAATGACTTTTTCCCGGTATTTTAAATTTTTTGTCATTTTTTTAGAGAGTAATCATTTTTCCTGGTATTTTAAGCATTTTCCATTTGCCACATAAGCATTTTCCGTCGTTAATTTGAAGGAAGGGAAAAATTGAAATTCGTCTGAAACTATGAGGACGAAATTGACACAAAATATTTGTAAGGAAAAAATTGAAACTTAGTGTATTTTGTAGGGACTAAAATAGTAGATAAGCCTTGAATGATCAACCATTGCAATAAAATGTGTTTGGAGGGGTCCACTCCCTCCTCCCTTGTAATCTAGGTAATAATTGGCAAAATAAGATTGACTATGTGCTTAAAAAATAACTTTTGACTCCAAATTCATGATTTATATTCGGAAATTTTAATTAGGGATCTTCTACCAATATTACCATTATGATTCAATCCTATAAGATTTGAATCTTTATAATGCCATCCTGTAAATGAATTACCGGACCATATTGCCCTTATTAATTATTTTAGTAGTAAATATTCTATTCTAATAATGAATTCTAATAGTAACTACTAGACCAAAAAATCTGGCCAAATCATCCTATTTCCCATCCCCTTTTCCACGTCAGTTATAGGATGAAATCACATTAAGGGTTCATTTCCATACTTGTTTGATTTTTGAATTATAGCTATTTCATTTCTTTAATCTAAGGTGATTTTGAATTTCAAACTCTATAGTCTTAAGCAAATTAATAACCCACACCCATTTCAATCTGTCAATTGGAATCAATCAATTCTTCAACCAATTTGTGGGTATCAAAAAGTTGGATTCAATCCATTCATCAAGCAACTTCGCATGTAGGTTTCGAAAGGTATTCTACGTAATCTTTTTTTGAGTTCCTTTTTGTGCAACAATTATAGTTTGACCTACCTTGCAGTAAGTTAATTAGTAAGTTTTTTGCAACCAAAATTTGTAAACTTTTTCAACATCAACCCCATTTCGATGGATGTTTTCATGGCAATGGATTAGGATGAATAAAAAAAATCAATATTCCATGTTTTCCGTTTAAATCACAAGAGTAATTTTCACATAATAAACATGATGACCTGATTCACCATGTTTGTCTGTTAACCCATAAAAATTACCCTTGTACGTGACAAATACACAGGTCTAATTCATGGTAAATTTATCATAATGGATCCTCCAATACTCAATCGTGGAACTTCATCATTAGTGAGTGACGAGCATCGAACTTTCCTTGAAAGGAGGGGGCATCATCGACCCTCGACTTTTTTACAATTTTAAGCCTTGGCCCCGTTACTACTTCGGTGATTTTAATTCCTACAAAAAATGTTTAGTAGGCCATTAAATGTTTGCAAAATTAGGGCAGACTGACATTGATGCCCCATATATGGGGTTTTTATGCTTGTCGTATGTGGAATAACACAAACACGGTGTAAAAATTAACCACATTCACAAACACACTTCGAGGAAGTTAGATGATTGTTTGTGTTGGAAAAACTTGATTTTTTGTCAATGTTATTTAATTATTTAAGTGGGCCCCACACGTCCACGTGGACGGACCCACATACCGGTATGTACGTCTTGGTTAGTAGATTAAGACCGAACACTCAGTTGGACAAAATCAAGTTAAGGTGAATGAGAAATTGACCTCAAAAGTGCTTACATGAATTTGGTAGAAGGGGGAAAAAACACTTGTCCCACATTGGTTGTGGAGAACAAGCTGATTGGGTATATTTACCCTTAGTATATTTACCCTTAGTTTGCCTCTATGGGTTGGCCATTTGGATCATTACAACTTTTGTTGGGGGGAAGGCATGGACATAGTGGACTTTGGTTCATATAACACATGCGCGCGCCGTCGCCGTCCGTCCGTCCGACCAAACCGGGCCGGGTTGGGTCATTAGATAAGATGGGCTTAAGCCCAATAGGTTCTTATCTTTTTATTGAAAATTTACATGGACTGGGTTGGGTCGAACCGATCCATTTCAATTAAATTTTTTCCTTCCTTTCTTTCCCTTGCCGAAACAGTGTACCCTCTCGAATTTTTCCTCTTCCAGTGCGTCTGTTCATGAATAGTCATCGGACATGACTGTTCACTTCTGACCGGTTGTGTCCCGTTCCGAACAGTCACGCCATTCCGTCTTCGTGTCTCTCCGTTCGGGTGTCTGTTTTCCTATAAATAGAACCCTCCTCTTCTCATTCTATTGACGTATTTTTTCTTCTCATTCTATTGACGTATTTTTTCTTGCATACACTCTGCATCATTCCCGCATAAAAATATCTGAGAGTTGCTGCGTACGTTTTCTGGTTTGCATACTGCAAAGATTAGAGTGATACATCCGTATAGTGAAAATCGGGTAGTCCTGGGAAACAGACGTCTGCGTAGTCCATCAACACCGTAATGGAGGACGACCGCTTTTTAGCGACAGAAAGATCTTAATACTTGCCCTTGCTCAATTCGAAGTCGTTTTATTGCCAAATTCCGCCAGATTGAATTTGGTCCAAAGAAATTGATTTCATTCTAATTTGTTTCTGTTTTTGTTATTTTCCAGATTATTTGCAACCGAATTATTCTAACAATTTGAGCATATTCCAATAAAGTTCTTATCAGCAAACATGAAGTTGTACAAAAAGAGCCAAAACTAGTAAGGAAAATCACACACATATGAACATCATTTATTAGTATACCACCAAAACAACATATTTTCTAGCATTCAAATGGTACGTGTCCTACACAGATAATCACCACTATCTACACAAATGGAAGATTATTCTAGACAACTACCATGATTTATTAGGATACCACATTGCCCACTTAACGGTACATTAAACATTGAAAATCAGTAAATCATAAATTCATACTTCAAAACCATGGCAAATCCATAATCCATGTCGAACTATCTACACCCTTAATCATGGTACATCAAAAATCCATGTCGAACATATATTACTGTAATAATGCTTGTTGGCATTCAATTACGGAGGATTTGTTTACAAATGATCTTAATTTATTAGTTTACCACATCAATTGCAAAACAGTACAGTAAACATTAGATATTAATAAACCATTTAATGTGGTAACCAAAAAATAGTGTCCAATTTTTGCAACTGAAATCCATGAAAACTAGTAGGCAAAAAGTATATAAATTGAAATGGAAATTAATATTCCATGAAAAACTTCCATGCTACCAGTTCTGTGCAAATGGTATTCATTCAACAATCCATAAACATGGGAAATCAATAATCCATGGTCTGTCAAGTCATATAAAACCATTGTTCAAATAAAACAAACTTGATGGAAAGAAAACAAATTGGGTGCAAGTACGATGATAAATCCCAAGGACTGTATGGAAACAAAAACTACAACGATAAAAAAATTGATAAATTAATATTCGTTCTAGATCAAACATGGAGTTGAGAAATTCCATCAATTTGAAGGCAAAAAAGGGAAAAACATGGATGATTGTGGATTGATGAAAACAACTTACGAGCCATGGCCGGAGCACCCTATGTTGTCCACTGGTTAGGGATTTTCTCCGGTGATGAACTCACCCTATACGTCGTACGTTCTGTTGTCCAGTTCTTTTTACAAACCGCTGCGTCTCCACCAGGCTAGGCTTGTTCTCCGTTGAACCAAATCTGGGTATAGGGTGGTGGGTTTTTGGTAATGGGATAGTGGGGTTTCCGGAAATATTTGAAAATGGGATGGTGGAATGGGACGATTTGTGTAATGGGAGATTTTCTCCCCGCAAATTGAGGGATTGGGGAGGTTGGGCTGGGATATGCGATGATTTTTGGATGAGATTTCTTCAGTAACGTCCAAGAAAGTAGAAAGAGAAAGGTACTAGAAATGGCACATAACTTCACTGGTATGTGAGAATTAAAAGTGTGGGAATCTTTTGGGATGTTTTACAAGACTACTAAATTTTCTAAATCTATCAATATATTATTGTAACTTATGAAAGGGATTTTTAGGATATTTTTTAAATGTCAGTATGAAATCATAAGTATTCAAAACGTTTAGGATGAAATCATAAAGATCTTATTTATGGCATTGACCTGTAATAAATAATTAGTCAAGGAGTAATCAGATACATGGTTTGCCTAGAAAATTGGTAATGAGCAAAACAATGTAAGATGGATACAACAACAACCAAAAAAAAAAACAATGCAACATAGAGATCAATGTCAAGAAAAGTCTCTTGTTATTTGAATCGAATTTATTTATTTACACGAGCATCAACTAGATTATGATGATGTTACAAAATCAAATCGAAGTCGACTCAGTGGCGAACGCAGAATTACCAATTCGGCCTGATCTGCGGGGACCACTCTTTCGTAATTTTAGGAAAAAAATAAAAAATCAAAAAATCAAAAGTGCACTAAAAATACAAATAGAAAGAAAATTGGGGGGAATGCAGGGACCAAACACCCTCCCTTGCACTCCCAGAGTCCACCCCTGAAGTTAGTTCCAATCATATTTTTTTCTCCCAGTTTGAGCTGGTACTGAAATAGAAACCATCAGGTTTCACTAACCAATTGTTTGTCTTGTAGTAATGGAAGATATCAGGCTGATGGAATACATCAATTGATTTGTCCTTGGAATCCCAATTGAAGTGGCAGTGGAAAAGTGTTCTTCCGAAAACATCGAGTTTAAAATGCCAATCCAATTCCTCACCTGCTTGGAGCACATGTGTTCCTATATCATCATTTGCAGATTCACAATGAACCAGTAATGGTTGTGGATTGTTGGGGACGCCGCTGATTATACGCACTTGAGCTTGAGCTTTATGGGGAAAACCAAATGACATGGTACTAGAAACAAAGAAAGCCACTGTGATGAGAAACTGAAGCAAAATGCGACCCATTGTACAGCTAGTTTTCAAGTTGTTGCTCTAATTGCCTCTAGCATAAATAGCTAAAGGACTTGGGATTTATGCAATTGGGAAAACTTTGTTTTATTGATAATGAGGATATATAGTATACATAAGAGAAAGATGGCTTTTTATTCTAACAACAGCCCACCTATTCTTAGGAAAGCTATTTACAGAAAATCATTTACAATCACTAAATGAATCGATTACAACAATTTTAAAGCTATCTCAGATTTATGTAATGTAGCATCCAAACATTCAAACAAAGAAAGAATTAAGGGATGGTAGAATGGGACGATTCGTGTAATGGGAGATTTTCTCCCCGCAAATTGAGGGATTGGGGAGGTTGGGCTGGGATATGTGATGATTTTTGGATGAGATTTCTTCAGTAACGTCCAAGAAAGTAGAAAGAGAAAGGTAATGGAAATGGCACATAACTGGTATGTGAGAATTAAAAGTGTGGGAATCTTTTGGGATGTTTTACAAGACTGCTAAATTTTCTAAATCTATTAATATATTATTGTAACTTATGAAAGGGTTTTTTTTGGATATTTTTTAAATGTCAGTATGAAATCATAAGTATTCAAAACGTTTAGGATGAAATCATAAAGATCTTATTTACGGCATTGACCTGTAATAAATAATTAGTCAAGGAGTAATCAGATACATGGTTTGCCTAGAAAATTGGTAATGAGCAAAACAACGTAAGATGGATACAACAACCAAAAAAAAACAAACAATGTAACATAGAGATCAATGTCAAGAAAAGTCTCTTGTTATTTGAATCGAATTTATTTATTTACAGGAGCATCAACCAGATTATGATGATGTTACAAAACCAGATCGAAGTCGACTCAAAGCCGAACACAGAATTATCAATTTGGCCTGATTTGCTAGGACCACTCTTTTGTGATTTAAAAAATATATATCAAAAGTGTACTAAAAATACAAATACAAAAGAAAATTGGGGGCATGCAGGGACCAAACACCCCCTGCACTCCCAGGGTCTGCCCTTGAAGTTAGTTCCAATCATATTATTTTAACTTATGAAAGTAGAAAGGGAAGGGTTATGGAAATGGCACATAAATTACAGGACTACTAAATTTTCTAAATCTATTAATATATTTTTGTAACTTATGAAAGGGTTTTTCTAAATCTACTAATCATAAGTATTCAAAACGTCTAGGATGGGATCATAAAGATCTTATTTACGGCATTGACCTGTAATAAATAATTAGTCAAGGAGTAATCAGATACATGGTTTGCCTAGAAAATTGGTAATGAGCAAAACAACGTAAGATGGATACAACAAAAAAAAAAACAATGTAACATAGAGATCAATGTCAAGAAAAGTCTCTGGTTATTTGAATCGAATTTATTTATTTACGGGAGCATCAACCAGATTATGATGATGTTACAAAACCATATCGAAGTCGACTCAATGCCGAACACAGAATTATTAATTTGGCTTGATTTGCTAGGACCACTCTTTTGTAATTTAAAAAATATATATCAAAAGTGTACTAAAAATACAAATACGAAGAAAATTGGGAGGCATGAAAGGACCAAAAAATATTAATAGATTTATAAATTTTCTAAATCTATTAATATATTATTGTAACTTATGAAAGGGTTTTTCTAAATCTACTAATCATAAGTATTCAAAACGTTTAGGATGGGATCATAAAGATCTTATTTACGACATTGACCTGTAATAAATAATTAGTCAAGGAGTAATCAGATACATGGTTTGCCTAGAAAATTGGTAATGAGCAAAACAACATAAGATGGATACAAGAAAAAAAAACAATGTAACATGGAGATCAATATGTGGTCAAGAAAAGTCTCTTGTTATTTGAATCGAATTTATTTATTTACACGAGCATCAACCAGATTATGATGATGTTACAAAATCAAATCGAAGTCGACTTAGTGGCAAACGCAGAATTACCAATTTGGCCTGATCTGCGGGGACCACTCTTTCGTAATTTTACGAAAAAAATAAAAAATAAAAAAATCAAAAGTGCACTAAAAATACAAATAGGAAGCAAATTGGGGGGAATGCAGGGACCAAACACCTTCCCTTGCACTCCCAGAATCCGCCCCTGAAGTTAGTTCCAATCATATTTTTTCTCCCAGTTTGAGCTGGTACTGAAATAGAAACCATCAGGTTTCACTAACCAATTGTTTGTCTTGAAGTAATGGAAGATATCAGGCTGATGGAATACATCAATTGATTTGTCCTTGGAATCCCAATTGAAGTGGCAATGGAAAAGAGTTCTTCCGAAGACATCGAGTTTAAAATGCCAATCCAATTCCTGACCTGCTTGGAGCGCATGTGTTCCTATATCATCATTTGCAGATTCGCAATGAACCAGTAATGGTTGTGGATTGTTGGGGACGCCGCTGATTATACGCACTTGAGCTTGAGCTTTATGGGGAAAACCAAATGACATGGTACTAGAAACAAAGAAAGCCACTGTGATGAGAAACTGAAGCAAAATGCGACCCATTGTAGTGCTAGTTTTCAAGTTATTGCTCTAATTGCCTCTAGCATAAATAGCTAAAGGACTTGGGATTTATGCAATTGGGAAAACTTTGTTTTATTGATAATGAGGATATATAGTATACATAAGAGAAAGATGGCTTTTTATTCTAACAACAGCCCACCTATTCTTAGGAAAGCTATTTACAGAAAATCAATTACAATCACTAAATGAATCGATTACGATCACTAATTCTGTGACCCTCGAAACAAGCAGATCTTCGCTCTTTTCCATTAATACACCCCTAGATCTTTCCTTCTCTCTCTAGAATTCTTTGGGCCAAATCACACTAGAATTTGTTGGTCATAGATTTTAGTTGGGGTATTAATTTGCTTGTCATTTGTAATTTCTATGGTAGTTGTTTAAGGTCAGATGGATTGGAAAAAGAGGAGACCAATTATGTAGGCAATTCAGTTGTATATCAAGGGACTAGTTTCTCTTACTTTCATGGTTTCTTTTACACATACAGAAGGTCTACACACACAATTTTGGAATACTAGTCCGGATACAACAGTATCCAGAACCGTTCAATGCATGTAGACCAAGGTGCATCAAACAGTTCTTGAGACAATTATGTCTTGTATTTTTAAAGTTGTGTTCATAGCACTAGCATTGCTCCTATAAATAACCAACAATCATAATTCATTCGGCTCTACTGCTTTGCTTATTGAAGCTGGATTTATAAGGAGTAATAAGCAGCAAGGTGCGCGCCGGTATATTTTTACGTAAAAAGGGGGCTGCTATGTGTAAAATTACATCACTTGTATCTTGTTGCTTGATTTTAAAACGATGAGCCAAACGAGACCTTAAGAACCCTCTTCCCTTCTCCATGAGAGAGAGAGAGAGAGAGAGAGAGAGAGAGAGAGAGAGATTATGTAGTATCCAAACAAAGAATTAAGTTCCATCTGTGCAAACTGCAAACATCCCCCAACAATACATGACACAACCTTATTCATCTTTACTTGTTATCTTCACAGAAGCATAAATGGAAATCCACAAGAACTCCAAGATCCAAACTACCTTCACATGTATATCCACACGAGATTACCAAATCTTTATCAATCACGAATCATGAACCTGAGAATAACCCTGTGCCGAATATCTCCCCTGTTCTTCCTCGGCCACTTTCTCCTTCGTCTTCTGTCCCACTTCCTCCGCTGCCTTGGCAACCCTATTGAAAGCCCCGGTGACCCAAGAAGCCCCAGTCAATACATAACGGTTCTTCATGATGGCAGACCCGGCAGTGCTAACTGTCTGCTCTGCAGCCGCTAAAGCAGACTTAGCCTTTTCGGAAACCTGAAACTTCTCGTCCACTTCCCTCACCTTATCATTCACCAATGTGGTACCCATGGTGATCTTCTCACTAAGACCAATTTTCTGGTCCAGAGAAGCGACTTTGGCAGATGCAGTGGAAGTGAACTGGTGTTTCTCGTCAAAAGTCTTGGCTTTGTTGAGTGTGTCTTTGCCTAATATGAAGCCCTTCGCCAACATGCCGGTGACGACATCCTCTGCCTTTTGAATAGCAGATCCAGAAGTGCCAGGATTTATGTTCTCTGTTGCCTGGATAGATCGAACAATTTGGTCAGCTCAGAAAGTTTGTGATTTTTAGAAGGTAAAACTGAAAACCTTATGCGATTAGACCATACAATAGGTGTTGCTGAAGCAGAAGGTGGCAACTTGTAATCCGGTTCAAGAGTTATGCCAACAGACTGATCAACTATTGTCGCTCCCTGGATAACAGACAAATGGGTAAACTATTCAAGAAAGGAAATGGATAGGGATGGTAGATACGAAGGGTGAAAAAGAAGTCCTTCAAAATAATCAAAACAAAGCAACAAGGAGACAGCTTCGTCCTCTGAAGCACAGCTAGAAAACATGATCAGTATAATAATTCTACCCATTTTCAGAAGTGCATAATAATCAAAATAATTACAGGACTCTGTTGAAGAAAGTGTTGGCTCCCCAAATGCTAGGACTCCTAGCCTAGGAGGTAAGTGTTGACCTCAGAATTATATGGAGGTATGAGAGAAGTGAGATTTGTGTGTGCGTGATGCCCCAATCAATTCCGGGATAACACAAGGAAGACCTGCGGGCTGTGAAAACTGAACTTAAAAGTAATGACTTGGTCAACATGAACTGAGTGACTTTCCGATTCAGATTTGGAATACGGGTTAAGATACGAATATCTAAAGGTATTCCCAATATAGAAGTGCATAAAGTCCAAAAAACAATTCAAAACGAATGTTAAGATTTTAGTTTCCTCAAAGGCATACTCGAACTTGAATCAAGAATTCTTGTGTTCTGTATATCGCAGCAGTTGAAAGTTGAAACTCGCAGAGAAACAAGATATATGTCTTTCACGACGTCTTCATGGCTCATGCACAAACCAAGCTAAAGACTGGCTACCCGAAGGATAACCGATGGAATGAACCAGACAGCCAGTGGTAGGTACTTTGGTCATGTCATTGATAGATAGACCATACGTCTATAAAATGTCATATCAGTAAACCAATACCAAAGGGGGTAAAAACTTGAGTGAATGTACCGAAAGAAGAACCGCAGTCTCTGCACCCTGAGGATCCTTGAAGGTAACATGTGCAGTCTGAGACCGCTCATTCTCACTGCAAAAAATTTCCAAGTTGGAAAAAATGACAACAGATAATTAATTAAAAAGTGAGAACCTTGATGTCTACTTTACTTGGTAATTGACAAGGCAAACAAAAATTAAAATTACTCAAAAAACTAACCTATGCATTTCGACAAATTCAATTTCACCAGAAAAGGAAAAGAACTCCTTTATATCCTGCTCAGTTGCGCCTAAGGAGAGATTGCTGACTTTCACAGTTCGGATCTGTAATGACAAAACCAGATTGTGGGATGATAAAAGGATAGAATATGTCAACGAGTTTTATACATGTGACTGCAGAGTCCCTCGTAGTTCTGAAACAAGCATATCTCATATTTGACATGCATATGACTAAAAAGAAACTCGTTACATTTCAACATAAGAACTCAAAGGTCCTAATTCAACAATAATCTGCGTAGTCTTCTTGATGCTTACATTACTGTCAATGACTGACAACGGCAAAATGGTGGTGCTACCAAAAACTTGATAAAGTTGCTCAAAGTCAAACTTCATTCCAGACCGCTATGAACAAACTACTACATAAATGATTGAACACGAAAAATGGTACATAAGAGTTCTCATATTGACAAGTTGCAACTACAACCCTACGAGAAAGAACTGTTGATGATTTTAAAGACCTAATGAATTCTTGTTTCACATTATTACTCGAACTCCACAATCACCCCAAGAAAACTCATGTTGCGCTGAACTTTTATAGAAGTTTCGACATGCTGCAGGTAAGCATGGCATAATATAAAAGGAGTAGGGATAGGCGGATAGCATCTATGTATCTGTACTATATGCAAATGTAGTGAGAGCTAAAAAGCCTCCAAACCTCCATCCCTCAATTTCTAGAATTTCAAGGGTTTCTCTATTCAAATTATTGCAACAAACCTACAGGTGTCCCACCCATATGCCGGAATCCGTTCCACTGAAAACAAATAAAGAAAACCACTCCCATTTGAGAGCAATGAGTGAAAAAAGACCCAGCTAACTCCAAGTTTACCCACACTTACATCCCTGCCTCTCAACTGTAAAACTAATTTCATGTACCACTGCTATTCTTATATTCTTCTCCCATTGATGATTCCAGGATCCCTCTACAAATATCTTAGTAGGGAGTCTGGCTCCGTTAGTTATGAGAATTCATTCACTCAGAGATTTTTAAAGACCGATTTCAGCGAGAATTTGATCACAGATTTGAGTACCAAGTTCAACTCCAATTGTTATTAGGATTTGCTTTCGGAGAGCATACCAATGAAGGTTGGTTTACTTCTTCGCATGGGGAACCAAAAAGAACCTCAACATGGATTTTTTTCAAAATCTACTCTCCCTTGCATCGAACGGGCACAACGCTAGTCTATTCCTAACAAAAAGTTTGGGTTACACAAGTCATCTATTCCATGAATGTGAACTCAAATAAAAAACTTGAGTTTTCATGGGACTAAACCCCAACCCTCCTGTGCCAAGCAAGAAAGTCATAATTGAGTTCAACTGATCTAGCAAACCTGGATGAAAGGTGTGGATGTATTTCCAGATCCCAATACACCTACTGAAACTTGAATCATGATAATGGAGGAAGCAACATAAGTAGAATCCTATTTTTTGCTTTGTTTTATTTTAGCAGGGTTGAAAAAGGTAGCACCAGAAGAAAAGCTCATATTCGAGAGTAAAGTACATGGAGACAGAGTCCCCCTTGTTATGTCACATGCACAGGCCTAGCACCAACAACAATGTGCAAGCAAGCAAGCGCATTCACAGAATTCTTTTGGTAATCCCGAGAAACATTCCAAGGCTGCTAAACAAGACTAATGCCTAATTTAGGACAATCCAGGAAGTAGTGAGAGAGAAAAAAACTTGCACTGATCAATCGCCTTTTGTATACCATAAACCGAGATTTACAAACACAAGCAACAAAAAATACTTCCATAGACAAAATAAACAAAGACATCACCTAAACTGTTGAAGGAATGGTCATGCTAAGTTCCTAACACTTGCAAGAGGTTAATATGGACATGGCCTATCTGCCAGTACCCAGTAGAACCATATAGATAGGCACGGAGATGAATAGACTTTGCTGGCTTTAGTATCAACTGAAACTAATTAAATAGTAGTATTTTAGCAGTATTTTATTTTGGCATGACGTAAGAACATCGCAGTGTAAATATCAAAGGGGAGGGCGAGGTTCCCAGGTTCAAACTGGAATTCAATTGCAGCAGAGAAACGTCCCAACCATGGGCCTGGGAGATTTCTCATATTTATCAAAAGATACACGCCTATCAACAATATTTAAGCTTTCTAGCTAAGTATTTTAACACAAAATTTATAACACTGAAATATTACGACTTTATCTGCTGGGAAAACAGTAAAATTTGATCAGCAACTTTCTTGTTACTTGGAAAAACTCAAGAACTTGTGCCAATTTTGAAATCCCAAATGCAAACCCACTTGAAACTCTAACAAGAAGATGAGGAAATTACCTAAGCACTTCGTCTTTAAGCAAATAATAATAAACTAGACTTAATCATTTTGTTTAGAATTGACTTGATTTTTGACAAAAACCAGAATAAAAACTGCAACAAGCAGAAAATAAATAGTCTGGGGTACCAATTAGACTTTCCAATATTCGAATAGACAAACAAAACTATGCTGTAAATTCAAGAACAAACGGATCTGCAAGATTAACAAGAAACATGTAACCATCGCGTTTGCATACATCGAGCGCAATTCAGTACTAAACGCTACTAATTTAACTACACAAGTCGAACCATTAGGTACTAATATGCTTATGATTTGATTTGATGAAACATATAATGGAGGAAGTTAAAATTGACAGGTAGACTACGAGATGAGCAGAACTGGAAGTACTAACCGACATCGGAGCAGTTTAGGAGTGAAACAGAGAGCAATTGTATCGGCGGCGAGGATGATACTGTAGAGAGAGAGAGAGAGAGAGTGAGATTTGGTTGAGAAGAAATATCAAAGCTTGGGAGACGGAGAAGGACGACGGAGATTGAGGGCGGTTTAAAGCGCGCTTGGAGTAGAGGACACGCGGTATATGTTGACGTGGGAGTTTGTTTATTGGGTAAATTTCACATTCCCACCCCCTTTACTCTTTGAAATCACACTAACAACACACTACTTTAGTATTTTATGTAATTAGTCCATTTGCGCTATTAGTGTCAATTTTGTCATTGTCAAATAAAACAACTCGTATAACTAAGGGGGTGTTCCACTAATCTAGTTTTTTGCAAAAAACTTGTTTTTTTACGGTTTTTATGTGATGCGTTGTGAGAGAATGACCTGTCGGTGTTTGGAAAAAATAATTTTTTGTCAGTGGAACACCCCTTAAGTAATTAAAACTAAAACAATGTAATTTTTTTTAAGAAAATAGTACTAAATCACCTAAACCACTATAAAATCGATCAATCTAAGAGATAGTTTGGCCATAATATAATTTGTTTCTTCAATAATTTGTTTTTATCCTTGCAAGTGAAGCAAGATGCATAGAAAGACAAGTGAGATACCTTAGTGACGTATTTTTCATCCAATCATTTATTGAAGCTAAACAGGTACCTTAGTGACGCATCTTTCATTCAAGCATTTATTGAAGTTAAACAGGTTTTTAGCTTGTTTGGCAATGGAACTCATTGCATGGCCATAAATAAATGAAATTTATGCATGTCAAACACAGATACAGTATGGAATAAAGAAACAATAATGAAATGGTTTATACGTCTTTGATTAGTTTTTTATATTTTATACTCCCTCCATCCCACTTTGTTGCATCTATTTCGTTTTTGGAACTTCTCAAAAAATTGTTTCTATTTCATAATCTATAATATTTTTTTTACGATTTCAAAATCTTTGTTTTAAAAAATTAATTGAGATCTATCAAACAAGATTCATATTGACTATAAAAAAATATTATAGATTGAAAGATATAGACAATTTTTTGAGATGTCCAAAAAAAAATAAACACAACAAATTGGGACGGATGGAGTGTTTCTCTTAGCAATACGAATAGAAGAAGTAATATATTGTAGGGCAAAACAAATCAAAATCTAAATAAGACAAAAAAAAAAATTTAATACGATGAATTTCACTTACCTCCCCCAAGGTTTCTAGCAATTGTAGAGACCTCCTTCGCATTTCAGAAATTGTACTAACATCCCTCTGATTTAGTAGCCGGCTACAAATTGGTGACATTAGCTACTAAATCAATTTCAATACCCATTTTACCCTTTAAGAATGTTGACTAAACAAATTTATTTCTATGTATTTGGAAACCAATTTGACTATATATAATAGTCAATACACTCAAGCTCTCTTATGTTGAACAACTAACATGCGTCGAACGATCATTCACACAATTTTACTGGATTTATGCACACTGTGTATATATATTTGTGTAAAACAAGTAATCAAGTCGATTATGATTAAACCATAATTAAATAAACATTTTCTAGAAAAACTGAGAATGTGTTTGGATGTCATGCATCTAGAGGAATGTGATTGTGATGTCTAAACTGAGTAGATTGATATGCTAGAGTTAAATTTGAATGAGAAAATCCTTCTACTATCCCTTAAAAATTAAGATTATGATTTATGGGCTAATCTAACGAGGAATGCTTGAAATTTTCCCACTTAAAATATTTGAAAACAATTTGTAATTCTAAGAGCATGGTTTAATTACAATCATAACTGACAATATTCCAAATCCAATTACTCGAAATTCTGCCATTGGCATTCTTTTATGATTTTTTTTAGATTGGTGGCATTTTAGTTTTTGATATAAAGGCCCGTAAACATCGTGATCTTTGAACTTGAGTGGTAGCCCGGTTGATAAGGGAGCCTATACTCGGTTCATGAGGTGACAGGTTCAAACCCTGCCAGCCTCCCCCCCTTCCCCCGTAGGTTAGAGTAGTTTAGGGATTTCAACTGTTCAAAAAAAAAAAAAACATCGTGATCTTTATATTTTTCTTTTTATGTTCTTATACTATATTTTTATTCATCTGAATTTACAAGTTTTTCATTATATTATTTTAATTTCTCTAAAAACTGTATAGTTTTTCTAATAAAAATTCACAGGACTAAATTTTTTGTTTTTTTTATACTTTGTTGTTGATATTATGTTCATCCATTCAAAATTTTTGTTACATTCACATTATATATTTTGGATTAATTATCTTTCTTGACGATAGAAGCCTAAAAATAAAAAGTTATGATCAAAAGTAAAACATAAATATATATGGTATTTTTCGTCTATGCTATATCTATTTGGTTTGTCTATGGTGAAGTCTTATATGCAAATATTTCAATTACGGTCCAGATTTTATATTTTTTAATTCCATTCATCAAGACAAATGATTAATCTCAAAATATTCAATGGCAAATTAACTAAAAAATTTAGAAATTATAATATCGGATAAATGTAAAACAAGCAGGAAAAAAGCAATAATGCTAAGGGAACCGAAGGCTTGTGGAACAAAAAATGTACAACCGCTTGTGAGCCCACTTTTGAATCTCACACGAATAGTAAAAAATTGTTTATTAATTTGAAAATGAATTTTTGAACAACCTTAAAAAAATTAGCTAAATTAGATATGTGCAAAACGGTTGATTCAATATTCCAATTTCTTATTCAAAATTTAGGATCCTAAATTATAATTAAAAACTTTAAATTTATTTTAAAATTAATACTTATATGGCTTTGGATTATTGGTGTGGAATCCAAAAGTACAATCTTCCTCATACCGTTGTATTTTCAGTATCTCAAACCTTCGGCAAGCATAATCGAAAAAATCAATTCGCCAAGGTTTTTATTTATTTATTTATGGAATAGAGAGAAAATTTATTTAAAATGGACATTACAACTGTGCTATCAACGTTCCATACAAGGAACACCAATGATAGGCGAAGGCAGAATGGGTGCTATCCCTTTGAGGACATTATACATGTTGGGCTAATCACGGATGACCATGATTGGTTATAGACAAGTCAAATCTGTTTATCAACAGACAATTCAAATTTATTGAAATAAGATGTACCCTCTCCATCCCATAAAGTTTGATCACTACGAAGACTACATGCAGTTTTCAAACTAAAAATAATGTATTTACCAAAATAATTTTTGAAATTTTTTTGCATCGTATAAAAGTTATCAATGAGATCTATCAAACAAGATCCATATTGACTAAAAAATTATTTTCGTAAGTACGTTATTTTTTAGCTTAAAAATTGCACGTAATTTTGTAGTAATCAAACTTTATGGGACAGAGGGAGTAATATGAACCATCCATCTCGATCACAGTCAGTCATCCCTGAGCGGCCATAATTCACGTGGTCCCTTCCCGTGTCCGGCGAGGCCAATACGAAAACAATAATGATACATACACATACCCCAAACCACACCCTCCCACTGTTCACCTGGCCCCCCACGTGGGGCCCACCCACTTGGCCCCCAGAATTTTTTTTTTTAAATTTTTGAAAACAAAATTCCCAAATCGTTTGGGTTTGGGGCTCATTTCGCGGGTAGTTTGAGAGAGAGAAGAGAGGAAGAAATCCCCAAATCATCTTGCTATTCCTCCATTTTCGCTCAAGATGTGGAAATCTAGAGAGCGAGAGAATAAGAGAAGACGACGCGACGACGACACCAATCAACACCGTCAACGCCACCAGCAATCGATGCCACCACTATCCACCACGACGACGACGCCCAATTGAAGAAATCGTACGACCCCATTGCAACCAAGGAAGCTCTCTCTCTCTCTCTCCTACCCAATCGACTGAAAAAATCGAAAAACCCATTGGAATTTGAAGTTTTACCTAATTTGGCTGAAAAACCCAGGTCCTATCGATAGGAGTTATTCTCCTATCAATCAGAGAACTCAGAAATGCAAGCACGGGCCAATTTGATCCCTCTCCCATCGACAGCCAATTCCTCCCATCGATGACTTTATCGGCTTTCAAAGAAATCGGGTCGATTGATCAATGTCCTATCGATAGCACTCACCTCCCATCGATGGGGAGTTGCTTAGTAGAAAATAATGGTCAATTGATCCCCTCCCATCGATAAGGCCAATTCTCCCATCGAGCAGTTTGCTCAAAGTATGATCTTCACCCCGCTCGCCTGCTCAACTCCGACCTCTCTCTCGCCCTGGTCCGCGCCCGCTTAAATGGGTAACGGTCGGTAATGTGCATTTTTTGATTTTGATGGCCACCCAAGTGGTGGTAGATTCACCGGTGGTGGACGGTGGTGGCAATGGTGGACGGGCAGCCGACGTGGCTCCGGTCTTCTTCCCTTCTCGTGCGGTGTGTTGATGAAATGAGTAATTTTTGTACTGCACGGGGAAATCAATTTTGAAATTTCCATTTTATTTATTTATTTATAATTTCTGGGGGCCAAGTGGGTAGGCCCACGTGGGGGGCCAGGTGAACAGTGATCGGGGTGTGGGGGTGTGGTTTGAGGTATGTGTATGTATCATTATTGATACGCCACAATAATAACCTGTGCCACCTATAAACTCAAGAAAATCCAAAAGGAAAGTGGGGGAGTCGGAACGTCGGATACACGCTGCACCTTCCTCCCCTTTTCTTAACACCGTACACGTTACGTCGTCGCTCGTCCCCACAACGACTCCGTCTTCTCTCTCTCTCTCTCTCTCTCTTCCCCACCTATATTTTCTCCGCCAAACCTTCCCTTCAAGGAAAACCCCCCAAACCCCCTCTTCGTCTTCTTCTTCTTCTCCTTCTCCAATTCCCTTTTTTTCACGCATTTATTCGTCGAATTATCGAGTGAAACTGTACTTACGATCGAAGGAAAGGGCGACGGCATGAGTTTCGAAGATCTCGAATCGGGTCGCCCTTTGACTTTCCATGGACGGCAACAGCAACTGGAACCGTCGCAGGCCGTCGCCGCCGGCGTGTTTCAGATCAACACCGCCGTTAACTCTTTCCAACGCCTCGTTAATTCCCTCGGTACACCTAAGGACACTTTTGAACTCCGTCAAAAGCTGTACGTATCACTCGCTCCACCATATTTTGTTGTTTTCTTTTCAATTAAATGAATTAACATTAAGTTCATCCGAGTTGAGTGGTCTCGGTAGGCATAATTGGACTCAAGTTGAAGGTAGAAACTGTTGAAATTGGGAATCTTGTGATCTGAAGAAGATATTGAGTTATGGGTTTTAATCTACTCTGATTTTCCTACAGAAGAACGGTTCTATTGTTTTAATGGAGTTGTACAGAAATGCATGTTTCGAGTGAAAATTTTGATCTATGTGTGAATTCCGCAATCGAAAGCGTCCACTGTTGTGCCAACCGGCGAATCAAGTAATTTTGGACCTTGCTATTTTTTGAATACATGAATAGCAATTCAAGTTCTCCATCTGTTTGAAATGGAATGGTGGAGCGTCATTGTCATCAAGTTATCAATTAAGTATGTAGTCTGTTTCTTTTTCTAAAGAAAAGAAGAAGAGTGGTCTATGTACTCTGAGGTTACATTTGCTTTGGATGAATCGCTGTCCCTGATCGCATTAGCTTCAATCAAGCAATTGCCTTATGCATGTCGCTTAATCTGTTTGACAGAAAGGGGAGAACATGCAACGAGTTAACAAAGGAATTGGCGGAGTTATTAGAAATCACCACGGGATGCTCTTAGATGTGCATTTTATTCCTCTAGCATTCTAAGCACAACTGCCCATTTTTCAAGCCTGAATCAGCTTTGTGGAATGTAAAAAACTAAAAAAACAAAAATCAGCTGGTGGAATGCAAATAATCTCATTGGGTTTATTAATTGATTATATACTCCTTTCATTGGATTGAACTAATTGCAGGCATAAGACTAGGCAACATATTGGACAATTGGTGAAAGAGACCTCAGCTAAGCTTAAGCAAGCCAGTGAAACAGATCAGCACACTGAAGTCAGCGTAAGTTCCTATGCAATTGGCATTCCAAGTTCGTCATTCTCATTATACAGATTGTTAATATCTTCCCACTTCACGTCTGCTAAATGCACTTCATTTGTCCAAGCTTCTTGTTGTTTTTTGTGAGAACTTTTCCCTTCCCGTTGTCCAGTTTTTTTTGGTAATTGGGAAATATTTATCTGCTTTGGTCTTAAATCCTGTGTTTCAACTTCAGGCTAGCAAGAAGATTGCAGATGCTAAGCTGGCAAAAGATTTCCAGTCAGTTCTTAGAGAATTTCAGAAAGCTCAACGGCTTGCAGCTGAGAGAGAGACAGCATATGCTCCCTCCGTTCCTAAGGAAATTGTTTCGTCCAGGTACCTATGCTTGACTCCTTAATGGAGTAATGATTAATCGCCTAGGTAGATTTGTTTGTTTATTAGCTATACTGGTCCATAGACAATGAGGAATTTAGACATGTTCGTCTGGGGTACTTACACATTGATGATAGTGTCATCATACTTGCAGTCTTGTACCCATCAACTGTTTTTTTGGCAAAAATTAATGGCCAAAGATATACTCACCAATCTGGGTCTTGTTGCCGTTGGTCAATTTGCTGTACCAGATACTCTATTTTGATTTTATTTGGTCAGAATACTCCTACTTTGTGACGAGGATCCTAGTCTTTCTAGCCATACAGCGAGATGAATTGGCCAGTACACGGGATGTCCAACGAATTGTTTGGGCAGGTTGGGGGTAATAAGATTTACCCACACTGTCCAACGTTCATGAATTTTTAGTCAGCCTCCGAACTGTAAATCCTCAAAACTGATGATGGATTGACAATGAACTTTGCTTTATTCATCTGGCTGGGATCTGACTTGCAATGAAATCGTAAAAATAAGCATTGAGGAAGGTTTCAATTAACCAGAAAACTATCATAGCCAGCATGTTTTGCAACAGAAAGTTTAGGATAACAATCGTGGATTAATAGTTCATAATTAAACAGCATATTGGGGGACTTGGGAGGTGCAGAGGATTTACCAAAGCTCTCCTCTCACCTGGCACAGTAAGAACTACACTTTCTATCTGGGAATAAAATACTTGCACCTGGTAGAAAGTAGAAACATTAGTGGGAAATAGAAAGGGAAAAAAGGACCAGCTTTGGTTTAAGGACCTTTGAAGTTAGTTTTATTGTGGTACTTGGTAAAACCTGGATTGGATTTCTGGAAGTAATTGGTTGGTGTCACATATTTTGGTTCATTTAACTTTGGATATGTCCCCTAATGTCCTTGATCAAATTTTTGCTGCAGCCGCGATTTCACTGAACTGGAGATGGATTCAACGAATAGCCAACAATTCGCTCTTCTCATGGAATCTAAAAGGCAAGCATCTTGTTTGGATTTGAACTCTTAATCCTTGTTCCTGATTGTGTAACAAGGCAGCCTGGTATGGTTTTATGAGTGAATTCTGATGGTATTTATTAAACATGCTTTCTTATGTGGGCTACTTGAAAAGATTCTAGCATTTTTCTAATGCTTATTGTTAAAGCATCCAACTCAAAACTAATTGGCAATGAGTGGAGAGGCCGCCCAGGTCATATGCTGGCTTTGGAGGTTATAATTAATCAATGTGAGACAAACTCTAACACTCCCCCGCACGTGCGACCCCTGACCCGCACGTGGAGAGGTAAACAACGGATCCACAACATTGGGATCATAACTAAACATGGTGCACTTATGACACAAACAACGGGGAAATAACGAAGAAATAACGAAGAGAGTCTTGTCCAAAATCCTCCGAAAGCCTAGCTTTGATACCATGTTTTCCACTAACTTGGTTTTTTTGGTTTTTTTTTTGATGTTTTAGTTTTTTAAAAAAACTTACTTGTTCCACTAACTAGTTTTTTGGTTTTTTGTTTTGCAAAAAAACTAACTTGTTCCATTAAACTAGTTTTTTGTATGTTTAGTTTTGCAAAAAAACTAACTTGTTCCACTAACTAGTTTTTTTGGCTTTTTGTTTTTATTAGTTTTGCAAAAAAACTGTGGCTTTTTGTTAGTAGAATGAGATAGTTTTTGAGTTAAAACAAAAAAAAATTTTTTAGCGGAACGGGGAACATCCAACTCAAAACCAATTGGCAATGGGTGGAGAGGCCGCCTAGGCTCATATACTAGCTTTGGAGGTTGTAATTAATCAATGTGGGGCAAACTCTAACACTCATTCTGAATAATAATGTGTGCCCATCGGTTACACTTGAAATAAGGTCCGTTCTTTTGTTCCTAACCTCTTGCAGCATTTATCTGAATGAGAAACCATACATGGAGCATGGCCCCACCCTTTGTGGATTTTGTATAACGGGTGAAATCTATTTATCTTAATTTTTTTTTCTTTCCTTTGGATTTTCATAATCCTGTCCGGAATAGAGTATGTTACTGCCAGTTCGGTTCTTCTAACTGTAAACAGGAAAACTACCTTATAGCAATATTTCCTAATTTCAAGTAACTTAATATGGGGCTCTTCGAATTTGCATGTATTCATCCCTGAAACAATCGTCTACTGCAGACAAGAGGTTATCATGTTGGAGAATGAGGTTGTTTTCAATGAAGCTGTTATCGAAGAAAGAGAACAAGGGATATTAGAAATTCAGCAGCAGATTGGTGAGGTGAATGATATTTTTAAGGATCTGGCAGTGCTGGTTCAGGGGCAAGGAGTTATGATTGGTTAGTGTTCAATGTTTTGTTCATTCCTTTTTATATTGTAAAGTTACTCATCTTGTTTATCTTGATGAGTTTTCTCCATTTATATACAATAACCCCCAACTTCTCTTCATTCAGATGACATTAGTTCGAACATTGAGAGATCTCATTCTGGAACTGCACAAGCTACTTCTCAATTGGCAAAAGCATCCCGGATCCAACGATCTAATTCATCTTTGGTAAAAAAATTCAATATGCCTATGTTGTCCTTGATCTTCCGTAAATTCTTTGTAATTACGTGTACAACTAACTGTGGTTCTGCAATTGCTCATCATTTATTTGGCATATCAGCCGATTCACTTCAATGCTATTTAGTGCCTTCGTGATTCAGATCTTGCAGCTGCTGACATATGTGACATTTTGATCCTTTTTTCATGCAGACCTGTCTACTGTTACTGATCTTTGGGATCATTCTCATTATCGTGATCATAGTTGTGGTGGCATGACCACGAAATATTGGTCCGAAAATTGAAAGACATCCCAAAATTCCCCTCCGTCAATTTGTTTGGGGAGGCTACTACTAAAATGCCGCCTGACTTGAGTAGTAGGTCACGTTTCATCCGACCTCCAAGTGCCTGAGGTTATCCCTCTCCTACTAAATACATGTGACGTTGATCAACAATGTACAGCCTTTTGCAACTGTGGGACAGACCACCTCTTACTACGAGGCTTTGTTACAGCTGATAATGTAAACCGTCTCTTTGCCATATTCACAATGGATGCGAATTCAATGGATATGGAATTCTTTACTTGATTGCAAAATGGTTTGAATACATGTTAACATTGTACTCTTTTTACTCTTCTTTCATCTTGGGTGTCATAGGTCGAGTTTGGTAACCATTACTTATTTCCTTATTTATCACAATTCTGTTTACTTGTCTAATAAGTAGAAGAATCTGGTAAGCAATGGTTAGCAAACGGGCCCTTAGCGGAAGTAATGCAGGAGCTGAATCAAGTGTTGAGAAGTCGATATCTCAGGCTTCATGGTAATCCTCAGAATGCCGAGAAAGCTGTAAAATTCAAAAGTTATATAACCACTTCCATGGGAGCACCCGAGAAGAGTTGGAGCAGTTTGATTGAACTTCAAGGCGTATTGCTTTTCACTTTTGCTGTTTTTTTTTGCCATTCGATATACATTACTGTCCTTCGCATTTTACCAAAATTTGTAGAATCCCATATTTAATGAGCTGAACGAAGTTATGAAGTGCTCGTGTTCGTATCTGAAGCTTTTTGCAAGCTCGAGTTCGAACTTGGGCTCTGAGTCGTGCCTTAAAAAGCTTGGTTCCTTTAGTAATCAATCGAACTTAAGTGTTACTAAATCGAATTTAAGTGTGGTGAATTATACTGTGTGTTAATGATATTGTGTCCGTCGAATGATATGATAACAATAATACTTGAGATTAATTTTTTTAATTTATCAAAACAGTCTCATAAAAACTCGGATGACTGCATTTAATTGTGAGATAATTCTGAAACCAAAATTTCTTTCATAAAGCGGTGCCGCCAATCTCAATTTCTAGCTCCGCCACTTGGATCAGACCAGACTTACCCGACAAACTATATCCCCGCCGATTAATCGATTTGAGGTTTTTTTTAAACTTTATTAAATAAAACACGTGTTTTTAAACTTTATTCCCAGACTACATGAAGTCGTGGTTAACAACTACATTTTCTTGAAAACGTGTTTGGCAAACACACTTTCACGGTTGGTTAAGCCGGATTAACCGAAAAATTATGTTAATCCGGTTTGACAGAAAACACGCCTTTAAAAAACGTGGTAGCAAACAAGATTTATGTGACACACAAAAATAAATACTACTAAAAACATGTTTGAAAAATACAGTTTCTGAAAGCGGTTTTACCGAACACGCCTTCAGCTGCTGCCCCATTCTTCCACTAGTTCCATGTCACGAGTTTATCCTCCCTTCGCGCCATTGCATCTACTCATAGAGAGAGAGAGAGAGAGAGAGAGAGAGAGAGAGACGATGATGGTAACTGCACCTGACTGCTTCGCTACGTCTGGCGGGTTTTTTCTCTCTTCTCGCAACAAATCCATGAGGTTCTTTGGACGCTTCAATTTGGATATTGAGAAGACGACGGCGACGCGGACGAGTCGGAGGTTTCGATGCTGCAAAGCGAGTCTGATTACGAATCCGGAGTCTTTTGAAGTCGGAAGGCTTGTTGGTAGCTACGGCTTCATGAACATCACCAGGTGTTCGATTTCGTTCCAACCCACTCTTGCTTCTCTGTCGTCTTATTTTCACCTCAATTTTTACCTTGGAAAGCTATTTTTTCCCAGAATGAACGTTGTGAAAATATGATGCTCAAATCAGCAATCAAACGCGATCCATCATTTGAAAAAATTTCAATTTTACCATCATTTCAAATCTAGAGGTAATGGAGTTTTGGCAAAATTTTACCATCATTTGACAAAATTTCAAAAACGAAATGTTTGTTATGCTCTGGAAAGGTGGGCCATTCAACATGGGATTTTCCCCTGGCTTGAATTGGGCTCCGCTCCCTAGTAATTAATCGAGATGTGCATGGACACCCCGAGATATAATATGCTCGTACGAATGTTTTTTGCATTAATCTAATGAAATGCGTTTTACAGCAGTCAATAGAAGCTTTGCCCAGACATACCACAACCTAAGGCATGTATCACATTCCCATTCTTCGTAAAGGAACCATCTCATGCTGATAACATTTGTTGAAAATTGTTCTTTTCAATTTTATTGAGTAGTTAGGAGCATTTTTTTCGAAGGAGTGTCAAGGTTGGCATGGTAAATCTCCAACATGCAGATAAAAATTTCAGAATTTGAAATATTTATTTATTTGCAATGATCCCGGTCAAGTCTCTACTAGAGTTTATTTTTGTGAAGTTATGGAGGTTGGTGTTCATTTATCTGTTGAGTCAGGTAAGTGGTCACAGTGTGAGTCTTTGTTTGATCCTTTGCTCATCATTTGTTAGGGAGTTTGGTCTTAAGTTGATTTATCTGATACTTGATAGATAAAAGTTGTATTGCAGTTACTCAGGACCCCAATTGGGATTGGACCTTGAATATTCATCACAAGATGTGGGGCGCTTAAGATTTCAAGATGTGGGAGAAGGCAGCGTGAAAATCAGGTGAATTGTATTTCCATTACCATATATTTACGCGCACTTGCCAAAGAAACTAAGTTTTCAAGATGACAATAGGCTTTTAATAATCCACTGAATGATTATTGTTGGTCCATCATTGCTTTTGCTGTTGATACTATCCATGGTAGTTTATTTGCAGGCTTTATGAAGGAAGAATAACTCAGGGTCCACTTAGAGGGACCCCTGTTATTTTTAAGGTGGTTATACTTTTCCTTACTTTCTTTGCCGTCATTTTACACAACCTTTTATGAGCACCACATATGGTTCTTTTCTGTGGTGAGTGGAGTTTTACTTCAAGGTCATGCATGAAGGTGGCTTTCCCCAGGAAAGGGACAAGTGCAATGAATCAATGATGACGCTCTCAATTACTAGAGCCTCTTCCGCCAAAGAAATAAATGTTTTTGTTTAATTTCTTCAACTTATACACTTCCTTGGTTCATTTTAGTGTAATAAAATTCTCCATGCTTTTGGTATTCGTGTTTTATACTACCATGAATTGCTAAATTATATTTTTGTAGATAGTTATTATTCAAAATTATGGAATTAGGTTTCATGCTTTTTTGAAAACTGAAAACCAACTGAAATTTGGATTTGTCCATCAAAATTCTATGAGTTCACCTTAGAATGCATGTGCTTGTGACTTTTACAACTGGCTTTGATATCTATTTACTTTGAACCTATGAATCAAAATGATTCTTAGGTCTGCCCTCTCTGATGCGTTTTGGCTTTGATTTGAGGGCATGATTCCGCAGCAAATGCGACGGTATAGGGGGACCACTATTCCAGTGGTATTTTGTGAGTAGCCACTTGGTGCATTTATTGCCAAAGGTTAGGTCTGTCTCCTATCCATCTGTTTCAGTGGTATTTTGGGAGGAACCACTTTGTGCATTTATTGCGAAAGGTTAGGTTTGTCTCATATCCATCCCCCGCCCATACCCCCAATTATTGGGGACTAAACGGGTTATGTTATTGATGTGTGTATTAGTAGCTCCTGCAACAATTTTTTTTAACCTTCGGTTTGCTCAACTGAGTTCTTTAATATTTCCATATCTTTCGCGCTGCGCTAATGTTGAGTTCCTAATGAAGGTTTATCCTGGACAACAAGTTGGCGGTGTTGAGGCTGACATGATGGCTGCAAATGAGCTAAATGCTCATTCTTTTCTTCAAGTAAGTTATCAAACTTGCAGTAAAAGATCTTCAAAATACTTTAAACTTACTTCTTCTTCTTCTTCTTGACAATGTGTGTTTTTTGCAGAGCAGTTCAAAAACTGTCTCTAAGAACCTCCAAATACTTCTTGGTGGGTTTGAGACAAAAACTGGGGAGCAGGTCTGTCTTATGAGTGTCATCATATCATGCACTCCATATTTCTGGGTCAATTTCTATACCCAACTTACATAAATTTGTGTACTGTAGTGGCTTGCTTTTCGTAATGGTGGGAAATACAGTGCTGCTGACTATGCGAAAGTTATGAGTGAAAAAATGTCAAAAGACCGTGCTCCAGGAGAAAATAAGTTGTGGAATCCTTTTGAACAAGAGCAAATTATAAAGCGAAGAAGATATTTTGTTATAAAGTTGCTTCATGGTGCTTTATGCGGCCTAGCCTACATGCATGACAATGAAAGACTGCACCAAAGTCTTGGCCCTTCTTCGGTTGTTCTCAAGTATGCTCTCTGGAGTTGGTGATTTCGTCAATTACTCTTTCCACTTTATTGAACGTTATCAAAATCTCTTTTCTAATGGCAGCACAGTGGTTGAGAAAGATGCTCCTGACCTTGTTCCACGGCTCCGGGATCTTGCCTTTTCAGTTGATATACGGTATACTCATTGGAGTTGTTTATTCGCTACAGACTACATAACAGCCGGATAATATCTGTTTATGATAACAAATAAGTTGTGCATAAAGCAAAATATTGTACAATCCGCTGTGGAAGAGCTCGTCAAACACATTTCACATGATATTAGATTGCCTGCTAAGAATACATATCAATTTATTGCATAACTGATTACCTTATGATCATAAATTGGCCTTTCTAAAGTATTGAAGATTGTGTTTTATTTCATCTTGACCCATATTTGGGGCATGTTTTACCCTTTCGGCAGGCTTAAAGTTGATAAAGAAACAAGATACAATCTTTAGTCATGTTGCATATGCAGTTTCCTCGTTTTTGTCAATATTTTCATGAAGGAATTGGGGACAGGTTGTCAGTTTGTTGATACCAGACATATAATACTGAAAGAAACCATGACTTTGGTGTGTAGTCCAAATGTCCAATAGGAAAGGTCATACACGGAAAGCAAAAGTAACTTTGGAGAACTCTACTATTGATGATGTTCTGAAGTTCTGGTGATCTTGTTGATTAGTGATCTCGTTGATTAGTGCAGCATTGGATTCTGAATATTATTCTCTCCATGAATTCTTTGAATTTGAAGGTGACATTGCCATTGCAAAGCAAATCACGAATGACACAGAATTTATATAATCCTTGATTACAAGTTGTGCATGGTTTTTGTGAACTCGCAACAACTTTCATTGCTCTTGATGATTCTTAGGGACACAAGTCGCTGCTTGAGAAAACGGTAGATCCATTTCTTCAGAATGTTACACCTTTTAGAGCACTTGACTGATAAATAAAGACTGCCACTTTAGTCTATTCTTCCATGTTACACTTAGAGAAAGTGGGGACTGCATTTTGGCATCTTCCAGTTGGTTTCCTTTACCACCCTGATACCATCAGTTATTGAAGGTATTGACCTTGCTCATGGAAACTTGAAGTTGTATTGGACCTGACAGATTTTATGCACGGTTCCATATCTTGCGTCCTCAATAATGATCCCCTAGTAAAACTTATTTTAGTGAATTGTAGTATTGTAATTGAGATAGATGATTACCTCCCAAATTGTGGTTTATAGGATTAGCTGTTTTTAGGTATTCAAAACTAGAGGAAGGTTCAGGATCATTATCAGAAGGACTCTGGAGACGGGCATCTGCAGCTGGTGCATTCACTCCTTTGGAAAAAAGAGCCTTTGGGATAGCGGATGACATGTATTTCTTTCTCTTTTTTCATCCCCTTGTGATTAATTTCTTTCTCTTTGGTCATTTTTAGTTTGTATTTACAGATACGAAGCAGGTCTTCTTTTTGCATACCTGGCCTTTATTCCGTTTTGTGAAGCAGGAATCATGGATAGCCTTTCATTGCAAGTAAGCTACAACCGTCCTGCACGATTGTAGTAAAATCTTTCACCCATGATTTTCACTTGTTTTTTTTAGGATAAGGTAATTTAAGCAGCTGTTCTTCCCATGCTAATTTTTCTCTCACATGAACTTGCAGAGGCTTCTGGAAAGCACTTTCAAACTTGATTTTGAAGCTATTAGAGAGTAAGGAATTATAATACCTATGTTATTCTCTAGGATTTAAACACTGCTCATTATCTATATTATCATGTAACTATATCAATTTTTATGCATATGTAAGGATGTAACCATGAACACACAAACATAGGAACTACAATTGTTGGATCCAGGAACTTAACTCATAATGTTCTTAAGATAGATTAAAAAGGCCGTGTAAGAAGGCTACTCAGTCGTTAATTGTATAGGGCTTGAAACTGGTTTTTGCTGAACAGGCTTCTATGAAGATGTTCGCTTAAATAATCTCCAGACTCCGAATGACTATAACTCTATACTGTTCTTATCAAATTTTTAGTTTGTTGCTGTAAATATTTTGAAGAAGCAAACCATCGTTGTTATTTACATATGGCTTTTAGCTTTGATCTGGAAATTATTATACTGCAGGTGAAAGCACCAATTTTTGGGTCTTTCCTTGCTCTTCTTGCATGGTCGGCATTTTAGCTATACCCAAATTCTTTCAGCCTCTGGTGCAGGGATCTTGTTTCTCATTTGCCTGATCCACTCTGATAATCTACAGCCGTTCCATTCCCGTTCCATTCTGTTGTCTGCCCGATTGGGGTAACAAAGAAGAACCACAAGGCCATTTGCCTCTTCTTGAACGACATTGACCCATAACTAATGGGTTACGGTTTTGTCAGATGAGACTTGAGATGCATTGGTAGTGGTCACCAAACGTTTCTATACTTTTAGACAACAAATTTCTAGTTTTATGCCTTTAGAATCTGGCTTCTTCTTCTTCTTTTTTCCCCTCTCAATCTCTGACACAGTTCTAATGTGTTTGTATCCTTGTGCTTCCATTACATCAGTTTCACTTGCCTTTATCTTTTGGTAGGTATTGTTTAGCAGATGACCGCTTGTTAGAAGCTGTGAACTTTCTGGATCTTGGAAATGGTGCAGGTTGGGAGTTGCTGCAGGTTCAGTACTCTATCTGCTCCCTTGTCGAAGCTATTTTTCTTGTAGTGTTTTTTCTATGGAAAATGCTAACAACAGCACATTGGGCTGCCAACAAGACAGGAAAATGACAAAAATACAAATTTGTACGTGTTAAAGTGCCTTAAAAAATGTTAATGGTGCATCGGAATGTGTTTGCCTTATTGGCAGCCATTGGGTTGTCAATCTATGAAGCACAGATACAGATACGATACGATACAACTACGTAGATACGCGATTTTTCTAAAAAGTCGGATACGATACGTTGGGGGATAAGTTGAATTTTAAAATATAAATTTAAATATATTATATATATTTAAATTCCATTACACAAGTTCACCATTATATATATACACATAATGTGAGATGAGAGAGAGAGAGAGAGAGAGAGAGAGAGAGAGAGAGAGAGAGAGAGAGAGAGAGAGAGAGAGAGAGAAGAAGCTATGTAGATCGATTTGGGGGAAAACACATATAAAACCCTAATTACACTTTTAACTCACATATTTCAAATAATAACATATTTACCCCGTACTTCCAAGATGTATCCTAGCTATCCAAAACGTATCTGAATACTAAAAAAACAAATTTAAATTTTGGATACTTTAAACAACGTAACGGATACGTATCCGGAGAGTATCCGTATCCGATACAGATACGATACGTGATACGGAGGCCAAAATAGAGTATCCGTGCTTCATAGTTGTCAATACTCAATAGCATGACCGTTTTTTATTACCTCTCCAATTTGAGTTTTTAAGTAACTTACATTGAAAATTTGCTTTCATGTTGCCACTAGGGATTTCGGTTTCCGATAATCGTTGTTTCTCTTGGCGCAGGCTATGCTAAACCCCGACTTCCGGAATCGACCAATTGCAGAAGCTGTATTGAACCATCGATTCATGACAGGCTCTGTTCTTTGAGTTCTATGGGTTATACACCTCAACAGAGAAAGTGATTTCACTGGTAGTTGCTTTACAAGGCTACGCGGAATATCATCTTTTCACCTTTTACTTGTCTGCTGGGAGAGTGTGGTTCTACTGCAACTTACTTGTAAACATTCTATTGATGAGTATAAATGAATTAGATTTTTATTTATGGTTACTTTTAGTTCATGGCTTTGGTTAGAATATCTATTGACTATAGGGTTGTGAAGCTTAAGTCAGAGGTCGCGGAATGGGCTCCAAAAGTTCGAGTCTGAGTCTTACCTTCCCTCCTATCGTCCTCCCACCATTTGTGCTCGCAAATGAATGATAACCCATAGGTTTTTTTGTTTTTTTTGTGTATGAAAAATCGCGAGAAAGTATTAGTTCTGTCTAATTTTCCATAAATTGCTTTGGGCAATGATTTTGATATACTTCAGAAATAACACTATTGTGTTTTTCATTTTCTTATGGCTGTTAACCTTTTGAAAAGTTTAGGAAGAAGAATGCAGAACCAGAGACAGAAATGAAGTGTTATCCTAGGATTTGTAGACCGACGCAGACGTTTCAATTAGAGTATTTTTCTTAGTTCATTAGACCACAAAGACTGAAAATTAGAACTTCCTTAACGAAATTGACCAAATTAATAGTTTAAAAACGTCGACTTTTTAAAAATTTTGTCGCCTCATATTAATTTTTTTAAAAATTTTAGTATATACATTTTATACTTAGCCGATTCTTCGATGAACAATATGATATAAAAATTATACCCAAATTTAATAAAATTTAAGGGAAAATGACCAATAAAATCATGTCAAAAAGATCCTCAAGAATTAACCCAAACGAGGCCTAAATAAAATATGGACATTATAGGAGCAGGCTCCGTTCCTCTTATCGACTTTTTACTCAAAAAGTCTCTCCTCACATAAAACATTCAAAAGCTCAAAACGTTACAATAAGATAATCAACCAACTTATTTTTGTGGACGACTTAAAAACAAAAATCTCATGAGAAATACATCCTTTAAAGTGTAATACTAAGAAATGTTTAGGAGGCTCATTTTCAACTTTTGTGACTTTTTAAATCATGGTTAGAATGTATTTAAAATATAGTAGATTGTTTGGGAGACATATGCAGAATGCATTTTGTAAGAGTTGTGTTAAGAAGATATGAGTAGAATACATTCCGTAGGTTTTTTTGTTAACAAAAATAGGAAAAGTGAAAAATAAGAAATCAAAAACTTCCTCACACCCTACTTTTCACTTGTGCTCTCCAAATTGCAAAAATCAAAACACGTTTCAACAGAATGGTTTTTCTGTTTTCCAGCCAAACAACCAAAACTCAAAAATACGAAAATGAAAAGGGATTATTACCTCTAGGTCTAAAAAAGAGATGTCTAATTACCAATAAGGTAAGTCAGTTTTTTTAATTACCACTAAAGTAAGTCACTTTTTTTTAAGTTTAGGTTTAGGGTGCACTTTCCTATTATAGGGTTTTAGTGGTTTAGACAACTTTTCATAAAATCTTCTAGGTTTTAAAAGTCTGCTGGGATTTTTAAAGACTTTCATACAGCACTTATTAAGTAGGGTACCACTTTGTCATAGGGGTATCCAGAGTTTAGGTTTAAGGTGACAACTTTCCTATTATAGGGTTTTAGTGATTTAGGAGCTTTCATGTAGCATCTGCTGGATTTTGAAAAGACTTTCATAAGGGTACCTGCAGTGTGAGGATACCCAGGATTTTAGGCACTTTCATGGGAGGGTACCATAGGATTTAAAATCTACCACAGGATTTATGCACTTTCATAGAATGCTTGCACAGTCGTAGAATACGCTTTAATAAGTAAAGTACCACAGATTTTAGGTTTAAGGTCTTGCTTTTCACATTATAGGGTTTTAGTGGTTTAGAAGCTTTCATGCAAGTCTTGCAAGATTTTAGAAACTGACTTTAATGAGAATATCTTTGTCATAAGATCTTGCATGATTTAGAAACTGACTTTAGAGATGCAGAATTAGTAAAGATGCCTTAGTCTTGGGAATCTTACCCAGAGTTTAGGTTTAGGGTGCACTTTCCTATTATAAGGTCTAGTGGTTTAGACACTTTCATAGGGTGCCCGAAAATTTTATGCACTTTCATAGGGTAACCTATGATTTAGGCATTTTTATACGGGTTGGGAAGTTGATGAGAATTTTTCAGAGTTGGGTTTGACCTGATGACAATTATGGAATTCAAGGTGACCTGATGGTAAATGTCCCAAAATTGAGGGTCTTTTTCGCCATTTCGCCGACGACAGGAAGTAGAAATCTTGGAAACCGAGTCGTCGACAGTCGACAGAGAAGGAAGACTGTGGGGGCAAGAAAGCATACGATTCCATTTTCCAAACTTTGCCGAATTCTATCCAAACACACAATTCTCACCAAATCCCTCATAACGGTATAAGAATCAATACTTCCTTTTCCCGCAATTGCAGCCTCCGATCACTCTCTCTCTCTCTAGCCTCCTCCTCACGCTGCGATTACAGGTAAAACCGTAAAAGCTTTTTGGCTGGATTTTCGATTTCAGGATTTGTGCTTTTGTTGGTTAACCATACCGATTATGGTAATTGATTTGGTTGTCGGAATTTGTTCTGGAATTTCGGTAAAGAATTTGGATATCTCAGTTAGAGCTTGATCCGGCTAAATACGTTAATCGTTTCTGAAATTCTACTGTTTGTTGGTGATGGGTTTTGATATAGGGGTTTTATTTTCTTTTTTGCTCTGAATTGAGATGGATAGTCAACGTTCTCTCTCTTCCCTTTTAGGGATCGATAGAATTTTGTATTTAGAAGGCTAGAAAGATCTTTATTGTGTGCTTGTTATGTTTTGAGAAGTACGTGAACATCATATGCAGGACTAAAATCTATGGGGAAACATCAATAGGGAGAAAATCCTAAATCTTGGGGTGGAGAGGCGGTGTTTGAGCTGAGGATTTGTGGGGGATTTGAACTTGGGGTGGAGAGGGGGTGTTAGAGCTGAGGATTTGTGGGGGATTTGAACTAGCTGTGAAATTTGTTCATTTGGGGACTCAATAGGCACAATTTTGGTATAAAGATGGGCAATTGAGAAGGCGTAACGGTTAGACATTGTCACTTTAGTAGCCTGTTTTCTCTACTATATGATTGAACTCAAGCTTATGATGGACTTCAATGATTGAGTGCCTGCTAAAACCCGTGACATCATTAGAACATAGGTAGTTAAATGGTAGTTTGGCCTAATTGATAGTTTTGATGATTGTTTGTGTATCAGTTTTTGTCATACTGCTAAAGCTTGGTAGTCAGAGAATGTCTTATATGATCAATCAGCCTTTCAAAGAAA
The DNA here is from genome assembly GCA_022606695.1 of Vaccinium macrocarpon. Lineage (NCBI taxonomy): Eukaryota > Viridiplantae > Streptophyta > Magnoliopsida > Ericales > Ericaceae > Vaccinium > Vaccinium macrocarpon. The sequence goes on along the minus strand of CM040171.1, from coordinate 5,801,567 downwards.
ACCTGAGAGCATTATCGGATTCTAATATTGTTCCAATTTTAATTTCGGGGCAGGTAGGTGCTTTGCATTTTACAATCACACAGAATTAATGCAAAGTAAAATATCTTTACGGGGGTGCAGCATCTACTGCATGGCCCTCCTAGCTGATGTGGCATAAATGGAAGGAAAGATTCTTCAAGAAATACTCCCAGTTTTTGTTGGGGATTGATGCAGCATTCTTCAATGGCAGACTGGAGAGGCCGCCACCGCCCAGTGATAGTCTATAGGCCTATACGACCGTCTGACTTAGATGTGCTTGAGAAAATCCATTATGATCTGTTCCCAATCAGGTAAGCCGATCTCATCTTATGCTATCTGATGATCAGCTTGAATATCACGTGGTTAGGTTCTCTTTTTCAAGAACAGTATTTGATTTTTGCAGGTATGAGCCGGAGTTCTTCAGTAATGTTGTTAATGGCCGGGACATTGTGTCTTGGGGAGTTGTTGACCGCAGTCGACGTGACGGTCGAAGTGATGAACTTGTTGGATTCGTTACTGCACGAATTGTTCCTGCAAAAGATAGCGAGGTGAGTCTTAGTGACTTTTTATCTCGGGTATTATTCGCCACAAGAAATTCAGGGGGGCTTACTTTTCGGCAAGTGAATTGATTATTTACAAATTTGCTTATCTCCAATGGATAAGTGGCACTTATGTTTTATCTTTCTTGAGGTCCTATTAAACTCAAACAACTTTCATTGCAGGTTGAAGATTTGCTCAGATTTGACCCGGGAAAGTTAGATCAAACGCTAGTTTACATTCTCACACTGGGTGTGGTAGACTCCTATAGAAATCTTGGCATAGGTAGGTTATTGTTTTATTTTTCACGATTTTCTTTAACTTCTATTACACTTCCACCAATTGATTACCTGCTGTTTTTTTTTCAGCATCTTCACTTATTCGAGAGGTTATCAAATATGCATCTAGTATTCCAACATGCCGAGCAGTTTATCTCCATGTGATTTCTTACAATAACCCTGCCATCTATTTATACCAGAAAGTGAACTTTCATTGTGTGCGAAGGTTGCATGGTTTTTATTTTATTAATGGCCAGCATTATGATTCCTTCTTGTTCATCTACTACATCAATGGAGGTCGGTCTCCCTGCTCACCATTGTAAGTACTCTTTCCCTTTTTCTTGAATATAGTGCAAGAAAGCACCTGGGAGTTTGTGCTACTATCTTTAGCATTAAAACATTTGTACATTGTCCCCAAAAGCACTGGATATATCAAATCATGCTTTTGAGTATTGTGGGTTGTGGAGTAGGTTTGCACGAGTTGGTAATACCGCTGAGAGTATAGTGGGAAGAATTGGTAGTGTGCTAGGGAGGGGATTGAGGAACATTGAAGAGGCATTATCCTCTCTTTTCTAAGGTCTCCTATAGCTAAAACTGAAACAGCCTTAGGTTACTTTGTGTTCTCCTAAACGTATATTCCATACCGGACATTCGACAGTCAGATAAGGACATGGGAGCTGTGTCCGACACATTTTTAGTTGGACATACACCTAACAAGTGAGCGTATTTTGTATTTTTAATCTACCGTGAACTAGCGTGAAACTCTGTATGATGAATGAAAGGCACTTAAGCACTTTGTACACATTATTTACCCAAAAAATAAAAGACTAAGAAAGACATCGAGAAATTTGACTATTTTTTGGCATATCTCTGAGTCCTTGAGATGAAATTTTGATGAAAGAGGCGCTTTGACACATACCTACACCAGAAGCCCTGATACGAGTCCATTTAGCTTAGAACATCACAAGACTATTTTCCAATGTTATGGTTGTGCCCACTATGCAAGCCGAATCTCATTGGGTTTTCTTCTTTTTTCTTTGTTCTGCAGAGAGCTTGCAACGGTAATGGCAACCTATGTGAGGAGTGGGTTGAAGCTGGTGGCTGCAAAGCTGTGGAAAACGGAAGGTAAGAAGACCTCTTCTAGATGGAGTAGTAGTAATGAAACTTCTATTGGGACAGCGACACAAAGCAAGAGAACCCTCATGGCCGAAGGTACAGGGTATCAGTGTGTGTAAACATAGATTTTTTTTTTTTTTTGGGAGAAGAGAACTCTCATGAGCTGTCTTGACTACTACTCTTTTCGAGTCTCTCGTTTCTTCCCCATACTTTCGTTTGTAGGTGTCCAAGTGAGTAATAAAACATGTGTCATTGTAACTTTGTGAATTCTCATACAGTCATATTTGCAGTGTTCTTTGATGTGTCTTCAGGATTGTAAATTTCAGTATACATAGTTGAATAACTTTGTGAAATGTACTGATAGTGCTTTTCTTTTGGTTAGAATTCTTGAGTGCTTCGAAATAACATGAATGTGCAACAATCCCCATTTTGTCCCTCTTATTTGTCTGTTTTGATGTGACATTTTTATAAATATAGTATCTGATGCTGTTACACGATCTTGGGTTGAATTCCAGCCCAAAAGCTAGTTCATGAATTGAGGCTGCCATCACACCTATATATTCCATATTACTTTGGTACCTAGGCGATGTGGGAACTTCGCTTCATAGTTGCCTCCGAGTGTGACTACTTTTTAATAGTGTCTGTTAGCAATCATCGTGGTTTGACTGATTTGCCCATTACCCTACTAGTTCGAAAGATCTTCGGTGTGCTGCCTGCCGGGCTCTATCTGCCTTGGTTTCTATTTCTCTAACCCAAGAGAGAATTATTTCTTGTTCTTTTCCTGGGAAACCACAGCAAGTTTGAGAAACTTATCAACACGTCTATCTCGTTAGCCAATTTCCAGGCACAGCCCCCTGCTGCACCTCCCTTGCCTCATTCCTGGCCTATATGGATTTATGCCATTTGATAGGATTCAGACTTCAGAGAGTGTTCTATGCCCTACACATTTATACGTATCGGAGAATCGGGTTTTTGAGCTATACAGGCTCGAACCTTAGACCTTCTCAATTAAATAGATCAAATACAGTATATTTTAAATAGAATTCCTCCATGCAGCTTGGAGCATGTAGTAGGCCGACTCCGACAGAGGTCGGGTCTTCAACCCATGCCTTGGGCTGGATATCAGGAGGCAGCCCAAAGCCCTTTTTGTGGCAAATGGCCGAAGAATGAGCCCAACTCATTCCGTGTGGACCAGTGCCTGTTAACTGTAATTGGGCCAAACGATTTTTGGGCCGAGGACCAAGAACCAACTCATTCAGTATGGCCCAGACCTTGTGGGCCCTTTGGGCCAAGTGTTACTGGGCTGTAGTCTCTGACCCAAACTGTACCGTGTAGCCCAAAAGGCCTGTTGTATGTCCTCTTCGGTTAGGTGGTTTTGGTTAAGGCCGAAGGACCTGACCCAATCAACGCGAGGGGCCGTTACAAAGGTTGTGGGAGCACGTGGCCGTGGCTACGTGGCAGCTGGGTAGATGCTTTCAACACCCTCTAGAAACACTGTGGCACATGATTATTGTTGACGTCACATGTCAAAGCAGTTACTAGTGTTCACACTCTCGTGCTACAAAAATGATAGGTACACACTCTCTCAACCACTCTCTACCACATCCTCTCTCACATGTGTGGTGGGGCTCACTTTGTGGGTCCCAGTGGGCCCTACCACACATGTGAGAGAGGGTGTGGTAGAGAGTGATTGAGAGGGTGTGTACTTATCATTGTTCCTCGTGCTAAGCACCCGTGACCTGGAGAGCAAGTACATTGTGATCTATAAATACCCAAGGGATAAACCCCAACGAGGTATGCAATCTGAGATCTAAATACTTTGTGCACTTGCTCCTCTCCTTCCTAGTACTAACTAGAGCGTCAGAGTGCAATCAGGACCACATTAACTGGTTGTTCGGTGTTGTAGGTTCTTTGAGTGAAGGGGGAGTTCGGCCTTAACCCGAGAAAGACGACTGCGAATCACCTATCCACAGAGCAGATCTATAGCAAAGGGTTCTATTAGAAAGCGGGCCATTTCAGAACAATTCATAAATGCGCCTTTTACTCATAAAGGAGAAATGATAACTTAAAATGTATTTTTGTTCGCCGTAATATTCGAACAATTCATTCATTTTTCCACCAGATAATGCTATTTTTGCCCACGGAATATTCGAACATTTTTTTCATTTTTCCGACAGATAATTCTATTTTCGGTACCTAGCCAGGTGGTCCCAAAGTTGTTTTGACCAAATTCAATCCTTGTCAAAAAAAATTGACAATCCTATGAGATGCTGTACATGTCTAATCAGGAAAATTCCATGAGTATAGGACCCGGTTGGCTCTCCGCCACCCATGTAAAAATGAAAGTACTGCAGGATCTGAGTTGGAGGGAAGCTTTATCCTATCTATTGACAAGCCATAAATTTAGCCATTTGATGGTTTCTGTTCCTTTAAATCTCCTCAATTCTTGCATAACAATCCATACGAGACCAATCTTCGGATCGGGAGAGAGAGAGAGAGAGAGAGAGAGAGAGAGAGATACACACTGCGTACATTCGTAATCTTCATTCCAACATTCCATGAGGGGGAATAGGAGGAAAGAGAAGACCCCCAAATCAAAATAACAATCAACAAACACGAGTTCGAAATTCGAACAATGGAGAAAAAGGGTTCTTCCTCTCTCCCGAACAACGGCCTTCTCTCCGTCTCCCTCGCCGTCTTCTTGCTCCTTCACCTGTTTCCTTCCGGCTCTGCTTCCCACGACGAGCCATTGATCTCCTACCACAACGGCCCTCTGCTGACGGGAAACGTCAGCCTGGCCATACTGTGGTACGGCGAATTCATGCCCGTGGAGAAGATAGTGGTCCAGACATTCATCGAGTCGTTGAGCATGCGCCCGAGCAGGAGCTTCCAGGCTGATGTACACTCTTGGTGGAAGAAGGTTGGTAGTTACCTAGAAGTTGCCGAGAAGAAGAGCCCCAAGAGTGTTGTGCAAATCGCGAGACAAGTCTATGATGAGACTGCATCTCTCGGGCATGTTTTGGGCAACGAATCGCTCCCCGCTCTGCTCCACAAGGCAACCGTTGGATTGCCGAACACGGTCGCCGTTATCTTTGTTTCCAAAGACGTTAAGATGGCAGAAACATGCACTGTGCCGTGCTACCTGCATGGAGTACATGGTAACAACATTAATTCTGTCATCCTTAATTTCTTCAATATCTTTGTTTTTTCGTTCAGAGGAAAAATTGTTCAGATATCCCGTGAGTGAGGGCTATCTGGGTCGTGTTATAAATGCCATGGCTGTTGCGTTGGTAATTTTTCGATTGCCCCTCAAGACTTTTAATCTTTTATATGTGTGCCTGTGTGGAATTTTTCAAAATTGCAGACATTGCCACTCTTTGTCATTGCCTGCCTAACTGTTGCACATTTATTCCGGAATAATCTTTCTTTTTAGGAGGGACAAGTTTACATATTTCTGCCAAATCCTTCTTCTAAGTATGGCTTGTACCATTTTTTAAGAAAGTTAATTCAACAACATATGTCCACATCTATATGAATAGGCTCTACCAACCAAAAGAGTAATCATTCAGTAGTCCCGGGCCATAGTCATGTGATGTTTTGGATCGATTCAGCACCGCACATATATGTATACCTCACAAAAATATGTCGTGTTGGAGTGTCCTGGAGCACCATGTAAATGTGCTGAATAATTAGACCGACCAAGCAAACTACAACTCAAGAAATACTCATGCCATGGAGAAAAAAGAAATCATATCTTTATTTTGGTAATAATTCGTCCCTGAAGGTTAACCAATTGTTTTATGAGGAAGTTTTACTTCTCTGTATGATTGCAAATGAATCGAGCCGTTCGTGAACTGTTTGAGACTCGACTTGGTGAAAGCTTGTTTGGATTCGTCAATTTCTACTTCTCTGTCTCTGCATCTTTTTATTTCCAAGTAATGATAAATTGTGTGATCAATGTAGATATATTGCCAAAGCTTCCTTAAATTATCATGAGGTCTAATATCAATAAATTGACTCTTTTGCCCTTCACAAAAAATTGCAGGTAAGCAAGTTTACATTGTGGTTGGAAACCCAGAAGACAACTGCCCAGGATCATGTGCCGTACCCTTCCACCACTCAAGAATGTCCCCATTGGCCGTAACCCTTGAACCACCTAGCGGATACCTGGGCGCCGACGCCATGGTCATCCACTTCGCCTCGGCCTTGGCCGAGACGGTGACCAACCCGTTTAACAACGGGTTCTTCAGTAACAAATGGGGTGATCAATTTCAGGCTGCTACGGTTTGCATGGGCATATTCGCAACTGGGGCATTACCCGGTACTTTCCCCGGCAATGTTCGGGTCGACCCTTTTACTGGTGGGGCATTCAATGCACATGGGTTGGGCCCTTCCATTTTCCTCTTGCCTGCCCTGTGGGATCCCAAAACTGATGACTGCTGGACCGTATTGTAATTTTATGGATGTTTGAGGATCTTTGGGAGAGCAACTCAATAATAAAAGCTTCATTCACATTTACTGGTTCTTGTACAGTAACAAGTTGTGCTTGCTTTCTTTGCAATTTAACGATGTGGTTATGGTGGCAAATTAGCTTTATAAATGATGAGAACACGAGATAGGGATGGAAATTTATGACATGGCCTGATAAATAACGTGACTCGAATCGTACATAAAGCTAGCAATTAAGTTACTGGAATAGTTAACGAACGCATAATATATTTAACACACATTTGCATACTCACACGTGCAGTGTGGGGTTAGCACACAGTACATAATCGGAAAAGTTTGGAGAGACAAAATATCTTTCACACACTTAGGGCAAGTGCAACAAGGCTCTTCATCTCCCTCACATCTCTATTTTAGGGAGCCAAATCCCAAATTAGCCTCCAAGAGACTCCCTAAACCCCTTCCTAAAATACAAATCGCTATAGTACCCATTTTTTTTATTCTTTCTTTCTCTCCTTCCGCCTCTTTAGCCATAGGATTTCACCTTTTTTTTTTTTTATCCTCTCTCTCTCTCTCTCTCTCTCTCTCTTACTTTTCCCCCATATATCATATTTTATTAAAAATAGGGAGGGTAATAGAGATGACTGTTGGAGACGTGGATTGATAAAATGAAAAATGTGTACTATTCACTACTTTTTTCAAGAGAAAATTTAAGTCATCTATTGGGGTTGCTCTTAGTAATTAGTGCACACATTCGCATGCATTGGGAGTTCACACATATATACTAAAAGGAATTGAAAAGTCTATAGACACGCCATGTATTTTACATGCACAATGGCACACATACTCACATGCATTAGTAGACCGACACACATTGCACATACAGTATGTGTAGACCTCACAATGCATCTGAATGTGCGGGCAAGTACGTACAAAAATGTGTTGCTCTGGTATTATTGAAGCAAGATTCGACATAAAATAAAAATCGCGTTCATGTTCTTGTTGATAAGACTTCTAAAGAGATCTTGCGAGAGAATCGATCTTCCCTAGATGAATCCATGAACAGTCATGACACAATTCGAGCTCTGCAGTAAGATTCAAACAATTTTTTTTTATTGAAATGGTGGGACTTTGGTTCAAGCACTTCTAACCATCCGATTGAACTGAAATTTTGTGAGGCCTTTCGGAAAAATGTTCTAAGAACAATAAACGGTTCGGGTCATTCGTGTAAGACCCAAAAATGGATTCCCAAGAGGGCTTGGTACATTTTCTATACCAAACTCTATGTACCCGTAGGTTTATTGGTTGCTCACCTTACACGATCGTTCGTACGGCATTTATCGGCGGATTCAGGTGTTACTTTATTGATATTGGACCGCATGTTAATCTAAGGAAGCTGGCAATAATGTCCAATGAAATTTGTTATGCTTTAAGATATATGGGTGGGCCTTTGGCAAAGTCTCAAACAGGTCCAATCTCGAAGAAATACGAGTTCTTGTCCACTTTAATTAGGCCCAAGCCATGTCGTTCCCTCCACCACAAATCAGGCCCAACCTTTTGTATTTGCTTTGCCTCCTACTACTAGGGCACAACCACCAAAATACCAGGCTCAACTGATGCTCCTCCAAAAACATTCAGCAGAGACATCAATATAAGTATATTTTTTATTTTTATTTTATTTTTTCATTTCTTGATCTCACAACTCGAACTTTACTCCTACCCAAAAATAAACGAAAGGAATTGGCCAGCTTCGGTTTTGTGTGCCCGGGATGATTGGAATCATTCACATGTAGATCTCATCAAGAACTTCAACCACACCAAAAATTATTTTGATCGGAGACCGATCAATACCTGATCGGCACACATCTATATTAGAATATATATATATATATATATATATATATATATATATATATATATATATATATATATATAGGTGGATTTTCTAGTCCACACTCCCGGATTTAAGGAAAAAATGGGGTTTTTTTTGTGTTGCAAATTTTTTTTGGAAAATCCGATCCGTACACTGTGTTCAGAAGGTGTTTTCTAGGGTCCACGCGAGAAATCTTCAAAAAAAAAAATACTGGGAAGGGCTTGATCCAAGCAGTTTTCGCAAAAACTGTATTTATATATTTTTGCAAAAATTGCTTGGATCAAGCCCTTCCCGGTGTTTTTTTTTGAAAATTTTCCGCAAGGGCCCTTGAAAACACCTTCTGAACACATTGGACGGATCGGATCGTCAAAAAAATTTTTGTATAAAAAGTCCGGAAATTAAAAGTCCGGACTAGAAGTTTACCCTATATATATATACAATTTCGATCCTATCCGGACGGCCGGATTTTTAAAAAATGCGAACTCCGCGTTTGGGACGTTGGATGTCATCCAACGGCTGAGAAAAGAAAGGCCACACGCGGGTTAAAAAAAGGGTCAGGGGTCAGTCAACGCGGGTCAACACCTCCCCTTTCCCCTTTCCCTTTTCATTTCACGACAGAAAAATCGAAGAGAGAGAGAGAGAGAGAGAGAGAGAGAGAGAGAGAGAGGCGATTTTGGCGAAGCACAAATCGAAGAAGCTAGGGTTTTTCGTGAACCAAATCGAAGCACAAATCAGTTGAAGAAGAAGCTACAGTATTGTTCAAATCAACCATCTACCACGGTTCTCGGAGTTAGGGTTTTCGTTCTCACTCGACCACGACAAGACGATGTACATGGATGACGAACGAACACATCTAAGGTTTCTCTCTCTCTATCTCTCTCTCTTCAATTTGTTTACAACAAAAAAGTTGGGTTAATTTTTTCGAATTTATGTAGGGTCTTTTTCGAATTCAAAGTTGTGTGTTGCTCAAACAAACCCACAAAACGAAGCTCTCTCTCTCTCTCTCTCGGTTACTGTTCATTTCAAATTCAAAAGTTAGGGTTTTTTTTCCCTCCTAACTCTGTTACGAAAACCCTAGTTTTTTGTGTTTGCATATAAAACATGTTACTAATTGTGTTGTCTGCTAGTTATCCCTTGATGGCTTTTGAAATGGAAAAATAGGCGGCGTTCACAATCTTGGTAGTGTTATCAGTGTCTGGGTTTTTCAACAAGGATTAGTTTTCAATACGCCTTTCAGATTGTTTGTCTCTGTTGTGTGGCTTGTAATGATGTATTGTAAATGGTGATGTTTGTTTGCAGGAACCAATCCCAGTAACTCAGCTTGTTGGAAACTACTGTTGTTATTTAGCAAAGGCCATAGTCAAGGTAAGTTTCTACGTGCATTTAAGAATGAAAGGTGTAGAAATTCTACATTTAGGAACAAAAAAAAAAAAAAACACGCACACAACTTTTGAATTCGAAAAAACCCTCGATAAATTCGAAAAAAAGAACCCAACTTTTTTGTTGTAAACAAATCGAAGAGAGAGTAACATGTTTTATATGCAAACACAAAAAAAATGGCACAAAAAACTAGGGTTTTCGTAACAGAGTTAGGGAAAAAAAAAACCCTAACTTTTGAATTCGAAATGAACAGTAACCGATCGAGAGAGAGAGAGAGAGAGAAAGAGAGAGAGAGAGAGAGACCTTCGTTTTGTGGGTTTGTTTGAGCAAAACCCTAACTCCTGCTCATTCGGTTTGTCTTGCCATGGTCAAGTGAGAAAGAAAACCATAACTCCGAGAACCGTGGTAGATGGTTGATTTGAACAGTACTGTAGCTTCTTCTTCAACTGATTTGTGCTTCGATTTGGTTCACGAAAAACCCTAGCTTCTTCGATTTGTGCTTCGCCAAAATCGCCTCTCTCTCTCTCTCTCTCTTCGATTTTTCTGTCGTGAAATGAAAAGGGAAAGGGGAAAGGGGAGGTGTTGACCCGCGTTGACTGACCCCTGACCCTTTTTTTAACCCGCGCGTGGCCTTTCTTTTCTCAGCCGTTGGATGACATCCAACGGCCCAAACGCGGAGTTCGCATTTTTTAAAAATCCGGCCGTCCGGATAGGATCGAAATTGTATATATATATATATATATATATATATATATATATATATATATATATATATATATATATCGTGCACACTGGATTTGAACACATTTGTGTGTGTTTTTTCGATGTAAATGTGTGCCAGTTAAGTATTGACCGGTATTGGTTAACATGATTTTTGGTGTGGTTGAAGTTGTCAGTGAGGTCTCCGACGCAAATGGTTCTGATCATTATTGTGTGCCGGTATCGATTAACATTATTGTGTTTTTTCGATATAAATGTGTGCCAGTTAAGTATTGACCGGGATGAGCCCACAAAAACCTAAACTGGATAGAACTGGAGAGGAGCCAGTCTCTAAAACAAAACCTTATATAAACCTAGTAAATTCCTGTAATTTTCACTAAATTTATTCCTCCATTAGTCTATGTTTTCTATACTTGCACTCCTACCCCTGCATTAGCAATATTTGTCATTTAATTGCCTAAGAAACTGTTTAATGCTTTAATCCTAAAATATTAATCAAGGCTCCACAATATTCTAAATTATCCACATCAGCCCCAAACTTTAAATCCTCCAACTCCCTATCTCATTCTCACACTCCCTCTCTTCAAGTTTGATTAAGGAAAAGCCATGACTCTTACTTTCTTTTGATTTATAGTACAAAAATCTTGTTCCCTTTTTATTTTATTTTTTATTTTATGCTGACTTGTGATTATTTTCTTTTGCGAGCCATAGATTGGAAGGAATCAAAATATTCTATTAAACATTTTGTATTTAGTCACTATCATGCAAGGTAACTATTAGCATATTATGTTTGATTATAGAAAAATATATTTTGAAATTTTGATGTTTTTGGCACCCCTCATGTCAAACTTCTAGATCCGTCACCGATTCACCGGTTGAAAATTACCCATTGATTTCATCTCTAATCCTTTGGAAAATATATTTAATGAAAATAACATATCCTCCCTCTGTCCCTTTTTAATTGTAGAGTATTCCATTTTTTGTTGTCCTTTAATAACTGTGTGTTTTGGAAAATTAATGGGTAAGTTTATAATACAATTATTGTTTTTCCCTTTTGGAAATTTAATGGGTAAAAGTGGAGGATAATTTTGAAAAGTTGAGACAAAAATTGATGTGAAATGTGTAAAAGTTAATGTGGAAAGAGTGATGATGATGTTTTTTTTAATGAGTTGGATTTACGAAGCAACACAAATAAAAATGGACGGAGGGAGTAGTTTTCAATGTTGAGAACTGATTTTTGCGTTTCATTTTTGTAAATGCAAGCACTCCAGAAGTTGTCTTTTAATGCTTCAAATCCCGCATAAAAAGTTTTTTAAACCAAACTAAAATGTAAAAATAAATACTCCAATATAGTGCATATCTATAGAAAAATGGAGCGCAAAAAATATTTTTCGACAATGTTAAAAATAAAATGATGTGATTTTTACACCTCAGTTCTACAAGCATCGATCTTTCATTATTTGTCTTTCACGACAAATCAATTTTGTATCTAGTTATTTAGTAACTATGGGGCCGTTTGATAACGGCTGTGTTTGGATTAGTTTTTCAAAAGAATTTTTTGGAAGAATTTTTGAGAATGTGTTTGGTTGTGTTTTTGAAAATGAGAATAATGAGATAATGATTAGAGAGAGATAGAGAGAGAAATTAAATAATAATGTAATGAATGGAGAGGAAATATTTTTTAATAGAAAGAATCTTTTTGAATTTTTTTTTTGAAAATAGGAGAAAAAGGAAAAAGAACAAGACCAACATTTTTGTTTTCTGTTTTTTGTTTCTTAAAAAATTCAAAGTAGAATCATGTTTATTGTTTATATAAACAACAAAAAAATGTGTTTAGTAATAAAATTTCTGTTTTTTTTTTAAACCACCTTGTTTCAAAAACAAGGCAAATCACCTTTTTTGTGTAAATGATTGAGATAAGGATAAGTTTAAGATGCAGATTCCCATTGAAATAAGATCCCCACAATGAAAAACACTTGTCATTTGTTGTTTATTAGAGGCATTCAGAAAATGTGAAAACCGAAACACCTAAAGTTCATAATATAAAAAAAATCTACAAAACAAACATGAAACACAAGATTTATGAGATTCCCTTCAAACACAAAACAATAAGGTACATCTACGGAGAAAGACCAAGAGGATGTTTTTTAGTTTTTATAAAAAAAATACGTTACCAAAACCGCCCCCTGTAAATCCCGCAACTCTTCTCCCTAGTAAAATATTCGTTCTTCTAAAATAATCTTGACGTGGAAGACCATATAGAGTACTTGTCAAGACGTTCATTATGGTTTTTTGACTTTCACCTCTTCTTGCAATCCTTTACTTCAACAAGTGATACCAAAATTTGGTAAATACTTGCAGTGGGTAAAGAAAAAATGACAGTTTCTACGCACCAGTCCAAGGTAAACGTACAAGGACAAGAAAAGTTTTACAAGAAAAGCATCTAGATTTCTAGGCTGACAACGTAGGGAGGCAATAGCGCGGAATTGAATTCCAATGGGTCACCGCGGGAATTACCTCAATCGGACACTCCTAAGTGTTCGATTCAAAATCACCATATTTCGTTTAAAAAGATCGATAATTTGGGACCCACAGCGGGGTCCCTAGCGCCGTCGGTACCTCTCGATTTACCATTGTTGGATGGTCCCAGTGCAGGGCGTGCCGGCTAATTAGTTTTGAAAGCCTGAAACGAAGTCATTAGATGAGGTTTTCTATGTATTGTGCATAACAAATTTTTGAACACATATCTTCGTAAAAAAACCATTTCAAAATAATTATCATTTAACTTATTTAAATATATAGTCATTCAAAAGTAAACAATTATTACAATAAATAAGAGGTTTACATATTGGGGACCTCTATTTTTTTACATTTTTTTGGGATGTCTGAAGCAGTGGCTTTATTGGCTTATGCTATGATTCGACCCTGGATGGTCTAGAAGTATCGTCACATGGTGCTTCAACTCTCTCTAGTCTATTAAGAAATGTTGTCCCACATTACTTAAAAGTGGAATGGGTGATCACATAATATATGCTGAGACCTCTCCACTCATTACCAATTGGTATTGAGATGGATATAAAGTTTCCACATAGTCTCCATGACTATAAATTTATGTCAGGCCCGTGAAGTTAAGGAGAGTTCATTTTATTATTTTTTTTGGAATTTTTTGTTTTGGTGTTTGTCATCTTTTTTTGAATTTTTGAGGAATTCGTGTTTTATTTTGTGGATTATTCATCCGTTTTGTCTTCATGAACTTTTTAAAATTTGGTATTTTTCTTGTTACGAGAGGAATGATTAATCCCAAAAATTATGATGAAAAACTAAATAAAAATACCAAAGCCAATAATTTGAGCGTGAACTGGTCCTCGGTGAACAATTACGGGCACTTCGGTTTAATTGATCAGCTTACTTTTAATTGGACATTAAAACCAAAAGTACCAAAAATATGAAAAACTTCAAAAGATATTTTGTTCCTACAATCTTAGTTGCTGCTACTGCTTCTTCTTCTTCCTTAATTTTATACTCCTACTTCGATGTCACCGGCTTAAGGCATAGTTTTTCAAAAAAATTCAGCAACTCAGTTGCTAAAATTATGATTGATTTTAGCAAATGAGTTTAGCAGGTGCTAAAATTATGGTATATCAAATCAAAAGATTAAGTGTTTCCGTGTATTATTTTTTGAATTTTCACCCCGAATTAAAGTACATGAGGAGTACTTTAATTTGGTGCGGAAAAAATCGAAAAATAATACATGGAACCACTTCATGTTTTGGTATCAAAACTATAATTTTAGCAACTGGTGAACTCATTTGCTAAAATCGTGGTTGATTTTAGCAACTAAATTGCTAAAATCTTATGGAAAACTATGCCTAAGAATTTTTGGGTCTTGGCTTCATTCATTTTTTATTTATTTATTTATTAGTTCTACTTCAAACTTTCGATGTTTATAGATTCGTCTCGAGAACAATCGGAATTGGGCCCAAATATTTTGAAAAATATTCAAGAAAAGACACAACTTAAGCCGGCTTAAACTGTCTTTTCATATTTTTCTAAGATAATTCCCAAAATATTTGGGTAAAAGTCATAATTTTACCTAATTCCGATTCCTTTCGTCGAGACGAACCTAGCTATAATCAGCAAAAATTTAACGCAAAAGTAACAAATGCCAAAAAAAAAAAAGAAAAGGTCTCAAGTATTCATCAACTTTCTTTAAAGTAATTACTATAGTACTCGATCTATACGAACTGTCCTTAAAGGGAAAAAATGACACATTGAATGGAAGATTTTGAAGTGACTTGTAAATGTGGGACAATGAGGTAAGGCAGGGAGGACTATCCCGGCAAACATCCCCTATTTCCTTAACCCCCACATTGACTATTGAAGCAATGATGTCATTCAATCTCTACCACGGTAGGAATTACAGTAATTAATTCACTAATTAAAGAATGGAGAATCTTTTTGTTTGTTTGCTTGCCAAATTAAAAGAAAGGCACAAATTAAAGCAAGTAAAATTTGATTGGGTAAGTAGTAGAATTAGTACTATATTGGGTGGGTTTACTTGTATTTGTGGCTAATCTCGTTATACAAAATAGTCTTGTAGACTTCTAAAATACAGTAACTTTCGAACGGTTATAACCAATAAGTGATGTGAGAGTTTTTCGGTTTTTTATCGGCAGAGTCAGTATTATTAGAATAGTTAGATTAACACATTAGAAGAGGAGTTGAAATCCCGAACTCCTTTCAACTGGCAACTAAGTGCGCTCCTGATGTCGTTTGGTCAAAGGCATCTTGGCTAAGCGATGTGAGATTTTTCTTTTTCTTTTTTGTCAACCGACGGGAGATAATTACATAGAAATAAAATTTTATAGCTAAGTACTATGAGGTTGTGGGTTTAATGTAAACTTTATAAAATAAGTTTGTTGTCCATTGTGGTTAGGACAAGGTTTATTTAGATTCTTCTATTGTATTATTGTATGACCAAAGAAGAAATATTTAGAACACAACTCCGGACATAGTTTTTGACCGTTCATTGCATATGAGGGCGTATGCATCAAATGGCTCTGGACACAATTATATCCATAATTTTGTCAAAAGTTTGTGTTTCGGTCGCGTTTTGTTTCTTCCTGTTATCGTGATCACACGATAGGGATAGGCTGTGACAGGTAGAGCAAGAAGAGGTAAGAGAGAAAAAAGAAAGGTAATGCACATTTTTAAACACGAGTATTTTCACACATTTCATTTCATCATCGTATTAAAAAACACGACTTTCTTGCAACGGACTTTCATCGGAGGTGTGGCCGTGTTTTTGTCTTTAAAATTGGATATGTTTTAATTTTCAATTTCTCTTCCATATTTCGTTATATTAGCAATTTTTTAGACAAAAATGCCCTAGGCATGTTGCTTTTCGTCTATCCTTTTTGTTGCAAGATTTGTCTCACTAGATTTCGTGAATCGTGTAATGCTTCGTCCAAGCTTGTGGCAACTCCAAGAAATGTGTCTTGGGGCCTTCATTCGATGCCGAACATAGGTAAGCTGGTAACCTGATTAGAAATAGAAATTGATATAACCATATTCGATTGGATTGAATAGTGAGGGGATAATTTGAGATCATGACGTCTCGATCCGCATTATGAATCCAGTCGCCTAAGGTTTTCAATCCATCCCATTCGAGCATACAAATCCAATCGCCACGAGGTTTTCAATCCATTCTATTTGAGCATATCAATAATACTTACCTCTTTTTCCTTCTAATAACGCAAGAATAGGATCACGGCTTAAAATATAATTCCAAACACAATTACGTCAAGAACCGTTTAATACACGTGGGTCCACATACATCCAATAATCCTGAATACAGTTGTATCCAAAGCTGTGTCCGGAAAGTGTTTTCTTAGACTCCTCCTTACCTTAAAACCAGACAAACAGATTATATGTAATCTGGGCATTTTTAATTAGCAAACGAGGTGGTAGAAAGGACAAGAAAAAAGGCAACGACCTTTTAACAGATTGTTGTTGACGTCGTCCGCGCAACAACTTGAGTGTAATTAAATTAATTAAACTCCGGGGACCCATTGACTGTCAATTCAAAGTTCATGAACTATGCTTTTTCAATTGTTTGGCTGCTTACCCATAATTTTGCTCCCACTTCATTTGATTCCATTTGAATACTTGTGTATTACGCAAGCACCCCCATTTTAAAATTTTCATCAGACCAATTTTTGCATGCATGGGTACGTTTGACATGGATAAAATAAAAATATTAAAACGTAAATTAATTATATCTTTGGTAGCATCTTTGTTTTTAAAGAAATAAAATTTCCACGGGCAATATTTGAATTTGGACTTTCAAACGCTTGAGTTTGACCAAAGAAATAAAGATTATTGAATGCAGATTCCAAGAGATAAAGATTTTTTTAAAAATTTATTTTTTGAATAAAAGCATCAAATTGGCGTTTCTCGTAGTTTTTTAAAGTCTTAACATAAAAATTAAAGCCACTAATTCGAAAGGAATCCAGAAGAAGAAGTTGAGACCCGACCACAAGCTAATTAATGCAAACGTACAAATTGATCACACGTTTGGATCAAATCTTTTTTGGATTTATTTTTTTTGAACTTTTTGCTAGTACGTGTTAATTTTTTTTATTGAAATTATTCTAGAATTCGGGGAATGAAATTGGAAAATTTCCAAGGATCTCATGAGGAAACCGAACAGACCCTCCTTCGGTTGATCATATCTGGATATTCCCGCAGTAAATGGTGCAGTACCCAGGAGTGCTGGTGAGCACATCCAAGCCATCCATCNTCGGCAACGATGGTCTAGATTTAAATAAACTTTTCCGTGAGAAAGTTAACTCTTCTGTGGAAAAAATTTGAACCGTCCAAAACACTTTAACACGGCTCAGATGTGCTCACCTGGGGTGCTCGCTTCTGGTAATCACACCATGATGTGAAGATTGATTTGCAGGATTATCATTTTGACAGTTTCTAATTTTATTCCTGGCTGAATATCAAAGGTCTCTTTGTGGTTATATATATATATATATATATATATATATATATATATATATATATATATATATATATAGTGTTGCATCCTCGTTTCCATCAGACATACCCCATTCTTCTGATTCTACACTGCAAATACTCTGTTCATTTGTTTTTTTGTGTGTGTGTGAGAGAGAGAAGCAGGTTCAATTCGCCAAGTAAGTCTGAGTGGTATTCCATTGGTTGTGGTTCTAGCTGTTTTACATTTGGACACAAATGCTGGTGTAACCTCCAACACTCTCCATAGACGGCGAATTTGTTTTTAAAGAAATTGTGATTCACGTGACTCAGTTTCTATTGTGTTATTTAATTAATTTCTGTACTGTAATCTGTAATTCAGTTAATTTTTATTATCAATGAAATTGCTTTTTGGATTATACTGTTTATCTCGTTTTTTCAAAAGTTTTTTACTTTCCAATATATCTTGACGAGAAGAATAAAGAGAAGTAAAAATCATAATTACAAATTTGAAATATTCACTGAAAATAGCAAACACACTGATCAGTTGTTATCTTTTTGAACTCTTCTAAGTATGGCCTTTACATTTTTCTTCACTCTGATCCTCCTCTCGTTAAAACGAAATCAAATATAACTAACAAAAAATTAACTCATTTTCTAAACAAAGAATTAATTTAATCCATAATTTACCTTGTTCTATTTCCATTTTCTTTAATCCAAAAATTAAAGAGTATTTTTTTTCCTCAATATGCATGCCCCATGTTACACAGCAAACGACAATGGTTACAGAAATACGGGATGCTGTTGTAGGAAGTGACAAAATCAATGATCTTACATTGGATATTTCAAATCTCTCTCCCGTGTGCATGCGTATATCCGTGCGTTTCACAATATTAATCTGATTATTTAATTTATCCTTGATAATATCAAAGCCTTTATTAATGTGATTGAATAATAAATAAATTTCTTCTTCGTGATTTGGGGGTTGGGGTTAAAAGATTGGTGGTTATGGTTTCTATAAATTAATTGATGAGCTAATAAAGTACAGTGAGAGAGGAAATTTAAAATAAATAAATTAGACCAAAAGTATTACTATTAGTAAAAGGGGTGTTTGGTACGAGGGAGATGAACTGTGCAATGTTGACACATGGAGAGCAGTTGGGGACGGACAGCTCTCTCACTTTTATATATCCATTTGTTTTTCAGAATTTCAATTATTCAAATCACAGGAAAAAAGAAAATTAAAAGTGAGTCCAAATCTAAGAAATCTGGATTACGTTACTCAATACTCATCCTGGATATTTAATTTGAGGGCTCTGCGTTTGGGGAAAATTCTACAATGTTCTTTAGCGCGATATTGTGTAGCATTCCAAGCATATCGTGATTCATAAATATTTCGGGATTCACGACTTTTGTGGTTATATGTTAAGAGATAATATGAAATTTAGTACAATTTGGCGTTGAGCAATGCTGCAAGAATACTAAGTAACCACTCGAAATAATAAGATACGGATATTTCGTCATGCTGCTTTGTTCATATTTAGATAGTACGCTTAAGTGACATCAATCTCATTGCTTAATAGTTCACCGTCCATGTGTATGGTTCTGTATATATAATACGTATGGTGTCATTTCAGAAAGTACTCAAATATAATACTGGAATGTGATCATTATAACGTTATTAAATTTTGTCATGCATTAAAACATCGAAACTGCGAGTAATGACATTATCATAATTATTTTTCGTACCATTTCATGTGTGATCAATGAATCGGTGGCAGACCACCTATTGCTATGCAAAAGTTCTTGCTTTTTTCTATTTTTTCTTTGAGAACCCTCTTCAAAACAAAACTGAAAATGTCAGGTTAGACAAGAGAATGATAATTAAATGTAAGTCGAGGGGTATAGCGTAGTTAGGGCTCGTTTGGATGCTGCATTGAGAAGGGGGATGAGTGTGTTGCATTATATAGTCCTTTTTCCTCTCCCTAAAAACGTGTTTGGCTAGCCATTTCACCCCTGACTAATTAGCCCGTCAACTAAATAGTCAGGGCAAACCATGACTAAATATAAGTAGAGGGGAGGCATGGGAGATGCTCCTCCCATTTTACCTCTCTACCCCCTATGTAATTTCCTTCGGATCACAAAATAAAATGCTTTTACATATATATTTTATTTACTTGTGTATCAAATTAAACTACTAATAGAGATATTTAATTCGATTAAAAAAATTTAGAAAACTATACTTAAAAATTTTAAATTGTTCTCTTGTTGAGTTGTTTGCCATAAAAGAACAAATAAAAAACCATTTTTTAAAAATAAAAACTATTACAATTAAGTATTATAAATTAGATATTGAATGGAGTAGTATATAAAATTCACTAATTTTTGTATTTATATAATTATGTAAATACATAATCTAATATATACATTACCAAGGGTAAGAAAGTCTTTTGAGATGATTTTACATCATCTACCCTCTTTATACCCTTTTTTTTAATCCTTCATTCAAACCATGTAGTATTTAATCCCTATTTTTTAACTATGGGTCCACTCTTCTTATTTAATCCCACCGACTATTTTATCCTTTATTACTATTTAATCTCTTCAAAACTAATACGTCATCCAAACGGGCCGTTGGTGATGCGTCTATTCTAATAAAGAAAGGGAGAACACCAATTGGTGTGAACAAATTTTTGAAACCCCGTCACAAAAGTGATTTCCAATATTGTCCTTATAAAAAATATATTTCACCACAATTTTCATTATAACATTAATTAACCGTTGAGACAAAATAATAAAAGCACTTGAACTCAATCACCATTCAAAAATAAACTACCCACCCATACCCAAAAAACTACCCGTTTTCCCTTTCCTCTCCACATATTTACATTTACACACACCAGTGTGTACCTCGTCCTCTAGTGCATATATATAAAGCTAGTACTAATAAAGAAGCATCAAAAGAGTAGTCTTATTAGTTAAAGAGTAAAAACATTAAATTTTTTTGGTCCTCTTACTGGTCAAAGAGTAATCTTATTGTCCGCCCTGTGAGTTGACGGTAGAATATATATATATATATTTCAAACGGTGTGAAAATACAAATATATATTGCATCAAACTGAAAGTACCCACACACAGGCGAGAAGATTAAAAAAAAAAAGTCCACAATTACTACTCCTACAACACTAGTCCAACTAATAGCCCCATTAAGGAAGATCAGACAACCCAACAAATAAAAGGAAAATAACACTCACACGCAAATAGAGAGATTTGAACTTGTGACCTCCTCGTGAGATGTTCTGGTCATCTGAACTAGTCCCAATTGGTTATCAAAAGTAAAATTTGAGAAGAAGAAAAAGAGAAAATTTTGTGTGCCGGACAGGTACCCGGACAGTCGGCGCATCCGAGCCATCCAAACATGTTTTGGATGCCTAGATTTTAAGGATGACATTTTTATATTTGGGGGCAATTGACTTTAACAATTCTGGGTTGTCCAAAATATGAGGCTGACCAAAATATGTTTGGATGGCTTGGATGCGCCGACGGATACCATATAGCGGTACTCGTCCGGCACACAAAATTTTCTCGAAAAAAAAGGAAGCGTCAAGAGTGACTCACCACATTGACACTATTAAACCGATCAGTCGTTAGAAGTTGGAAGGCGATTTGGATTTCCTGTTGGTCCCACAAAATGACTCATAAGTTTATTTTGCTTTACAGTCAAATTCAATTAGATAGGGGTTGTTTGGGAGACACATATTTGTATTGCTATCTATGCAGACTTACGTAATTTAGGTATTCGGAAGCATTTTCTAGAACGAAGTGTGTTGTGTGTAGCTTCATCGGGGGAGGGTACCACCGCGGTTCGTCTGGACAGGTTTCAGGGCCGTCCAGAGTCCAAACCACTGATGCTGCAAGCGAAAATTGAAAATCTCATACAAATGGTGGTCAAGTCTGTTCCAATAGACCCGACGCGAGACATATCTATTTTGTTTTAGGGCTTGTTAAACTTATTTTTGGTGATGAAAACCCCGAAAAGTAGATTGACAAATTGGAGGGGAGATTGAAATTTTTAATCTTTATCAATTATAGTGCATTGATTCATCCCATCTTTCTAGCTATTGGAGTAAATACATAGCCGGTAGGCAAAACCATGCATGTAAATCTATTGTGTTCTTGCGATTTGTTTATTTTTTGCCTTGTTTCTGTTCATCTTTGTTATTCATGTTATGTATCGAATTGTTGTCTTCCGCATAATTATCAAACACATGCATAATCTCTGATTATAACTCAGAAATCTTTAATTTACGTTTCAAAGTCTAAATAAAACGAAAATGTTAGGATACGAGAAAAATTTTCCCAAAAAAATCCAGAAAAGACAAGCAAACGGTTCAAATTTACATGATTATGAATATGAACCATTAATTTCTCTTTCCTATACTTTTCCAGAGAAACTTTTTCATGCACTATCTTATTACTCCTCAAATAATAATTGACTCCAAACACCCCAATTACATGGCAAAGGTTTCTCTATATTTCCTGTAGCAGTTAGAAATTAGCTATTTTTGATGTTTTAGATGCCTGCCAAGTGTGGAACACTGGAAGCTACCCAGCATATTCGGTTCACCTTCGTTGCTGATCTGTCCAATCCCCGAGCGTAAATAATAGCTCTTCGTGTTGAGAATTATCACATGGGATTGGAGCACCACCTCACTAATGTATCACATCAAACGATATGTAAATGTAATTTCGAAGGTGGTAGCTTAGATGATAAGGGTGAGTTCAAGTCCCACCAATTGCCGGGCTAGCGTTGAGAGCCTTTTGTCTATCTAGTACCTGGCCGGTAGTGTTGTGATGATGGACTCGCCTTTTTAAGTAATAATTACGGCTCAAACCGGATATTTCATAGCGGGTCAAGAACCCCTATAGTCGTACCCAAGGAGAGTTGCTACGATGATCGCTCATTTCGACCATTTTTGCGTTCAAAAAATAGATATGTAATTGTAGTGTCCAAATCTATATTATAACAGAGAGTGATTTTTGTCTCAGTGACATTTTTTGTTCAGTCATCATAATACATTTTATCTCTTTCTGTCAACTCACCCCCATTCTCTACCCTTTTTTACTATTGGCCCACCACATCTATAATTTCAAAACACATCCTCCTCTTTTTGAAATTCAAAGCATTTTCTCTCTCGTTATCTCCTCTAAAATTCAAAGGACCATAAAGAATGGATACGGGCACTTGAGTCGATTGCTCCAGCTGTGCCTTCAGGCACGGGTATGCACTAGTAAGGTACTAAAGAGGTACATATTGATATTTTGGTTATGTGCATGCATTTACATATTAGAACACCGGGAGACAGAATTCTGATACCATAAGAACATCTCCCTACTTTTGTTTTAAATTTAGAAATGTCAAACCTTTTTCATTTTTGTAGCGTAATTTGTCATCTCTAAAGTCTGACTTTAGTATCCCCAAACTTGGTAAATAAGCACACATACCTATCATGTATCTCATCAAAATAATAGTATCCGAAAAATGTAGTTTGTCCCATATTCATCACAACGTAGGGTTCTTTTTACCCTCTATTTTCATGTATTTCTATGCAAAAATTTTCTTTTTGGAGACGATCTTGAAATCAAAATCAAAAAGAGCATACGTATCGTGGTTTCCTGATACCTCCACAAAAGTATCATCGGTATCGAGAAATCTTTGCATTGTTATCCAACCAAAAAAAAAAAAAAAAAGGATTACAATACAAAGTTGAAAGGTTTAACGTAGTTAACATGCATGCACAAGGCTAATAAATACTAAATTTTTAATTAGGCATAAGAAATGGCTCACACATAATTAAAAACACAAAAATTGATCATTCGTTAGAACTTGGAAGGAGTTTTGGATTTCCAGTTTGGTCCCCACAAAGTGACGCAAGAGTTTCTATTGCGTGTGTTGATCTGCCTTGTTCCACCATAGTCAATTTTAATTAGATACACAAACGGAAGAAAGCCAAATATTTTCTTTCTTCTAGTCACTTCTCAAACAACAAAATACTAAAATAGTGCACTAGTACACATATTTTAAAATCAATTACTACTACTAATTATCTAACTTGTTGCAAGAAAATTCAAAAAGCCAGGGGCATAATTATTCTGGCTGTGCTTGGTTAGATAGTTTAGTTTAGTTTTAATGATGTCATAAGGTGTAATGAGTAGAGAGAGATAAAGAGAAAAATGAGAAAAATGATGATGTCATCAAACAACAAAATACTAAAATAGTGCACTAGTACACATATTTTAAAATCAATTACTACTACTAATTATCTAACTTGTTGCAAGAAAATTCAAAAAGCCAGGGGCATAATTATTCTGGCTGTGCTTGGTTAGATAGTTTAGTTTAGTTTTAATGATGTCATAAGGTGTAATAAGTGGAGAGAGATAGAGAGAAAAATGAGAAAAATGATGATGTCATCAAAACTAAAACTAAACTGAGAAACGAATAGGGCCTCTATTTTTAATCCAAACAATAATCACTTTTTTTTTTGTTGGTCTCTCTCCTATACTTGATCTCTCTTGTACTAGACTTGGGATGAGCTTAGATCCTCTCCGGTCCACGAAAATAGGCTGCACTATCTAGTTTGTCTGTTTGTGGACCTAGGAGTGATCCAAATTGATCACATTTAGAACTCATCAAAAACATCAAAGACGCCAAAAATTAGGTTGATCGGATACAGATTGATATGATTTCAAAACTTATTTTTCCGAAATTATATTAATCGGTATTCAATCAATCTAATTTTTGATGTGAGAAATGGTCTCAACAAGCTCTAATGTGAAAGGTTTTGATTATTAAAGAGTGCCCAAGAAATGCCCACAAATGGGCAACTTATATAGATGGTCCAGTCCATAAGGAGAGGATCCTCCGAGGAATGATAGGGTATATGAAGAGTTTCTCTAAAAACATTCAAGAAAGAGAAATGAACCGTTTAGATTCAAAAGAAATGAAACGGTTCAGATCCTTCAATCTGAACCGTTTAATTTCTTTTTCCAGGACGTTTTCGCCTCATCGGAGAAACTCTTTTTGTATCCTAACAATTTTTGGGGTTGTCCTCCTATACAAAACTTGTCACTTGAAAAATATGAATAAAAATCTCTAAAAGGACTTAAGAAGTTTTTTTTTCCTTTTCTTGTTCCATCTTGACCCAAACCACACGAAACGTAAGGGAAAAAAAACTCGGGATCTCCGACAATAATAGAAACAAGCAAAATAAAAATAAGCACATTAAAACGACATCTCAATAGGGTAATGCTTCTATTTTACACTTCACGTTTTTTTTATTCGAAACACCCTCACTATAAAACCGGTGCCACCATTGTTCTTCTGGTAGATCATCCAACCTTCTCCCTCTTCATAACAGAAACTAAAAATTAAGGTTTGAATTTCCTCCTTGTCGTACTCTCT
The DNA here is from genome assembly GCA_022606695.1 of Vaccinium macrocarpon. Classification (NCBI taxonomy): domain Eukaryota; kingdom Viridiplantae; phylum Streptophyta; class Magnoliopsida; order Ericales; family Ericaceae; genus Vaccinium; species Vaccinium macrocarpon. Next base: position 5,776,735 of record CM040171.1, on the reverse strand, counting down.
TTTCTTCTATCTCAGTTTTGGTAGATGGGTTTTGGGTTGGGTCGATCGGTCTATCTTTGGTGTGCACCTGTTGTCTCGTCCTGGCCGTAATTTGGCCGGGTTGTGCCTCTGACGCTGATCCAAAATCATCTCACCAACTGAAAAACCATATTTCATGAATGTTTGTGATTCTTAGTCCAATTTTTCTAGTTGCAGGGATTGGAGATGGGAAGGTCGCCGTGCTGCGACGAGAGTGGGCTGAAGAAGGGTCCATGGACTCCAGAAGAAGATCAAAAGCTCACTGATTACATACATAGCAATGGGCATGGAAGTTGGAGAGCTCTTCCGAAGCTTGCTGGGTTGAACAGGTGTGGAAAGAGTTGCAGGCTGAGATGGACTAATTATCTGAGGCCAGATATCAAGAGAGGGAAGTTTTCTGAAGAAGAAGAGCAAATCATTATCAACCTCCACCAAGTCCTTGGAAACAAGTAATTCAACATTTTTTTCCCCTATTTTCATAACTTCTAGAAAAATCTTGAAAGTATTGATGTCACCCTTCAATTTTTCCTTTTTAGAAGTGTCTAGAGACTCTAGAATACGGGTATCAAGGTTTTAAATAGCGGTCATTACATATGGATTATTTTTGCCCTGGTTATATTGCTATATACACTCTGCAATATCAGTGATACGTATCGGCCTGTAATACACTAATACGTACTTCTATATGCTTGGTTAATTTTCCGCCTGCTATGACCGACACTTAATTGACCCATATGACTGCTTTAAGTTCTTGGCTGGAAAAATCAATTTTAAAAATTTCACAATAGCTACAACGGGATTCTCGGTACATATCATTCGATACTCTCGTTACCCACTGTTTAAAACCTTGCTAGTACTCATGATTCAACAAAATAAATGCAGTATTACTGAAACTTTTTTGACTAAATGTCTCCGGGTCCTATCAGTTTACAACACTAAGATGTAATATGGACTAAACTATATATGTACGTAGCTAAGGTATTATTTTTTCCGGCAGGTGGTCGGCTATCGCCACGCATCTTCCAGGCCGGACGGATAACGAAATCAAGAATTTCTGGAATACCCATCTCCGGAAAAAGCTTCTCCAAATGGGTATTGATCCTGTCACCCACAGGCCAAGAACTGATCACCTCAATCTCCTTGCAAACCTGCCTCAATTGCTTGCAGCCACCAACTTCATAAGCAACCCCATGAACAACAATCCCTGGGATAATAATCCCCTGAGCTTACAAACAGATGCCACACAAATGGCCAAATTCCAATTGCTTCAGAACATACTTCAAGTCCTGGGTACCAATCCTAGTCCACCTCCAGTACCCATGGAAGCTCTCAACCTTGTAGGATCCCAGCCTTTTCCCAATAATCAACAGATTTATGAGTATCTCAGGGCTGTCAATTCTGTCACTTTGTCTCAGAATATTCCAACCAGTACTTTTCCAAACCTGGATCATTTTCATTTACCTAATGATATCCATGATCACATTGTTCAACCAAATATTAATGGGAACTCCAAAACCCATGTTGAAAATGTTAATGATAACAATGTTGGGAATTATAATCAGTTCATGGGTGGTTTTCAAACGGAGCATTCGCTTCCTGCTCTGGTATCCGATCTACCTGATTTTTCGACTGTCAAGAAAATGGAAAACAAATATAACCCGAGTATCGATATGTCGACCAACCCTTCATCCACTTCTACCACCTTTGAAGCTTGGGGAGATCTTATGGATGATGAAGCAGTTGGTGACTCATATAATTGGAGAGACATTATTGAGTGAGTAATCTATATATGTATACATCTACTACAAAGTTTTTTTTCCCCTTCCCCTTCTATTTTTTTATCTCATTTTTAATGTGTTTTTTTGTTTTTGCAGCCAAGCAACTTCTCCCTCATGGCCCATGTCGTGAAAGAAGGATCTTTCAGTTCATATAGTGGGAGGCATTTGTAGACAAATAAACTATGCATTAGTTGGGAGTTGATTTTGTAACAGATAGATTCATTTCAATGGCCTTTTACATTGCATGCATATTTGAGTCTCCTTTTTTTTTTTTCTTTTTTTTTTCTTCCTTTTTTCACTTTCTGTTTTATACTGATATCATTTGTATATCATATGACCAATATTGTGCAAAATACAGTGCAAATAAAATGAAGAACTTTCCATTATATATGTGTTTTTATGTTATTGAAATCCTAGTTATTAGTCCATTTTGTTAGACAAGGTTTTCCTTTCACAATGGTCTTATAATCCGAAGGGATTTGGCAATTAAAGAGCATAGCTAGAAAGCAAGTGCTTGTTCTCCATGAGATCGCATGTTTCAATCCCATAGAGACCAAAAATTTCAAACTCTAGAGCCACCGGAAAGTTTGTCTCGTCATTAACTTTAGGGTCTCGGAACTAATTGAGGTATGCACAAGCTAGCCTGAACATCTGGCCGGCTATCAAAACAAACTTCTTCAATTAATTGAACAACTCATTGGTGCATTTATCTCCAATGATTGGAAATTAGGATAATACTTACAATATTTATTATGTAGCAAGCAGCCAGCAAGAAATAACCTCACCATTTGACTTTAAATTGGAGACAAGAAAAATGTCAAACTTGCAAACATCTCTTGATGTGGACAGTTTCACAAAACCAAGGACAAACAAACAAGCCCCCCCTATTTCTTATGTGTATGGGCCAAGAAACCTCACCATGTAAGGACATACAGCACAAATATGATAATGAGAAAGTAACCTTTGAATAATAGTTTCTGATTAACTAATTGATGGTTATCTGCCCTTTTAAAAAAAGTCAAGACTATTGTCATTTGTCACTTATTAGGTAGGACTATGTTTCTCTAGTGATAGATCCCCATTGCTGAATATGCAATGCTATTATCCATTTAATTGCTAAGCTGCAGAGAAATTTTTTGGTATTTCTTGTAGCAATAATTTTGAACTCTCTAGCTAGTTAAAGTTTTAGGCTAGATCTGTTCTTGGGAAGGCTCAGTGAGACGGCAATACCATATATTTCACATCGTGACCTCATATATGATCCTCTCTCGCAAGGGATGATCGATTCATGAATGCCTTATTAATAGAAGAAAGCTACTCATAAGTCACACATCGCACTGTTATTGGTCATGGGCGGAGGCATATTGGGGTTGGTAAGGGTCCAACCCCCCTCCGAAAATAGTTTTTACTTATAGATAGAGTATAGTGACGACTTACAATTTTTTTGTGTATTCTATGTTTGTGCGTACAAAATGTGACCTTAGCTTTTTTCTTATCCAACAAATGAAGTTATTCACTCGCTCGCTCTCTTTTAATTTTTATCTAACCTTTGTGCTAAAATAGTCAAAACACATGAAATCGAGAACAATGTATCATATCCTGCTACTATTGTAAAAGGTAATCGACCTTATAATCAGCCCGAATAGAAAAAGAGAGTGAGGAATAGGAAAACATAGTGATTCGAATTTCTTCCTAACTTCAGCCCATTTGAATCCAAAACCCAGCTCCGGCACTTTTTTTGGGACCAAAACACTACGTTTCTTTCTATCTCGCACATTTAGATGCATCACAATCTACATTAAAAAAGAACAAGAGAATTTGTATATAATTTGGTGAAGTATGTTTAACTCATCTCTATAGATGCTTTGTAATTAGAAATCCAAGTTTATAAGCTAACCTTATGCAACAAGGAACATGATGAAAAAATTAAGTAGGTATACTATTAACCACTAAAGAAGAACTAACCCCACCTACCCTTGCCAAATTGTATATGTTGCCATCCTAACGAAGCTTCTAAAAAAAGTCATGCCATACACAGTCATATATTCCTCAAATGAATTAACCATGGGTGTAAACAGATAATAAATACACTGAGAACAAATATTATGCTTTTCAAAGAATAAATACGCAATTCGAAAATTTTTTATTTAATGATTTGTACATGAAAGTAGCATGCAGTTTTCGTAATGTAAAAATCTTGCTCATGAGGTCGTTCGAGGCTTTGCCCTTGTTGAGTCCACATAGTCTTCGCTCAATATATACTAGGCGGACTTGGAGTTCCCGTAGTTTTAAAAACCGATTTATGTAACGGTTTTTTGGCCTTCCGATACTATTACACCCCGATATACTGGCGGTAGAGATAATGACATGCCTATTGGCAGTTCCTATTATGTATCGGCCTGTTTTCGTTACACAGATTGATGATCACAGCCGATATTATTCAACAATAAAGGGAAATTTCGGCACTTAGAAAAAAAAAATCTTCAACAAAATGGTTTTCAAAAATTCACGATTGTGGCAATTGATTCCCATCACGTATCGTTCTCACACTCATGATACCGTTACACTTCGATCTTTATTGTTACGTGTCCCGGTACCGTTATTTAAAACCTTGATACCAGGTGATCGGCCGATAAAACATCATACACTAGGCGATTACCGGAACTAAGCCATGTGACTAACTTGCATCAAGGAATTAATTTTAGATCTTCTGTTTTTGGTTATATTGATTTTGATTTTCTTTGCTTATTTCTTGGGCTATAAACCTAGTATTCCTTCGAAAAATAATCAGATGTGTTTTGGACGGATATAAATTAACTTGATTCTGAAATGGTTGAGATTCTATACATGCATGCACGTAGGAGATCGAAAGTACTTTAATGAACAGCACCAAATTAAGAACGGTTTTCTAAATGATAGGCTCAAATTTAATATTTGTCCTTGCAAGTTGCAAGAATCATTCCTCAGCCAGCAATTAATGGGGTATAGTGGGATGCTCTTCTGCACCATACAATATTTAGTGTGTGTGTATATATATATATATGCCACTCCCCCTCTAAACTCCTGTAACTTGTTAAATTCCAGACCTCGTTGATCTCGATCGAATTTCGATGATCCGAACCGTCCAACAATTTTTGTGAAAAATGGCTCGGATCATGCCCTTCCCGGTATTTTTTTTTATGATTTCTCGCGGGGACCCTAAAAAACACCTTTTAAACACATTGGACGGTTCGGATCATCGAAATTCGATCGGGGTGGGCCGGGTGGCGCTCAAAATTACTAATATATTTCTTTTCTCCGTTCCACAAAGATAGTCTATTATTAAACGACATGTAATTTTTGGCTAAAAATTCTAATTAGTTCTTTAATTTTGTGTCAAAAAAAATATAAGAAATTATAGTCGAAAGTACTTCATTTTTTTTATCCAAAAATTGGTGGTTTTTTTTTTATATATATTTTATAGTAGATTATATCTAGTAGCTGAACGAATACACATTTTCACATGTTAATAATCTATCAACATACCTAAACCCAAGAATTATATATTTTCATGTATTAATCACTCATCAATATGCTTCATGCAAAAAATAATCAATGTTTTTTAAAATAATAACACTATTCTTGTAATACAAAGATAATTTTTTTTAGACCAGGGGTGGCACGTACCATCCCTCACTCTTACCCTCCATCCCTATATATATACTCTACATGGGCACGGGCTCTGCGCATATATATAACAGTATAAGATTCCATAATAACTCATTTATTTCGATTTTGTGGTCTACAACGTATATTTAGTAAAAATAAATTATTGAAGTATATTTTAATGACTCCATCAACAAAAACCTTTCTTTTTCTTTTTGGTTGACGGTCAAAAGAGTCTAGGTCAATTTTCACACATCTCAATTGATCTCCTCCCGATTCCATGAAAGACATGCCATCTACTCTATGCTAGGACTAGAGATTCACGAAAACTCAGAGGCGGCTCTACATAGTGTGATAGGTGGTCAAGTGACCACCCTAAAAAAAAAAAGTGTTTAGATTATATGTAATTTTTTCTTCTTTTATTTAAGTTTTGTCATTTTTGAATACCCAAACTAAAAATATTTGAACACCCTTACCCAAAATATTTGAATAATTGGCCAAAAAAAAATCAGCCCACAAACCAATCCAATATAAAGCCATAAGAGGCTCCAAAGCTTCCCCTAGATGTTCAATTAAACAACCTAAATTGTTTTACATTTAATATTGCACGTAATAATTTTACTTTGAGTTTGTCTGAACAATTATTGTTAATGACAAAAATTTTAAAAATAGAAAGAGCAAAAAATTTCTATTGGATTTCTTGCTCTGGTTTTTCTCTAAACACCAATCAACTCTATATCTTCAATAAATAAGATTTAATTTTGCTTAGCCTAAAAAATAAAATTCACCAGGAACATGCAATTGTGACAGATATCTTATGTATTTTCGTATTATTCGGTCTCATTATTCAAACTAATAAAGAAAAATTGGTGTATGTATTGCTAGTTAATAGAACTATTAGAGCTAAGCTAATTCTTGAACATCATGTTAAAAATTTCTGGAGCTGCCACTGCGAAAACTCACAATGCCCGATGTTACTTCTAGTATTTTTATTGCAATCTCATGTCGGTCAGAACTAGCTGTAAACGCTTAATTTCAAGGCTGAATTTTGAATAATGATCAACTACTTAAAATAATTTTTCCGATCGAACACCAAGCCACTCCAAATTAATTTCCATCCACTAAGACCACAATTCACAAGGAATCCTTACCCACTTATATACTTCTATTTAAATTGGAAACAATCATAAACATCTGTAAATATGACTCTTGAGAGTGACATCTAACAAAAAAAATTGAAGAACTAGGCTTTAGCTAGGCTTTATAGCAATCAGCGCACAACCAATTGTTTTTTATTTTGTATTTTTAATTCATTCATCATGTAGAATAGTTTTTGTAACTTATTAGTGGTGGCACTAGAAATTGTTATCGTTGGGGTCCTTCACATATTTAAATTCCAGTTGTTCTACAGAGAAATTACTTCAAATTACAACTAAAAAAATTAATCATTTTGTCTGAGGGAGGAGGATGGAGATAAACGAAAATGTTAGGAAATATGAAAAGTATCCTCAAAAGTGTCTAGGAAAGGGGAATGAATTGCTCAACATCACTTTTAGGAATATTTTTCACGTGTTGTACCATTCTTTAGGAGATAAAAAAAAAATGTGCTTGGAAGGGGAGAAAGAGAGAATGAGAGAGGAGGGGATATGAAAGTACACGAGAGTTATGGAGCCTTGAGGTGTCGATTGAGCTAATTTTTCTTAAATTTACTCGAAAATGTAATCTGCCCATGATGAATGACTCAGATCATTTGTGTGAGACCTTAAAGTGGGCCCAACATGTCATTTGTGCACAATCTGTCAGAGAGAGAGAGAGAGAGAGAACAGAGGAGTTAACTCTGTTTATTTTCATTTGTAAAAAAAAAATTTAAAAATTGATGGAATGGGACGGTAGGGGCCTATTGATGGATGTTTAGGTGTTGTTTTGTTAACAACAAGAGTTCAGATGTTTTTTTCGAGAATTCACTAAAAGTTTAGAATTTTTTTAGAATATTTCCAAATATAAATATTGCCAACTCTTCTAAAAATGAATTATATTTGTCCTTATATAAATGTAGATGGATTAATTTAGACACAACTAGGCAATGGGCAATTATACCCACCCTAAATCCCTATCTTAAAATTGCAATCGTGCATCCGTTTCTTGTTCGCATTGTATGTAGGGGCGAATTTGGAATTTTAATGGAGGCAAATATCTAGCAACTAGCTCTCACAATTTTGTATACAGGCTTAATAAACAAGAAAAAATTTAATTAATTAAAATGCTAAACAAAAGAGATATATTATATTATAACCAAAAAGAGTATCCATTCATAACAAATCATTTCATTACGATCACGCCAAATTTTTATATTTTGATATTGATGAACGATTGCCTCATTTTCAATCCTATGAATAATCCCTATCCCAATATACACAATCAACCTACCATGCATCTATTGATCACCCATTCAGCTACCCACAAACTATAGAAAGGGAAAATAAAATACACTTAAGATAAATTCTAATTTTATTATAAATTGTATTAATAGCCCTAACTTAGTTAAACATTCAAAGTCCTACATTAAAAGTAAGCAACACATATTCAAAACACGAAACACAACGACTTGGTACACGTAATTTGTTTCCCTAAAACAGTGTCAATGAGAATTCTTTACGACTACAACATGTAATTACTTAATAATAGTAATGACAAAAACTTAATTCACAAGTAGACTAGACCACAAAACACAAAGAGATCAAGCAAATGAAATAAGTTGGCCAAGGTTGTAATTTTCCAATATTACTTAAGACAAGATAGAGAGAAGAGAGTACAATTCTTAGGACAAAATATCCAAAATAACAAAAAAAAAAATCTATACATATCTCTGAGAGGAATTCCAATTGATTGGGGTCTGTGGATTCCCCTTGCCCTTATGTGTTGGTGATCATGTATTTGAGCAAACCACCATGCAACTCTTTTCCTATATAGTGTGCATTACCCTCAAATTCGTAAAACAAGAGAGGGAGGTGAGAGGGAGAAGTAGATAGATTTGAAGATCAACAATTCAAAAGTTTAGGGATGAAAATGAAAGAAATTTATAACTTTAGGGACTCTTCGTGTGAATAGTATGTGTTTCTTATTTTCTTCCTGAAAATGAAAACAATAAACCCACATCAAAAACCCTAAACCCTAAATCCGTGTTTTTCTTCTTTGAACATAACTATAGTCTCGCTGTAACCAGCTCCTGAGCTCCATTGCATTAGCTTCGGATTTAGAGAGAGAGAGAGAGAGAGCGAGAGAGAGAGAATTAAACATGGCGTCTGTGACTTTGAAGAAGAACTACCGCTGTGTTCAATCTCTGCAACAGTTCTACACCGGTGGACCCGTCGCCGTCTCATCAGACGGATCTTTCCTCGTCTGCGCCTGCAATGAAACGATCAAGATCGTCGATTCCTCAAACTCTTCGATTAAATCGACCATCGAAGGTGATTCAGAACCCGTCACAGCTCTCGCTCTTAGCCCCGATGATAAATTCATCTTCTCTGCGGGCCACAGTCGGCAAATTAGGGTTTGGGATATATCCTCCCTCAAGTGTTTGCGCTCTTGGAAGGTACTCTGAAACAATTCCTTTGTTATATTCCCGTCTGGACTATGCTATATATACTCATACTTTTACTGAAATTTGAGTAAAAGCTTAATTTGAGATGAAACACTCCAATGGGGCAAACCCAAATCTTTGCACAAATTTGAGTAAAAGCTTCATTAATGGCATGATTATAAATTTGGGAGAGACTTGCAAATTTTTGGGTAAAATTTGAGTGTCCCTTAATTTGAGTAAAACTCAGTTTGGCATAGGTCTGAGTAATGAGTGGAGTGGAAATATAAGGGGGGGTTTTAATCAAAATTTGAGTGCGAATAAAAAGAAGGGGTAGGGGTTGGGCTGGGCTGGATATGCTCTGATGTATCTATACAAGTGTATTCAATAGTCTTGCTGCAGCTTAGGTGCTGCAGTATGACTGTTTCCGTCTTGGAAGATACAGTTTGTAACTTAGGCTTATGGGTCAAAAACAACTTGTAATTGTGAAAGCCTGAGTTTTGAGAAGATTCATTGTCAAAAATCATGTCCATTGCAAATATAGGGTTTGTTTCATGCTGCTTGAATAGGTGCAACTTGCGACTTTTTCTTTCCTTTGGGATTGCTTCTTTTAGCTTACGAATAAAAAACAAGTTAAAAATCTGTGTTTTTAGAAGCTCAATTTTGATGCTATATGGTTTTGGGTTTTCACTTATCAGCGTTTACCATAAGTTTGGCTGCGAGCCTGCGACTAACAAGCACAATGTTTATGTATTTTGAATTCTGCTTCTAAATTATCAGTTTTTACTGTAAGCTCAGCTATATTTTGGTTCACATTTGATGAAATTCTTTGGGTGAAGAAAGTTTGTAAATGGTGTTATGTAGGGACACGAAGGTCCTGTGATGGGCATGGCTTGTGATGCGTCAGGTGGATTGCTGGCAACTGCAGGGGCTGATAGGAAAGTTCTTGTATGGGATGTTGATGGCGGATTCTGCACGCATTTCTTTAAAGGTCACAAAGGGGTTGTGACTAGTATAATGTTTCATCCTGACCCGAATCGACTGATTGTAAGTTCTGTCTTGTGCTTGGAAGAATTGTCATTGTGTTTCAAGCATTATATTGCTTTAGATGGATTGTGTAATGCCCTTGGTCTATGTAGCACGGACACGGATACAAATATGGACACGGACACAGACACGGATACGGCAATTTTGAAAAAAGGGTCACGGATACGGCGGGGGACACGGCAATATATATATATATATATATATATATATATATATATATATTATAAAAAAGATTTAAAAATTAAAAATTTAAAGAATGATAATTACAGTTTGACCCCAAATTTTTTTAAAAAATTACAATTTGACCCCTGAAAATTTGAAAAATTACAAATTGACCCCAAAATTTTTATAAAAAATTACGATTTCCCCCTGCCGTGTCTCCGCCGTGTCCCCCTTATGTATTCCGCCGTGTCCCATACGGCAATACGGCGCTGCCTAGGAGTGTCGGTGCTTCATAGCCCTTGGTGATTATGTTGGACAAAACTGTATTGTGAAAACTTACGGAATGGGGAGCATTTGTTAAAACCTAATGATCAGAAAGTTAAAATAAGGCCATGAACTTTAGCTGACATGTATGATGCACACATTAGCTGGAATCTGAACCTAGGATTTTTGTAGTTTCGTCTTGATGAATGCAAAATCATGTTGTGAACTCTCGTTTTATTCTTGCTTAAATTTTCCATGATTAGATCAACTACAGTACTCTCTCTTTTGTTTGGTAGACATGTGGGGAAATTCTTTCCAGAGACATTGCTTCTTGCTATTATTAGGTATTTTGCAATGAAATTCCCTCCTTATCCTCCGAGAAGAGCGTCAGTTCTTGGTGGGGTATGGTACACGGATTTCTTGAATGGCCCCTTGGAATTTAATATATCAATCAACAGACTTCCTATGTTTGTCAACCAGGAGCTTGTGGAGAGCTACTTAATGCCCCTTTATGTGGCTTTGTTCAGGAAAATTGCAAATATTCTCTTCTGCGAGGGCTCAATCCTTCCCGAGTTTTTTGTTCCCACAAGTCGTTACTTCTTCTGTTGGTTAAGGTTTGGCTGACCATTTTACATTTTATTTGTAGCTTTTCTCTGGAGGTGATGATGCAACTGTTAAGGTCTGGAATCTTGCAACCAAGAAATGCATTGCAACACTAGATAAACATTTCTCAACGGTGACTTCCATGGCTGTATCTGAAGATGGATGGACTTTGCTTAGTGCTGGAAGAGATAAGGCATGGCCCAGATTTTTTAGTCTTGCTTTCAGTTACTTTATGCAGATAATTCTGTGTTAGATAGGTGTTTATATTTTTGGCTTCATGAGTATATTTTTCAGTCTTTTAGGTCGACTAGAACTCTAGTTATGAGTTTTAAGTTGCTTTCTAGGGAATTTTAGAAAGTACTCCCTTCGTCCCATATTGTTGGGCTTCTTTCCTTTTTTGGATGTCTCAAAGAATTGTCTATAAGTTTTAATTTAGTAAGTTTTTTATATTCAATATGGATCTTGTTTGATAGATTTCAATTAGTTTTGTTGAACAAAGTTGTTGGAATGACGAGAAACATTATAGATTATGAGATATAAACAATTCTTTGAGACATTCAAAAAGGTAAAGAGGCCCAACAATAGGGGACGGAGGGAGTAGAGAATTGAGATTAAATTTCCAAATTCAAGAGACCAAAGAGGAATTATGTCCAATGGGGGACCAAAGAGGAAGAGTTGGACTACTTGTACTGAGCGATGCATGTTTTGTTACTGTTGTGCAGATCCCTGTAGTGTACTTGAAATAACTTCCTTTGCCTCATTAGTTCAAGTAAACTTGAAAAGCCTCTCAAATCTATTCCTGTTTTCGCTACCTTACTAAATGTTAGAAAAAAAAATTGCGAAAATATTCATTACATAGGCTGGTAGTTTTGGGCTCTGTTGTGTCTGGACGGGTTCCGGTATTTTTTGCCTTTTATTAAATGGTATGATTTATATGTTGATAAAAGCTCCTTAAAGTTCTTATACACTTTTTGTTGCTTGTTAGAAGAAGACATAGCGTGTTCAAATTCTTGTACAATTTCTTTGTTGATAAATTTTATGCTGGAGCACTTCAGTCATCTTCTTGTTTGTATACTTTATAAACTTCTTCAATCTGATCAAACAACCAACGTTAAGACTTAAGATGTAGCCAACCATATCTTAAGAAAGGCTTATTTGGTTTTGTTGACTAACACTTCTGGAATTTCTGCATTTTCGTTCTTTTTCTGAGCTTTTTCATTATGGTTTATGCGTTGCCAGTTTTTATTATGGTTACATGGGTAATAGTTTTGACTTTATTCACTTGTTATCTTTTTCCTCTTATTATGTGTTAGTTGCCTGATGATGTGTTTTCTTATTTCAGGTTGTAAACTTGTGGGATCTTCATGACTATGGATGCAAAGTCACTGTACCAACATATGAGGGTCTTGAAGCTGTGTGTGCAATCCCTTCCTCATCTTCTCTCGCTTCTTGTCTGGACAAACATCAACATAGGAAGAAAAGTAGTTCACCTACAATCTATTTTATCACAGTTGGTGAACGTGGGATTGTACGTGTATGGAACTCCGAAGGGTATGTTGCCTCAACAATCTCTCTTCAGTTGGTTGTTGGATCCCTTCTCTTGCAGCTGTTCAGTTCCATTGAGCTTATCATTTTGTGTTGATTATTGTGCTTGTCTTCATTCTGCAACAGTGCAGTTTGCATTTTGGAGCAGAAGGCTTCAGATGTCACTGTCAAATCTGATGACGAAGATGTGAAAAGAGGCTTCACTGCTGCTGTTATGTTACCCTTAGATCAAGGACTGCTGTGTGTGACGGCTGACCAGCAATTTCTTTTCTATTCCCTAACTGATCTTGAAGGTTGTTTGAAGATAACAATAAACAAAAGGCTTGTTGGATACAATGAAGAGATTGTGGATATGAAATTTCTGGGTGAAGATGAACAATTTCTTGCTGTAGCTACGAGCGTTGAACAGGCAAGTTCCTCAACATTTCCTTTTGCTGAAAAAGCTTTCGTTGCAGGTGTACTATGTCAGGATTGGTTTCTCCCTTTTCCGTCTGAGCTGTATGATAGTTGATCTTGAACCTTAGTATAGATAAATAATAATAATAATAATAATAATAATAATAAAAGAAAGAAAGAAAAGTAAAGAAAAGAGGTTGATTTATCTGTTATGTGAGTGCGTTGCAGAGGTCTGTTTACTGGAAGTGTTAAAGATGGCTGAAGTTTAATACTCCATCCGTTCCATTTTGTTTGTCCATTAGTCCTCGTCTCTTTTGTTTCAATTGCCTATATCTTTCAATATGGATCTTCAATAAATATGCAATATGGATCTTTTTCATAAATTTCAACATATGCAATATGGATCTTATTTGATAGACTTCAATTTGTTCTATGATACAAAGTTTTTGAAATCATGAAAAACTTCAGAGATTGAAAGCTATAGGCAATTGAAACAAAAGAGACAAAAGGAATTATGGACAAACAAAATAGGTAGGACGGAGTAACAAACTTTTGGTCTCAAGCGCCAATTGGGGTGAAAAACTGAGTTTTGACCACTTTTGTCTTGTTCCCTTTTTCAAATAGGGCGATAGGTGAGTTATCAGGATGGCAGTTCCCCCCCCAAATTAGAGTTTAAACAACAGCCTAAGGCCTCCTACTATAGCCTACTAAAATGATTGAATGTAGAAGGTAAGAAGTACCTTCAATGAGAAAAGTCCGCCGGTACAAACTAGAAACAACTGAATGATAGAAAATGAAGTTGAGTAATAAATGTGGGACTACGAAAGCAATTCATGCAAGTTGATGGATTAATGTTCGTATACCCACAGATTCAGTCATTGTCTGTCTTTCTATTTTGCTTCCTTTGGTAGAGGTAGATATTTTCCAGTGTTTTACCTTGACTCACACTTTTGGCCTTTTTTGCCTCTTCCAACCATAGGACTCAGGAGCCTCTTTGTTGGAATCTTGGGTGTCTTGTTGGTATCTTGCTAACAGGAGCCTCTTTGTTTTTTTTTTTCTCATTTCTTTGTATTTTGTTTCCTGTATGGTTTTAATTTAAAAAAAAAAACGAGAGGTGAAGGGGTAGGAGTAGTTTTTGCGAGTAGCTGTTGTAGGAGGGTTGTGTCTCTTCGTAGCTCTCTCAGTGCATTTCTATTCCTATTGTAATGATTTTATTTTTATCCTCTGGATAATAAAATTTTCTTTTGCCGATCAAAAAAAAACCATAGGACTCAGTTTTCTATGTGTCTTGCTATGTGGGATGAACGCAAGACCTTTAGGTGGTACCTTGTCATACTTAAACAAAACACTGTGTATCACATGAAATGTTAACTGAGATGCTGTGCTTCAATATCAAATTCTAGTTTCGAGTTGAAGGTTGATTTACAGCTAGGTTCCAGGGTCGCTCTTCTATGTTAGGACCATGAAACAGAAAAGAGAAGCACACCTAATACCTATCTTAACCAGCTACAAACAAACTCTCATGTATTATGATCTAATTTGAGATGTTGTATTAAGTACAAATGTGAAAAAATAGGCTTGAAAATGTGGTGTGACCCTATACGTATTAGATAGTCATAGGTAGCTTCAAATGTGTGGCCATCACGGGGACTATATTATCGTGACTTATATGTGCAATGACTGTTTGCTTGTGAGAAATGTGAATTTGTTTGTGACGTGCAGTCCTGATTCGTAACATAATTATGGCTTATGCAGGTTCGAGTGTATGATCTTGCATCCATGTCATGTTCCTACGTATTGTCAGGTCATACTGACATTGTTCTATGCCTTGATACCTGTGTATCAAGTTCTGGAAGAACACTTGTTGTTACGGGAAGCAAGGACAACAGTGTAAGTTTCCTTTCCTGCTTCTGGCATGGGGTGGATTTCTTCTTTTTTATTTTTGGATTCTGTTTTCTACTTTGCTTCATAGTTATGATAATTTCAGCAGCATTTTGATTGCTTGCGCTCACATTCAAGAGTTTTATCCAAGTTTGACTTCTGACAATCTATTTAAAGGACTTAAGTACCTGGCGCAATAATGGTTTCATCATAGGACTCTAAATTGATACTCCCTCCATCCCGCAAAGATGGTCAATTATTCCATGTTGGGATGCCACAATAAAGATTGTCCATCTTTTTAACTAATATAAGGAAATGGTGGATAGAAGGCACTTTGACTCTTCGAGACCAAGGGAGCAGAGCAGCCAAAAATGACTAATAGAATCAGGTGCACGGAGCTGGATTGCCATGGGCACAAGCTAGGGGCATGGCATTACTATCTAAATGATCATGTTTGGCGAGTGCGAGTGTTTGGGGATTCCAAAATTTTGAAAATTTTCCAAAAAAATAATGTACCATCCCATTTTGCCCTTCCTTTTCTCTCACATTAATAACTTATGTTTCAAGAAACATCCCATCAAGGGCAAAAATTAGAAAGTTGACTCAAGTAGTATGTCCATTTTGCCCCTCCTTTTCTCTCACGTTAATATTCAAGAAACACCCCCATCAAGGCCAAAAATTGGAAAGTGGACTCAAGTAGTAATTATGTTCCCTTAAAATGTTGGTTTCCCTATGAGGGTCCAACAACGGAGGTAGTATTAGAATATTAGTTGTTACAATTGCTATTTTCTTGAGTCATCCAATATTTCCTTTGGGCCTCGTTTGATTCGCGGACTAAAAAAGGTGGGATTGATAGTCCTGGGATTAATAGTCCTGGACTATTGGTACTGGTATTAATTTAGTCCTGAATCCTTCACAATCCCTTGTTTGATTCACACAGGATTAATGTCAGTATATCCCATGTTTAACGCTAATCCCATGTTTGGTTCTCATAACTAAATTTTGGGATTATTTTCAAGACTATTTCTCTCTCTCCCTCTCCTCCCACAAATTTCATTCTTCCATCGAAACCAGAAGCAAAGTAAAAAATAAATAAAAATTAAAAGGGACAAACAGATCTGAAGTGAAATCGGAGACAGAGTTCATTCTTCAACGCACTATTCAAAACCAGAAACGAATATGAAACCAGAACAAAAGTTCATTCTTCCATCGAAGTTCATCGAATATTTGCTCAACGCACTATTTAGATTAATTGAAAAAAACAGATCTGAAACAGGTTGGGCAAACACCCCCATGGTAATTCCACATATATCCAGGAGCAAGAAAAATGGATCAAATTCAAGTCTATTAACATCCAGCACATGGAATGAATCTCCAAACTTCAAACAGGTTGGGCAAATAGCTGTAACCCATATTATACATACATACATATATATATATATATATATATATATATATATATATATATATATATATATATACACACATAAAGATTGAGACAATGGAATTACCATGGAGGTGAAGCCAGACCAGTGTAAATGGCGAGGTGGTAGGCATCAACGTCGTGGTGGTGATAATGATAGTCACCAGGAAGGGGAGAGAGAGAGAGAGAGAGAGAGAGAGAGAGAGAGAGAGAGAGAGAGAGAGAGAGAGAGAGAGAGCAGGCGTGGGAGGAAGAAGAAGAATGGAACTGTACGAGTATTTCCATGGCAATTTTGTAATTGTAAACTCTCCCCTTCCGTGTGTTTTGTCCCGGACAAAATAGTCCCACACCCCCCAAGTATTACACAATTCCGTACGTATTGGATTAAAATTGTCCTGGGATTATTAATCCCATGCGATTTTTCAGGAACCAAACGAGGGACTATGTGGGATTAGATACAAATAGTCCAATCACAAGTACCTAATACCTAAATCAAACGAGGCCTTGGTACATATCTGCTCCAACTTCTCTTTTGTTCAGCATATGTGGAGTTCATGTCTACTTCTCTAATTCCGTTTTCTCATAGGTTAGGTTGTGGGAAGCTGAAACCACGCGTTGCCTTGCAGTTGCTGTAGGTCACATGGAAGCTGTTGGAGCTGTTGCTTTCTCGAAGAAACGACGGAACTTTGTTGTTAGCGGCAGTAGGTGAGCAAGCGCTTAGCCGCTTAAATAGAAGCCAACAAGTTATTAGGGTAACCTGTACTAAAGGTTTATGTTTCAGGTTTGTGCATGTGACTTCATGGATTGTGGTATGGACAGACAGAGTTACAGTTTGTCCTCAGAAAAGAAAATTAAAATTTGGACTAGTAACTACCTCCTGTGCAGCTCGGTTTATACGTCTTATAATTCTATTATGGTGCTGAGTGGGTTGAATATTAGACTTTCTCCTCCCTTCAGCTATGTTTGACTAAACATTATTTTATTTTCTCTGAGTTGAATTCCTTTTGTCATCATATCTAGTGATCGCACACTGAAGGTCTGGAGTTTGGATGGTCTCTCAGATGACATGGATCAGTGTACCAATTTGAAAGCAAAAGCGGTTGTAGCAGCACATGATAAGGATATAAACTCTCTGGCAATTGCTCCAAATGATAGTTTTGTTTGCAGTGGTTCCCAGGTAAGTAAATCACGAGGCACGCCGCTTATTTGTAGTTTTAACTTTTAAGTGTTAACTTTCTTATTGGACGGCTTGTTATAGGTTAGAGGAAGGGCATAGGTTACTTCAGGCCACTTTCTCAAGGTTGATCTAATTCTCTCCCTCTCTGAATGATCAGGACCGAACTGCTTCTGTATGGAGGCTTCCAGACCTAGCATCTGTGGTGGTTTTAAGAGGTCACAAAAGAGGGATTTGGTCAGTAGAGTTTTCTCCGGTTGATCAATGTGTTATAACAGCTTCAGGAGATAAGACGATAAAGATATGGGCTATATCTGATGGTTCATGTTTAAAAACATTTGAGGGGCATACATCAAGTGTATTTAGAGCATCATTTCTTACTCGTGGGACACAGTTTGTTTCATGTGGTAATGTGGCTTTTACTTTATCTGTTAGTGCTATTATTTTTAACGCTTCTTTTTTCCTGATCTACTATTCCCGGGGAAATTTTGCATGGCATTTTTAGGTGCTGATGGTTTGGTGAAGCTGTGGACTGTTAAGACCAATGAGTGTATAGCTACTTATGATCAACACGAGGACAAGGTTATGACCTAGCTTCTAATGTTCTTCCCTTATCTCCTTCTATATATACCAAAGTCCAAAACCGGAGGTTGAGATTTTCTTGACCTTTGAGTTTGCATTTGTGTTTATCTCTGGTTGATAGTAGGAGCTAAATCGACTTGAAACAATGCTTAGTCAGTTACATGATTTTTCATCTGCATTTCATCGCAGCATGGGTAGTTGTGTACTGATATGTCATCTGTATTTCATCTTCTTCTTTAATAGCACTGTACTGTCGGTTTTGGATTATAGTAATTACTGCAGGTTACACAGTTTTCCTCCCTTGATTGGTAATAGTAATAAACTGAAACATTGTGGTAAAGTTAATTACTTCTCATGGTAATTGAAGGATTTAGTGATTTCCAAGTTGGCAAGTAGTGCAAAAACTGTAGCTAAACACAAGTGGTCCAACTCTTGATGCATGATTAGTTCCATGAGTACCCAAATATTGAACCGTGTATTCACCTATTCAGAATAAGCACCCTATCCCTGATAAGTTTTAGCCAAACACAAGTGGTCCAACTCTTGATGCATGATTAGTTCCTTGAGTACCCAAATATTTTGAACCATGTATTCACTGCAGCAAACATGACGGTATAGGGGGGCCACTATTTCAGTGGTATTCTATGAGCAGCCACTTTGTGCATTTATTGCCAACGGTTAGGTCTGTCTCCAATCCATCTGTTTCAGTGGTACTCTGGGAGCAACCACTTTGTGCATTTATTGCCAAAGGTTAGGTCTGTCTCTTATCCATCCCCCGCTCATACCCCCAATTATTGGGGACTAAATGGGTTATGTTATTGTTATTGTTGTGTTGTATTCACCTTTTCAGAATAAGCACCCTATCCCTGATAAGTTTTATTTCATTTCTCGAACATCCAACTTCCTTCCCTGTCTTAATAGTTTTGACCCCATACTTATTTTCCCAGTTAGATTTTAAAATTATTGCATTTACTTACCAGTTTTCAAACCATCCTGTTCTAGTACTTGATTTTTTGAAAGCATTATTTTGTCAAGGATTACAGCCACAGTGGCATCCCTTGCCCGGTGGTTGCCTTTAGGTCGTCTTCTTTTCCTCATTGTGTTATCTGCAGGTTTGGGCCTTGGCTGTCGGGAAGAAGACAGAAATTCTTGCAACTGGTGGCAGTGATGCAGTTATCAATTTGTGGCATGACTCTACTGCTGCTGAAAAAGAGGAAGCTTTCCTTAAAGAAGTGAGGCATCTGACTTGTTCCCCTCAATATCTTATTTTTATGAAATGCCTCGTGACAGGAGAATTTTGTGTTTTGTGGTTTTACACTATGTTTAGAGACATTGGTAAAATTTATTCGAGTCCATTGCATACCTGCATAGGTTACCATGTTCTTACTCGTTTTTACAATCAAGTTCATTTGTTGGATGTGCAGGAAGAAGGGGTTTTAAGAGGTCAAGAACTAGAAAATGCTGTATCAGATGCTGACTACGCTAAAGCAATCCAACTTGCTTTTGAGCTCCGCAGACCTCATAAACTTTTTGAGTTATTTGCTGAACTCTGCAGGTTAGTGGTAATCTCTTTGTTTTGTCTAGTCTATATGCCAGTACAATTAATTTGATTTGAGTTCCCTGCAGGAAGAGAGAGGCTGAAGTTCAGGTAGATAAAGCGCTTCATGAGCTTGGCAAGGAAGAATTTCGTCTACTTCTTGAGTATGTTCGAGAATGGAATACAAAGCCAAAGCTTTGTCATATAGCACAGTTTGTGCTTTTTCGAGTTTTCAATATTCTTCCACCAACAGAGATTCTTGAGGTTTTATCCTTTTTCTCAATTCTGGCTCTAGCTTTTATATGTTAAAAAAGTGACGGTACTTCAAATCTAGATAAAGTTGATAATGTTAATTGCTTTATGAATGTTTAGAAGTTGCTTTAGTTTGGTTAGGTTAGGATTATTTCATGTTTTTTAAAATATGCTTTTTGATGGTGTTTCAGATCAGAGGCGTTGGAGAACTTCTTGAAGGTCTTATCCCATATTGTCAAAGGCATTTCAGTCGGATGGACCGGCTGGAGAGAAGCACATTCCTGTTGGATTACACTCTGATGGGGATGTCTGTGATCGAGCCTCAAATCAAGGGAAGAGAGGCGAAAGAGATGCCTGAAATGCAAGCTGATACTACAGGTGCAGATGAGGAGCCTTCATGGGCCGAAGCTGATGATGATAAGGAGCAAAAGCAGACCATTGATGAGGTAAAAGAGAGGTCCTCTTCAAAGAAACGGAAGTCGAAGAAATCAAGAGACGTTGCGTATAAGAAAGTGAAGGGTGTAGCTCAGGCAAAAGTTTCAGCCATTTCATCTCAGGCATGACAGATGAGATGATGTACAAAACCATGTATTTGTTCAATTTTGACCCCAATAGTGATTCTTCTTGTCTCACTATTTCATTGTTTATGTAGAAAACAGTGTGTACAATTGTTAAGTTATTCCACATCCTCTATCTCAAGATGGGATATTACCAAGGAAATGTACCCTTTTTTTCATCAGATATCAAGGAATGTGATCATCTCTAGTTTTCCAAAGGAATAGAGCCGGATGGTTCGGTCCGTTTTTTTCTCTTTCCGGGGTTCACTTTGATGGTCTGAGCCTCATTTTTGGCTTTCAAGATAAACTTTTTGGCTTTCGAGACAAATGTATTCCGAAATTAAGTTAATTGATGTGTGTAGAAAATTACTTTTGGCTAAAAAGTGCATATTCACCCTACCGAATTTGACATCTCGAAGTTCCTTTCTTTTTCTTTGTTGAAAACCTGACAAGGGAACAATGGCAAGATTTATCCACTTGCGTACCCGTTGTATGAATTTTTTTTTTTTTTTTCCTGCAAGGCTGTAGCTCAATGTTTTCCCACTCATCTTGGTACACAGAAGAATTAAGATCCACGTGCCACAGTTTTTCTCCCTATCGTAGGCTAGTTTTATCCGGGATAGGGTAATGGATCGGTCTTAACTCTTTCATTCAGGGAGAGTTTTTGAATGGATTATTTGATTTTATCATCTTCTTTTCTGAATAGATTTTATCACACTAAATTTTATCAATCATTTTTTAAACTCATAGTGGTTCACATATCACCTAGATTTTATTTATTGGGAAAACAAGGTGATTTTATCACTCTCTCATAAAACACCAACTAAAATCAACTTTCTCATTTTATCTCATAAAATCCATTCAATAACTCCCCCTCAGTTATTTTGTTGGGTCTTATATATATATATATATATATATATATATATATATATATATATATATATATATGTGTGTGTGTGTGTGTGTGTGTGTGTGTGTGTGTGTGTTGGTTTGGCATGTGTATGGATGTATGGTTGTACTTTCTCACTCTTTGATACTATCAAGAAAAACGTGGGTGTCGGTTAAAGTAGCACGTGACAATACTCAACGCGCTTCTCAACTGTCCAAAGTGTTTTAGACGGTTCGGATTTTAGGAAGAGAAAGAGGGGAGAGGGAGGCAGGAAGAAATCTGAACCGTCGAAAACACTTTTAAACGGCTGAGATGCTTGCTTGGCACCACGTTAGCCGTACCCTATTTGCACCCAAATTTTTCTCGATGGATGGAGGTTCAGTATTTAAATGACTTTAAAAGTAGTGTGTTTATTGAAAAAAGTAATGCATTTTGTTCATAATTCTGTCAAAAATTAGGGTTCACCTGTAATATATCCATGTCGACTCTCGTCTTTCTTCTTCTCACCTCATTAACCGATTTGCAGTTTTTTTTTATAACTTTATTAATTAAAAAGCGTATTTTTAAACTTTATTTCCATAGTACGTGAAAACGTTTTTGGCAAACATCTTTTATGAAAAACGCGGTTCCATTTCACGCTTTCGCAGTGAATTAAGAAGGATTCATCCCAAAAAATTAAGTTAATCCTAATTTGGCTTTAAACACACGCTTTCTAAAAACGTGGTTACTTGGTTCCTAAGCATGCTTTATGTGTGTTATAAACGGAAAAAAAGAAAAAAGAAATAGTAACAGCGTGATTACCAAACACGCGTCTAGAAGACGCCTTTGTCAACCACGCTTTTCCCTTGGCAGAAGTTTCTGAGCTTCTTCTCCGACATCCAAAAGCGAGCTAGAGAGAGAGAGATAGAGACATCGATCAAAATAATGAGGAACCTCCGTCCTCTAAAGCGATTCGCCAACAGCTCGACCCCCATTTCTTCTGCTGCATCGGCTCTCTCTTTCTCTTCTCAACGCGTTAAGTCTTTCTTTCCCTCCTCAAATTCCTCTCCTACTGTTTCCTTTGCTTCCGTTTTTTTGGAAATTGCGTGCTTTTATACTGTCTATTTGCTAGTATTTTGCAGTCGAATTCAACGATATGCCCACCGCTCGTTCTTTTAATCACAGCGCTGTTAAGCTATTAAAAAAAAATTCCTCCTTTGTTCAGTAATTATAGCTATGTAGATAATGGTTGGATTTATTTGGGTGAACTAATAGTTACTGATTACCAAATTAATTACTTTTAATCACTGTGCTGTTAACTCGCATTGCGTAAAAAAAAGCCGGAGCTTTTATCCAAGTAACCAGCTGCTCCAGAAAAATAATTCGCTTCATTATTCATCCCTAGTTATACCTCCATGTCGCGATATGGATCTCTTCAACAAATATAAATTCGTAATGCAATAATTCTATCGGGAAAAAATCGCATAATTGGCATGCACTGCCGAATTGTTTTTATGTTGCGTCAAAAACAATAAGTTGCATACATACAAATATATGCTTATACTCATTCTGTCTCTTGTAGCTGTGATTGCGTGAAAATAGACCTACACTTTTTCCTGTTAGACCTTTTTGGGAGTTTCCAAGTCTATGAGCTTGGAATAGCATCAACCTACGTTTAAGAACAAGAACCGGTCGAACTTTGCCCTAAATTCTAACGTGTGAATTGAAATTGTGAGGGTTTTGTACCTATAATTAGTTTGATGCAATTCCAAGCTCAGAGACTTGAAAACTCGCAAAAAGCTCCAACAGAAAAAAGTATAGGGCTATTTTGTGCAATCGTAACTACAAGAGGGAAAATGGGTTGAACTTTGCCATAAATTCTAACATGTGAATTGAAATCGCACGGTTCTTGTTCCTATACGTAGGTTGATGCTATTTCGGGAAGTAGTTAGTTTAGGAGGTCAAAATGACATGGTTTCCTATAGGAAGCAAACAAAATAAGAACAAAGAGAGTATATATGCATATACTAACATGCATTAGTATCCACCAGATGTTGGGAAAGGGGTTTTAACTTCTGAGATCTAGTGCAGTGTCACAGAACTTGAAAAAAAAATTTGATTGAAGGCACACTTGAGGTTTTCGTTTGTCTTTGTTATTTGAAAGTATCCTAGCAGAGGGATTACTCCTGACCTTGCAAATGAAATTTCATTGTTGGTAACTTCTTTGACCCTATCAAAAGGCTTGTTTTGAAGTGCTTATTCTAACAAGATTCTTTTGTTGTGTTTTTGGCTTTTTGCAGAATACAGTTTCAGCACCTATTGATGAAGTTCCTAGGTGATCCAAGTTTTCCGGAAATATATGTGTCTTCATAATTTCTTTTGATTTGTTTCACTATTATACTGCTCTTTTGTTATAGAGGGAGGGTATGCTCTTACTCTATTTGTCTTTGAAGAAGGGTCTCCATGTACAGACTAGCAAGTTACCTTTGGTTTCTTATGAAATACTTTGATGCGATCATACAGCTTGCACTCATTTGATCTGTAATCATCGCGAGCAACAATTTAGAACATGAAGCACAATCAGGGCTCAATTACAGATGACCTGTAATAGTACTTTGTTTGCCTGATACTCTAGCTATTACTGTTGCTTTTTTTTTTTTTTTTTTTTTTTTTTTGTCACAGTTGCCAATTAGTTGTTGTTATTTAGATTTGACCCTTGGTCTTGTGCATGGGGTCATATGGTGCCTACCAACTTAGCTACCACGCCACTTGTGCTATTGGTGTGTTTACACCTCCGTTCTTATCATCTTTTTTTATTCTGGGATTGTGAGTTTCCCATTTTTAGTGACGGTGCTAAAAGCCATTTTTCGGTTTTGTCCTTATTCAAATTTTTTTAGCGTTTGTTAATTTTGTGTTGAACTTTTGGTGATTATTGGTTCGTCCCAACAAGAGGATTTGGGGGGAAAAAAATTATGACTCTTACCTATCTTTTGGGGAAAGAATCAACTTTTAGCACTTTTATTTGCTAAAAAAAATTGGTGGTAAATTTTGCTAAACAAATTATGATTGTTACCTATTTGCTAAAAAATGCTTTTAGCAGTGTCACTAAAAATGGGAAGCTCAATCACCAGTATGATTTGGAAGATCGTGCTTTTACTTTTAGTTACACGGTGCTTCCCAATGTTGATAATTCCTTTTTCCAAATTTTTGTTCATTGCAAACTCATTTCCACAACATTTTCTTATGTGAGGATGGTAAACCATCAGAATAATTAAAATTCTTGGAGGCCTCAGGTCATTGTCTTTCATCCCAGTTATCTGCAGATTCTGCACATTCTTCTGGGTTTGTGCACCTTGTTCAACGATACTGTAGTTCTCAGAGGTTCTGGGTTTCTTGTCACAGTGCACTCTTTTATTTCATGGATTTTGTTCATGTCAGTCTGTCTCTTAACTTGCAGGACGGAAACGCAAAGCTTCATGTAAATTGTTGGCTTCTTTTTCCAACTATAAGCTTTTTTGGAACAAAGTGATGATTTAATGCAGTAATATTTCATATTTAATAGACATTTTAAGTCCTCATACATTATGCAGGGATGGCCCTCAGATTTCTTATGGTCTTAATTTGGCTCTGGCTGGAAGAGGTGTAATTGTGCAGGATAGAGCTTTTCAAAACTTGAACTCTTCTGAGCTTAAACGGAAAGGAGCAACTGTTGGAGGTAGTTGTTTTGCCACATTTTTTCTGACTTTGTTTCTCTCTCTTGCTGTTTTACTGATTTCTCTGTTACATATTTGTATATCATAGAGTCGGTATCTGGACTTCCAATTTATGTCAGAGGAAATATTCTCGGAGGATCTTCAGACATTTCCAAGGCACATTTTAGTAAACTTTTAAGGCAGGTATGTCTTAACTTGTGGGTTTAATATACTCTCTTTCTCTCTCTACCTTACCCACATGAAGAAGGAAAATGGTAATATACTCTCTTTGCTATAGTTAATCAATGACAACAATTTCTAACCAAATGTTTTTTTACTGCATGCATCTTTCTAGCAGGTCACGACTCACATATCGTCTATCTCTGACATTTTTGTTCATGATGGTGCTATTGGCTCATCTCCAAAATGCGGTGCTAATGTTCGTATAATAAGTGATGATCCTTCTGCTATATTGCCACTCTTCAGTATTCTTTGGCAAAATGCTACTCGTGCAGTTTCCCACGATTCCTGCCCTCTTACAATTTATGTTGCTACTTCCATCAGGTATTGCCATTTGCCAATTCGCAGAATCCCCTTATCTTGTACCTCATTGTTATATTACATTACCGGATTGTTGTTACGTATTTACTTTACAGTGCAAGTGCTGCAGATATTCTTGGTCTTGGTGCTAAAGGAAACAGTGGTTTTTTTGCTGCTGATGTTGAGCGTTCATCACTGATTTTGTGCGGAAAAGCCTTCAATGATGCAAAGGGAACGAAAGAAGCATTGGCTGCATTGTCTGGGCCTATTATATGTTCTCGGGGAGGTCTTCTTCTATCTGCTCGGTAAAATCCTCTTCTGTTCTAACTTCATTACAACTATCATATGTACGTGCTTAAAGGAGGCGGTTGTTAATTTCAGGCTTCTTGTTGCTGGCGATTCTGTGATTCTTTTTTTCGCTCCAGAGGATACTATACAAAGCTGCTCAGATCAGTTGGTCTCTTCAGATATTGGAGTTGTTCTTTTTCTTGGAAGGTGTTTCACCTTTATTCCAAAGCGGAAACTATGAAGGATTATTTTCATCAAAACCGCCTGCTGCAGTTATGTTTGTATCTTCTGACAGGTAAGAAGATTATTTTAGTGCGGCCTTCTTTTAGCCATGAAATGCACCTATCCTGATCTTCCATGGTCTAGTTTTTCTTCGAAACACACATTGTGATTTTGTCGCCATGTAGTTTTAGTAATAGTTTCTAAGCTAAATATTCGGCTGCTTAATTTCAGACTATCAACCTCCTGCCCTTAAGGGAATATTGCATTTTAATGGCGGGCATTTTGGACACTTGAGCTGAACGGGAAAATCTAATAAAGTTTGGTTTTGAACAACTTAAGGGGCAGTCAGCCAAGACAACTTTACCGTGTCTTTTTCAAGTTGAACCAAACCAAAGGAAAAGAAAAGAAAAAAGAAACTCATAAAAATCCTCCCATACCCACCCCAGCAGGTTACAAACTTGGCTATGTCATTGGCCTTTTCTGTTGGTGGCTAAATACTGCCATTGACTAAATTTACCATTATTGCAGATTTGCTGGGTTTTTGGTGCTATTGTTTTTTCTTTCTATTTTGCTCGTACCAACTGTATTAGTTGCTTTAGTTCATGTTATCTATCATCTTTTTGTGTTAAAATAGATGCAATTTCTTGTTCCAACCAACAACAACAATACAACAATAACATAACTCATTTAGTCCCCAATAATTGGGGGTATGGGCGGGAGATGGATTGGAGACAGACCTAACGTTTGGCAATAAATACACAAAGTGGCTGCTCCCAGAATACCACTGAAACAGATGGATTTGAGACAGACCTAACCTTTGGCAATAAATACACAAAGTGGCTGCTCATAGAATACCACTGAAACAATGGTCCCCCTATACCGTCGAGTTTGTTGTGGAATCATGCCCTCAAATCAAAGCCAAAAAGTATCAAAAAGGGTAGACCCAAGAATCATTTTGATTTATGTGCACATTACCATGCTTCTTTCATTCAGCATCCAGAGCATTGGCGTTGCACAAAATGCAATTTCTTGTTCCCGAAGCACGAAAATAATAGATCCAATTTCTGTCCGTTGAAGCAGTTCTAGAACTATTCCTTCCGCAATCGAAACTTTTCCCGGTCAAGCTGCTTATCAATTTCTGGCAGGCTATCATAATGGGAAATTTCTGCCTGGATACAACAAAGGTCCTTCAACTGTAGACCCATTGGATCTTGCAAAGGCATTTCTGTCCCAGGTAAATTCTGAGACCTGCATACTTTTTAGAAAAGGAGAACAAAGTTTGAAAACCTGCATTCCTCTGGCCGCTTATCATCGTTATTGATTAGATTCGCTACATTTTGCAGATAAAAGACAACCAAATCTCATGCTTTCTTCTAAATACCAGCGAAGGAGAAAAGCAAATAACCAGTGAGGGAAAAATAGCTACATGTGCAAACTTGTTTGGACATCATGCATTGGACCGTCAAATGGAAGCTGAAACCTAGCTGTATTATTCTATGTTTTTTATATCTGCTTCAAAGAAGTTAACATTGCTTCTGAAATTTGCTTCATGATTTTGTAGACGAAAATCTCATTAAGTTGGTACAGTCATGCTTATCGGAAAATATTCCACCATTCAAACTCGAAGGTTGGTTTTGTCAATGTTAGCACCCCTTGCCCCTTTTTTTGGGCTATGAAGATCACAGACTGAGTTTCTAAACTTCTTTTGCAGGCGGATATCTCAAAGCAAAGTACAAGAGCTTCTTATCCGGCAGATTTCAACAACTACCAAAGGAATTCACATTCTAAAATCTCTGATCATCATCCTTGTTTTTCTTGTGGAGGTACAAAAAGTTATTCCTTTTCATGTGTGTTGGCTTCTATTACTTCTCCTATGGATAATAAATTTTGCACTTTCAAATTCTGGCAACACTTTGAAACATTAGATATATACTAGTAATGGACTTGAAATAGTGGATTGGGTTAAATTGACATTATCTAGGAGGGTTAGGTAATTGATATCATAGTCAGGGTAGTTTAGGACGAAGATTAATAAGGCTAGTAACATGAGATATTCATTACAGGAAAATTTTCAATACGTATTGAGTTAGAATTTTTTCCGGTAGTGACCTCAATGATGATTTTCGAAGGATCTCAGAGTATCATGTCTTAAATTACGGATCCTTTCGTGGACCAAAACTACAATTGAAGCGATATATAATTTCACGTCATATTTTCCCATGGGATTTACAGTGGTCGGATTTATAGTGTTGTATATTTTTCACGTTATGGGATTCTATATCTGATGCATATTTAAATCCGGACAAAGAAAACTCTACGGACACCAGATATCTGATGAAACAAATGGATCTGTTTTCTGATTTTGCGCTTATATCTGATGAAACAAATGGATGAAGATAGTAAGTGATAATATCTTTGCTGACACGGACATCAAAGACAATTTTAATAGAGCTTCCGAATCCAATCACGATTTCCCAAATCTAAGGCCTTGTTCGTTTTGGTTTTCAAAAACCGGTTTTCTCAATTATTATTCAATTATTACCCCTATTTTTATTTTTTATTTTCATTTTTCTCTCTATCTCTCTCCAATCATTAATACCTATTTTTAAATTTATATATCTATTTCTCCCTCTAATCATTACAAAAACCAAAACTCAAAACACAAACCAAACACAACCTCAGTTTCATGTCTAGAATCCGTAAAGTAGAATTTTGATTTCATATCTATAAATTTCCGTTAACCCGATAGACAACCAATTCTGGAGTATACGACACGTATAGAACATAGATCACCACCAGCTTTATTGTTTACAAACGTTTCTTCTGAATAGCAGGGCAGGAGCGCAAATCAATCAATAGTTGAAAGCAATGAAGCTTAAATTTTGGAATCGTTTGCTTAATCGTGATAGCAATTGAAATGGACCAAAAGAACTGAGCATGAGTTTTCCACCATTCAACTTCTCAAGAGTTTGTTGATGTGGCCAACTGCCAAATCCTTGGATTCAGCTGAGACGTGTCCTTGCTGAAACAAAATCCTGTCATGTTTGGGGTGGCTATGACAAAATGGGGACATGTCAGAGCCAAATTTTGCAACTTTTGTGACAATTCGGATAAGGGGCGGACCCATGGGTGCAAGGCGGTGTTTGGCCCCTGCACTCCCCCTAATTTTCTTCCTATTTGTGGTACACTTTCTATTTTTATTTTTTTTTGGTAAAATTACTGAAAAGTGGTCGGTAAACCAAGCTAAATTGGTAATCCTGCGTCCACCAATAATTCGGATGAGAGAATAGGGAATGGTGATGGGTTGTTTATTTGTGTTTTGGGGCAATGGGGGCCAATATGCAGAGCTGTATTTTGTGGTGGTGGTGGTGGTGGAGGGAGATGTTGCTGTAAAATTGCTGTATTCTTAAATGCCCTAATTATGAGATTTGGTCGGTCTAATTCTCAGTTAATCAGTTGGTCTCTCCTTTCTCTGCCTAAAATTAAAAGTGGGTTTCAAATGGAGGAGTCAGAAATGCAAATGGCTTTGTGAGGTTTTCCTCACGAAAATATATTAGTTTTAGGCAGATCCTCTCTGGTCTTTGGACGGTCCAGTTTGTCCATTTGTGGGTTCTCCCCGAGCTCACTTCAATAATCGAAACCGTTCATTTTAAACCTTATCAAGATCATCAACCTCACAAGAAATCACGTCAACTAGATACTAAATAAATAATATGATTACGAAATGAATTTTAACTTGAAAATAATTCTTTGATACACTGAATTAAATCCACTTTTACCAAGAAAAATACTTATGCAATATATATTTATGGGTCTTTTTAACCCGGACTCTGTTCTCATTGAATAATATAAAGATAAATGTGTTTGATCATCAAATGAGCCTGAGAATAGCCCAATAATCAAAGTTCTCAATACACCTGGGCTCCACAAACATATGTAATACTATTGTTTTTCCTTTTTCAATTCTCAAGAGAAGTTTTTTTTGAAAAAAAAAAAAAAAGAAACTGAAAATAATAATTAAAGACAAAGTAAGTGTAAAACACACAGATGTTTTGTTTGTTCAAAAAGACTTTATTTTGTGGTCGAGGTAGACAAACCCACAAAAATTAAATATTGCATGTCTCCCCAATCCCAATGTGCAGTGGAAAATAATCCTAGACATCACACCCTCTCGGCTAATACATACATTAAATTATGCATAATAAAAAATGTGCGGCCTCACCTCCAATATGTGATAGAAAAGTCACCACTATATCTAAGCTAATATAGATATTTATATACATAATTAAATTGTACTGTATACATCATTTCAACATCAATATGTGGTGGAAGATGAACTTGAGACACTGCCGGTCGTGCAACGGAAAATTATACGTAATTTGGGGTAGGTGAGCGCACGCTTTAATTGCCACAACACATGGAACCCCACACACCCTTTGCCCCTCCAATTCTAGGGGAATCGGATTGTCCGTACCGAAAAACTCATGTGCTTCTGTTCTGAGTGATTTTATGGTCGTTGGATCACATAGAAATTTTAGAATATAAAATATATATATATATATATATATAAAAGAGCCTTACAATCTAATACAATAGCTCAAAACTCCTCGACACAGAAGCACATGGGTTTTCGAGAGTATTAAATGCATCTTCCCTCTACTTTGCAACTCTCTTGTCTAACTTTCTTCCCTTTTGGTAACTTCCACCTTCCCAACCATCTTCTACTTACCCCACTCTCTCTTTCTCATTAATATATACATCTGATAATCAGCGACCTCTGGAAAAATCTCTGCTGGAGTGGCTATCTCTATGGCTCCAGCAGCAGCTGCTTCGGTGATGAATGAATCGTGGACGTCGTCCAAGAGGGTCTGCGTCATGGACTCATCAGGGCCGTTGGGCTCCTCTCTCGTCCACCGTCTCTTGCAAAGAGGCTACACCGTTCACGCCGCCGCCCTCCGCCACTATCCCCCCAACACCCATGTCGACGGTAAACAAACCCACGTCTATATTATCTTAACTATTCATTCAAGCCTGCTTGGTACGAAAACTTAACGAGCTTGGATTGTTTACGAGATAAACGATCTCAAACGAGCTTTTAACCAGCAGGATTGTTTACGAGATAAACCGATCTCAAACGAGCTTTTAACCAGCAAACGCGAGCTCAAACTCGAGCAGTTTGGCCATGCCTATACCTCCACTCTCCATTCTTTTCTTTCTTTGAAAAATTGTAAAGCATATATATGTTAAAATTTTCTAAGTGGGTTTTTGATATAATGAGTTTGTGTTGGTTGATTATTTGATTCAGGTGAAGTGGAGTACTGTTTGGAGAATGACAGGTTGAGAGTGTTCGAAACAGACCCATTGGATTACCAAAGCATCTTGGAGGCATTGAAGGGTTGTTGTGGATTGTTTTACTGCTTTGAGCCTCCTTCAGACCACCCTACTTACGATGTACTATCATTCTTCTATCCCTACTCTAACTTCACTTCTTGTTTCCCAGTTCTATTTGATATCAAAACTCTGTGTCTGTGATTCTCTTTTGTATGTCTAGGCTACAATACACGCCCCTTATTTGGGTGTGTACCGCTGTAAAAGTTACGAATTTTTGCGAAAAGTTACGAATTTTTGGTAAAGGTTACAATTTTTTTTTTTAGAAAAGTCACCAGACACACCAAAATATTCCAAATCATAGAAAATGTTACGAATCATATTGCTGAAAAGATACGAAAAACTAAAAAATGTTACAATTGTCGATGAGGTGACACAATCTGGACCATACAATAGATGCATATAGTACACCCAAATAAGCAGGGATGGAGCTATAGGGGGGCCAGTAGGGGTAATCGCCCCTGCAAGAAAAACAAAAAATCTCTAGTATTACATAGAAAAAAAATAATTTCTCCTATGAATTATATAGACTCGCCCCTGCAAAGTATTTTGGATAAAACATTCGTCCATGCGTGGTGAAATTCCTAGCTCCATCCCTGCAAATAAGGGGTGTGTATTGTAGTCATTTCCCTATGTTATGGATATGTTTACTATATGGTCGATTCAAGGTTTAAAACAACAGTAGCGGGAGTATCGAATGATACTTTAGCGTGATTCGGGTACAGCAATCGTGAATTTTTAAAATTACTTTGGAGAATAGAGCACCTGAAGCTGTTGTAACAGTCACGTGTCGGCTGTAATTAGATGCAAAGTAATACGTAATGGGAATCAGCCGATATAAGTTTGAATCTTTGGTAGCACCAGTATAGCGAGGTGTAGCAGTAATCTGAGGACCAAAAAACCGCTACGTAGCAGTAGACGTTAAGTCCACCATGAAAAACTCTAGATCAATCGCCTAGGTTTAATAATTTTCTAGGTTTTTGTATCTCAATAAAAAAAATAAAAAAATCTATTGCAACTCAATAAATTGGGATACGCATTTGTGTGGTTTGTCAATGGAATTGCCAATACAAATTAAAGAGCTCGGCGCAAATTGATTTTCGGCTGCGTAGTTTCCTTTCCTAGTGATTTTGCCTCAGATTTATTACTAGCATGCTTGTCTGGTGTTAAGCTTCTGTTAAAATGTGTTGGGGGTGGTTGTGATGCAGGAATTTATGGTAGAAATGGAGGTAAGAGCGGCACACAACGTATTGGAAGCTTGTGCACAGACTAACACCGTTGACAAGGTAGTCTTCACGTCGTCTGCTACGGCCGTCATCTGGAGAGACGGCCGCAACACAATGCCAGATTTTGATGAAAGACACTGGAGTGACATCAATTTGTGTAGGAAATACAAGGTATGTACATTCTCGGGCAGAGATGGAGCTAGAGGGGGGCCATTAGAGACGGTCGTCCTTGCAAGAGAGAAAAAAACCTCTAGTATTATATAGAAAAAAATAATTTTTCCTCTGAATTATATAGCCTTGCCCCTACAAAGTATTTAAGAAAAAAAATTTGCCCCAATATAGTGAAATCTCTGGCTCCGTTCCTGTTCTCGGGCAAGGTCATGTGCGGTTACACAATAATTCCATCTGATTTTATGTTTGCTGCGTTTGTATCTGGGACAGTTGTGGCACGGTCTGTCGAAGACATTGGCAGAGAAGGCGGCGTGGGCACTAGCCATGGACAGAGATCTGAATATGGTGTCTGTCAACGGAGGGCTGTTGATAGATAACAGCCCTCCTCTTGACGGCCATCATCATCAGGTGATGACCGTCGACAATAACCCGTATCTAAAAGGAGCGGCTGAGATGTACGAGGACGGTGTGTTTGTGACGGTAGATCTCGTGTTTCTGGTGGACGCCCACATATGTGTCTACGAAGATGTCTCCTCCTACGGAAGATACCTATGCTACAACCAGGTCATCAACTCCGAAATCGCTGCCCTTAAGCTTGCCCGCATGCTTTTCCCCTCTTCCCCGTCTTCTCCGCCACCTCAAAGGTCAGCTCTCATTTATCCTTCCTTTTCTCGAGACCCGGGAACCCTGCAGCACAAATCTCATCCATCCAAAAGTTTTTTCAATAGTCCAGACTCGCAAAAGCTTTTTCATCCATCCAAAAGCTTTATTACTAGTAAGAAAATTTCAGCGAATCCGGACCATTGATTTTCAAGATGAATGACTGCAATATGCGTTGCAGAATCCCCAATTTCCATTTTCTTGTGGCTAAAGTTGTTTTTCCCATTTTTTGAGAAACATATTTTACGGCGAGGGATTTTTTCCATTGAAACCGATTTCTTGTGCTTGGTTTAATGACGAATATAAGGTTGCTAGTGATGGTGGGTGGTGGTAACGGCAGGGCCGGCTAGTGGGGTGGGCAGGGGTTTTGATGGATTTGGCTGAGTGGCGGTGGCGCCGGTGGTGGTGGTTGTGGTGTAGTAATACTGATCCGAAAAATGTTTTTTACTTATAGAAAGTTTAAAAACACGTTTTCTACCAAAATTCAAGCATTTTCTTTCGATCGCGAAAAAGTTTTTACCAAATTAT
Source organism: Vaccinium macrocarpon (assembly GCA_022606695.1). Classification (NCBI taxonomy): domain Eukaryota; kingdom Viridiplantae; phylum Streptophyta; class Magnoliopsida; order Ericales; family Ericaceae; genus Vaccinium; species Vaccinium macrocarpon. Next base: position 5,742,711 of record CM040171.1, on the reverse strand, counting down.
ACACATGAAAGCAATTGTTTTGGGTAAAACTAATCAATCGTGTGAATTTAGTTTCAACATTTGATGATAATTCTGTTGTGTAACATTTTGGTCATTTTTGTTTCACTTGCAGTTTTGAAGACCAAAGAGTGTACCAACAGAGGATTAGAAACAAGAAACTAAGCAGACTGATGGTGAATTTCCAGAGGGAACTGCGACCAAGCTAATCAGCACCCTATCGCCCTGTTTGTTAAAGGGATATGTATATGAGGGGGGAAGAGGGATATAATAAGAGAGGAGATATAAAGGTGGATATAGTTGGAGGGGTATTATTTTAGAAGAGGAGATTAAATAATATTGTGTTTGTATTGTTGTTGTAGGAGGGGGATATGAGTAGTTGGATAATGTAAAATGTCCATTTTATCCCAAATAAATATATCAAAAAGTAATGCAATTGGGCATGTGGCAGTGACACGTATAACATGATGTCCCAGAATTAATGCAATTGGGATATGAGTAGGGCACGTGGCATGTGACCTCACCTTTCTCTCTCTCTCTCTCTCTCTTTCTCTCCAACAAATAACATGATGTGCCAGCAAGTGGTGGAGCCAATGGGGGTTTTGTGGTAATAAATGGCCGGATATGTTAAAGATAGGGGGGAGGGTGTAACATTTATCCCTCTGCAGTGGGATATGGATATCCCAGGAATTCTATATCTGGGTGGAAAAAATCAAACAAACACAGCATATACCGCACCCGGATTTCTATATCTGGGCAAGGGCTATATCCGGCTGCCATTTCCCTCTACCAAACAGGCCGTATAGCCATATGCAAACAAGTATATAGTTTTGTATGTAAATACAAAATGATATGGGGAGTGATTTCCACACACCCCAAATTGTTAATCACACCCCTTTTTTTGTCCTTTACTGACATTTTCATGTGTAAAAATGTCATTAAAAGACAAAAAGGGAGTGTGATTAACAATTTGGGGGGTGTGAATATCAATTACCATATATATATATATATATGTGTGTGTGTGTGTGTGTGTGTGTGTGTGTGTGCACATTTTATGAGCACCCAATGGTATTGTCCTAAAAAGTTGGTTAGCTGCAAAAAGACATACAATTTTCAGATCAAAAGGTAAAGTATTTTCGGACATAATTTTTCGAATTTTTCCGCACTAAATGAAAGAGTACGGAGAAATTCAAAAAATTATGAACGCAAGTACCTAATTTTTTATCTGAAAATTGAACGTCTTTGAATTCATGAAGCAATCTGAATGACTTAAGCCAATAAGGTTTGGCAAGTGATTTTATTTGGGTGGAACAAAATCAAATGATAACGCAAAATACGGACCAGTATCCAATAGTACTATTTTGGATCAGCAGGAACTTTGTTCCAATTAGTTTTCTATTATTTTTATTTTATGTGTGAAAAAGATACACCGAAATGTGTGTTTTTTAATATATTTTTTTCTAGGCTAATTGTCAACCTAGGCGACAAAACGACCCAACTATAATTTACTCTTTTTTTTTCTTTTTAAACCAGAAACATAATGCACTCATACAAGTACAAAAGACACTACTAGTAAAAAAAACAACAAAAAAACAACAAAAAATACCAAAAACAGTGGCTGTAATGGAAAACCTACAGGTCCACTCAAGACCGGGTTCTGGAAAAATATATGCTTCATGGGAAAGCGCCACCCCATCACCCGTCGCCGCCAACACCTCTACTGCTAGTCCGCTTCTGCTGGAACTCCACCACCGTCGCATGCAGTAACCCATCGGACACCAGAGCCCCAGATCCACCACAAATTGGTGGCGATCATCCCAAAAATAGAGGGAGAGGGGATATCTTAACTCAGTCGAATAAGAGATTATCTCAACCCAAATCCACAACGAGAGAGAGAGAGAGGGGAGAAGAGATGAGGCCAAGAACTTCCAAGTGTTCAATCCTGAACGGAAGCATAACACTAAGCAAACTTAGGGTTTTTTTCCTTTTGAAAGTAAAAACATTTCAGAAATCAAATAAATAGGGTATACTAAAGGCGAAACAAAAGCGCCACAATGGAGGACGATAACACCAAGCTCAAGAACATAAAATAAAAATCCTTACGACGTGACAAACTAATCCGTCTATAAAAGTTCCCCACGGAAATATACAGCAAACAGGGCATATATTTGACGTGTGAGTGAGATCAAAACAATTATGGGTCTTTGAAGGTAACAGGAAAAGTTTCTCCGCCTTTCAACAATAGAGGTTATCTTCAGGCACTCAGAGACATGGAAACAACCGATGATAGCTTGAACTTTCGCACTTTAGTCGAATTCTGGGGCTGAAACACTACCTCTGTACTTGATCTAACAGTTGCTTCCTTCCACTCAGATGCTGAAGCCCCTTCAATTCGGTAGTCTCGAGGAGAATACAGAACTTGGAGCTTAGAATGGGCTGGATGCAGCAAAGACCAAATCAAATAGATGCAAACACTTCCTCCAAATCAAATAGATGCTCAACCGACTGAATATTAACGGACTACAATGAAAAGAATTTTGTAGATCCAACAATTCAGATTGAGCACAACATCTAACTGGAACCTTTAAGGTTTGATGAATTACAAATAACGAGATACGACTATAGATATCATGCAGGAGGAAGCGAAAGGTGTGTAAGAATGTTACCTAGACCAAACATGCTTGTCTTTTGGATGATCAGACGACTAATTTTGGATCTCCGGATATTTTTCAAGGACTGGATATCATCATGCTTCCCTTTAAATTCCAGAAATTCTCCAAGGACGTATTTATCTCCTTTTAGCTCCAACCTGCATGGCGTCAGCAACCAGATGACAAATATGTAACATAGGAACAGGAAAGAGGCAGAAAACTTGTGAAATTTGCAATAAAAACAGAACAGTTATTCCCGGATCAGTATCATCAAACTTCCTAAAAACATGCTTTCTGGTTATCTTTGCAATTACAAGACACGTTCAGTAAAACATATATTCAGCTAGTTCTGTCCATCCATGCTCCAACAACTGCCAAAGCTTTGTCTTCTCCTCACTCTAAATCCAAATCATTCCATGTTTTCATGTTATTCCTTATTGGATAAAGCATTCTCGAATTTCCTTATCATTCCAGCTTCTCATCTCGACTTAAGCTTTCTTTACAAGTACTTTCATAAAACTTTTCATCCTATCACTAAGCGTATTGTACACATCCCAAACTATAAAATTCAGTATCACGCTAGGCAATGGTAAGTTTCAATTTCATACTGCATAAAAGTCTACATAGTGGGAAGGCAAATGGCATCCTCCACCAGATATGGAACATTTAATGCAGTGGAACGGTCTAAACAACAGAACTTTGTTGGAACAGACTGAAACAAACCTATCCCATGTAGGCGCAGTGGCAATGATAAAATCAAGATTCTGATGCATTGATTCCTGCATTTCTTTCTTTACACCACGGAAGGCCCCTTTAATCCAACCAGAAAACAAGCCCTTAGCCTCTGGTTTCAGTGGCTGCCATTGTTCGTATGTGAGCACCTCAGGTGGAAAATGGTCTGGGTGAAGGGTACTGCAGGGATGGAACTAAAATTAGAGTAAAAAATGAGAACACTCAAAATAGCATTAAGGATGGCAATTACCCAAAGATTATACTCGAGAAACAAAGTGCACATTTGAATATTACATCTAACTAGTAAATTATCTGAAAAACTAATACCTTTTGAGAGCATAATGCATTAAAGTCAAATTTCATTCAATCTCCTTCATGAGCCACACCCATCTAAATCAAACAATATGAACATTTTCTTCTTGAGTTCTCATATTATATGACTATTGATAATAACAGTGCTGTAAAAGCGCTTTTCTAAGCAATGCGCGGGTATGGGGCTTCAATCTGTTGAAGCGAGGCACGGGTGGTGAAGCACGCGTGAAGCACATAAAGCGTGCGCTTCGGGAATAAACCAAAAGCGCATGAAGCACGAGCTTCACCATTAGCTATAAAAATAAATAAATAAATAAAATAAAAACTGTCTTTAATCAGACCAATCCATTTTTTGGAGTCAATCAACACTCAGTAAGATCCAACGCACCATATTAGAGCTTTTAATGAGATCAAAGCACCAGATTATAGCTCTTATAAAAAGCCCTAAATCCTAACACGTTTTCTACTTGCGCTTCTTCTACAAGATGACGACGCTACTAACCTACTATTACCACATCGCGTTTCTAATTTGTAGAGCTAGACATCCAAAGATTAGTTTTTTGATGGATGCGTAGTATGTTCTTTTGTTACCATTTCCTATATGGTAAATTGAATGTCATAAATGATTATTGACATTCTACCTTTTGGACTTGAAAGTATGGTAATTGGCTTATTATATATGTTGCTTTCAATAATAGATGTCATACTTGATGATATAGGGTCTTTTTCTCACTTGATAAGGTCCATTCTACTCTCCTTTTTCAAAGTGCACTTCATTTCACTAAGGTGCATCGCACTTCGTCGCTTAGGCTCCACGGGCCTTCGGGGCTTCGATGAGCCTCGGGCCTTTAAAACACTGGATAATAATAGACCCACTATAAGATTTATGGTTGGTGCATAGAGAATGATCGTGTCATATATTTGTTCATTCCACCGGCTTTGATGCAATGCTTACACGTCGATGTCCACTTCAACATAGATAAGTTACCAGAAGATGCAAATGGATTACCATAAAGGGAAGTGATAGGGAAATAGGAAGGTCAAAATTGGCATGGGATTTCAAAGTATATGAATCTATTTTAACTTAACTGAGCATGTGTAACCCTTGCCAGAGTGGAGTGGCGAAAAAATTCATGTAGACAAACCCAATGATAGAGGCCCATGGCTTACCTTGGATTAGTAATTTTTTATTTTATTTTTTTATCCCAAAGATACCTTAGATTAGTTTTGTTTGGTATATTCCAAAGTTCCGATATGTAGCTCCATGAAGTATGACAATGCCATGGAGCAAGCAATAACATTCACGTTCAAAATGTAATTACTGCAACAAAAGCTGAGAGTTCATTCCACATGTGAAGTTGGAAAACCAAGAATAGTACAATAGCAATGTTAAATGTGCACAGAAAACTTCAATACTTAAAAGCCATAAACATGTCTTATATTCCATCCCATGTGAATGTGCCATCTCTTGAAAAGTTCTTAAATATGTACTCCGACGAACTGCAGTTGTCATGCTACTAAAAACTATGACCAAATACATTTTAATGGCTTCAATCACAGTTATGGTTGAACGTTTACAGAGAGTCATCAGTGCCCAATATACTTTTCATCATCTCTATAGTGTGATATGATTAGCATCCAATCAGACTTTTTAAACTGCTGTGGAGGACACATATCTAAGCTACTAGTGCCACTTCAAAGTTGCCCCTTGTGACCAATTTAACTGATAACTTTTGTTCAATTCCATGACTTCAAAAAAGATCAGCATTTAGAAACACTATCAAATAATTAATATCAGACGTCCAATCATGACATGATTTTAAACATTTATAGTGGGGTATTAGGGACAATATCTTCTTCGTTTGTCCATACCATTGCTCAGGGAATTGCTAGTGAGGGAAGATGCATAAAGTAAATAGAAAAACAGCTGTCACTACCAAATGCCAGATCTTTGCTGTGTTCACTTAACAAACTCTCGGATAGACGGGTAATTGGATTTGATACAATTTTCGCGCAATAAAATTTCTAATTCTTTGGACAAGTATCCAGCATAAAAGCACGGATACAATTTCAGAATTAGCAAGTAAAAGTTCCATCAAGTCATCAAGAAAAATGAAGAAAACTAGAGCCCCTTATTTTGAGTAGAATAAACAATATAATTCAGGATACCAAGGGAAGAGCTTGATGCACACCGGAAATTAGGGTTGGGACATACGACTTTGTAAGACAGATATCCTTCCGGAAGAGGGGCCCCCCTTTGTTCTAGATACGACTCGAGGATAGCAACTTGTCGTTTAACTTCTGCTACCTGGGATACAGAAACGCCCCAATGTGACATAAAAAGCTCTGAGAACAGACAAAATACATCATCCTAATATTCAACTTTTGGTATTACAGACATGAAACAGAAATTATTGAAACCATTGGGAACAATCACAAGATGATAGGTACATGTAAAGGTCATAGAAAGGACCAGGGAATCTTGAGCTTTCTCCTCCTCCCAAATTACAAGTTTGTTCATATGTTCATTATCTTCAACTTTCAGACAACATAGCTGAGAGAAATCTTTTGAGATCACTAAGAACTCATCAACCATTAATACTCGTCCAGATTCATCTATGATGAAGAGTATACCCAACAGGCACTCCCCATCCCAAGAAAGTAAGACCAAACACAACTATTCCAGAATTAGATTTGCATATCATCCCTACCTTCTCTTCTAGGGCCTACAGATGCAAAGTTGGGGGCAAGGACGCAAGATTCTTCCAGCCCCAAGAACTCATAAAACAAAAGTTTTGTGTCCAGTGTCCGCTCGTTACTTCTTCCAGTTTACTGAATAGCACCTTCCATGAGCTTACAATTACAGATATCTACATATCATACTTAAAGTTTATATCAAAAAGATAAAACCAAAGTAACACCATTGCTTGAGAAAATGAAATTTGCTCCAAAATGGCTGGGGCATTATACAAGGAAATGTAACCCCCTTGGCATTAGATCACCCTGACATACATGAAATGAAAGACAGCCGACGGGTGAAGTGAAACTCAGAAGACAGAAAAGCACTCATAAAAGCTCGAGTCATTACATCCACCAGCCGACATCATCTTTCTCCAATGCATTAGTCAAGCAGTGGGTTGAAACTCTGTCATCAATTCATTGAACTAGTTCTGCTAGGACCATACTTATTTTAACTGTTCTTTTTTCACACTTTTGCACCATTAGTCTATTTTTCCAAATGATCCTATACCTGGTCTTTGTTTGCTTAGCCCAAAGGCAATGGAAAGTTAACTATTCACAATCAGTGAGCCCAGATAAAAAGCATGCACAAAACACACCGCTTTGGCGAAAAACGAGCTAGGAATGCAAAAAGTAATTACTGCAAAAGAAAGACAACTGGACTTGGACTTACGGGATCTGGAAGATGATCTTTTTTGTGGCTATGTCCCCCAATCGAAACCCAACTTCCATCACCATTAACAGATACAAACCCTGAAATATTCTGAACAGAAATCACCACTGCTTCCCTGTTGAAAGGAATCCAGCATGTACTCATTTATCACCAAAACAAAACTTGGAAAAGGATTTTAATACTTAATATCCAATATCATTAGACCTACCCTTTGGTGATAAGGACCACATCGATGGTCTGTCGCGAACCAGTGTCAGCATCCGGAATTCGAAGCCCAACATATGCTTTTCCACCATAGAGTTTCTCTAGTCTAGATTACAAGATGAGGAAAATCAGATCAACAAAAGTGGAAGGTGCAAAGTCAAGACCACCTGTTCCGTTTGCAAGTAACCCAACAATAACCACAGAAAAACAACACAGGTGGCTCTATTCACTCCTCCAGAAATTAGTAAAGGAAAACTATTCCCAAAAAAAATTAGAGTCAAGTGAAGCAAACGATAATGATTTATCAGAAATTTAAAAGAAAGCTTAGAAAGTAGTAGTTTAGTTGGGTAGAAACCATTGCCGAAACAAAATTCATACAAAATCTCGAGCAAGGTTCTAAAACTCGCTAGGCGCTCCCAGGGTGGCTGGGCACCTTCTAGCTTCCAAGCCGAGTAGTTGGCGCCTAGTCGGTGAATAGTCGGGCTAGTCGGCGAGGGGCCTTCTAGCCGCCTAGAGTACTCGGCTGCCCAGACCTTTCTATTCGAACAGTGGTTCAGACAAGATACCACAACCTTCTTACTAACTAACTACACACCTTGAAAATGTAGGAAAATTAAACATTCCTTCCTATCCCTATGTAGGAAAGGTCAGCGCGTCTAACAAATAGGCAGTTGACCAAACCCCCACAAGAAGCCACGTGGAAAGAAAAGTTACTAATAGACACGTGAGGTTAGCAAATAGCAAACAACCACCGCGAGGGACAACCCTCACGGAATGGCATATCCAGGCTATGATTACCTTTAAAGAAGGATGCCCTGAGAAAGGGAACCCCGTTCTAAGGGGAATAACCCGTCGCGACGCCCACCTAAAAGGGAATCAACGCGACGGGAAGAAGACAACACTCATGCTTGAGCTCGAGACTAAACCTGGCCACAAGGCAGGGGCAGGAAGGTCATTATGAGCCTTGAATGAAGCATTGACGCGAGACAATGGGCTCGCGGCTATGATTAACATCGCGGGAATAGGAGGAGATACAAGTGGCTTGGTGGCTTTAAAGGATTAAGGATCGCCGCGAGGGAATGGCGCGCACTGAATTAGCCTAAGGAATCTTCCTAACGGCCAGTGATGTCACCCACATCGCCCGGGTATACAGAAAGAGCACGTGTCACCATATTATTGGGAAAATGTTTATAGCCCAATGATTGGGTGTAGATCCATATAAATAGGGGCATTCCTTCACAAAAGAGAGAGATTGAATTCACCCTGAGGGAACGGAAATCCTAGAAAGAGAAAGGGAATTCGGAGCTCTAGAATCAAGAACATTGTTCTTACCAGCCCTCGCAAGCCTGCTTTTCATCTAGGACTGTGTTGTGGGAGTGATAATGATCTAGAGAGGAATGGATAGAACACTGCTGCCTTCTCTTTCTGTATAGCTTGCTTAATTCTTCACCCCTCCACTCCCTCTCTTATTCCTTGTTTAGCCACTAGTTATTGATTGCCTCTCCAAGTTAATCTTATTTGACTCTGACCAAGAACCCAACCTACACCCTGCAACTGAATGGGCCGATAAATCTGATCTAGTTACAAGTAGAAGGAACTAAGCACAACCCAGTTTTTTTTTTTTTAAAAAAAAAAAAAAGGGTTTTAATTGTTTCAGCGATTTCTCAGCAATAAAAGAGAAGATCAAACTAGCAAAAGCTACAAAAGAGAGAAAATAAAAGGATTTAAGGAGTGATAAAGGGCGTACCTAGTGGCGACGGAGAAGAGGGAATTGGAGTCGGTGGTTTCGATATCGATAACATCATCGTCGTAAAAGAATCGGCGGAATAATTTGTAGATAACGAGACCGATGATTATCTCCACCCACATCCTGCTTCTGCTGTTTGTGTGCGAAAATCGTCGGATTTTCACGGAAAATGTTGGAAAAGTACGGGAAAGTTTCTTGGAAAACCTTTTCCAACTCGGTCTATGACTCGGTGAGGGATTTTTTTTCTTTTTTTCTTCTTTTTGCTGTTCGACTCGGTGAAGTCCTTGTAAATTGCAAGAGGGTTTTCTTTTTCTTTTTTTTTCTGCAAACTATCTTAGGCAATAAGTTTGTGATGAATATTAAAGTCAACAAAGGTGTTTCAGAACACATACATATGCAAATACATTAGGATAATGTCTTCACTATCGTTTGATCTACGTGAATCACGTAAAAATACTGCATCAGAGTCTAAATATGTGTTATCAAACTTTAACATTGATTCACGAGGAAGGCGATCATTAAAGCCAATCGCAAATAAAATAAAATTTTAAAAGATTACAAAAAATAAATAAAACAAACAGTATTTTCAATAATTTTTATTTTTATTTTTTGGATTCCAAAACAAATCTGAAAAGTCAAATACTTCTACGTGTACATCTACGTGCCAGTTTGGGATGGGATGGGGAGGCAATTTTAAAAAAACTTGTGTTGGGAAAAAATATATATATATATATATATATATATATATATATATATATATATATATATATATATATATATTCTTTCCTTGAGTTGCAACTACTGAAAAAGTGAAAATGGCATGGGCCAATTACCTGCCATCGGACATCAAAATCCAAACAAACCTTTGGCAAAAAATGGGTAGAGGATCAATATCAGAGTTAACAAATTAGCTTTTAACCAAATATAGAAAGCCAAATCCCCCAAAATCAAATTTTGTGTGGCATTATTCACAAACCAAGACATTGTTCATGCAATATTCACTTTTTTTTATATTACTTTTGGGGAGTAAGAGTATAAAGAAAGAATAGTTTAATGCATTAAAGTTAGAATAAAGAATCTAATTCTGTGAACTTTTGTAAAAGTAGCTTGCTAAATTGTAAAAAATATTTTTGAAGTTAAATATTGTGTAAAATTTAGTGTTCCTTATAAGGATGCTCTAAAAGGAAGTAGTGTAGTACTGATTGGAGACAATATTCACTTCAAATTACTAAACCAAGAATAGTTTTTTTATTTAATTTTTTTCACATTCTCTAGTTTTGCGTTAATTTTTTGAAAAATGATTCTTCTCAACTAGAAGAGTCTAAAAAGTTTTTAAAAAAAATATGTTCAAAACTAATTTCCAACGCATACAGATTTTTGGGTTATTTTTGTCTTTAATGAAAAACAACTAGCTTTGAACATAATTTTTACTTTTTAGATTTCTCTTTTCGAGTGGACCAATGATCCATCAAAAATTGACGCAAAATTAACAAATGGTAAGGAAAAAAATGCCAAGTAATCAACAAGAATTATCAAGCCAAACCTAAATGCCAAGTGATAAGTGGGTGTTGTATAGTCATTTTGATTAGGCTGTTGGAGATGTTTAACTTTCTGTGGCTATAGCCAAAATAGAATTTGGTGTTTTGGCTAGATATTTTGCTCAGTGACTGCCGGAGATGCTCCAAGCAAACTAGAAAGTGCACTTACTCTTTGCTCTTTTTGCTAGGTTTTTTTACAAGCTTAAAACAAAGGACGCGGGGTTGCTGCTGTGGAGTGTGCACAACAGCTGCTACACACAATCAGTCATCCACAAGTATTTTCAACGGTTTGGATTGAAACAAATTGTTCACTTGCACAATTCTTCTCTTTTGTTTGAAATCTTGTCCATCCATCCAAGTAACGGGACGACTCAAAATGTGCGCAGCAGCTTTTGTGCACAGGCTGCACAGCAGCAACAACGCACCCCAAAACAAGAGCCAATCTACAAAACGAAATTGGGTCAATTAAAAACTGTACAAAAGAGCTTGAACTGAGCTTTCACTTGGCACATCCAACTGTCAAAAGGACCAGCTCCTACAACTTTCTTTGCCATGAGCATAGAAACTGGAAGAAATAAATAGCAGATGCTTATAAGCTTATCGTTCAAAAAAAGAAAAAAACAGCACTTATTAGAACAGGACAATACACTAGCAACTAGAATAATAGAAACCCTTCAATTTTGTACTTTTGTTTTAAACTGGTTCAATTACCAGAGACATCTCCACACAGTGCTGAATGCAACTTCAAGGTATTTCTCAACATAAGAGATAGCAAGACTTTACAACATCCATTTGCCCCAACACGACGACAAATCAAAAGGTATTTGTGCTTGTTCACAGGTTTATCATCACCTTTTGCATGAAAATCAAGTGGCGGCCACCGCGAAACAAAATCCACCTGTTCATAGCCAATTCACATTCCACTTGACAACTATGTCAGTGCCACACACAACTTACTCTATCATTCAAAAGTGCAGTGTGTGTAGGCCCCGGAGTGAATGTGAGTTTGTGTGAAGTTTTGTGTTGTTTCAGAATTTTTTTTAATATTCAAATGAAACGCGATCTCATACATCATAGATTTCCAGGCTCAATCAATCGAGGAAGAGGAGATCGTTATTTTAGTTCATAGGAGAGAAATCATCATTGTACACTAAGTAGACCAAAAAAAGAAACATTGTTAGTCATCATCAGTCATCACTTGATTTCTGTACTTCCTCGGCGCAAAAGATGTTAAAACATTCAGCAACAATAAATCCATTTAAAACACAATAAATCACAAAAAAAAAAAGATACAATTTGAAAGACCACTCCTTTGAAAGAAATTTAAGTAAGAAGATGTATGGGAGGGGGAAGAGAAGAGATATCAATCACGTACAAGGCGTTCCCCAAACTGGAGAATAGTATTTAGCAAAATGAAAGAAAAATCTAAACACAAGACTCTTTTTCACATTTCTTGCCCTATTCTGGCAACTGGAAGCAAAAAATGCATATATAGAGCAAACACATCAGGTGCTTTCCCGTTGTACCTGACTACTGGCTGAACACAAGCAGGCCACTCAGTTAATTTTCTGGTTTGCTACTGCTCTTTCTCTTCAGTAAGCTTCCAAACTTGCGAAGCAAAGGCTTCTTTTTCTTTTGATGCGGTTCTTCTTTTGGAGGTGAGCTTCCACCATTACCCACATTTTCTGCAGAAGATACTCCGTTTTCCTGGTCATTGGTCTCAACACCCTCCACCTTCGAATCAAGATCTTCATCAACAGATTGCTTCTCTTGCTCTCTGTCAGGTGACAAGTCTTTCTCTCCAATCTTATAACTGTCCCACATTTTTGAATCTACCTCCACCGCATCTTCGTCTTCTTTCTCTTTGTTTTCGCTGTCTTTTGGGTTTCCATTGGCATTCTCAACTTTAGCAGTATCGGTTTGAACTTCCACATCAGACAAGTTATTCTTCTCCGTTTGATGATTTTCTATTACAGCTTCTTCATGGGATGGAAGATCCACTTCCAGCGCATATTCTCTCCCATCTCCATTCTGCTCAGAGAACTCAACCACCTTTGGGAGCATGTCGTAATCTTTTTCACTGTCTGAAATCTCACCATTTTCCTCAGCTTGCTTTTGGTGTGAAGATTCTTCAAGCAATTTGGATAACTCGTCAATTTGCTTCAGAGAAGCAGCTTCTCTTGTTCGAAGCTCCTCATTCTCTGTGACAACACTATGCAATTCACTTTCTTTATCTATCAAACTTTCCTTCAACTTCATGCTCTCGGCCTTTGCTTCCCCAAGAACTTCCTGTAAATAAATCACCTCAGACTCTGCTTCTTTTAGATCATTCTTCAGCTGAGCTCTTTCCTCCTCTGTTGAGTGAGCATCTCCCTGAGCCTCTTTTAGCAAATTTTCCAAGTGGCTTATTTCTTTTTCCAATGCAGAGTTCTCATCCTCTAATTGCTTCACACAGTTCATCAGATGAAGCTCCTTTTCGTCCCATGCAGCCTTGGAATTCTGGTACTCATGCTTTGACTGCTCAATTAAATCAGTGAGAGAATCAATTTCATGCTTGGCGCCATCAAGCATCATTTCATACTTTTCGTCACCCGCTTTCAAATCTAATCTCAGATCTTCAATTTCCGCTACATACTTTTTGTTGTCCACTTGACTAGACAATAGCTTTTCTTTGGCTTCTCTTAATTCTAAAGAAACTTCGTGCAAAGCTGCAGTTAAACTCTCCATTGCCTTCTTACTCTTCTCTTCTTCATCCCTTGAACTTTCCAACTCATTTATGAGTTGGTTTTTTTCTTCCAACAATGTTTGGACGCTGTCAGCTGCAAGCTTCTCATTGGCCAAGGCCTGGGTTTTCTCTTCCTTCAAAGTTTCAAGCTCCAACTTCAAAGAATCGACCTTTTTTGCCATCTCGGCAGCTTCGTCCTTGGCAATTACAAGTAGACGTTTAGATTCCTCAAGATCCCCTCTCTGTCGACCAATGGAGATTTCTAATAATCCCGCCTTCTCTTTAAGAGAAGCAATTTCAGATTTCGCATCATGCAATAGATCATTGCTTCCCTCGAGTTGTTTCATCACTGACTCAAGTGATTCTGAAGCAGATCTCTCCATCCGTTTTGCTTCCTTTGCCTGTATCTCCAAATCTTCAACCTTCCCTTGCCACTCCTCCATCAAATTACGCGCATATGATTCTGTCATTTTTGCAGCCTCAAGCTCAACATTAAGTTGTTCAATGGCAGCCTCTTTTTCCAACAACTTCTCCTCATAACTTCTAAACTTCTCAAGTTCTTGTTTCAGAGTCTCTATCTCCAAATTCAAATCAGAAACCAAATTCAAGTTCTCGTTAGCCACCGATTTGACCTTGGAATCGAGCATTGACTTCACCCGGACCAATTCAGCAGAGAGAATCTCCACTTTTTCAACATGAATCTCTGCAATCTTTGTTGCATCATCAGCATGGCTAAGGGCCTGGTTCTTTGCATCACAAGTCATGGCTAGTTCTTGCTTAACCCTTTGGAGTTCCTGAGTGGTGGAAAGAAGAGTGGCTACATCCAAAGCATGTTGGTTCCTTACAGCTTCAAGCTCTTTCTGCCAATCCTCTTCCTTCTTCTGGGCCACCTCAATGCTGGCTTGTTCCATCTCAACCGCTCGGAACTTCTCGATCTCCGAATTTTCTTCCGCTCGCTTTTGAGCCACCAAAGCCTCCCTGAGTTTCTCATTTGCTTCCTCAGCCAATCTCTGGGCCTCTTTTAATTCCTCGATCGCTTTCTCTTTCTCTTTCTCAACCAAAACCAGTTTCTCCTTGGCTTTCTTAAGATCTTCCTGAACAAGACCTATTTGAGCCTGTGTTTCTGTTCCTTTTGATACACGTGCGGGTAGTTTCTGAAAAACAAAATCAAGTTGCAACAGAAATCAATTGTTTAATTAGTTTTGCAAATTAGCCGTGCCTGCTAACAAGCAAATTTTGGTTTGACAACCCTTTCTTTGGAGTTTTCAAACATTTCTCTTTTCCTAATTTTCGTGAATGTGAAGTACACAATTGAACCCTAAATATAAAGATTGATATCATCTCCAATGGCTATGGCTAAGCTATTGAGTATTGTCCTTGCCAAATCCTCTTTTACATTGGATTTGGCTTCAACATCTGCAATGCAGAGCTAACTCCAATGCCATAACCGAAAAATTAAAAATGGTTGAGAATTGTGAAGGATTGCGATCACATGTTTTGATCAAATGAAATCGTGTTGTTACCAACATGGCTTGTCACCAATGGACCAACATTATTGAAAAAAAATGACAAGATGACATTGAAGCAAGCCAAAAACAACTCTGCCATCAAGAAAGTGGCTAAGCACATTGGAGATGCACTAAAGCAGCCGAGCAACAGAAACAAATTTGGTGCCTGCATTACGAAAGCTCATATGCTCTAATTAGGAGAACTTACATCCGGAGGAGTAGCAGCTTTTGTAGCCGGAGGAGTAGCAACCTTTGGAGCCCGCCGATCAACTGTAGGCTTTGAAGTGACAGATTTTGGGGATCGGTCAACAGAAACCCGCGGGTTTTGAAGTGGAGAGGGTGAATCAGAATCAGATTTAGGCACTCCCTTGTTCAATTTACTAACTTTGGGAGTTGCTGGTGATGCTTTGTGGTTGGAATGGTCAGATAAAGAAGATCTGTTCCAAGTTCAGAAAACACCATAACTATGAAACCCCATCTGATAAAATTTGATAATGATATGCAAACAAATGTAGTCCCTATGAATAAGGCAGAAAGGGCAATAAAGAAACGGATCGGTCCACAAATTAGTATTTTTTTTTTCCTTTAACAAAATACTTAGTCGGGAGAGGGGACCATATCCAAATTACATCGGAAAATTAGCCCAAAATACAAGTTCAAAAGTCAGATCCAGATAATTAAACAGAAATGAGTATGAAAACCCTGATGGAATAGGATCAAGACCTCTTTTTTTCCTCAACAAAGTAGGATCAAGACTGAGAAAGAAGAAATTCAAGCAAAACCCACAAAAGATACACAACCCACAACATAAATCAGATAGCACAGATCAACAAAGAATCCAAATAAACGAAAGGAAAAAATAGGAAAAACCCATGTCAGATCTACAGAAATGAAGTTCAGAGAGAGAGAGATAACTTACTTGGACTTGGTAGACATGATGGAGTGTGCTGGATGCGGTTGCAGAGAGGAGATGGAGGAGGAGTTGGAACGGTTGGAAAAGGGTGCAAAGGGGGGGATTTGCTATGAAAATGCTGACATTTGTAAGAGAATGTGTTTGTTTGTGAGAAAGAGAGAGATTGTCAACCGAAAGACTACTGGTACTAGAAGTATAGAAGAAGAAGTACGCACGAAGAAGAGAATAATTTTGCAGGAAAATAACTACTTTGGGTAGGTGTTCTTCTTCACTGTCTCCAGAGTGGCCACATAGACGAGTTATGCTCGCTCGCTCTCTCTCTCTCTCTCTCTCTCTCTCTCTCTCTCTCACACGAACAGTACATAACTTCTCTCTCTAATAACATACTCTAACATGGGCAGGTGAGAGTACTAAACTGCCCCTTGCCTTCTTCACATGTTGTCTCTTTGGACATTTTGTTTAACTTATCAGTTACAATCGTAATCTCACCTCGTGTTATCAATTTCTCTCAAACAAAATTTGGTACATGCAATAATTAGTACAAACTTTCCTTTGCATTCTAAAAATCACACTTAGGCATCCAGCCCCGTCTCATTTATTTCCTGGCATTATTAACAAAAATAGACTCAGACTAGTTGCTTTCTTTAGACAAAAAAAAAAATTACATATTAGTTCATTTTGCAATGCATTTTTTACAATCTTTAAAGTATTTCTATATAGTTCATCTATTTAATTTCTATAATACATTCACCGAAATTCAACAATACTTATTGAGAGATAGTCAACTTTTTTAATTAAACATATTATGATAGATTCCTTGGATTTTGTTAATCTTATTTAGCTTGTTGCCATCAAAAGACACTTTCTTTATGTAACACAGTCTTTTTTAATCAACTTCAACTTTCACTAGAATAAAAATAAAATTATGAGGGTGTAATACCCTAGGTTTGAGGATAGATGATTTTTTTAGTCCCACATTGGTTGTTTAAATGAGTGGTCTTGGGTATATAACAAACCAGGTAGGCTACTACTAGTATCTTGAAGGGACTTAAGCATTTTTGGTTATGTGGTGTGGCTGGTGGATCAAATCAGGGTACTGGGCTAGTGGTACCACTTGGACCAGGGGAGGTTGTTAGGACTATGCAACGAGGACGTTGCATCCCTAAGGGAGGGAAGATTGTGATACCCCAGGTTTGGGATTAGATGGTATTTAGTCTCACATTGGTTGTTTAGATGAGTTATCTTGGATATATAACAAATCATACAGGCTACTATTAGTACCTTAGGCTTAAGCATTTTGGATCATGTGGCGTGGCTCATAGATCAAATCTAGGTACTGGGCCAGTGGTCTACATGGAACGTTACAGAGGGTGCGATGGTGTGAAGGTGAATCTAAGGTTAAAGTTTGTATATGCTTAAGCAATAAATTGTTGATGTCATCATAAGTTGGTAGAGCATCTCCAACCCATGCTCTGTTCCTCCATTTAGACCCATTTTTTAAGGATGTACAACTCTAAACCATCCCAAAAATGGAGGATTTCCTCCATTTTACTATTCAACTTTTTCAAATCTCATTTTATTCATTAAATTGTTTTTGATACATTTATATATTATAATATCTTTAAAATAAGACCCATATTGAGTTTTTTTGTTTTTTTTTGTTCTTTATGAAAGTTATCGAATGAGAATTTGAATTTTAAATGAGAAGTGGAGAAGTTTGATGTTTGGAGTGAATTTTTTAGAAAATAGTGGGGGAAATAGAGTATTAGGCTGGAGTAACCAATTCTTCAAAATCACTTTTTCATCTAAGTATATGTTATTTGGATACTCTCAAGTGAAGGAACGGAGGAAAATGGATTGAAGATGCTCTGTAGGAAAATTAATGGTGAACTAACAGTGGGGCACATGTAAAGGAATTACGGACTTGAGGAGGGAAATATAGTTTCCAGAAGTTTAAGGGTTCTAATGTATAAGTTTCATAAGTACAGGGGAAATACCCGTTTTTTTGTTGAAGGTCCTATTGGTAACTTTTGTCTGCCAAGAAGGAGACATCGGTCAAATGGACCCAGCTTTTTCAAACAAAGATAAAGTTAAAGTAGGGTTATCGACCCGACCCACTTTTGTATTTTTACTTCTTCCAAACTACTAGTGAGTACTATTTGCTCCTAGAGCACTGCTACGTAACATCTTAGAAGATATGTACGGGCTCCATGAGTACTAAATAAGTCTTGTATAAAACACCACGTGAAAGTACTCCGGAAATTCTGATAATCACTCTGTCCAAACCACCCATATATATTGTTCAACATACAACAAAATCATCCCTCAAGATGCAATCAATTCTATTAAAGTACTCAATTATCTTAACTTAGTATTTTAGATATCTCTGCCGTTGAAGATTGCAAATTTGATTAAATTTCCAATTTAAGCTTTGCAATAATGGATTTTTTTACTTTCTCTATCGCATATTAACCCCGGAATTAATACTTTTTAAGTTTTACCGAAAATCTCGAAATAACACATATTTGGTTTCCACTCTTTTGGCTAATGAAAAAAGTACAAAGCAAAACCCAACTTGCCCCTAATAGCAAGCATGTCTCCACTATCGTTTGTTTTTCTTTAGTAAGTCCTAAATTCAACTTGTAAATTTGATGGGTTGGGTCACTCATTTTTCTTTTATTTTCCTCCATCAGAATTTTCGGGTCAATTTATGCACACCTCAATTGGGGAAAGGCTAAAATATAGAACCCCCTATTCGGGTGTGTATCATGCGCACCCCTATAAAAGATATGAGATGCATCAAAATGTTGTAAGTGATTGAAAATATTACAAATCATATTTTTGAAAAGTTACGAAACACAAAAAAATGTTACGATTGTCGAAGATGCGACACAATATAAATTATACAACAGGTGCATATAGTACACACATTTCAAAAATATGATTTGTGTGCATATTGTACCCATTCTCCCTCGATTGATTTCAAAAAATTTAAGTTTGTGATCGAAAAAATCTCCAGCGACTTTAAAAAATTTTAAATGACCGTTGATATTGAACCCCTAAAACTTAAGAATAAATCTCTCAATTATTGGCATCCGCGCACGACCAACACTTGGGTAGGTGGGATGCTAACTTTGCAATCAGCAAAACAAAGCAATTTTATGTTGAAATCGATAGAATTATCAATCAACTAGTAGATCCTAACTACGAGCCCAACTTCACGTGGGCAACTAACTTTGGTACAAAGTTCATTCATACCTCTAAGCTTAAAAACGTGATCAATAACTTTGGTATAAGTTCGTTTGCGAAACCAGATATGGAGGTTGTGTTTGGTTTGAATTTTGAGTTTTGGTTTTTGTAATGATTAGAGGGAGAAATAAGGATAATAATTAAAAAATAGGTGTTAATGATTTGAGAGAGATAGAGAGAAAAATAAAAATAATATTTAAAAATAGGGGTAATAATTGAATAATAATTGAAAAAACTGGTTCTTGAAAATCAAAACGAACAAGGCCGGAGTCTTTCTGCAAAACTCTTGTGTCAAAGCTCTCGTGTGTCCTTGGCGTGAACGCTCTTCGACGACTGGGATTTGGTTCAGGGTCTAAGATGAGGTTTAGGTTTGGTCTGGTTGTTGGAGAAGTTGAAGCTCATGGTTTTCAAAGGTGGAGCGGTCCGTGCTCGGCTTGCCGGAGTTAGGAGCTACAAATCTTTGCCTCTGCCGCTATGTGCCTTTCTATTTGAGGTGCATCAGCATGATTTGGAGTTTATGGCTGTTGGTGGCAGGGCATATGGCGTGTGTAGTGTCGACGGGGAGTTTCTCCATTTCAATTTTGATTTGTTTCTTAGTTTCGTCTACTTTATTTCCATAGCTTAATTGCTAAACACGAAAAAATCGAAAGGACAAAAAGACTTTAGGAGAATGGAGCCTAGAAGAATACGAGGGACGTTTACTTTAAGATAGTTCATTCTTATACACAGCCTATTAAAATTGCATAATAGGGTGGTAAACAAATTCTATTGATCACAAGAAACATCATTGTCTCCATACGCCAAACCATGGTCGATACAATCCTCAAGGTGCAAAAACCCAATAATTGTTTTGGGATTTCAGACCTTATCTTCATTCGCCGGTCCTGATTTTCTTGTGTTAATCTATTTTCAATTCCCTCACCAAGGATATAATTAAATTTTTTAGGGTATTTTTTCCCCGACGGGTGAGTTGGCAGCCATGTCACTGCCAGCGGTCGCCAACAAGGATTCCTAGTTCAATTTTTAATGGAAGTAAATGTTGAGTACCTAATTGGTGATAGTTTAAAAGTTCAGGGGTTTGAATAAATTTTCCTTAAAGATCATGTAATTTTAAAAATAAATATTTAAGTATATTAGGTGAGACTTTTTAACTTGGCGTGTTTGTCACACCGAATATCTTTCAACCTCACCCCAACCTCCAATAAAGCTCTGCAACTGCTAACTGGATTAATCCTCACTGCTAATTATTAAATTAAACATCCAGTTGGCCTGATTCATACTTCCCAATTGAAACCCAATTACAATATTCAACCACCCCTGTTTTATTTTTATTTTTTTAAAATGAGAAACATATCATATATTGAATAAAGCCAAGTATAAGCACACACGTGCAAAGGTCAGTACCGGTCCGAAAACACAAAAAACAACAAAACAAAACAAAATACCAAAAAATCCGCTCAACTCCAATGTCGGACCCAATACCATTGTTCGTGGAGGTGGGTGGATGGAGGATTGCCGTTGGATCTTACTGCTGCCACATTATCACCACTAGACTTGCCTTTTGATGCCTTCACTATCGCCGTTGGAGGACTGAGAAAACCGTCGCCCAAATCGACTTGATTCAAGAGCTAGCAGCCCGTTTTATTTTAGATCACATAACAAGTAGTGCAACTTCCATAGTTTTTGATAATTCAAGATGTCCGGATTAATTTGTACGTATTGATTAGTTTTTAGGACACCAATCTCTTCGTTCATTAGATAGGGGTCAATTTGCAAAACAAATCCTAAGTTGGTCAATCAATTTGTAGTTTATATTAGTTACTACTGGTACATCAGTATTCAATTGCTCTTTATTTTGCTGGTCTACATCAAGGTTCTTTACTCTTCCTACATCACATGATCGACAGCATGACTTTGTGAGGAATAATTAAATTCCCTGGAAATTCTACCAAAATGCCATAAAAGAGCTATTTTGTTTGTTTTTTTTTTTTTTGGTGCATCGGAAATTTCTCTTTTGTTATTGTTAGCACCTAACTCGACCAAAAAAGTGACGGGAAAACATTCTGTCAGTTAAGTGAGAGTTTACTTGAGCGAAGAAAGCGTAGAATATTTGAGAGTGGATTTGTGTATACCTCTTTGGGTTTATCACTATTCTCGTGAAACCTTTTTGACTTTCTCTCCAAGTTGTCACGAGCTTAACACGCACAGTAACCACTCCAGGCAATGTCAGTCGTGACGCACTTGATAAGATGGTTATATGGATGTGTCCCAACTATCTTCCATAAGCCGCGCGAGTCATTTCGGATCTGCTAGTTCATGTGACTCGGTCAGATTGTCTCGGATTTAGCTAGCAAGCTGTTGCACCAGAAATGTGGTCCAAGACGAACCGTTTCGGACGGTACAAGTCGAGTTGGCTTGGTCCGGTCAAGCAATCAGATCCATTCGGCCTCTGGGCTTTGGGCACATAGATTTATGTGCACAAATCCAAACAAATACGTATTCACAATCATTCGATGCATACAAGTTTTCCAATTTTTTTTTTTATAATTACATGCGTCTAACTATTTCGAATGCATTTGAAATTCGCGGATATGGGGATCGATCATGCAGAAAATTTGGTAGTTCTTGTTTTACCTTGCCTACCTTTTTGTAATCCGTAGAGTACTGATTATTTGTATTAAACTTTGTAGAGTACTGATTATTTGTATTAAACTTTTTATTATTATTATCACTGATTAAAGTATTTCGATTGTAATAATAAATAACGTTACCAAAAATGTGGAGCGTTACATAACTACTCGAAGCTTTGTCCCATACATCTCCTCCAGCCCCATCGGAATCACCTGGAGTTTTCCAAGTTTTTCGGCAATAATTTCCCTTTCTAATGAAAACCAACATGTTCCCTCACATGGCGTGTTTGCTAACAACCAAAATATAATTGATATCCTTTTAGTTACACAAGAACCTTTCGACAATGATGGATATATATATATATATATATATATATATATATATATATATATATATATATCAGGACAAGGTTTTGGATCTCATATGATACCGGATTTGTATTAAACTGATACCTAACCCTTATAATTTCATTTCAGTTCAATAACCGGCTATTACTGGTTATACTGGAAAATACCAAACGGTGCTTTTTAATTTATTTTTTATGGCATTTTTAGGAGGTAATTCCACAATTACGACTTTTGTACTAAAAAAACGTAATTTTCTTTCTTTCTTGACATATATTTTCATGTTGAATTTTTAAGCATATAAATACTTATACATTTTTATTAAAAAATATTTATAGCACAAAATCCCAAATGGTACCAGAAATTACGATACGTGCCTTAGTAATAAGAAATACAGTAATCCTACCAGTACAGTATTCGGAACTTTGTATCAGGTTTTTCTTTTTCCTTATACTTTTTGTTTTCGTTTTTGATATGTGTATTGAGATTACTAGAAATAAATTCAACCATTGTTGCTATATGAAATGCCAAACCATGGTGAATTGGTGATGCATATAGCGCAAATGCATGAAGCAAACAAGAAAAGAAATGACAGTCCGTTCTAAAAAATTGAGATAAAAATAGAATTACACCACAATTGACTTTTTTCCCCCCTGTTATTTGTCATTCCTAATTTATTACAAAAGGGACGGGGGAATTGAACTCGATCACGTGATGTAGTGTGGGACATCCAAGAGCTCTGCCGCATGAGCTAGCCACCACTTCCACACCACAATGACTTGAGAAGCCAAAAATTCCACTTTCAATGAAGGAAACATCAATGAAATGCATCAATAATTAGAAAAACAGTACGAAGAAAGAAAGAAAAAAGAACATCTGGGATGCACATGGAAATTAGATCAGATTGGCAGAGAATGACAGGAAAGAGATACCCAAACGCACGTTGGGGCCCAGAACAAGAAAATTGAAATGACACCAACAACAACAAGAAAATGATTTATATTGAACAAAGAAGATTGTAGTTTTTAGCATACTTCATTTACAAGCAATACTGAGTGATGACAAAGAGTGCTAACTTCATTAATCATCGTCGTATGAAACATGGAAACCGGTAGTGCAGCCAGACGCCTTCGGGTCCTCTGCTCCGCAACAATCGTAGAACTTGGCTGCGTAGGGAGGATCTTCAGGTTTCAATTCGTAGTACCTTCGGAAAAATTAAGAAATCAGAAATCATCAAATTACAAAACTCGGATCTTCAAATTAGCGAACTAAGAAAACCTGAGAAATCTGGCGTCCAGTGATGATATGTCCATTTAGAAATGAAACAAAGCTAAAAGCATTGACAATCTGAGATGACATCTCCACAACCCAATTGTTTCCCTAATTAAAGGAATGCACTTCTTAGAGGTAATAAAATATCCATCATAACCACTGGAACATAGTTTTATCTTCTTCCTTACGAGTAGTAGAGCTATTATCCCTGTCATCTCAATATGAATATGCCAGTGCAGCCACGAATCGTTTCTTTCCATACAGACGGTGTTTCTGGCACTCAAACTACAAATTACTTCACTCAGGCACACAAAGCTAATAGTCCTAATGATTTTTGAAGCAGAAAACAGCTGCTGCCTGCCCTTGGGTAAATCAGCAGCCTCCTCTGCCTTGACGAACAGTATGCTTTCAAGGGAGGAGGTGATAGTAATGATTAATCACGAAGTAAGATGTATAAAAAGAACTTAGAATCAAACGAAGTGATGGAGTTAAAAGCTTCTTTTCTACTTACCGACTTGCAAAACAAAAGAGAATCAGAAGTGCACAAGGAAATTCCAACTTGATTTCTTTGGTATTTTGGCTCCAAAGAGAACCAAAACCCACCATGTCCTCTATCCAAAATGACTGTCGATGCAAAAAAACGCGCTGAAATTGGGATTGCTAGAGGCGCATGTACAAATAATTATATACAAAAAAAAAGAGAGTAAAAACCGAAGTTCATTATAATATCTTGGACTTGGACTCATTTAAAAAGTGATAATCAAACTAGTTCCCATGGAAACTTCTACTTAAATTTCAACAGCTACTACCCAAGAACCACGAACACGTCTATAGGCCTCACATATCCGTGTCTGACACGTGTCGGGGACAGACACAACACGACACTCTCCAGAAACGTATAGGACATGCTTAAATGCTTGTCTAATTTTTTTCTTGTATTTCTTTCATTCAAACACATGGTAGATGCTCTAGGACATGTTGGCAAGACTCTTAGAATGTGCTAAGGACACATAAAAGGTTAAAATCTATTTTTTAAAACTCGGCCATAGAAGAAAATTTCAACCAATGTTTAGCTCATGTATACTTATATGCAGACTGCTAATTTATCTTTGTTGTATTGTTCTTAAATTAGATAGAAATAAAGATTTCATCATTTATAAGAATTCATCACATACCTCTATAATACAAATAAATTTTATATTCGACATATCCCCATCGTGTCCGTGTCCTGATTTTTGAAGAAATAACTTGTCCGTATCGCATTGTGTCCATATCATGTATCCGTGTCTGTGCTTCTTAGCCTTCTACTGTCTGTATGGGATTCTAGCTTGTGTCTTGAAACTTCTTCCCTTGAAAAGCAATCAATAAGGAAAACAGGTGAATTCCTATTAGGAAAAGTCATTAGCTGGTGTTCAGCTGCTGCTTAGTTGTTGGGTTTTCCTTTTCTAGAAAGTTGTGGTTAAGTAGGGTCTTTCTTTTTTTGCAGTTGCAAGTTAACCATTCTATTGATCTTCTGTCATGTTCAAAACCAACTTAGCCTCTAGAGTTAAAGGGGCTTCTCGATGTACCTTTCTGATTCAGTCAAGAAACTAGAACAAGAACTCTCTCTCTCTCTCTCTCTCTCTCTCTCTCTCTCTCTCTCTCTCTCTCTCTCTCTCTCTCTCTCTCTCTCTCTCTCTCTCTTTCTTCTTCTTCTTCTTCTTCTTCTTAACATTTAGACTCTCTCTCTCTCTCTCTCTCTCTCTCTCTCTCTCTCTCTCTCTCTCTCTCTCTCTCTCTCTCTCTCTCTCTCTCTCTCTCTCTCTCTCTCTCTCTCTCTCTCTCTCTCTCTCTCTCTCTCTCTCTCTCTCTCTCTCTCTCTCTCTCTCTCTCTCTCTCTCTCTCTCTCTCTCTCTCTCTCTCTCTCTCTCTCTCTCTCTCTCTCTCTCTCTCTCTCTCTCTCTCTCTCTCTCCTTCTTCTTCTTCTTAACATTTAGATTTGTGTTAGATTGTGTTGAAATGAGAAATTCTACACTGCCACCAAGGCTTCCATCTATAGGTTGCTCGTCATGAAAGCTACAATAATGAAGTGGTTGGCTTACCAATTAAAGTACAGGATAAACTTCAGCTGTGTTTTACGGAATGTACTTTACTAATTTGTAAACCTTGGCTTCATGAGGCACATGAGAGGGTCAACAAATACTATACAAGTTGAAAACTGCAAATAAAAAACCACTGTGAAGGCAAGTAATCAACAGAGCAGGAATAATATGAGATACGTTTACATTCCTAAACACTAAAATTCAACCCAACACCACCACATTCGGTGAGACCAATACTGCTAGTTACATATATGCTGATAATGAGCAAATTTTGAACGATATCACTTATCACATGCATGTTAGGTTGAGCAAGCATTGATTGAGAGTGAGAAAGCGTTTGATCAACTGGGTTTGAGCAGGGTGTTTTTAGAATAAACTGGTTTTTCACGGTTTTTTTATGTGATGTATTGTGAGAGAATGACATGTCTTGATTTTTGGAAAAACTGTTTTTTTTTTAGTGGAACACCCCCTGAGATTGAAAAGCAGGTTGCACCGTTGCAGTGTCAGAAGAATAACAAAGGACTTCAAACAAGTTTAATTTTTCTTTTCATAACCTTTTCCAGAAGAGCATGCACAGTTCTGAATCTTCTGGTTAGACAAATAGTATTGATTTTCACAATGGTTTTTACACGTACAACACGAAAGAGGATCTAGCCCCTCTGCCTTACCACCACAAAACGGTCTGCAAGTTGCAAGTGTATTAAGGAAAGTGGATGCCAATTTAACAATGGTTAGAAATTTCCACAACAGTTCCTACATGTACAAAAAGATGGGCGATGCAGCCCCTCTGTATCCACCAAAACTGGCTACAAGTTGCGCACGTATTAAAAGAAAGCAGACACCAACTCAACATCTCACAGCCACATTGAACCAATGCCACACGTTGATCGTGGTTGTGGCACTGGCATGGGTTCAGCAAGAATAAGAGAGGACGAACAACAGGTGGTTGAGGCTGTGCTTTTGGTTCATGCAACATTGATGGAGCAAAAGAAGGGACCCGTGGAAGAGAAACTTTGCAAAGTTAACGGCTAAAAGTAATGAACTGACCTTGGGGGCTGCCATTGCACGGGAGGAGTTAAGGTTATGCTTTCAAATTTTTTGGGGAGGAAGTACATTGGTATTTTTCCTATAACAACATATTTCGAGGAAATGTATTTTGGTACCACAAATTGTAAAAGTACGCAATATGGTGGTTGTTTTTATTTTTTATTTTTTATTATTGGAAATGGGATCTTCACATTCCAGGGAGCATTCGTGCAAATTAAATTACACATATCATGGGGAAGCACCCCAAGGGGAGGTGGCAGAAGGGAATTCAGAGCAGAATCCGTACACAATGCGGATTGAAATGAAGCAGTAGCAGCTAGTCCAAATCCACATGACCAAAAATGGCTGCCCCAATTTCCTACATACTAATCCAAACAAAATCTCCTCTAGTACACCCTTTGTTATCACTGCATAGCCTAAATTATAGCACTTTTTTTTGGAGGTAAGTAAATTCATTTCACCAAAAAACACAAGATCTAAACAATATATGCCCCCCCCCCCCGAACAAGAAAAACAACAAAAGGCTTATAAAGCACTCTAGCTACAACACCAGCCAAGAACAAAAACTATCTACAAATGTTCAATTTAAAAAGACTGGAATCAAGCAGCCAGAAACTCAATTAGAGCACATTGATGGGTTGATGAGCTCAATTCATCAACTACTGAGAAGCTTTGCACCTTATTGTGCCGTTATAGGCGCTTTTAACAGTGAACCTGCCTCCACCCTCCCAATTTGATTACAAGTGGATAAAATTCCCGACACAAATTCAATCACATGTAGTTAAAGAACCAGACTTTGATTTTCCGCAGTTTCAATTAGCATTTTTACAGACATAAAGGAATAACAACAACATCAAGAAGAAGAAGAAGAAGAAACCCAGAGTCCTAAAACACGATAATCAATAACGACTAGGGTCGCAATAGGAACCCTAGCTTTGATAAGCATCAAACAACCGAACAATTGACAATAAAACTCGAGCAAAAAAAGAGTATCTGTCAGTAATTTTACCTCTTCTGATCGTCGTGACGGCGACAGACGAAGAAAGAGGTATGGAAGCGGCAGGAGCTAGGGTTGGTAGACGACGAAGTGTACGTTTGTTTACACCTCTTGCAAATAAATTCCTGATCTCTCTGGCTGTCTTTCTCCTTCATCGTTTCGATTCCTTCTTCGTCTCCCATTTCTTCTGCCGCTCTCCGCTGCTGTGGTTTCGTTTTTTTTTTTTTTGCCCCAGCTTTTTGTTTCAGCTCTGATGACAGCCACTCAGGCGCGCCAGTATCTTCGTGCAAGTTCCACTTTGCCCTACATATAAATGATTCACTTTAGTACCCGTAGTTATATCGAAATTATACTTTGAACCATTACGTTTCAAAAACTTTTTAAACACAGTGGGACTTATATGGGGAAGATTAAGTGTTTTTTCTTATTCTATGATTTATTTTTCAAATGTTGAACAAGATTTTTAGTCAACTAGTCTGGTTGTGTGTTTTAATTTTTGCAAGGGAGTTGGGTCTTGGGGGTTTAAGAATTTTCTCTAAGATATGGTTGCATTTAGAATTATCGCCAAGGATGGAGGCACCCTTTGGCCCAATGGGGCCAAGGCCCCTCCCCAATAAAAAATAGTCACTACAATAAAATTTATTTATTTATGTTATAGTGTAAAACTTTTGATTCGCCCCCTTTCAAAAACTGAAATTACAACACTTCATTCTTCATAGGGGTGAGCACGGGTCGGGTTCGGTCATATTACTTCGGGTTCGGATCGGGTTAAATTTGATCGGGTTGAGAAAAACAACACCCAAAACTGAACCAACCTAGCCTAAAAATCGATTGGCTTGGGTAAATCGGGTTCCGGCTCGGGTCGGTCGGGTTGAGCAACAAAAAAACTGAATGAGTGAGGGCAAGAACCATATACAATTATATACGTTCAAACCCCAAATTTCCCAATCATAAACAAAAATTTACACAAATATAATCTCAAAATCCCAAATTTCCCAATTAAAAACCAGATTTACAAGACTACAACCCCAAAACATTAGTAAATCTTACAACATTTACAAGGATAGAGGTGTGTGCACTGCGGGGTAATGAACTAGCAGTGGTGGACGGCGTCACAGCTGTCGGCGTGGTCGACCAGTGGTGTGGCATCGACAAAGAGTCACAGGAGGTGGTGTCATGGTGCAACTAGTGCCGATCCAATGGTTTGGGTTGAAGAATACGAGAGAGATTAGAGTCTTGAACTATTGGACATGCATGAGAAAGAGGGAGGGTTTTGTTGGGAAAAATAAAGGGTGGAGTCGGTGGACTATTGAGAGAGAGAGTATTGTATGGGGAAAATAAAAGGGTGAAGTTTTCTTGTATAAAAATACTTCTACATTTTTTGTGTTGGGAAAAGGTAAGAATAGACTATAGAGAGTAATAGAGAGAACATTAAAAATGACGTGACTTTTAAAAGCATTAGCTGTAAAGTACTACTCTTGTTTGAATTTTGAAATGTGCAGGCGTCCTTTACTGTGTCTTGACTTGGGTGACAAGACTTCACGCCATCTGTACCAACGTACTACCAACTAACATGGAGTATTTTAGGTCGGGTCGGGTCGGTTTCGACGAGTTAGTTATTTTCAACCCGACACCCGACACCCGACCCGAAACTAACATTTTTTAGTAAAACTCAACCCGCAACCCGCCCCGATGAGTGTTCGAAACCGTCCGATGTCCATTCGGGTTGGGCCGGGCTGGGTCATTTCATCGGGTTCTGGGTATTGTGCTCACCCCTAAATTTCTTCACATGTTGAGCAAAATTTCGGCCCATTGATATGGTTTGGACCCACTATTTTTTACTTTCTAGTTGCTTTTGATTTGTTAAGAGCACTTAGATATTGTATTTTGCATTTGGGTACATATTATACCTACCGTGTTAAAAGCTAAATCTGACAAGGGGTCATTACTATGATTTTAAGAACACGAGGGGAAAAACTATAACTAGACATATATGGGGAGTTCATTGTAGTAATTCACAGATATAGCTACCCTCTTCCTGAAAAGATAAGGAAAAAGGACAATAAAATCCGTTCAGGCAGAGGCCGCAGGAGGGGGGAAGGCCCGGCAAACCCACCCAACCATGGCTTTCTCTCTCCTCTACCCTGATTCTCTCTCCTCTTCCCTTTCTTCTCCACACATCACAACTCCCTCTCCCTCCTCGCTCTTCTCGACCCCGCTTTTCTCGCTCCCCTTCTCATCCTCCTTTAAGAACCGCAACCATCTCACTACTACATACAATTCAAAGATTTTCTTACCCTCCATGCCTATTGGTCGTGTTGCTCGCTTTTCTGGGTCCTCATCTTCTTCTTATTCTAGATTCAATAGCCGAAACGATGACGAACATGTTGGTGAACAATCTGGGAGCGACAGCGAAGAAGAGGACGGCGACGGGGATGCCGATATCGCCGCATTAGAACACCACGAAGATGGTAGTAAGGTGGTTGATATGGAGGATGAAATTAGCTCTTCCGGTTTACCCGAGAGATGGGATGTTTTGGGTCTTGGACAAGCTATGGTAACTCCTCTTTTCTTCTCCCCCTTTTAAATGTACTAGCCTACTTATTGGCGGCTTACCGAATCGAAAGAACGATTTGAAACTAAAGCAGATGTTCAAGGGTGCTTTCACATGATTCAGTATGATCGAAAAACTTTTGTTTTCATGATTTGTACTTAGCGGGTCCCGAATTGTATTCTTCGGTCGATAACAAAAAGTTACATAAGTATATGTTGCTATATGCTAGTTCCCAAGAAGAGACGACATTGTTTGTGTGGGTACGTAGTATTTGATTTTAGGAGAATTTTTTCGCATAGGACGTGCTATGACCAACCTCACAGAACATTTTCATACTAACCTGAAAAACTAGTACAATTAATGAGAGTATTTAAGTTGTGCTGTGGTCCCGGAACCCCCTTGTGTTCACCCCTCTTCTCATGGCTAATAAGAGCAATCTATGGTACACATCCATACTTACAGTTAGAATGATATAGAGAATAGATATTGTTGTGAATGTTGGTTTGTGATGTTGTTACTATGGGGTGTACCGTGAGAAGAGTGAGAGTTTGTGGTTATTTGATGAACATTGTGTTCTTGTGTTTGTGACGTGAAAAAAGTTTTGAATTTTGTGGTAGAATTTACTGTGATTTCTTACGTTATGGACAATTTCCTGAGATTTTTTGTGTACCATAGCTGGTTCCCTTTTATTCAATTCATGATTTAATGTCTCTATTCACATTCAAGCACGATAATTGTCTTTTCATTGTTTTGTATCTTTTGTTTTGACAATTGTAGGTAGATTTCTCTGGGATGGTTGACGAGAGATTTTTGGACAGTTTGGGGTTGGAGAAGGGTACAAGAAAGCTAGTGAATCATGAGGAGAGGGTCGAAGTGTTGCGGGCGATGGATGGTTGCAGCTATAAGGCTGCTGCTGGCGGATCTCTTTCTAACAGCCTTGTGGCCTTGGCCAGGCTTGGTGCTCATCCCGTTGGGTGCCCTCCTTTGAATGTAGCTATGGCTGGTAGTGTTGGTAGTGATCCACTCGGTAGCTTTTACAGGTAGGCCTATCTTCTTTAATCAAATACTTCATGTCTATATTTTCACTTGTTTGCATCGGAATTATGGGGCCTAATGACTTATCTTCTCAATGTGTTACCTTTATTGCTATTTGGCAAGTCTTATCTTACCTTTATGGGGCCTACATCTCTGATATCTTAGCTCTTCAACTTTTATGCAGGTCTAAACTGCGTAGGGCAAATGTGAATTTTCTTTCTCCTCCAGTAAAGAATGGGACGACAGGGACCGTTATAGTTGTCACCACACCAGATGCCCAGCGTACCATGCTTGCATATCAGGTCTAATCTTGTGGCCGAAATCCATTCTTAATTTTACCAAATGCAAATATTGGTGGAGCTCCATTGTTGTTGTTCATTAAGAGAAAATTTGCAAAATATGATTGAAAATCCATTTCTAGCTATTGTGCCTCTTGTTTGTAAGTTTGTTTGCCTTAGTAAATTCTGCTTACTCATACTATCCGTGTGCTGGGAGTCATGTAAACTTAAGCCATTAGCACTTGCTGTGAATCTCAATCTGCATTGATCAACCCTTCTCTGACGCAGAGGTGAACAAACGTGAACAAAGTTGATATGCAATCTGCTTATTTTTTCTTGTGAATAAAAATAGCCGCAGATAGACATTTGCTCTCCTGGTTTTTGTCCTAGCTTCCTTTTTCTTTTTTCCGATTTGTAAATCTTTTACGATGCTCAGATTATTTCCATGTATTCTAAAAGGCCCTGGGAAGACCTTTTTCATTAAGGTTATCAATCTGGCTAAGTTGAACCCATTTGGAACACCCGTGGCACAATATTTAGAATTCATCAAATGTGGGAAGACTGACGGATAATTGGTGCATATATTTCCCTGAGGCTTTATCAAGTCAACATGCTTAAAAACTTAAATGTTTGTTTTGGAAGAATATTTTGATCCTGACGTACCTCAACAACATAGCTCAACTACCCCAGTAGGTCTTATTAGGATAGCACTGCATTTTCACGTCCATGTTTATTAAAATTATATTTACTACTTCTAAAGGCATATGATTTTCACTATCTATGTTTACCTTTGAAGCACCGACACTTTTAGAGGTCGCCGTATCCACGTATTGGACACACCACGTGGCGTGTCCCTTAAATTAAATTATTTTTTTGAGGGGGCACTAGGGGGACACGGCATGGACACGTGTGTCCCCCATATACACACTCTCGCTCGCTGTGTATATGTATATATATTTCCGTTGAGGGTGTTTATCTTACGTTATGTGTGTACAAGTATATATACTAGTAATAACAGTGTAGTTATCTTGCATATCAAAAGAAGAGTGTTTATATCTATGTATATAATTATTATATATTGTTATTGCATACATATATGATTTATTTATACATATAATTATTTATTTATTTATTTTTTTCGGCGTCCCCACCGTATCCGTGTCCATTTTTTAGAATTCACATGTCCCGTGTCCGTGTCCGTATCCGTGTCGGTGTCCGTATCCGTGTCGGTGTCCGTGCTACATAGATGTTTACTATATCACCCGTATGATTTTCACTCTCTTTACAATACACTATCTCTTTACAATACACAACTGCTTTCAAGCCATATGATAATTGTAGGCATAACTCCGATTTTTAAGCAGGTATTATTTCATTCGTTCCCGTAGAAAGTCCTGATGTTTTTGAAAGTTTTCAGTAGTAAATGCATCAAGTTTTGTGTTGGTTTTTATTGCTCTGTAGTCCTATGAGACCCTAATATGCTCTGTCCTTGTGATGCAGGGTACATCTTCTACTGTTAACTACGATCCTTGCTTGGCTAGCTTAGTTTCGAAGACCAATATATTAGTTGTTGAAGGGTACTTGTTCGAGCTTCCTGATACGATCAGGACAGTAACAAAAGCATGTGAGGATGCCCATAGGAGTGGTGCTTTGGTTGCTATTACAGCGTCGGATGTCTCCTGCATCGAGAGACACTATGACGATTTCTGGTAAGGACTAAGGACTGGTTTACCTGTATTTTCGTTACGTACTCTTTCTTATAGACTTGACCAGTCAAATTTTAGATTAAGAAAATTTATGCATAAAAAATCTTGTAATGACTTTGCATAAGCCCAACATCGTTGACATGGAATAACAAGGACTATAGGTTGGCATATCGGCCCTGTGCTACATCTAGAGGTGAAGCACACTAGGTGACAATGAGCGACAATGGGTCATACGAAGGGACTTTTTCCAGTGAGAGATGGGTTTGCATGCTGATTGCTCAGCCCCTTCCAAGTCGAATTCAGCTGGCAGTCGTGGAGCGTTGAGCTCTAGGCCCTAAAAGTGGGTTTAAGAGAATTTTGGTTCTCTCTGCTCTAGATTACGGTGCTGCTTCTTTTTTTTTTTTTTTTGATAAGTAGAATTAAGGTGCTGCTGTAGTCAGGTTGGTTGATGTTCATTTCTCCTTGAATTTATATATGCTTTTACTCCTCAGGTTCTAGAGCTAGATATCTTTGCTGTTGCAACTTTGATCAGTGGGGTATTGGCTAACCACTATCTCTCGAAAAAACATAATTGCTCTCATTATGGTTGAACTGCACTTTCGGGAAGGTTTATGTAGGGAATGCCTTACTAAAGACCTAGAAGCACAACATAGAGCATTGTTTAGTCTCAACTCTTAAAGGCTTCAAACAAGTCCCTTCCGGGTGTAAATTTTTTTTCCCGCCCTCTTACAGTATGTTCCTTGTATTAGTTTGATGTAAATTGCAACAAGAGGTATATGAATTTGAGTGGTTTCCTTTGTTCTGGTCTCATGTCAGGGAAATAATGGGAAACTACGCAGACATAGTGTTTGCTAACAGTGATGAGGCGAGAGCCTTCTGTCACTTCTCCTCAAAGGACAGCCTCCTTTCAGCTACCAGGTACATGAGCCATTTCGTTCCGTTAGTCTCAGTTACAGATGGGCCAAGAGGTTCTTACATTGGAGTTAAAGGGGAAGCTGTGTATATCCCTCCTTCGCCGTGTGCTCCAGTTGACACTTGCGGTGCTGGAGATGCTTATGCGTCTGGCATTCTATACGGTATATTACGAGGGGTGTCAAATGTGAAAGGTATGGGTGCATTAGCGGCTAGGGTTGCATCCGTCGTCGTTGGACAACAGGGCACCAGGCTTAGGGTCCAAGCTGCTGCTGAGTTGGCAGAATCATTTTCATTCCAGTTCAAGAATTCCAACGTTAGGTCAGATGTCAGTTCAGATCAAATTTCCAGCTTGTAGCATGCTGGCATTTGTTGTATTAGACTTGGTCCCTCTGCTTCATTGTTGTGTAACTGTACATTTCATTCATTGTACATTTATGCTGAAAAGGTTCTTAAAAAGGTAATAGAATCATAGAAGCTTATTTGTTGTCTGGTGTCACGAGAAATTGGTATTGTCATGCTAAATTACAAATTTTGCCGAGGACTTCTGTAGGTGGGCAGCATCAGCCCCATAAATCCATAACTGACTGTTACCCTTCGTGCATTATGATCGGAGTCTTTCTATAGATTGCTGATTGTACATAATCCTTGGAGGAAGATTCAGTGCAGTTGCAGAACTATTCCGTTGCCATATCGTTTCGAAAAGGAAGATTCAGTGCAGTTGCAGAACTATTCCGTTGCCATATCGTTTCGAAAAGGATGCTAGTCATTCAAAGTCAAGTGTCTATTTTGTCTAATAATACTGGGAAATTGGTCGAAATGCATCGCAGCAAAGGTTTTTGAACTTCTGATCTGATGCATTGTTCTTGTCCGTACAATTTTCTTTGGTACTTTGTTCTGTGCTGTTCTGATATTGTCATTTGGCCAGACCCTGTTTTTTAGCTAAGAAACTTCTTTACACCAGTGTAAGATTTCTGAAACTCTCTCTGTGTCCTTTTCCTCGGAGAATATGGATTTGAGATTTGTGGGTAATTAGCAAGGTGGAAATATTTACAGTCTGCATAACTAGCATCTCAAAGGACCCTCCCGAATTCGGGGGGCCTGTATTGAGTAATCACAACTGCCTGTTTGGCAATTAACGGTTCGGATTATTTGACATAAAATATATAAGTAGTTTACATGTAGGATAATTCTCTTCTTTTTATTTAATGTGAACCATTGATTGTTGATTGAATTGCTGTGATTGCTCGTTACACCCATGTGGTGAGCAAGCTTGCTACCTAGGGGTGCACAAGAAAACCGATATAACCACCAAACCGATCCGATCCGATCCGGATCGAACCGGTCAATTTTGTTAGGTTTTATGGTTCATTGGTTTGGTTATGGTTTTAAAAATCTAAGAACTGGTACTTATGAATCGGTTACTAGTCTCAATTTAAGAACCATAGTTAGAACCGAACTGGACCATATGATATTAATATATGTGTGTCCGCGCGCGTGCGTGCGTGTGTACATTATACATGTACAAAATTATGAATCCTATAAAATCGTATAATTATTTATTTATTTTATGAGTTGTTTTGGTGCTCTAAATTTTAAATAATCTTTTGAACTTGTGTTGTGATAAAGTTTTCCTTAATCGGGTAGAACCGAAACCGAATCAAAATCGGTCTGGTCTTGCGGTTTGGATCTAGACAGGTTCTTCATGTGTATTGGTTAGGTTTTGGTTCTTAATTTTTTGAGACTGGTCAAAAATGATCCAGTTACTAAATTTGTAGAGAACTGGTTTAATTCGGACCGTGTACACCCCTATCGCTACCGGCCAACGTAGCCTTTTTCCGCATGGCTTAAAGTTTCAGATTCTTTAATCTCTGACTTGTTGACTAGTGCCAATTAAATAGCCTTAAATTATTGTGATCATGTAGCAGAAAAAGACGGCCAGTGACTATTAGACAACCATTCAGTCAGTCCGTCCCAGATCGTCTGTGCCCAAAACTCATGTCTCTGTGTTGAGAGATTTTGAGTTTTTAGATTGTGATTTTTGTTTTTATATTTTAATATATTTTAGTGATCCAATGGCAGAAAAATCCCTCGGAACAAGGGTTTTTTGGCATAGAGGATTTGGTCTCCATTCAGTCCGACTACGGGTACCGATGGCTAAGGTACAGACGCACGATGTATTTCTAATTAAAAATTGAACGCATAGATCAAACGCATATCAACATTTGATTGGATTGATTTTGCACAAAACATCTTAAAGAATCATTTTTAACGTAATGAACGTCTCGAATCATATGGAATTGGTACACCCTCGGTAGTCGGTAGCCGTAGCGTGTTTCTCGGGGTAGCGTGTATTGGGTCGCTGTCAACGAACGAGAATGGAAGTTGGGTTTTGATGCAAGTTGCACTTTTTCTGTGTTTGGAATTTGCTTTCGTGAGTCATCGTGACTTCATGTTACCTGTAATACCGGTAAAACGACGAGTTCGGAAAGGTCCAACGACATCAAAACTTGTCCACATCAAGCCTGGAGAAAAAAGAAGCTATGAGAGAAAATGATCCAGATGACTTCGTGTTACCTGTAATACCGGTAAAACGACGAGATCAAAAGGTCCAAGGACCTCAAAACTTTTCCACATCAAGCTAGGAGAAAAAAGAAGCCAGAGAAGGCACCCATCCAGTTTTAATCAACGCGTCTATGGGTATACTACACACATACTTCAAATGCACATCAACGCATCCCGACTGTCAATTTCAGAAATCAATGTTCAGGATTTTAAATAAACTATTCGCACGTAGAGTTTAAACTCTTCGTGTGAATGGTTTATTGTGGACAGTTGAGATGCGTTGGTGTGCATCTGGGGTTCGCGATTGTGGTATACTCATGTCATTTTTTAATTTTAGTTATCCGTTCATTTTCGATTCAGGCCATGTTTTTTGTATTTGCTAAAATGGAAATTTTCTAAAATCAAGTGGGTTGATTTCACATTTGCTAAAATCAACCCATTTCCACACAGCCTCAATGTAGCATTGTTCGTTTTGCCCTCGTGCCGTGTGCACGATGTCAATTTAGTGGTTGAACTTGTAGATGTCGCAAACAATGTTATTTACACTGACAAATTCGATTGAACAAGTATCGATAGTTACATAACGAAAATAGACGGTAAAGATGATTTTGCCAGAATTTGGTTTTCCAAATGCTATTGCTCATATATTTCCTTCCTCTTTGTTTGTCAACGGAAATTAAGTGCAATGCCAGTTCTTATATGGGTCACTTCTTGCATCCCACCTTTTCATTACATCATTCTGTAGAAATGTAAAAATTAACATGGTGTTCTCTATAGGGTTTACTCACGCTCACCTCAAATAATCGCCGGGAAATAATCTAGTCGTCTAGTAGAGGGTGGGCCAAATAAAATCGGGACAAAGCCTCGTATGAGTTGGCCCTAAAGGATTTAATGGCAGATGAGAAGAAACATGGAACTCCAGGAACATTGAATAACTATTCGCTAAGCATTATTTCATTTTAGTTAGGCCTAATAATTAGGCATTGGACATGACTTGTCGGCCGTTTGGGCGGAGACTTCACCCCTGTGTAGTCCTGCAAAAATTGGTTTCATTCATATTGCAGATCTCATTGAGCACTACAGTCGCATTAAAAAACACGTCAATTGGATGCGGAATAATATCTAATCGGGACACATTTATATATATACAGAGTAAGTTGGGCACAGTGGTTTAAAACTTGAAAAGCAGATTTGTTTTATACTAGCACTACATAAATGTGTCCCGTTTAGATATCATTTGGTGTTTGATTCACCTATTTGTTTGCATGACTATAGTGCTCAACGAGTTCTGCAATGTGAGCGAAACCAATTTTTGAAACGAATTAAAACGGGGTTGGAGTTTGCAGTTCTCACTCAACGGCAGACAAGTCGTTTCCTTGACGTTAGAAAAATGGGCGGACCCGGGGGGTGTTTGGCCCCTGGCCCCTGCACTCCTCCCAATTTTCTTCTATTTGGAAAGGAAAGGAAGCTATCTTCACAGACTTGACTCATACCCACCCCTCTCTTTTCTTGCCCACCTTGTCTTTTGCCTTTTGAAGCAGAGTTCTACATCAGTCTCCGTTTCCATCTAATTTGGTAAGTAGTCATATGTGTCCTAGATTTATTGCTTTAATAGTTTCCAATTCCAAGAATCACACAAAAGTGGGAAGGAGGAATGCACTAAATTTTGTGACTAATAGGGGGTAAACAATACCACCCGTACGTAAACAATTGTATTAGTCCTTTTGATGACTCATTTATTCGGGACAGCATGCGCGCACCTCAATTAATTCTAATAACCAATTCCATTGTTTACTAGGACGGACTTAATTAAAGTTGGAGCAAAGCCCCTATACGAAATAACCTATGATATGAGAGTGTATAGAAACTCGGACGTTTTGATTTTGGATTTAAATCGTTCATTTTTTCAAGAATGTTGAGAACATTATGAGTACAAAAAATTATAATCATCGGACATTGGTAGACACATAATTGAGACAAAATTGTCTTATAGGTCATTCTCTAAATGATATTGACCATTCATTTTCATAAAATAAATTGTATCCGATCATATGACTACCAATATTCAATTAATTTAATTTTTTTACACGAATGGTCTACACAACATTCTCGATAAATGAAACGGTTTCAATCACAAATATAAATTATAGAGGGCCCAAAATTGTGGTCCCAACACGGGAACCCCAAAGCCCCTCAAACTCTGGGGTCTCCCCCGGAGTACCTAATTAGCCCTCCCCACCATCAAACATGAATATTAAAAGGAAAATCTGAGGACAGACAAGTAATATATCATCTTTTGGCATCATTTCAACCAATTTTATCAATCTATACAAACAACAAACCAAACCAATATATGAAACCTCTCCTTTTTTAATTAATCTCTCATTTTACCATATTCTCCTCTTATCTGCCTCCTTATTCAATCTCCCGAAATTAGTCAGGCAACTAAACAAACTCTAAGTTCCGGGTCTTAACCATCAAACCAACCCATGAGATTAACCAACTTTAGTCCTCCTTTTGGTGATAATCCAATAATCCAGATTATTGGATTATTATCCAAAGGAGGCCTTAGCATTTCAAATACCAATTCTGCTTAATCAAGTTTTCGAAGAGTATTAATTACAATACTATATACTAGTTTAAGCAGCTCCCACAAATCTATATTGATGATGATCATTTATTTTCTATCCGTCATTAAAAAAGTCAGACTTGTACATCATTTAATTAAAGATACTAATTTTGCATCACGTAATGCAATCCTGTTCAGAAAAGTCAAGAGTTAGGTGAAAGGTGCAATTATTATCTTAATCAAGCCAATGGGGGGTGCAAACAGGGTACCGCAAACATGATACCTGAGCCCGTATCTTGGTCATTTAAAAGTATTTTGGATTGTCCCGATGTCTCCCTTTCTCTCTCTCCTATTTATCTTTCTAAAATTCAAACTGTTTGAAACACTTTTAGAAGACCAAGATGCGCGTTGGGTATATTTGACCTTCCTTCAGCAACCCAAAAAGCAGATTTACACGTAGCAAAATTTGTGGACCTTAAAAGCAACTTTCATTCCACAATTTTCGCATTTTCGGAAATTAAGGTCACGCGTTACAAACCAATTGTTTG
Source organism: Vaccinium macrocarpon (assembly GCA_022606695.1). Classification (NCBI taxonomy): domain Eukaryota; kingdom Viridiplantae; phylum Streptophyta; class Magnoliopsida; order Ericales; family Ericaceae; genus Vaccinium; species Vaccinium macrocarpon. The sequence continues at coordinate 5,703,184 of CM040171.1, read as the reverse complement.
CATTATCGTTTTGGCATGACTTTTGCGAAATCGGGGGCCATCTAATGTGTTAACTCACTACCAAGCTGTAGTGAGTCCTATCCGGTCGTTCATTTGGACATCGACGGCTTAGATTTAATTTAAACTTTAAATAATCTCAGCCGTTCATTGTTTAGATTAAAATTTAAGTGTTCATTATCGAGATGAACTGTCGGATGTAATGAGCTCCTCACTACATGGACTCCGCTCAATATTCATATAAGGTAAATACAGATTTTTCTATCATATAACTGGAAAAAAAAGGTTAAAAAAAGAAGTAAATATTTACGGATATTTAAAATAATTTCAGTCAATATATTACTTTGATGTCTTTCATTCTCCCATTCAAACAATAAATTGCATTAAAAGCCACACATGTTTTTTTGAGGGATATGGGTGCCTACAATGAACAAATTCACTGCACCTGTGTATTGAGTAATCACGGCCATCGATTCGACAATCAACAGTTTGGATAAAATGATATTATCCTACATGTAAATTGGTCCGGATTAAATACACTTATTCCCAACCGTTGATTGCCGATCGAAAACAGTACAAACAGAGGATTGCATAAATGTGACATGGTATATTTCTCATTTATTTCATTATCTTACAATTACAGACTTCCACTCACATTTTTATCTCCAAATAGTAATAAATATCAGCACATACTTGCATTTCCTTCAGCAGATTTACTTGTAACGCATACAACTTTTCTTTACCCAAACCAACCCCATGCGACGTCTACGATAACCCGTTGTTCTTGTATAATTCAGGTGTTTGGGCCAGCTTACGCGTATTATTTATACACGTGCTTACGTCCTATACATATGCATTCACATAGATAAAAATAGGCTTACGAGATTCAACACCGGCCTCTATGAACAAAAGCTCGTAGTGTTGGACCATAGTGTTCCTAACAAGCCACAAAAGTCTACTTTGGGCATATGTTTACCAGTAAATTATGTGGATCAATATTGTAGTAGAAGTACACCTCCCATGGGGGATCTGTGGGGAATCCCCTTCCTCCTCTTGGCAGCTCTGTAGTTGACTGCCGCCGTTTGAGGCGGCGTCGATGGTGAAAACCTCTCGATTTTCTTGTTCTTGATGCGGCGTCCACCGTGTCCGATGCCCTTGATTGATTTTTCAGAGTCTGAGCTCCCCATGATATCCATTTCCATTTTCTTCTTCCGGAAATTCTTGGACGTCCCGACAAGCTGAGATCAATTGTAACGAAATGATGTCACCGGAAAATAAAAGATCAAAAGTGAGGTTTTTTCGACAATTCATGTGTCCTAACTAGTTTACGATAAAAGTGAGATTTGGTGCAATAGGATGATCTTTCCACTACCCTAATAATTCAAATGTAAAATCAATTCGAAATATTAGGTGAGTTTCCAATATGTTAAAACCTGCTAAAATCAATATTACCTAAAATCAGCAATTGATTCTAGCAAATGAGGAAGAATCTTTAATAAAATCAACGATTCTCGTGAGAGCTAAAATCAATGACCTAAAATCAATGAGAAAATCATTTGCTAAAATCAACAATTAATTTTATGATTTTAGCAAATGTTGATTTTAATAGATTTTATTAGATTGGAAATTCACCCTCAATCTTATCGAGTAATAATACAACCACTTAGTATCTACAATCACAGCCAGTGTATCTACAATAAATAGCCCAAGGTTAGTCCGGTTGATCGGTGAATTCACTCCCCGCACAACTGATCGATTCTTAGGAGTTAGTCCGGTTGATCGGTGAATTCACTCCCCACATAACTGATCGATTCTTAGGGTTTAGACTGCAAGAAAAGAAAGCAATTTTTCGTGAATTCTCTGGTCCCGACATGAATGACCTCTCTTTGACCAAACCCGAGATGGGATTAATTGAGTTGCACGTAAACTGGTCTGAACACCCGAGTATCAAACCAAAATAAAGTATCTACAATCAATCATACATTTGTACTCCTATATATGTACCTTGCAGGAAAGAGAGCAGAAAGCGAAGGAATCAAGAAGAGCGCGGTGACAGACGATGCAGCAATTGGTATTGGTAACCACTTTCCCAGTATGCCTACTGCTGCTGGGCTGAGGCCTCTCATTCAGAAACACTATTTTAGCACTGTTAATAACGTACGTCTGAACCCCTCCTGTTATGTCCACAAATTTCTGTATCTCAGATACCCTTATCACGTCATGGTATGATGACCTCCTTATCTACAAAAAAAGAAGAAGAAAATTCACCTACAATTAGTATCAATTCACATCAAATTTCCCAACCCCGATATTCTGAATCACTTGAGTAGAAAAAAATGGTGTAATTTTTTTTGAAAAATAATTTTTGTAAACTTATTATTTTTCGCATTCAAAATGCATGTTTTTCCAAAATGAGCAAACAATTTGGGACGGGATGGAGTAGGTGCTAATTAATCGGCTGCTTAGCGCCTAGGCATGGACTAATCGGCCTAGGCGGCCGAGCTCAATGTTTTAAAAAGCGCTAGGCGCTAGTCGGCCGGAAAATGGGTGCCTAGCCCCTAGGTGCCGATTAGTCGGCCGCCTAGCGCCTAGGTAGGGACTAATCGGCCCAAGCGGCTGAGCCCAATATTCTAAAAATCGCTTGGCGCTAATCAGGCAGAAAAGGGACGTCTAACGCCAAGGTTCTGATTGGTCGGCCGCCTGGCATCAAGGCAGGGACTAATCGGCCTAGGCGGCTGACTTTTAGAACACTGCAAAAACCCATGAATTAAAATTGATTGATATGATTTTGATCGGATCAGATTCGGACCTGAATGGCACGGTGGTGTTTGTGGGAGGTGGTGAGGCAGACAGAACAGAGGGCTCCATCGCCACCGCCAATAGTGGAAGCTGTTGTGGTACAGATATTGCAGTCTAAACAGTACATGTTGCATTCACTCTTGTGTGAATTGGGGTGGTGTTTACATTGGCCGAAGAAGCTTGTTTGCAGAAGACGGAGGAGCCACGGCGGCCAAGTGTTCTTCTCCTCATCTTCCCTGTCATCGCCGCCGCCGTCCAGCCCCTGATTTCAATTCCGCCATAAACAGATTCAATCAAGAATCAAAGATAGATATACATAAAAAGGAAAAAGGCAAAAAAGGAAAAGAAAAATTGATACCGGTACTAATGGACTCACCATTATTGCTTGGGTTTCTTCTGATATGATTTCACTGGAGGTGGGTTTTTGATGATCATGTGCACCACTAGCAGCCAATTTTGATTCTGATGATGGGTTTCTTGATCAAAATTTTTAGAGAGAGAAGAGAAAAAAGGGAAGAGTGGGGGAGGGAGGTTTTCTTTTCAATTTATGTAGGTAGTGGGTGGGGTTGTGGTGGAATGAAAAGGAATGGGAAAAGGGCATTTGTGAGGGGTGGTGCTTATCTACTTTGTCAAAAAAGTAACTTAAGTCTACACTAATTTTCCTTGAGGATCGTTTGGGTTACGATTGTTTATTCTGTAAAACAGTAAAAGCAAAACAGGTTAAGAATCTAGGTTAACCAAACATCTTAATACACCCAAGCTAAACCCGTAGGTTATTTAGTGGTCCTGGAGCATTGTCCCACACCGTTTTGCAGCGTGCTAGGCGTTATTGTTGTTCGACGCACCAATACTAAGTACATGGACATCACGAGATACATTAATCACATGACGATTAGAGTGTCATGTGGATTTACTCCCCGGAGCATTCTATAATTTTCGTGAAATCAATTGCTAGGGTATAGATTCCGCATAAATATAGATGCTGCTAGTCATACCGAAAGAAATATACAGAAAATGTACACAGGGCATTCGGGGACCCACTTTTGGGTCCCACATGAGTGATTCGAACTGTTCATTGTTCTTAAAATATTTTTCCGGGGGGCCTTCAAAAAATCAGTTCAATCAGACAGTTAGAAGTGTTTGAACCAAAGTCTCACTGTTTTAAATCAAAAGAAACGGTGACACTTTAGTTCAAACACTTCTAACCGTCCGATTGACCTAATTTTTTATGGCCCCCCTAAGAAAAATGTTTTAAGAATAATGAACGGTTCAGATCACTTGTGTGAGACCCAAAAGTGGGCCTCCGAGTGCGTTGCGTACATTTTCTGTACATCTCTTTCGGTACCCAGGTTTATCCCATAAAAATATAGTATTGGGAGGTGTTGAGCATACATGATAGTGTTGCAAAAACACTGGATAATTGCTAAGAGAAGACTAGTTTATTTCTCGTTAATTTCAAGGAACTGTGACATCCTAGTTTTTTCCCTTGGCTTAAAGTAATGGACTACTATTATAAGAGAAAAAGACGCGAAAATATGATAATTGGACTTCAAAATAATGCTGCTGACGCTCGTTAACTAGTCTTCCACTCAATTTTTTTTATTTTTTTGTCTTTTGGGGCCTTTTTTAGTTAAGTTAAAATTTCTGGAGATGTATGATCCGCTTTTTAGCTTTTCATTTTTTACGAGACATCAATTTCCTCACATAATTTAATTTAAAAAACACAAAAGGTCAAGCTTAATGGAACGGATTGGTGGAATCCAATCGGCTGAAATAGTAATGAGAAGATTATTAATACTATCTCCAAGCATATTGCAAATTGTATCATGGAAATTTTATATTCAACCAAAAATTAATTAACAGTATTTCAACATTATATCACTCAATTCTATTCCTATGAATGTGAGATTATATATTTATACTACTTAACATCCACCCTCATATATAACCTCTTTTTTTGTTTATCATCCAGCAGCCTTTTTGTTGATCTATTATCGTGGGGTGTGGATTGTAATTTTATAAAAGAAAAATGCGGATCCGGGGGCATATAATGAGGGGGCTCACTACATGCATGTACTAAGCTCCCTCGGCTGTCCGATTAGTGTTCAACGGTCCGGATCATCTTACACTTAAAAAAAATATTTTTACATTTACTTTAATCCTAATTTATCTGGATCGTTGATCGCCGATCGGACGGTCTAGGGAACTCACTACATGCGTGTAGTGAGCCCCCTCGGCCCTCACTAAAGAGCTCTCGGTTTCTAAAAATGCTTACCTCAGTCCAAAAAGGGAAGGATAATTTGTAAAAGATGTACTGACATTCGAGAAAAGTACATTAATATCCATGAGATGTGTATTGAAATTCGAACTCTTTTTTCTTTATGTACCTACTATCATGCACATATTGGGTAGAGGTTAGCTACAAACTTTATATAATGTGAGATGAAATGAGTCCTCCTGTGATATCACGTCGAAATTTTATATTCAGCCCTAAAACTAATTGACAATGAGTACAGAGGTGCCGACATATTACCCACCTCAAGCAACATGGGACTATATTAGTAACAGAAGTATATGATTTTGTCATTATTCAGAGGTGTGTTAATCACCATCCTAAATACAAGTTCAGAAGTTCTATTAACAGTTTTGTTGCGCTTTTTTTTGGGTGTGTTAATCACCATCCTAAATACAAGTTCTATTAACAGTTTTGTTTTTTGTTTTTTTGCCAAAATGCTAGAAATTTTATTGATAACAATCAAACCAACACATTTTTTTTAAAAAAGATGGTTATCTTTCACAACAAAATAGTGCAATAATCACGCAGATTTTTTTTTCCCTCCAAACGGCATACACCTGTGGGGAGAAATCAAAACCATTGATTTCTCTCGTGTCTGAATTGAAAAAAAAATTGAGTGATTTTGGCCTGGAGAGGATAATTGCTTCACTTGCGGAAAGATCTCGCAAATGAAAATTTTCTTTTTTCAAACACATCAAGATATTCCATAACAAAGTCATCCGGCACCGATTACACAATGAAAATTTTTAGATCTTTACAGATCTTGTGATCAAGAGTTTCTTTTTGTTTGAGAAAAATAGTACTATAATACTCTTTTAGTCTATTATGCTCTATTTTTTTGAGTACGTGCTAAATGTTTGTTTGTTTGGCAGGATCAAATATTTTATTGGATTTGAATATCATATATTCGACCGCAATTTTTGGTAAATGAATTACTTACTTGTCGGACAATTAATAATTTATTTTCGAAGCACAAAAAACAATTAATAATCTTATAAGCATCCAGTTCACACACACACACACAAAATCTTATAAGCATGAGATGTGCAATACAATAAAATATACCACCAGTACGTCCGTGTGAATCTCTGAGAAGTGATTACGCGAGGGCAAAGGCAAGGCTTGGAAGAGGGATCATGTAGTGCACTGTCGCACTAGAGGATTGGATCGTCTGAATTATCCGCTTCTGGATTTAAATCTTAGTCTTTGCGTGATTCGAAGTTATTCTTTCTTGAGATGAAATTCAAGCCGTTCATTAATGGAGATCGATGGAGCTTGTGTGCGACTATATAGGGTTGTAAGGCAAAGGTGCATTCTGAGGATCAAAGGCTTAGTCTAGTTAGTTAGTGGGTTACTCCGTAAAACAATTTATTTATTTTTTGATCGATAAAAGAAGATTTATTAAAGAAACTCAATAAGGGTACATCGAGAGGGGGGAGGGGACATCCAACCGAGAAGTGATTACGCGAGGCCAAAGGCAAGGCTTGGAAGAGGGATCATGTAGTGCACTGTCGCACTAGAGGATTGGATCGCTCAATTAACGGCTAGGATTTCATCTTAGTGCTTGCATGATTCGAGTCATTCTTTGCCGAGATGAAATCCGAGCCGTTCATTGCCGAGATCAACGGCTCGTGTGCCGCACTACAGGGTTGTAGTGCGGCAGTGCATTACAGGATACCCAGATCAAAGGCTTAGTCTAGTTGGTTAGTGGTTACTCCGTAAAACAATTTATTAGTGATCGATTCTTGATGGAACATAGAAATTTCTAGTGAATTCCCTAATCTCGATGTGGATAAGTCTGCTTTTGATCAAACTCAAGTGGGAATTAATCGAGGTGTGCATAAATTAGCTCGGACAGTCTGACCGTCGAAACGAAGAAAAAAAGAAAAAAGAGAAAGAGAAGTGATACAGTGAATCAGTCCCATCCTGATATTATATAGAACGATTCTCGTGATGCAAAAGGGTAAATTCAATATTTGCCTCTGCTCGGGTAAAGTCAAGTTTCGCTATCCATCCCATAACGCTACCTGTGAGAAACAAATGAGCTAAAAGTAACCTTATCATGTTTGGATTAATTTATTATCTTAAGATAAGAAATGGGAAAATAAACTAAATTGCCAAACGAGTCCTTAGAAAGAACAAAAGCATAGCTTTACTATCAATATGTCTTGGGTACGATTCTCATCGTGAGATCTTATTACCTAATTCCTAACATAGATGAGATTAGGTTTCTTGCATATACTCGAACAAAAATGAGCCTACGATAATCAAGAAAACAACCACGAGTACTTATTTGGTAGTCTTGAGCCACCGCCACATGAAGGCTTAAGTCTTGCAACCACACACTAGCATTGTTCTCATTCAATGCACAAGGCAACAAAAAAGAAGGTCCACGATGTATTTTTTCATTTCTATGCATCGAACGGGGAGAACGCTAGTTTTAAATCCTATGTCAATAATACTCACTTATATTACTTGACTACTTTTGAAATGAAACAAGTTAATTTACGAAGAAGGAAATCATAAGAATACTCATCAAGTAGAAATGGGAAAAAAGATTAATCAGAAGGGAAAAAATTACATACGCATTAATTTGCTCCTCAAGTGACTTATCCTTTAAATTCTTCACCACTTATACAATATGCATTCTCTGTGATCATATGCCTTTGAATACCTTTGTTAAAATCAAACAAATAACAGTAAGAGAGAGGAGCAAAGGGATTTACACAAACCCAACATAAAATCATCTTACATTGGGTGAGTTCATTTCGATTTGTTTCCACTTCATGTAAATGTCCATGTTTTAAACTTATTTCTTATCAGGGCTTTCTCTTCATCAAATTTTGTGTGGAATTCAAGAGTTGATCGACAGTTTCATGTGATGTAGTGGAAATGTGAAAAAGAGAAGCTTCATAGAAAATTTACCGCCACCCATGGTTGCAATTCATAGAAAAAAACTAACATATATAACTTAAAAGCATAAAATTAAAAAATGAAGAAAGCACTTGATTAATTATATTTCTTAAAGCCAAGCAATTTCGGAGAATGGAATTGGCAAATGCAAAAAGTGAGGACAATTTCAAGAATTTTAGGGAATTGCCAAAGGTAAGGTTGCTTGGAATAGTGGAGCTACCTACTGTTGATAGTGGGGGTCAGGGTCCCCACACAATAATTTTAAAAATTAAAATTTAGGATTAAGTATTTGGAAGCATTAATGTGTGGTGATGGACGGGTTGAGGGGCAACACGACGCCTCCAAAAGTATCCAAAAAATTTCAGCTTACCATATTGAAAATGAATCTGGATTCTCCGCAATCAATTTGCAGACCAGAGAGGGCAGCCCATCATAGAATCGTAGCCGCCCAAAAATATTTTAGTGGTCCAAATTTGTTGACAAATTCTTCCTATCCTAAAGTATAGTAGGAGTGAAACTAGTATTTTAGAGCAAACCCAACAATAACCAGGTAAATTAAGTAGTGTACAATGCATCTATTTATAATAACTAGACACTTTTTCTATCAAAACTTCAACAATACTATAGTTGTTGGGAGATACTTAGGGTCAATGTTGGAAAAAAATATTTTGAATATAATATTTTATTTAAAGTGTGAATGAAAATTAATTTGATTTGGAATTAAATGCTTTTCATCGATTTGTGTTTCATTATTTTGTGACCCGGACAGCGTCCTTTCATAACATGAGATGTGTCTTTTCTCTAACACTATTCGGTAGTAATACCGCAGGAGGAAGGCTATATATATGGCATCGGCATCATTCATTCTTTTTAGAAGTTAATTTTTTCTGGCTTTTCATTTGAGGAAGTCTTTTCATTGGAGAGTACGAGATTTAATTTGATTAAGCCTCTAGAGCAGATTAGAGTCTTTCTTCGGATTCGGTGAAGATCAAGTCGTCTTTGGGAGATGGGCGTCCACTGGCAAGTAAAAATGTGAAGTAAGCGAGGCCCGAATGCCCATCTTAAGTCTGAGTGTTAAAACATTCGGCAGTCATCATCATTTCATTTCATCAATTTCCAGGTTTTGCATTCCGATTTTATTGTTTCATATTTCCGATTTTATCACGAAAAGTAAACATATTTTCCAATAATCTTAAGACAGATTCCGTTACTTTTTGTCTTTATTCTGCCTATGAGTATGCGTAGATAATTGATAGTCATTTGTTTGTTGATATGCTTGCATATGGCGTTTATAGCCATAATTGGATATGATAAACAATAAACTAATATTGGAATAGGCCGAACCGTTTAAATATGAACAGAATACTAATTTCTTGTTGGTGCTGGTAGAAGTTATTTGGATTTCGATCGGATGTGCATGAGTGTGAAAATTTTGGTTGGATCAGTCCACTCGTGTTGTCTAGAATATCCCCTGTGGCTACTTGGTCTTCATGTGTAGTTCATTAATTACTGGAGTTTCTGGAACCGAACTTTGATTTCCGTTATTTTTTGTTAATTTATTGTTTCTATTAATATTACATTAATTAGATGTGGTTATTGAAACCAAAGGGCGTGCCTTTCAAAAAAAGGGACATGGCTATTAGGCAAATGGGTACCATTAATTATGGGGATCAAAGGGATGTCTTATTCTTTTGCCTAATAGCCATATTGCATCCGTAAAGACGTTTAATAACTAGTGTCAGCCCAGTGATTTTATACGCGCTTATCGCCAGATCGATACCCATCATCGTCGTTAAAACTTTTATGCCAACCAAAAGATCGATATAAATAATCGCATGTATCGATACCGCTGTTTCAACCCCAGATCGATCTGGCGTTTCCAAAGATCGTATCGCTGCGCCCATCCTGAACGCCACGTCAGCAACACCTTACCACCAAGTGGCAATAAGAAAGGGCGCCTATAAGGCACCTCGCGCCGACGTGCTAAGTGCAAAGTGCGCCATCAAAGCGGCCACCAACTGCGCCTAATCACACGCCACGACGTGTGCGTATGGGTGTGTTCATTCATCACGGCCGATAATCTGAATGCTGCCCAAACACATAGGTGCCTTGCTACTTAATATTACCATTAATTTGTGGCTTATGCCAAACGCTCGACGAGTGAGTTGACCAGTTATTATAAAGGGTCAGGTCGCATGGGCCATCCTCTGCCTAAGCCACCGAGGGTTAAAGAGAAGACGACGGCTCAGACCAATGTCTCGCTTTGGCTGTTGCACCGACCAATTCTCTTAAGGGGTGTTCTAGTAATTTGGCTCTTTGAAAAAATTGATTTTTCACGATTTTTTATGTGATGTATTGTGAGAGAATGACCTATCTCGGTTTTTGAAAAAAACAGTTTTTTGTTAGTAGAACACCCCCTTGTCCCCTGCCGATGGGACTCTTTCCAAAGAGGTGACTTTATTCACCACGGCAAAAAAAGGGTAGCTTCGTCCAAAGCAAGTTCTCCGGCTGTGGTTTCACTGAAGGAAACGCAACTAGCACTCTTAGCTCAAATCCGATGACAGCTACAGCACGGGTGTACCTGCTAAGCTGATGGGTGTCGGCGGCACCCCATAGGATGCCGAACCGGTGGGTTTACGACATCCCAATGAACCGTTGGGCTTCAATAACTTTTAGCCAAGGAGGTCTTTGACTGATGCGATTGATGTGACACTGGGCGGCGTTCTAACGAAGTACATGTGGTGCCTGAAAGACCATGTGATGGTCAGGGTAATATTCCCAAGATTTGTTGATTTATCAGATGTGTCAGGACGTGACGTCAGCCAAAGTAGCGGGGCTATCCGAGGCACTCATGACTAACCCGCGTAATGTGTCAGGTACGAACAACATGCGTGCGGTACATGGATGACTTAGTAATTAAGTATCCCCCATCTATAAAAGGGCAGCTCACTAACCTCATTGGAGATCTCTCTCTCTCTTTCTCTCTACACACACCTTTTCTTTCTAGTTTTTTGAGTATTTTTTTTTCCACTTTTGGTCACTTACAAGACCGTCCATGTGTCTTCCCAGACCACTATCGTCCAGGGTAGGCGCTTAGGCGAGTGCTCAATGTGCAGGTCACTTTCTCAGGCAAACACACGAGGGCTCAAGTGAGGTTCAGCCACATTTTCAACACTCCATCCCATTTTAGAAGGCCCAAATAGATTTATCCAGGAGAAGCACACCCTACAAATACTCTCTATTTTACACATCCTCCATTATTATATTCTTTCTATTTCATCCTCCAATTATTACTACTCTCTCCGTTACTATTTATTTGTCCTCTACGAAAAGTCGTGCCACTTTTCAAATGAAAAAATAAAGTGTTTTCGTGTATTATTTTTCAAATTTTTTTACACCAAATTAAAGTACTCATCGTGTACTTTAATTCGGTGCGAAAAAATTTAAAAAATGATACACTGAAGTACTTAATTTTTTTATTTGAAAAAAAATAAGAGAGAGTGATGGACAAACAAATGGGAACGGAGGGAGCATCTTTTATTGTTGGGCTTGGAGAGTGAAAGTGTGAGGAAGATACATCACTATCCAATATATAATTTGCCGGGTCCCAATCCAGAATGCAGACAAGCCAGGTCCACAAAGCAGATACCCCCCACGTAATGAAAACCGTACCTAGAGAATCTCTCTCCCCACCCTTCCTCATCGCATCTTTTCTCTGGATTTCGACAAGAAGAGAATCTTCTCTCTCTCTCTAGTATCCAAATCCATCATCTCTCTCTCTCTAACTAGAAAAACGGTGAGTGAACGAAAGATGGGTGCGGCGGCGGCGGGGAAAGCAGACGAAAACCAGGCGCTGATATTCACGTACGGGACGTTAAAAAAGGGATTCTCAAACCACGGCCTCCTGGAAGAAATGATGGCCACAGGGGACGCCTCCTACCTCGGCCCATACACCACCGTCGACGATTACCCCCTCCTGTGTGGGCCCTTCAGGGTCCCTTTCCTCCTCAACTTCCCCGGCTCCGGCCACCGAGTCTCGGGGGAGCTTTACACGGTCTCACCCGCAGCAATCCAACGTATGGACGAATTGGAAGGGACGAGTAAAGGCCACTACGAGCGGCTCCCCGTGAAGGTGGAGTCCGATGGCGGAGGAGGAGAGGAGGAGAAGGTGGTAATGTGGGCGGAGGCGTATTATGCGGATAGGAGTTACGCGGAGGAGATGTGGAGGAGAGGTGGCGGAGGAAAGGAGGAAAATGGAGGCGGAGTTTTTTTCGGGAATTACTCGGAGAAAGAGTTGAAAGGGTATGTGAAGCGTAAAGATAGGCCTCAGCATATATCTTTTTTAGAGCAAATTCAACTCTTCATATCTTCTCCCTCTTCTTCTTCCTCCTCCTCCTTGGCTGCCAACGCCTCAGATTCAAATAACTTTTTTTAGGTAGCATCTGTATCGTTCGATTTCTGTGGTTTTGGTTATAATAACTCGATTCAAAATAAGGGCTTCTGGTTTTGGTTTTGGTTATAATAACTCGATTCAAAATAAGGACTTCTGGTTCAGTAATTCTTTCTAGTTTTGAGCTTTGGTGAATCCTTTCTGAACCTAAGAAGTTAATCGAAATCATTTATTTTTATAGAAGTAGAGGAGAAAATTGTCCAAACTAGAAATCAATTTGGTTGGATAATGTTTATATTGTTCCTAGCTAGCTAGTATGAAATGGTTCGAACTTTGAAAGTTGAAATTTGAAGCCATGTTTTAATTCATTGTACAGAAGTTTGAAATTTGAATCGTACTCCTAGTACAGAAGTCAAATGCATGTGATGGTGTCCAACTTCGACACTATAAAGATTCCATATCATGTATCCTCATATTATTAATTTATTAAGGTAGGTTACCGGAGGTGACTTTTTTTTTTTGGGTTTGACAGTCAGTGCGTCCCAACCACCTCACGTTCATCTCAATTAATCCCGTGCATCTCAATTAATCCCTAATCCGGTCAAAGAAAGATCATCCACGCAAACACTAGGAAATTCATAAGAAATTACTCTCTCATGATCCAACCATAAAAATCTAATCCTAGTCAATTGTGTGGAAGACAAACCCACCACCAACCAACTAGGGCTACGGGGAGCCGACTCTGTTTCTGGTTAAACAGAACCTGAGTGAATGTCTAAATAAATCCATGAATGCACTAAAACGCCCGGCCCCAAATACAAGTAGCTTATCAACTCTTGCACCTCCGGATTGGAATTGAATGAGAAAAGTCTCAAGCCCAAAACAAGGCCTTGAATGTGCAAATTTCAGCTTGTCTAGAGCCTTAATAGTATGTATGGTTTTATTGACATCGACTGGCACTTTTCATACGAGGAAAGGTGCCTGTAATCTCAAGATATCTCAAAGATGTTATGTTTAATGCGCCAGATATGGAATATTGCAGAGGCACCATGTTATGCACTAGCTCCAAAAAAAATCTAAGCAACAACTGGAAATGCCTACACTTAGATTTGGACAGTTCTTCTGGGCAATATCTTTGCCTGTATTCAAAATCTGTTATACATTCCATGCAGGTTTATGATGATACAACAACACTCTCGCTAGCATTCCACGTAGCTTTCTGCATCGATTGTTGCCCAAGTGAATGTAACTAGGCAAATGAATGGGAATATGACTTGTAAACAAAAATGGGATAAGATATCCAGGTCTTATTTATCAGGGCCCTCATTGTATTCCATCAGTTGTCGTGACCTGCAATGGTATAAATCGATTGTAAGTGGCAACAGAAATGACATAATGTGAATTATGAAAAACTTGTCAAGATTCTTCTATGTATACCCGCCCATGAGTGACAACCCGTAAGTGCACATGTAAGAGCTTAAACTCTACATTGATAGCTCGAAAAACATGCAAGAGTCTAGCTTTTTTTATGTAGGTGCATTTGGATGGGGTTGGAAGCCACATAACAAGAAAGGAGGATTATTCAAGATACAAGCTAATTTGCAGAAACTCTAGAGAGTGGACTTCTCTAGAAAGCTCCAATGATCAATCCTCGCATGAATTTTGAGCCTTGCTCTAACCGAAGGTATTAAATCGTCTTCCACAGATCATGCTTTTACAAAGCTTCCCAGCATACTATTTGCTAGCAAACAAGAAAAATATCACTGTGGCAACAATCACACTGAGGCAAAAATAGCCTGGTGACAAAAAGGGAAAAATTGCTAAGATATTGAGTCCTGCTGCACGCACAATCAAAGTCCCAGAACTCATTCTTTCTTTTCAAACAAGCACAAAAAATGAGGTACACTTTTTAGTCACTTGAGTTAACAAAGCCAACTAATTAATATCAGAATATCCATATCACTCTCGAGAATTTGAAAGAATTTTTTGATAAATTTCAATAGTCAGAGAATTTTACCAGATTGATGTGTGACCTATACCAAGGCCGTTGCAGGTAAGAATCATCCCTTTAAACCTGGTTAGATACTCCTGTGATGCAGTGACAAGATTTCCCCAATAAGCAACATGCATCACAAAATAATACACGCCACCAAATCGGGATAAAACAAAAGCTATGAAGGAGGACAAATGTAGCCTGATGAGTGATGCCAGAATAGAAGTAACTTACAGGCAAAGTGTACTTATCAATCTCATAGTTTCCAGTAAAATCATAGTCAAGTCGCTTGGCAGGATCACTTAACACTGCAAAAGAACCATAAACTTTCAAAACTATATGTATTAGATGATGATATACTCTAAGGAAGTGAAAAAACACCAGGTGCTACAAAGTTCAAAGCCAACAAGAAAAGATGACTGAAAAGTTTCTACCATTTCATGATGGTGATTACTGATTAGCATAGATTATCGGGAAGCATAGTCTACTTCAAGAAACTAGTAGCTTCCACAGTGACCAAAATATGCTTCGCCTACATATATAACAAGCATAGATTCGTAAAACAGCACCACGCTGAAGTAACTCAACATACTGATCCAAAAAAACTTAGAAACCATAGCATCAAGAGAGCAATCTATCAAACAATCTTAAAATCTTAAGATCTATTTGAGTACTAGAAATGTTGAACTCTAAGGTGCATAAAAACTATACTCTTCCGACCAAAAGGAACATAGGGTAAGAACTAAAGCGTCTTATATAAACATCGCATGCATGGTCTAAGACATGCTTGTCAAGCACAACTGCACAATGATTACCAGAGTAAGCCTCATTGATCTGTTGAAATTTTGCGGTAACAGCATTGTCACCTTTGTGTTTGTCAGGATGCCACCTCTGTTACATAATAGAATGGAATTCGATGTAATACCCTAATAAGTTGAATGAAAATAACATAAAAACATCTTTAATTATCCATATTGCGACAGATACTAACCAGTGCAAGTTTCCTGTAATTTAATCTGATCTTCTCATCAGTTGCATCATAATCTACCTCCAAAACTTTATAATAATCCTTCAAATGACAAAAAAATATCCATCTGAGAAGACCTAACAATCAAATGAATTTCATCCCACTTACCTAAATAATAATTGATAGCCAAATCCCAAGGTTCAGGACACAAAGATGTAAATATGCCATCAAACCAAATGAAATATCATGTTTCACAAGCACTAATCATATATTCATAAATGTCCAGTCTTACTACGCCTAGGACGTGCCTAAAGCCTTAACCTTTTCCCAGCCGGTCCAAGCCCGTATAAAAGAGGGTTGTGTACTAGGTAGCCGACAGCCAACACGTCAAAAAACCACATTAGATCTTCATGGCATGAATCCTAATATGATTACAAGAAATGCTAGGGCATTCCCTTTAAGCGAAGCATTGCGCCTACCTTCGGGTGTATCAAAAAATGGGCAAGGGGCGCCACATCAACGCCCAGGTGTGGTGTGGGTACAAAAGTTAGCCCAAGACTATAGGGTTCGGTTAGCCCATGACATTATCGGTTAAGACTAGGGAGCTAATTGATACTATGCTCAAGAGGAAAATCGGTATAACTTGCCTTCAGGAGACTACGTGGGTAGGGGAGAAAGCTAGAGAGAGAGAGAGAGAGAGAGAGAGGACACAGGGTATAAGCTCTACTATACAGGAAAGGATAGGCATAGAAATGGGGTAGGTATCATAGTAGATAAGCACTTGAAGGATTCGGTAGTTGCAGTCCAAGAAAAGGAGATCGAATTATTTTAGTTAAGCTTGTGGTTGGAGAGAGCATAGTTAATATCATTGGTGCCTATGCACGTCAAGAAGGCTTGGATGATCTTACTAAAGAGCAATTTTGGGAGCTAATGCTTATGTGTTTAGGGGATTCTTTTGGGGGACAAGCTATTTATAGGAGGCATTTCAACGGTTATGTGTGAGGTAATAAGCAAGAGTACGAGAAGGTTCATGAAGGATTTGGATTTGGTGACCTAAATGAAGTAGGTAGGAGGATTTTGGATTTTGCAGTAGCCTTTGATCTTATAGTTGGGAATACTCTCTATAGGAAGAGAGAGGAACATTTAATTACTTTTAAGAGTGGGGCCACTGGAAACCAAATCGACTATTTTCTTGTTGGAGGCGTAATCACTTGATATGTAAAAGATTTTAAGGTTATTCCCAGAAAGTGTAGTGGCATAACATAGACTTTTGGTGTTAGATATATGTCTCAAGGGGAAACATAGAATCAGAAAGGAAACTAGAAGTCCGCGGACTCGATGGTGGTTCCTAAGAGAGGAGAAACTTGAGATGTTCAAGGCCATTATGTTTTGAGAAGCAAGGTTGGGAAAGGAAGGCTATATGGCGATAGTATGTGAAATACAATGGTTGACAGTGTCAGAAGAATATCGGAAGAAGTTCTTGGAGGGTCAAAGGGGAAAGATCCTATTTCTAAGGAGACATAGTAGTGAAATGACGAGGTTCAAACCGTCATAAGACGGTAAGAGGCAAGAAGAAATGCTTTAAAAAGTGGCAAAAGGATCTGAATGAGGACAATTTAGGAGCTACAAACAGTCTAGCAAGGATGCTAAGAGAGCCATTAACGATTCTAAGTTGAGAGCCTATGAGGATTTTTTATGCTAGATTGGATAGCAAAGATGGAAAAAAGAGTATTTATAAACTCGCCAAGCTGAGAGAAAGGAAATTTAGACACTTCTCTCAAGTGTATAAAAGTTATTAATTGGGTTGTGTTGGTGAGGAGGAAGTCTATAAAAGTGTATAAAAGTTATTAATTAGGAGATCAAGGATAGATGGATGACGTATTTCGAGAAGTTGTTATGAGAAACATTTAAGGCTTTGGTGAGGAGGAAGTTGGTGGATGTAGTGAGAACATAGAATACAGGTTCTATTGAAGAATACAAAAGTCCGAGGTGGCCAAGGCTTTGAAAAGGATGAGACTGGGTAAGGCCTTAAGACCAGATGGTCATCGTATTGAAGTGTGGAAAAGTCTAGGTGAAGTGGGGGTGTCTTGGTTAACAAAGTTATTCAACAAGATCATTATGACTCAGAAGCTAGGTAGCACAGACACATTCTCCAGCCTAGCATACCGTGTCCCGGACATCTAGGACACGGATACTTCCGGACACGTGCCGGACACACCGTGACTGTATCCACTAAGTCGTTGACCTTGTCCCATTTGTTTATTATTATTTTTTCACTAGACACGTTGGCAAGTCTTCTCGGACACGTAGAAGAAGGAGGAGCATGACAAGAAGAGGAGTACTTTTTCGGCCTAACATTACCAACAAATAGTTGTGGCTTCATGTGAAGATCGATTATGTGTTGTTGCTACATTTTTGTATCTAATAGTGAAGACCAGATCTTTGATTGAAGAGACAAAGAGAACTGTAGTGAGCCACAACTTTTGGAGGTGCTAGGGTTTTGAATCCTGAAAGAAGATGGAGCATATTATGTTAAATGGATGTGCTTAAGTAAGTAAATGGTTGTGGGACATGGGCTTGGATTATCAAATAGATGGGCATTGATGGGCTAGCATGGGCCAATTTGAATTTTAAAGCAGTGCATTTAAAACTTGAACGGGCCATAAAGACACATGCTTGGACTTTGTTATTTTTGCTGAGACTACTTAACTTAAAATATGTATTCTGTTTAGTTGACTAGGTATAGGGAGGGGAAAAGTCCAACTACACACACACACACACATTAAAACATATATTTTTCATTCAACGTGTCCGCGTCCGTATCTTATTCTTTTGGAAATTGACGTATCCACATGTCCATGTCATGTCGTGTCCGTGTCGGTGCTTCTTAGCTCGGAAGATGCCCGAAGATTGGAGAAGGAGCATTTTAGTACATATATGTAAGAATAAAGGACATATTCAAAGTTGCAACTATAGAGGCATTGAGTTGATGAGTCATACGATGAAAATGTGGGAAAGAGTTGTTTATAATTGCTTCAGGATGGTGACTAAGGAGTTGGAGAAACTGTTTGGATTTATGCCTAGAAGATCGATCCTGGAAGCAATCTACCTATTGAGGAGATTGGTAGAAAAAATATGGGGAGAAAAAGAGGGACCTCCATGTAGTTCTCATTGACTTAGAAAAGGCTTATGATATGGTACCTAGGGAAATAATATGGTGTGTTTTGGAAAGGAAGGGAGTGATATAAAGGTATACCAAGGTGATTAGAGACATTTATGAAAGTGTCGTCACTACCATCAGCAAGGGGAAGTGAATTTATAATCACAATAGGCTTGCAACAAGGATCAGCCTTGACTCTGTACCTATTTGCCTCAGTTATGGATGAATTGACCACACATATTCAGGAGGATATCTCATGGTGTATGTTTGCAGATGATACTCGTAGATGAAACTATTAAGAGGTGTTAATTCTAAATTAGAAATTTGGAGAGAAGCATTAGAATCAAAAGGCTTTAGGATAAGTAGAAACAAAAGGCTTTAGAAGGAATGAGGATTAAGACCAGGAAATACCAGAAAGTGATCATCTTATATATTTAGGTTTAATTATTAGTAAAGATGGAGAGATTGCAAATGATGTAACTCATTGGATCCAAGTGGAGAAGCGTTATTGGTGTACCATGTTACAAGAGGATACCACAAAATTGGAAGGAAAATTCTACAAAATTGCCATAAGACAACGCTTATATGGACAGGATGTTAGCCTATTAAGAAACAATAAGTGAACAAGATGGGTGTAGCTGAAATTAGAATGCTGAGGTGGATGTGTGGTAAGACTAGAAGAGACAGGATTAGAAATGAAATGGTTCGTGGAATGTTAGGCGCAATTCCTGTAGAGGAGAAATTGGGAGAAAATATACTAAGGTAGTTTGGCCATATCTACCATGGAACTGTAGATGCAGTAGTTAAGAGAGTTAGATAGAATAGTTTTGGGTAACAACGCTTAGGCGAGGGGAAGACCCAAATTGACATTGGATGTTGTAGTGTGCAAAGATATGAGTCTCTTGAGTCTAAGAGAACAAGTAGCCCTTGATAGAGCACAATGGAAAAACATGATTCTATGTGGTGGACCCCAACTAATTGGGACATAAGGCTTGCGTAGGTTTGGTTTGGTTTCCTGTAATGTCTAGTCTCTCCTTGATTTCACAAGCCACAATCTAAATAAAACAGTATGTACTACTTGTGCATAAAACAGTCAGACCTTTCATTTTCAAATAGGAAAATGTAAGTACACAGTATACTTGCAATCTTGCTTCTTTTTCCAAATATTTAATACTAGCGTGTGTTGTGCATATAGGTTTCCCTTGTCGTTTCATAAGAAACACAAGTCTCTCAACCCGTTGCTTAGCTTTTCTAATTCAATTCCAGCTACAACATGAAATAAGAGATGCAACCCTAAGTTACCCCATGGAATGATGGGACACAAAATAAAATGGAAGGATCATATAAACAGCAGGCTTCTGCGTCTTTCGTATCAACGTGAGACTACCATTGGTGAAACTTAAAGTGAAAGTATCAACCAATGTAGATGTTTGCAAATACATGAAAAGGGCCGGCTGGGGTTCCTGCAGTGCTAAGTTTCCTTCATTTCAAAACCATGGTCACCAGTTTAAAACAGTCTTTCCACATGCGGGGAGGTAAGGTTGCGAACAGGCTGATAAACTAATTGTCAGTTACATAATTATTTCACCTGGATTCTTCCATTCCCTCAATGCAACACTGGTTACGGACAACAGCATGAGTACATGAGCTATGTCCCACGAATCCCACCATGTACTCAAATGAGACACTCGGATATACTGATTTTCAACAATATTTCTAGAAGATGCTCAAATTGGATAATAAAGAAAACCTCAAGCCTTTTTAATTGACAGAAGACAGACCACACCCCCTTCCCATACCCTTTAATGACGTCGTTTTTAATTCACCGGAATTATCAACTATTTCCATACTGTTATTCGCTAAATTTGAAGTCCTTAACAAGCAAGGCACAATCGAATCGCATTTCAAGGTCTTTCCAAGGGTCTTGAAAGCAATCCCCCGGTTAAAAGTTAGAATTAGGCACTGGAAGCCATTTCTCGTTTAGATCACATCAGGTCTTGGCACGCCCTTTTCTTTGGCAGTTTTGGAGCATAACACATACTCAAATTCATCTCACATTTGTTCAAACTCTATCTAACACCATACCATAACTTCTCCTAATAATCCACAACCATCCCTCACACTGTCCACTAGCCACATTGACTAAACTTATGAACTTGCTCTGCCTTGTTGGGTCATAAATCAGTAAATCAAAGAACACAAATTTCTTTTCTGTCCATCACTTCCAGTTACCAACAACTTACCATCAAACACAGGGGAAAACAAACTGAGCAATTGACATAAAGCGGAATAAAAAGTGGATTGAGAGAGAGTATAAACCCTAGGACCACAGACGTGCAATTAACCTACAATTGAAGGGAAAAAGAACAATACCCAGGAATGCTAAAGAGTAAAGAACAATTGCGAGGAAGTAAAGGCAGTACCTTGTAGGAACTGGTCTCCTCATTACCTTCCATACATCTAACTATATATATAGCTACACTGCGTTGTAGTACAACAGAAAAGGATTCTTTGCACAGAACTTCATCTAATTGATGACTGAAACATGCAGAGAAAAGACACAAATGAATGGTGTCCAGAGGATCCGTTTGATAAAATCTTCACCAAGAACGACAGGGAAAAAGAAAGTGCAATTGAAATGAATGAATGGAAAATCAATTGGAGATTTTTGTATGTGTTGTGTTGGATTTGTAACAGGTGGAGGGTTTTTGGAATTTTTAAGGGGTGGAAAAATCCACGACTGTGTTGGATCCCGAATTCTTTTTTGATCCGAAAGAAATAAGATCCCGAATTCATTTCGACAAAATCACTTTCCCCTCCCTTTTTCTTTTTTACTCTCTCTCGAGAAAAAAATTTGTTTACCCTCACCTAAAAAAGGTGAACAAAACTCTCACCTTGATTAGTTGAAATAGTATGAAGTTCATAGAATCAATATATTTTTTGGTAAGTATGATATCACTTTGTGGTAGGATCCACACTATTTTTATGGACCCCATACCATTTTAAATAATCAGGGTAAGGGTTTTGTTCACCCTCTTTTGGTGGGGTGAACAAATTTTTTTTCCTCTCTCTCTCTCTCTCTCTCTCTCTCATATTTTTTCATTTTGGTATGTTGATATGTTCTGCATTTTGGTACCGTTTACCGTCTATGATCTCCGGTGGGTGAGTAGTGAGTAAATCGATCCGTCAAATTCAAACCATCCGCTAATCTACCCAAGATATGTTATGGATGAATTCAAATTCTAATATTCTACTTTGATGGATTCGTTTTGGTTTGATCTGATCCGCTCAATCCGTCCATTAGCCGACCCAACTGTACCTCGCTTACTGATGGGTGCGGATGGAAAATATAATGATCCACTCGTCTTGGGAACTGACCTATTCTTTACAAAAAGAGATCTCCACTTGCGGTGCACGGTTTTTTTCTTTTAAAAATCTAACTAAAACAAAACAAACAAAAAAAACGCCAAAAAAACAACGTTGAGGATCTTTAAAACCGTTGTAATCTTTTTGTTTAGTATGGAATGATCTTTCTCGGTTAAAAAAGAAATCTAACTAATTGGAATTCTGTGAATATAATTAAAAAAATTATTTATACGCTCAACTTTTTAAATTATATTCTCCTTTCGTCATTTTTTTTTTGAACTCTGTTTTTTTTAAAACAAGAAGACCCATAAAACACTCACACTGAACAATTATTGACTAGGTGAAATTTGTGGCCCGCACAAACTCTCCAGTGTGGGAGTACCAGTCCAAGTCAAAACGATCGAGGCCCGAAACCCAATGGGGCCCATAAGAGGGCCCGACACAAATTGCATGAGAAGGCCCATCTCCACACAAAAAGCTGGCCAGAGCAGAGTTACTTAGTTACCCCAAGAATTTCCCCATTCAAACATAAATTACAGCTATTCACCGCCGAGATCAACAAAAACATATAAAGGCATCCCCATAGTTTCAGGAAATTTTGAGCTAAAAAAATAATAAACAGTATACATTTTTTTATTTTACCTATCAACGTCCCTTTCAAAACCGCTATGTATAGTGTTTTTATTAAAAACTAATCGGATGAAGCCCTTCCGGGTATTTTTTTGAATGAATCTTCTTGAAAGGACCTTAAAAACACATTTTAAACACATGTAACGATTCATATCGTCGAAATTTGGTCGGAAAGCATGAAGTCTTCACTTTATTTAAAATGAGGGATCCCTCATTAGAAGTTGATCATATATATATATATGTGTGTGTGTGTGTGTGAAAAAAACCATGGAGGATGTTTGCTGCAGTAATAAACGTGGAGTGGATTTTTGGGGTGTACGTGGACATATTTGTCCTTACAGTTAGGGCATCTTCTTTTTTCTTTTTCTTTTTTTAACAAGGCATCTAACTTGTAATTGGAAAAATTGTTACAGGACAGTATAGGAAGATGAAAAGTTGACACAATAACAATGTCACACAAAAAGAAAGATACCGAACTTGTGTTCTCCCTTTATATATTAGATTAGAGATAGATAGAATAAATAATGCCAAATACTCATCCTACAAGAGCAAGTCCATTCCATAGTCATTGGTTTTTCCATTGTCAATTTGTCATAGTTTGTCAAAATTAAGTCCAACCCATTACCATTTGTTGATACCAAAAAAAGATAATTTAGCACCAAAGATTACATTGCCGTTTATCGCAGTTCATCCAAGCTAATTAATTGGTCTATATATATATATATATATATATATATATATATATATATATATATATAACGGATTGAGCACGAATATATATAGGTGAAATAAAGCCGGAAGAGTGAAATAAAAAAATTTAAAAAAAGGTTGCAGGATTTGTCGTCATAATAGGATGATACTAACTCTTTGACAAGTCGTTAGTTCAAGTGTCATCTCTACTGCAACAACACTCCCCGATCTCTTTAATTTGGTCTCTCTATGGCCCTCTAGTATATTGGGAATGAACGTAGGCGAACTATATTTTAGTAATTAGAAGAAACAATGAGTGAAAAAGTTGCAGGGTATGCTATAACAAGAGGTGTAATGACAACAAATATGGAGAAGGAATCTTTTGAACCCGACTACATGTACAAAAAGAAATGTCCAAAAAATGTATCGAGCATGCTCGGGGATCCACACGAGTGATCCGAACCGTTCATTATTCTTTAAAAAAAATCTAGGGGTTTCACAAAATTTCAGCTCAATTGGACGGTTAGAAGTGCTTGAACCAAAGTCTCACTGTTTCAATAAAAAAAATTCATTAAAACGGTGGGACTTTGGTTCAAGCACTTGTAACCGTCCGATTGAGCTAAAATTTTGTGGGGTCCCTAAGAAAAATGTTTTAATAAGAATAATGAACGGTTCAGATCACTCGCGTGGGACCCAAAAATGAGTCCTCAAACATACTCGGTACATTTTCTAGACATATGGGTCGATACCCATGTGTTTTCCAAAATCTTTTAGGGTTAGGAAGAATAAATGAAGAAGTTCTAGGATTTGAATGTTTTCAAGTCAGTTTACATTTGTCTTTCTTAAAACTCTACTCTAATTTTTGTTTATGAATTATGGAAATAATACCTCTCTTTACCTCACCATAAAAATTCTGATATATTGAACAAAATTATATGCACCTTGCAAATTAACAAAACTTTTTTGTTGTTGTTGAAGATATCGGCTATCACAGATTCGGTAGGCTTGATTTTATGTTCTTACCAAAACCCCATCAGCATATGAACAAGTGCTGAACCATTGTTGTGTCGTAGGTAATTCGCAGCGGGAATGATTTGTTCATCCCTTTTGTTAGCGCAACGGATTTTGATGGATTTACCGGATGGATCGGGGCACCACCCCGGCTCCTACCTACGGCCTATTTTGGCCAAAAAAGTTGTCATACTTTTCGTTTTGTCTTTATTTGATTTTTTTTTTCGCATTTTTTTTGTTTTGCATCAACTTTTTGTGTATTATTGGTTCGTCTCGGCCAAATGAATAAAAAAAGTATAAAATTATTACCGAAGTTTAAATTTTTTTGAATAAAGACAAAAATAAGCCAAAAAGTCAAATTTTTACACATTTTTTGATCTTATTCAAAAAATTGAAAGTTCTAGTCATAATCTTGTACTTTTTTGAATTCGTCTCGCCCGAGATGAACCGATAATACTAAAAAAATCGATACAAAACTAACTAACACGAAAAAAAAAATCAAATAAAAAAAAACAAAAAATTAAATTGACTTTTTTAGTCAAACTTACACAGAGGAAGGTCCATTTCTTTAAAACTTGTCTGCAAGCCTGTCAAAAACAAGGAAAAACTTGTCTTCTCCGCCATCTCAATAATTCTTCCTGTTTTGTATATGCACCATTAAACCGAGGGCAAGCGATACTGCCGTATCCTGGCTTCACTACGACTCCGTCAAAACTCCAAAAACCATCTTTCCTCACACCATGTGTGATACCACCTCAAAGACCATAACATGCAAAGGTAAGTTTTTTTGTATAGGTCTTGTTAATTTCTTTCCCTAAATAGCCGGTATGTTGGTTCATTTCTGGTCATTGGATCATGTGAAAATATTCATTACTACTCTCGGGATTCTCACTTGATCCAACGGCCAAAAATGCGACGGTGTGCCAGTGCAAAGATTACTGGATAGAAAGGATTTGAGGGAAAGGGTTGATCCAAGAAGGGAACCTGGTCTTTGTATTTGTATTCTAATGAGTCTATGTTATCTGTGTAACAGCGGCGATTTCGCGGGGAATCGGGGAACCACTGAAGGTGGAAGAGATACAAGTGGATCCCCCAAAAGCCACTGAAGTTAGGATTAAGATGCTGTGTGCAAGCCTCTGCCACACCGACATCCTTTGCTGCGACGGCCTTCCCTTCGTCAGTACCTCTCTCCTTCTTCATCTTGCTTTTCTACGCACCCGACGATTGCTGCTTATAGCTCTAGCTGCGGATATGTCTTTCTGCCTTAACATAACCCTTTTTGTTTATTTCCTGTTTTCAGCCCCTTTTCCCTCGAATTCCTGGTCATGAAGGCGTTGGGTACTCTCTCTCTCTCTCTCTCTCTCTCAAACGAGTTTTCGGTGTTGACTGGGCACCAAGTGACACCACCAGGCGGTGCCTGTTAGATCATCCGAGCAGTCCATTTATGTTTTGAATGACCCAGATTTGTTGGGTTAAATTCACCCCAAATATTTACAAGAATGCCACTTGACAACCCCAACAACTGGGCCATCCAAAATACCGATGGGCCGACACGCACCACGTGGCGGGTGCCACGTGGTGCTCACCCGGCTTCGATCGATTTTGTATTACTGACATAGAGTTGACATAACTTGGAATGGGCGCGGTTGCAGGATGGTGGAGAGTGTTGGGGAAGGAGTGACGGAGGTGAAAGAAGGAGATATAGTGATGCCAACCTACATAGGGGAGTGCGGCAAGTGTGATAACTGTCGATCAGGGAAGTCAAATCTATGCCATACCTACCCACTCCCTTTCAACGGGCTAATGCCCGATGGAACATCGAGGATGTCAACTACTGACGGGACAAGAATCTACCACCTCTTCACATGCTCCACCTGGTCTGAGTACACTGTCATCGATGCCAACTACGTTGTCAAGTTCGATCCTAGGATCCCTCTCCCCCATGCCAGCTTCATGTCCTGTGGCTATTCCACCGGCTTCGGCTCCACATGGAGGGAAGTCCAAGTTCATAAGGGATCCACCGTCGCTGTTTTCGGCCTCGGCGCTGTTGGACTTGGGGTATAAACACTGGCTACAACCCTACCTATATGTATGAGATTGTTTTACATCTACCCTACAAAATATAAACTAACTAAATCTATATTAGGACCCTATCAATGTAACACATGGTTTTGTTTTTTCAAAATCTAGGTTAAGACATACTTTACAACAACAAAAATAGCAGAATTCATCTAGTCCCAAATCATTAGGGGTATGGGCGGGAGATGATTGGAGACAGACCTAATATTTGACAATATACACAAAGTGGTTGCTCTTAGAATACCACTGAAAGAGAGGTCCCCTAAACCTTCAAGAACCGAAGAGCTACAGGGACGTTTTGTTGCAGAACCATACCCCCCAAATCTGCATTTATATGTAATGTGTGTTCTCTATGAGTGAACAATGTTCATTTTTTCTAGTGTCTGTTCCCAATGGGTACGTCTCCTCATGAACGACACCTGAATTCCTAATGGGAAGAAGCTTTCACCACTACTATCCTAAAAAAGACAGCAACTTAATGATTTGTTACCCATAAGTGTTAAATACACAAACTATATATAGCTAACATAAACCGTAGCAACTACCCAAGTGAAAGAACAAGATCTGGCACTGGGAGCGGAGAAGACAACCAGTCGGGCCAGAAGCCCCGTTTCCTTCAACTAATTCAAGCAATTCAGTTAGTAGGAACTCACTGAACATTGGTTTTTATTCCTCGTGAAAAAACAACGCAAATAGAAAGTCTAATATAGATATAGAACTCTTATCTTTCTCCCCTTACGGACAATAAAAGGACAGGAAAGAAAGGAAGAAACAAATTTGGGTAAAATATTGATCAAAAAAGAAAAAAAGGGTAAAATGTAATGAGCATGAATGAATTGAGTGCAGGTGATAGAGGGAGCTCGGACTGAAGGGGCAGCCAGGATAATAGGGGTGGACATAAATGAGAAGAAACGCGCAAAAGGGGAGGTGTTTGGCATGACTGACTTTATAAACCCCAGCAAGGATTCCAATAAACGTATTTCTGAATTGATCAATGAGCTGACAGGCGGTCTTGGCGTCGACTACTGCTTCCAGTGCACGGGAGTCGCATCCTTCCTCAACGAGGCCATCGAATCTACAAAAGTGGTAAGCAAGCAACGGTTTCACATTCCAATTTCCAAATATCACCTTTTTCCAAATAAATAGCTCAGTATACGGGACTAACAAGAAATTTGACCGATGGTCTAATTGCTTCACAATTAAAGCATATCCTACACCATGTGGTTGGGCTTCTACTATTAGAGAATTCTTGTTACTGCTTAACGGGTGTTGGTATGAACTTCAGGGGATTGGGTCGACGGTAATGATAGGTGGAGGAAATGAGACAAGCGGCCAGATCAACTTCATCCCCCTTTTTGGTGGTAGGACTGTCAAGGGTTCCATCTTTGGTGGGATTAGAACCAAATCAGACCTTCCCATTATATTTGACAAATGCTTAAATAAGGTATGTTCCTATTGCTGTCATTATAAACTGTGTTCTAAACCTAGACATATCACTAGAAGAAGTACCATGATTTACTTAACCTTAAAGCGATTCCGGGTTGATTCCAGCTACGTAGAAGGAGAGAGAACAAGTACAAGGCAAACTGATAAATATAGCGTGTCCCCTGCTCTCCAACAATATGGAGCAGAAACGGGCTTGAACTGCCATGTTACCAATAAGACGTCTGTATACGTCTATGCATTAAGATCTTATTGTCCTTTTAGCGATTTCAATAATACTAGCTTTGCAATCCCTCAAAAGTTCTTACTCCACCTCAGTGCATTAATGCCAGTAAAAACGAAGCTTGTATATGATATTCACCTAACATGGTATGGGGATCAAGGAGTTGGATACTTCTATCACTAGCTTAAAAAAAGTGGAAAATATAAAATTTCAAGCAATCAGGCATGAGATCAAGGAGTCAAATATGAGTTAATAATAGCCTAGGTGATAAAAGGACCTAACAAGGTGTTTACAACAGGAACTCCATCTCGAGGAGCTTTTGACTCACGAAGTTTCACTGGACGAAATAAACAAAGCATTGAAGCTAATGAAGCAGCCAGACTGCATCAAGGTTATCATCAAGTACTGAGCAACCCTTCCCATCCCTCGGCGCTCTGTTAATTGCATTAATAAGAACGCATTTTTCATGCTTTTAGTTGTGCAAGCAATAATTATTGTATCCATGGCACTGACAATGATTCTGTAACATTAAGAATCTTTGGGTTGGTTTCTATGTTTTTTTGGGCAAATGAGGATTCCAGTGACAGAACAAGGTTACAAAATACAAGGAAGGAGAATCTTACAAACAAATAAATCAGCTAAGATGCAGAAACAATAATCCAGAGCGGGTTTGTTTCACAGTAGAGAATTGAGAACTTCTGGTACGAACATCAAAATATATCTTCTCTAGGGGAGAGAAAGGGTTCTTTGAATGCCTTAAAATATGTCTTCGCGAGGACACAACACCAATAACCATTTACCATATATGCAAGTGGTGGCTTGCTCATGCGGTAGAGCTCTTGGATGCCCCACACTGCATCTTAGGATCCAATTTCATTCTCCCCTCCCTCATGTAATAGATTAGGAATGACGAATAACAAAATAATAATAATAATAATAACCATTTACCATATATAATAAACTATTGTAGCCCAACCAAGCTTCCTAGTTGTGTTGCTGATTGCCCAATATGCAAAGAGACCTCAGAATCCAGCTAAGCAAATCCCTAAAAGACCCCTTAGGTAGCAAACTTGCTTCCATAGTTCCCAGAGTAGTTGCAGGTGAAGAAGATGTGAGAAATGATCTCAATGTCTTGTTGGGAAGAGATCAGGTTGTTGAGACAAAGGAAAAAGAACTAAGACGTCTTATATAAACATTACATTACACTAACCCAGTTTTTTAAAAGATTTTAGCACTCATGTGGTAAAATTGTACTTTAATTTGGTGCGGAAAAAAATCGAAAAACGATATACGGAACCACTTAATTTTTTCATTTGAAAAATCATGATTTTAGGAACCACTTAAATATTTAATCAAACCAAATAACGCATGAAGTTTCACCAGCACGCAACCAGATTATATATCTTGACACTGAGTTAGGGCTGCGTGCACGCTGATAAAGTAATTGTCAGACTCGTAACTACTTCACTTTGGACTCTTCCATTCCCCAATACACCACCGGTTATGATATGGAATTATGGATTATGGACTACAGCATGAGACATGTCCCACCATGTACTCAAATTAGCCACTCAGTTCGTCTGATGTTCAACAATATTTTAAGAAGATGCTCAAATTTGAAAAGAAACCTCCAACCTTTTCAGAAATCTACCATTCAATATCAACGGATTCATCGAATTGTCAGTCATGACATCAGACTTTAAGACGACATACATTATATCAGATCTCACCCATGTCTAACTTTGAGTTCAATCCTATAAACTAAACTTAAAAGTTTAGGAAGGTCTGACACATAGATATCCACCCACACGGCCACACCCAATACTCGTACCCAAATTCATCTCACATCAGTTCACATTCTAACACCATGACATAACTTCTAATAATACTCCACAACCATCCCACACACTGTCCACTATCCACAACTACTAAATTCATGAACATATGTAAATCAGAAAGTTAAAGATTCAGAGTTTTAAATTATTGTCCTTTCCATCACTTCCAGTTACCGTCAAAACACAGTGAAGAACAAACAAAGCAATTGCCATAAAATAGAATAACAAGTGGGTTGATAGAGAGACAGATTATAAACCCTAGAACCACAGACGTGCAATTAACAGACATTACTGGCAAAAGGGGGGGGAAAGAACAATACCCAGAAATGCTAAATAGTAAACAACAATTGGGAGGAAGTAAAGGCAGTACCTTGTAGGAACTGAGTCTCCTCATCCCCTTCCATACATGTACCTGTAAATATAGCTACATTGCGTTGTAGCACAACAAAACGGGATCTTTGCTCCAGTACATCATCTAATGATGATGATTGAAGCATGCATATGGCCAGAAGGGAGAAGCCAAACTAATGATGGCCAAAGGATCTAAAGGCTCTTTAACCAATTTGCTGTTTTGTTTTTAAATTTTATTAAATAAAACGCGTGTTTTCGAACTTTATTCTCATACTACGTGAAAACGTGTTTAGCAAACACGTTTTCTAGAAAACGTTTTTTGGTTACATGCTTTCACAGTGGTTACACACTGTCACAGTGAGTTAAGATGGATTAGCCTAAAAAATTACATTAATCCTAATTCGGCCTGAAAGCATGTTTGCTAAACACGACTTCTAAAAGCTGGTTAGCAAAAGGCGTGTTCTCTGGAACCCCATTTTCCCCTTAACACGACTTCAGCCACCGACTAGTCTTTGAAGATACAGGCTTCCCTCTTTTCCACTTCTTCTTCCTCCTTGTCTGCAACTCAAACTCCAACCACTTCTTCTTCCTCAATGTGATTTGGAAACACGTTTTCGGACCAACACTGAACTTCGCCGTGTAAGGAGCAGATGACGAACTAGTTTGCTAAGGTCCAATACTCCAAAACCCAGAATGCTGATCAATTCTCTCTCCAGCTGTTCTCTCTGTTTGTCTCACCCTCTCTATCTCTCTGGTCCGAACCCAGTACGCACAATGACTACGATCGATTAAAATGGTCCTTGAAATCGGATGAGTTGTGTGGATTCAATTTAAGGAGAAACGGTGGGGGAGGGATGGTGGGAACTGAGTTTGTAGTGTGATAGACATGGAGAGAGACGGTGGGGGTTACGGCGTTGAGGTCCAAGATTGCATCTAATCAGACTTCTGAAGAGGCGCCATTGAAGCAACTCTTATCTCCTTCGGACCTGAAAATTTTAACACTGCAAAAGCGTGTTTTTCAACAACGCCTATTCTTAACACGTTTTCAGATTAACTTAGTTTAGCTAATCCGTCATAACCAAAACAGAAAACGTATTTCGCAAACACGTTTTTAAGAAAGCGTCACATTTTCACTAGTTCTGGAATAAAGTTGAAAAAGACACCTTTTAATTAATAAAGTAAAAAAACCGCAAAACGGTTAATGAGCTGGATCTAAAGGATACAAATCTTCAACAAAAACGACAGGGAAAAAGAAAAATGAAATTGCAACGAATCATAAATTTTGGACGAAAAACTGGAAGATTAAACCAATTGTTTATAATTATTTAATTCAGGTGATTTTTTATATGACCACCAAAATAATTATTTTAAAATTATTAAACGACTCGAATTATTTGTGTGAGATCATGAAGTGAACTCTACACAATCATTTGTACCATATGAAAAAAAGAGGAGCAAAAAATACCAACAAAAAAATCATGCCAAAATTGACAGGAACAAAATCGGAAAAATTAGACCAATATGTGGCAATCCTTCAATTGAGGCCAACACTCTCTTTTATATTAACGGTGTAGATATTCATAGTATATTTTTCCACAATGATTTTTGTAATCCAAAAGAGGGGAAAATTTAGGGTACACCCCATTAAAAAAAATGTTTTGACTCATTTTACAAATCTTTGTGGCTCTTTTTATGAATTTTTTTGCTTACAGATATTTTTTGGTGTTATTATGAATTTTTAAGTTACGAATATTTGTGGTACTTGTTATGAACTTTTTTGATTTGTTAGGGGTGTTCACCCTAAGCGTGCTCTTTTTATAACGCGGTATAAATTTTATTGTCGAGTGTTTAAAAGCCATACTATACATGCATTAAAAGCCAATTTGTAAAGGCAGTTATAAAAAACGTGGAGTGCAAAATTTATTTTCTCGTATATTTGTTTATTCTTGGGTGTTACTGTTTCATTTTATTTTATTTTCCGAAATTAGGTGTTTTTTGTTTTTTTTTATTTATCTGAGGTTTGGTTTGTGGTTTATAAAATTTATCTCTAAAAGCTTTTACTGTTTTGTCATCCGTGTTTTTTTTTCCTTTAATGATTCTTTATCAAATTTTTATTTATTTATTACTTTTTGGATGTATAGTGCATATCTCTATTTAAAAAATAGAAAAACTTATTAAAATGTTAAAAAATTGACTAAAGACGAAAAAATTACACAATTCTAGAGAAAATTATTGTCTCCAAAACTCATCTCCAAATTACAAACCGAACAACTAAACATGACCATGATAATGAAATTTCAGTTGGGCACTCCCTGTGTACCGAAAATCAAGTTAATCGGAGATTGCTATCTACGTAATGAAGATAGATTTGATGTCTAACCAAGGGTATAATGATCTTCGACCCATTCAACTTTCTTTCTGAATGATCTATTTATCATACTCTACAAACTAAATGGTTCAGATTATGATTTCAATTCACAAACCGATTGGGATACTGAATTTTGATTCTGCATTTTTAAAATGTTAGGAGCAACAATCTCAAAAGTAGCTCTTTTAGATTCTGATTAGGAATTCTGAACATTTGAAAAGAGTCTATCCCTAACCTTAGTAACTAGTATCCACAAAGCTACCCTGCATTTACGCCACCAATTTGAGCTCTCAAACACTGCTTGCATGCATGCATGTTCTCTTGTTCAAGCGTTCGTCTTTGCTGAAATGGTTATGATTTGTAGGTGTTCTTGTATATGTTCTGTCATTGCCAGAGTTATTTTTTGAATTAAGAATACCAAAAGATTTAGGGGTGGTATTGACTCAAATCAATTAGTCAGTTTAGGCCACACGAGATTTTTGTTCTTGGTGGATATTAACACATGTTTGTACATTATCCTAGTCAGGCTTTAATCTCTCTCTCTCTCTCTCTCTCTCTCTCTCCAAACAAAAATACTAAAGTGGGAATGAGTGGCTCAAATTCACTCAAGTGAACCTGAACCACTCATCAAGTGAATCTGAGCTATTCATTCTACTTTCTAAGTACCATTTATGTGCATGTAGCAGTGCTGCTCTCTAAATCAAAAAGTCTAGGTACGCAGAATGGTTACCTAGAATCTATCCAGAATTCAAAATTACACAGTCCAAATTGAATTGAATCTGGACCGCGAAATTTTAAAATCTAGGTAGTTTCTAGGTATGTAACAGTGCTCCAATATAGAATCACCATAAATATTCAAATCACCGAAATAGACCAAACTCGTGAGTTGTTGGGAGTACAGTTAAGGAAGTCCATAAACCATTGGAGGTTGATGTATTCTCAAGTGACTCAGTTAAATAAACCATATTGGTGCTCCATTCACGACCTTGCAATTCATAGTGTTGTTTCCTTCCACGAACGTCAGAATGAAAAATAAAATGACAGGAGAGTACAAAAATTGAAAACATCATATCGATGACACGCCCAATTCGTGTCGTTGACACGAGCGTTTACTGCAACTTGCAATCCACTTAGATTGCATGTTTCCTTGCAATGCCCCTTGACAAGGACATGTTGTGTAAAACCGGGCGACACGCCATGCCTTGCATAGATAGCCCCTCCCTGAGCTCCCTCTTTACATATTAGCACTACATATGGCCACAATCCAAAAACCCTATTCAGCTGCTCTGGATCTGCTTCGTCGAAGACCATACGTGAAAGTTCAGTTAAGCATTTCCTCCGATGTATGTTGGTACAAGAATTGAGTTCAAGAGAGAGAGAATAATTGGCCTCCGGATTAGTCGGTCCACAAGCTCGACACTGAAGTTGTCAAGAAACAGTTGTGATCTGAACCAGTCACCCAAACCACTTTTATAGAACAGTAGAGGAAACTAATTGACGCTCCACTTCTTCCCAACTATGAACCTTTGTGACCAACGGATGTTGATTAACAGACTCTATCTTGCACCAAGGATATGAATTCTTATAATCAAAAAGTAAAACCCTAATTCCAACTTCAGCACACTCCAAGGCGTATCTAGGGTTATCATCAATCAAAACCTTTGCTCCCAATGACCTTGCAGAGAAAGATCACCACAACAAAGCTGTTAATAATTCCATGTAAATTCCATCAAGGGCGTGCTAATGAGTTGATACATTAACATATTCAAGAGGCCAACAAATAACAGGGTGACATACAACTCAAACGGATAGATCAAAGTGGTAAGAATCGCAGGGTAAGTGCCTTCCAAGCACAGATTTCTAGTTCTACTCCCACTAAGAGCGGAAACCCTTTGGACGCAAATTAAAGTTTGTGGGAAACGGATGCGGTATGGGGGCCCATTTGCGGTGCAGCCATCAGCTCCAAGTTACCAAAAAAAAACAGGGCAACATACCGACAAAGCCTAACCCCAGTTTTTGGAGTCTTCACACATCCTAACAAATTATAAATCTCCATCTTTGAACATATCATATAGGGGAAAAATGTAGTAACCCGAAACAGAATTGAAACCGTGACATGCTTCAGAAAAAGGAAAGCAAAAAACAGTCGTAGGCATACCTGCAAATATCTGATTTAGTTCTAGACTGCCCTTCCAAAGCAAAGTGGTTTCCAAAGTGAATCTCTTGGAACAGTCCTGGGTAATGCTTCTCAATCCACTTGATCGTGAGGTCTCTAATTGCATTCTGCCGCGACCTATGAAGTTAATTCAATCATTCAGTGCTCAGTTTTAGAGTTTCATTAGCTAAAACATATCAAGGTGTCTACGTACGTCACAACTGATAGGTTACAAAATCTTGACAACTTCTGAAGAGCCTGCCGTGCACCTGGAATTGGATGAATCCCTGACTTGAAATAAGAAGTCTTGAAGAATTCATGCACACGGACATCAGCTGCCACGGCAAATAAATTTCAATATATTGTCCACCATATATGAGCGTTAATAAATTTCTAGGCATCCGTCCACATAAAAAGTAAAAATAAAACACTACTCTGCTTAAATCATGGGCAACTCCTCTTCTCCAGCAAGGCAACATTAAACAAAACCAGTTTTTGATGAAACCGGCATTTAAGTACTACTAGGGTTGTGCCCGTTCGATGCTAGAACAATAGAAAAAAATAGGGTTCACTTTGTTTTTTCCTAATTCCCGGGTGCATTGAATGGGCACCTTGCTAGTGGGGAAAAGTAAATGCTTAGGCAGTTTAGATATGGAAACCAACCTTTCAGCAATTGGGCAATATGTGCTCCATGAACATATTCTTGTAATAAACAGAGGTGAACTTGATACTCAAAATTCCGTGGACAAAGCCTCATAACAGAGCCAAACTTGGAACTCAAAAATTTGTAGAGGTCATAGATTGTAACTAAGAAGAGAGATGAAGAATATAATTGCAGACATGAATGAAAGTGTGCCAAACATGGAGTTCACTTTTTATTTTCTTTTTTGCTTTGCTTTTATTACATACTCCCAACCCACTTGCACACATTACTCTCTCATCCCCTCCCCACTTGATCCCTACGTTCGTCTCTCTTCCCCTCTCTCTTAACTTCAAAAGATTATAAATAAAATTCCAGGTTAGAATTGGGGGTTTGGAAAACTAAACTGACTCATATAAGGAAGAGGAAAAGGAAGAGTGCAGATGGAATGTTCCTTACATGGCAAAATAGTTTAAAGTAGTAATTTGAAATGTCAAAGAAATTTATAACACCACCATTTTACTCTAATGCAAAAATCATAGATTAAGTCCCCTCATTTTAGACCTTGTTTAAGATTGACCAGCCTTGATCTTAAAGTCGAAGTAACAGAGCAGATACAAAAGAAAAAAAATGCTTTTATAATCACAACTAAACACAAGGGTCACACATGGACAAGAAGTGCCATTTACCAAAGAGTAAATGCGTGTTCGTGACTCCCCAATCCCACAATAGTGCATTAATGCGTGCTCGTGACACCCCAATCCTACATTAGGGAGTTAGAAGAAGTAAGCAGGATAACGACGCACGTTTTACTGACCCAATAATTTGTTGGACCCGAATATCATGACCCAAACAAAATGATTAAGC
The DNA here is from genome assembly GCA_022606695.1 of Vaccinium macrocarpon. Taxonomy (NCBI): domain Eukaryota; kingdom Viridiplantae; phylum Streptophyta; class Magnoliopsida; order Ericales; family Ericaceae; genus Vaccinium; species Vaccinium macrocarpon. The sequence continues at coordinate 5,667,011 of CM040171.1, read as the reverse complement.
CCAAGTTATTTGATAGCACGCTTCTTCTAATCCATCAAAATGAGATTGGGTGCAATTGCACACTTTAGTGCACAACGAGGACGTTGCACTTGGACCACACATGATCCAACCACCTTTTCCCGGTGGCCATGATGTAGCACTCAGCTCCCACCACATAGACCAGGGTAGTAATCTGAAACGATTTGTAACAACCCACCCTGTATTGACCAAATTACTTGTTGGAGCCTAACAACAAGACCAAAATGGTTAAGCCCAAGTTATTTAGTAGTAAAGGGTGGATAATTTCAGTGTTGTTTCCAGAGAAGTCTCTTGAGAAGAAGCTTTTTTGGAGTTCAACCATATGTTAGCTAATGGGAGGAAGAACAACGGCCGTGATTCAAATTAGTGAAACAAAAGAAAACCGGTATAATACCTTCATCACGGGAGCAGTTCCATATCTGCAAGGACATAAAAGAAGCTTCAGAGTTTGAACAAACAAAGTTGACATATTCCGAACCCCACCAAAACAGCAAGGGGAATACAATTTAACTTATGGCTCTACTCACAAGTTTCGCGCCTTAACCAGAGTCTAAACCTAACTATTACATGCAAATTTCTTAATGGCTATTACATGCAAGTTTCTTAATGGAAAATAATTACCTCAGCATAATGACAAAATCAAAATGATCACAATAAATAGTAGCCCGAAGAGAAATGCAAAAATCTCAAAAACTCACTTTGCTCAAGCTAGTCAAGTAGGTTCCCATTGGTTAATAAATATTTATAGTGGTTATAGAGGAATCTTTTAATTTGGAAGTGCAAGCAACAAATTATAATAGCTAGTAGTACAAACCAAGAAAGAGAACACATGAACATTCCACCAAAACAGAAGAATTGACATCATACAGGAACATGCAAAGGTGAGACACATAAACCAGCTTCAACCATATTGATCTTGAGGCGATGCTTACATATGTTACTAGTTCAAGAATGTGAAAACCATAAAACCACTGGCACAATTAGTAACATTTTCCTAGTTCACTATGCCACAAGAACCATTTGAAGGCCAGTATTATGATATACCTTGAAGAACTCATAGACATGGTACTCCGACAAAGAGTGGTTGAAAGAGTAACGATCTGCAATGAACCTATTCAGAGCTGATACGAAGTTTCCAAGAACTGCATGCCGAAGAATCATAAAACAAAGTCTATCAGCATGAACATGTACCAAGGTTGAATGCAGAATAAAAGGCATTTGCAAACAGTTGATAGCTTGATACGCATCCCGTCGAGTATAATAATATTACCGAGCGTCCACAAGCGAACCTCATAAAATCTAAACCATTGGTTGAACAATGAAAGAAAACAGGACACCAGGGGAATTAGAAAGTCCTTGGGCGTGTGAGTCAAAAAACACTAAAGTTCTCAACTATGGTAGAATGAGCGTAAGTCTCAGATTATGGCCCAGTCAAGGAATTGACTCTGTCAATCATCACTATTGGCCGAGGGAATGCCGAATTAATAGAACCCATCGAACTGGTGACTGTTTCAATCCTATTTAAACATTGTTGTGAGTTTCAAAAGAAATAATGCACAGCAGAGAGAAGGAATTTCTTAAGATGATCAATGGGTTAAAGAGAGTGGAATAGAAGGATACAGATGATTCAAGTAGTAATAGGTAAAAGGGATACCCTCGTCCACGTCAACAGCAACTACTAGTTTTTCCGTCTTTGTCAGTTCTGGGAAACCAAGGGGGCTCCCGTGGTGGTTGCAACGGTTTTCCAATCTACCCGCAGCACCATTGATACAGCGGTCATCTTCTTCGAGTCTAGTCTCAGAATCATGTACGAGCTGTGGCGGGCTGGGAGCAAATGTCCTCCTAGCATTCCCAAATGCATCTAGATGGTGATAGTTGCTGTTCTTGTTGTTGTTGTCGGTATTGTTTTTTCTGTTGTCAATCCTTTTACAGAGATCATCAAGACTGTAAAAGGAGCAACCATCCTCGAGACTTGGCCCATTAAGGCCTCTTCCGTTTAGTTCCGACTCTGTATTATTAATCCCTCGCAAAGGAGGGTAACAACGAAAGCGCTGAATCAGGTTTGGGGAAGCATGATAATATTGGCGGCGGAGATGGTGATGCAGGGCGGCGTGCAATGTCGTGGATCGCACTAACATCAACTGATCGTTTGTGCCTGGAAACAACAGCGAAGAGGCGGCGGCGGCCATTAAACAACAACAATTCCCCAATCGGTGGTGGTGTTGGCGCTGACGAAACAATGATAACAACGAACCTAAGCGGCTTTGCCTCTTTATCATAACGAGATCCTTTCGCTCTCTCTCTCTCTCTCAAATTCGCATCCAACACAAAAACACTGGTTATATCCGATTAGGCCTCCCACCTCCACTGTAAGAAAGAGAACCGTTGGATTCTCCAATTGTAGTCCCTGATTTCAAAAGCTTCATTCAGAGGCGATCCATGAAAATGGGGGAGAATGCAGCCCTAACCAACGATAAAAACCAAAATACACGAAGGGGTACCGTGAGGGTAAGGAGGAGAATGACTACGAGGTTGAGATCTCCCGAACTCAAGGAAGAATTTGAGCAAAAATTGGAATGAGAGCTACGATGGGGATGAAACAGATGAGAATTTGGTGAACAATTTTAGTTTTTGTTTTTGTGTTTTTTTTTAAAAACAGTTTTGTTCATTTACGGCTCCTTTTCGATGGAGGGGAACGGCCAGAAAAGAGAGGAGTGAATTATCTCCCTCGTTTGGATGGCCAAAGGGGAGAGGAAGACAAATGGTGAGAAACCAATTGCCGGTGGCACGTGCAGTCCACCCTGTCATCGTACTTGCACCATTGTCTCCGTCCCATTCATTATCTCCGTCCCATCATAAAGAAGTCGGACCTATGATCAAAATTAAGTTTTAAGGTCACTGGAGATTGGAGAGATCACCAAAATGGAAGAGAGAGAGAGAATGATTGCACAAGGTTATTTAAACGGGATAGGAGAAACCTCTCCCTTTTCTTTTCTCTTCTCACTAGTAAAGGAGATTCCTCCCCTTTCTCCTTTCTTCTCTCACCATCCAAAGGGCCTGTTAAGGAGCAAAATCTAGGCCATCTCCAATCCGGATTGGGAGATGGTGTAGTGTGCAAAATTTACTGGATTGTGTAAGGTGAAAGAAATTGGAATTAATAATAACTGTAAGCGCAATAAAAATTTGAAATATTACCTTCATCTATTATTGTTCAAGTCATAGAACAAACTAGAGAGAACTTCTAACTTAAAACCCACGTAATGAACACCGTTGATGGAAACACATGCTTGTTCTTATTCGGGCTAGGTCAGGGACCCTCTGTATGTAGTATTTATAGGCAACACATTTTCTACCATCAAGGAATAGTTGTCTCTTGATATATTAATTCCCAACATCTATACTCTTTCACACAAGTATTCTTTCATATAGGATATACCCTTTTATGATAAGACACGCACTTTTTTACAATTCGACACCAAATGAAGGAAACAGAACCAAAACTCGATCCCCTACCCACATAAAAATCAAAGCTAAGCATGTTGAATAGACAATGGAATACCCCAATCCAAGCACAACTCAGTGATAATGCTGTCAGAGGGACATCTCTCTAAGAACACACACAGGCCTTTAATTGCTGCAGAATCCTCCGTGCTAGAGTTGCAATATCTATGTTAATCTTCTGGAAAATCCGACCATTTCTTTGTTTCATAAGTAGTACGCATTGGCAGCTAGGCCCAATTTATAGACTGGGTTCCTCATAGAGCTTCCTTTGTGGTTCCCCAGTTCATCTCAGAAGCCAGGTCCCAAGCAATGGTGGCCGACATCGCATTTGAGCCTAACACCCTTCGAGTCGCAAACAGACATTCAAAAACAAATGGCCATGGGATTCCATGCCACCATGGCATAAGACACATTACTGTGATTCACAAAGTGAGATCTATCAAACAAAGTCATTTCGCAAAATAAATAAATGAACAAAAGATATAAATAATTCTATGAGTGCATAGCGCAATAAATAAAATAAAAAAATTGAAATAGTGCCATATAATTCTGTCTTCTTTTGCTACATTTTGAAGTAGATCTGCAGCTGTATTTGCTATAAAATCTATAATGCCAAGAGTAGTGGAACTCCTTCCTCTACGCCTTTCTAGGGATGGCAACGCGAGTCCATAGAACAATTCTAGGTTTAGTTATTGTAAGCAATTTGGGTGGGGGAGTACACAAAACATCATCAGAAAGTCAAAGCCGCAACTAGTTGTGCCCCTTCAAAATTTGGTTTCTACAAGGTACACGAATTTCTACAAACGAAAATTATACAAGAACACAACTCAATGTTATAGGGAAAATGCAATACGGAGGAAAAAAAGCGACGTCAGCTTTCTAAGCAGCATTGGCACCCTTTCCATCCGTGAAGCTTGATCAAGGTTCAACATAAATCTTCTGTGGCAACAGGGCACTCAATTGCATGCTGAAAAGATCGCCAAGAGCCCCACGAACATCCATCTGCATCAATATAGGGGTTATTAGTTTTGCAGAAATATCAGGTGTGGTCTGTATCAGTAGCATGTTTTAATTGAGCAGGCACTTTCAATTGTAAATGTTTCTCAACAGAATTCAGCGACAAGTGGATATAAATTGCGTGATTGGTTAAACCAATGAGAAGCTCGCAGTAAGCATATTTTCTTGTTTATGTTTCAACCAGCCACAAACTCCTGATTGGGTGTTGCAGAATCCATCAATAATTAACTACAGGTTTATCTGGCCTCACATGAATACAACTGAACCAGTTTGGGACAGATGGCGTTGTGCACTCGCATTTGAAATAAAAATGACCGACAGAATTTCATAATTTCATCTTTGTTCAATTTCACAAGGTTCAGCTACATTTGGAAGCAAAACGATACCAGCCAGCAATTTACTGTAATCGTATATCTCTGCCTAATTACTTGAGGGCTGTGGAAGGTCTTCTTCACTACGTAATCATATGAAAGAAATAAAAATTTATGGACAGCTATATCAATATCATGACAGCCCTAATATGTCATAGATGGGAAATTGTATAAACAGCAGAAGCAGGATATTGGGAACAAGAGAGAGATTTCAAAGAACTACAATTAACAATAACAACTACAAAACAAAACGAGGGAGATACCTGGTCACAGCATACAAGTTTGGTAATGGAGGGATAGAACTGCCGCAGGTGTTTACGGAATATCTGGCTGTTCATAAAGCACATGCCTTTAAGTACCTAAATGAACCCCCCCAAAAAAAAGAGCACCGTAAATCTCCAGCTCAGTATAATCAACATTTAGGGCCAAAACAAAGAAAAGGAACAAATATAAACTGAAGAGGCAAAGAACGTAGACAAAAAGGAGAGAAGGGGGTCGCCTAATGTACCCCAAATGGAAAAATACTAGAGCCTAAACATCAAATATCCAAACCAAGCTTGGGGTCGGCTACATAAATCCGTGTTACCATATGTTCTGGGATATCCAACAAACATAAATCCTCTTGAACTACCGCCGCTAAAGCCAATTTTGATCTACGCCTCCCCTTAGTGCTACCCTTTACTACTCTCCAATTACAGGTAGAAACCACCTTGAACTATTAGGCAATTTTGGCCTCTTTTGGTATGGTTTCTACAGAGGACATAGATATCATAGACGAATTTGAATAAACAGAATGAATTAGGAGATATCTGTCGTCTGTAGTCTGAGGGTAGCCTTACATAGCTGAGAGTAAATTCTACGAAACAACAAGATCAGCTGTGCTGCGTGTAGAAAATCATGCAGCTAAGGAACATGAGTTCATAGAGATGAGGACAAAAAAATCAAAGACGAGGCTCCTCCGCAACTTCGTCTAACAAGAAACCCCATTTTACTACAGTTGCAGTCAAATGAGAATGGCAGTGTCTCTGTTGGGGACGGGTATTAGAATCAATTCCTTGAAGTTTTCTAAATTCCCTAGACTTGAAGCACTTCATTGTTGATATAGGTGCTGCCGCTATTGAGATTTTGTAAAGATAATTTAAAAACCAGAAAGATGCAAGATTGAGAAGCCTTTTCAGTAGATTCCCACTAGTGACTCTTTGAGGGTACAAAGCAGCAATTGTACCTTCACAATGATGGGAGAACGTAATTCTAGAACTTGATGAATATCCATATTTGTAGTCTCCCCCATAATGGACTGAAAATCAGATGCCTCCTTGAGAACCTGTCCACAAAAGGATACTAGTTTCTCTTCTGCTATTGTTTCAAGTTTCTCCCCCACACCAGAATCACCGTCGACGCTTGAACCATTTTCCACTGTTCTCCGCGCATCCCGGCCGATATTGGTATCAAGCTGTTCCCCTCTTCCAGAATCAATTTCTGAAGTTGTCTTCTGTAAGATCTCCATATAGATGCAGGTTCCAGCTAATTCCTGACGAAGAAGATTCAATGGTGGCCTGTCCAATGATAAAGATATCAGAAAAGGTTCATGAGGTTGACAAACGGAGTAGCAAAAAAAAAAAAAACCACTCTTAAGTCATAAAAGGAAAGCCAACCTTTCAGCGGGTATGTGGTGCATCCGCAATCTGAGATTTGTATACGAATTATAAGACGCAGCAAACTCTAACACAGAGAACAAAATGTCCATTATGGCGATCTTATGTGATGCCTTTAACTTGTTCCAGTATTTCTTCTGCATGATAAAAGACATCAATGTCACTCAGTCCTTGTTAAAGAAAGACAAAAGAAAGCCTCCCTCCGCAATCTGAGGTTTGGACTCCCTTGGAAAACAAAATGTCCATTATGGTGATCTCATGTGATGCCTTTTAACTGTTCCAGTATTTCTAGTGCATGTTACTTAAAAGACATCAATCTCAATCAGTTCTCATTTAAAACAAAAGAAAGCCTCCCTCCCTCCCTCCCACACAATATATAAACATGCATATATTACAAAACACAAACATGGATTTCTACTCTTGCAGTACTTTTTGGGTGGTTGTGGATATCTAGAAGGGTCTATGCCGAGAGGCACATACCAGTGAGCGAATGACCCACCAGTGTAGAGCAGACAAGGGAGCTCAGTCCTTCCTCACCACATCAATACAAACAAGTAAATTCTCTGGTCTCCACGTCCTTATCTCTCCTAGGGGCCTCCTGACACAACATACACATGAATTTCTACTCTAAAAGAACTTTTTTGGTTGTTTGGGGGGATTTGGAAGGGTCTATGCCAAGAGACATGGAGCCTTCAAGTATGCCACTTTGAATACTTAAAGAGATCCCAAAAGCATCTCTTAACTATCCACACACTCAAACAAGACTCCATTGAGAATGGCGAATACACAACACCCTAGGTCGGAAGCAGGGTCCTAGGTACCTTGCTCAGGACCAAAAGAGGTATGTGGTTTGGAAATAGAGCAACTTGATATTCAAGGCTCATCCTCTGAGAGAGGAGCTCCACCTTGATTGGTCAGAGGGCACTGACCAAGTCATTGAACATTCAGGACACGTATTATACCTAAAGCTTGACAGCTCCATGAAACTGGTGCCAATGAGATCTGCAAGCTCAGGTCTGGCACTAGGACTTGCAGAGGACATTCTATCACCTCCAACACATTGATCCAATGAGGGACCACCTGTCTTCACGTGAGCTCCCCTCTTCCAAATCTCCTAGATAAAGGGAGGTCTGATCATACAAAGAGAACTATCCTTTATTCTACACTATATCCCTCTCTGGTTGACCACTCTCTATTGCCATCCCTCTCTCTCTAAGGTTGCCCTGAGTTCTCTCCAGTCTCCTCCACCTTTGGCCGAATTGAACTATTGCAGTGCCCTCCATTATTCCAGAAGGCCATGTCAGGTACACTTGCCATACTAATATCCACAGACCACAGTTGCCCTCAGAGACAGACTTTGAGTAATCAAAATTAGTTAAGTTGGATATCCATCAGTTCTGAAGTCGAGAAGTGACTTACATCAGGATTTGGGTGATGAAAAATGAAATAATATAGAGAATTAGATTCATGTAAGCAATGACAAAATAGACAAAATAGGCGAAGAATTAGAAAATACCTGAATACTATCAATAGCACTTAGAAGCAGCAATTGAGTGATGCATTTACTCCTGATTGTTGTCAGTGGCGGGCTCTCCTCATCATCTTTACAATCAGACTCCACAGCATCAGCAAACTAAAGTGTCATTAGATCGAGAAATAAGAAAGGAGTAACACCATGTAACTTGTGTATCCCTTTCAAAAGGCATAAGGCATGGTACTTCTCAAATCAATCAATGAAAGAAATACTACAAGTTGCAATGTACAAGTTACATCAAATATTCATCCCAAACGATTTGCTAGAACTTAACACAAGTCCAAGAGACGAAGCGAAATCTCCCAAGGAAGTGAAAAAGAAAGAAAGCTCATCATTCAGTGAAATACTCCCAGAAAGGGAAAATGCAGATGAAAAACTAGAAACTGAAAAAGAGAATCAAGATGATATTGGGAACTGAAGGAGATTAATAGCACCGGGAATACTACACCCGAGACAGAAAAAGTTTTTCATGCAAAATTTGAAAATAAAAAGAAATCGAATATGCCATCATGGGACTAAAGTGGGTAAACAGTGTTCTTTTTTCCCTAAATATGCCATCTCATTGGTGAATTTTGTGTGATAACAAAAAAAATGATTCAAAACCAACAAGTGGCAGAAACACAAACCATACAAGATTGACTAATGATAAGCTGTTAATGAGAAACTATTTTTCCTTAACATAGGTAAAAATAAATTATTAGAACTGGTCCAATTGGTACCACACAGTGAGCAATCTGTTCAAGTAAATTCATTATCATAATACCTTGGCTGGAGAAGATGGTACAGAAACATCTGAAGGACGACCCTTAGATTTCGAGGTAAAACTTCTGACAAAGAGGTTGTCTATCATGTTACCCATAATTCTTTGACCAATTGTTTGATTCCGCTGAAGACCTCCAGCTTCAAATTGTTTCTGATATCTTCCAGAAGGTGAAGGTACACCTACATGAAGGAAGATTTTTCTAGTCAAGGGGTTACTTGGTAAACACTTGCACTGTTGCACCATCTCAGATGTATAATTAACCATGTATGACATTATAACAACTAACCTTCCAAACCATCCAAATCTGTTGCATGCACTGTCTCTTGATTGGGATCAGCATTCTTTACAGTGCCATCCATACCATCTGGGGATGCCAAAGCATAGGTGTCCCCAACATCATTGAAAACACGTTGATGATGACCTATTGCCTCATTTTCAACAGTCTTCAGTGAAGGCACATCAGTTGTACCTCTCTCGAAATCTCTGCTTGACACACTATGGTTCTTAGAGTTTTCAAAACCCAACGCATTGAGCAGCTCGACGGGTTGTGTTGTGTACGAAGCATCCCTGGCTCAAAATTGGAAGTATTACTAAAATCGCCATTACATAAAACAACTAGACAAAAGGGAGATGCACACCTTATGCCTTTCAACAAGGTGTCCCAGTCCCTGTCATTGAATTGGTGTCCTCCCACTTCAATAAGATGCACCAATGCACCCAGAGATATTGAAGCCACTGTCTGGTCTGTTTTTTTAGCACAATCTAACAGCAAACTCAAAAGTGGAGGCAGCATGAAACACACTTCCTATAAATAAATAAAATAAAAAAGGGAACGAATTATTGCCTGAGAGTTTTTTCAAAGGATAACATAGTTATGTTTAAGAATAAGTAACTGCGATCTTAAATTAGAGATATTAATTAAACTTAACCAAAAAAAATAAGTTAAATTAAGGCAGCACTGTTTCAAGTACAATTTGAAATCAAATATGATCTCTTATTTAAGTAGTCAACTTGTATTTGGACAACATTCATCAATATTCTGGCAGCGGAACTCAAAAAAGTGAAGACACCAGAAAAGGGGCATCGTGGCAGAACGCCACAGGAGAAATAAATAGGATGTAATATAACACTTATTATAAGTTGACCTAACAAGCTTCTCAAATTCCAGAAATTGGATAAATCCACCCTCATTTTTTTTCTTTTTTTTTGGTACAGTGAAACAAGACTCTTCCATCCTTAATAACCCAGTTGAGCTATTTTTCCGTCAGTCTATTTCCAAGCTACCAAGGTTGTGAACCCTATTCAGTACTGGAAGGTTCATACCGTTTCAAAGGAAAAGAGTACAGAAGAGGTCTAATTCCGTTCTGGCTGACTTCTTGGAGTGTACGAGGTGATACCAGAGATTTCCGTGAGTTCCGTCAAGTTCCCACTATGTACCCGATGAGAAAAAAATGCATTAAATTAAAAGTAAACAAAACCAAGAACACAATCAAAGCAAGTTTCTCACCTGGTCTCTTGGCAAATTTCCGACGAAAGTCCAACAGTCTTTTATGGATCTGGATTCGCGTTCTTTGACAATGAACTTTGTGAATGTATATGTATCTTCTCTCGTATCTTTTACTTTAGGCATGCAATTATCTCGTAATCATAGCTTTCTGTAATATTCTATTTTAGGCACAGATTTTCTTAAGGGTAGATTCTTTAGTCTAGGTTTTCTCTATTTATACATGTTGAGTATTGTATCAATTTTCGTTCAATAATACAGTAGTCTGTTCTGTTCTTCTCCGTACGTTAACATGGTATGAGAGCGGGTTTTGACCATCCCATGATTGTACCTCAGTTGATTATTTCTGTTCTCTGAGTTGAAATCTGTCTTTCTTCTCAGTCGACCTGTCTTTCGAAATCCTCGTAACCCTTTGACCCCTTCGCTCTCATATACGATCACAGACAACCCTCGACCTTCATTATTTCTGTTCTCTGAGTCAAAATCTGTCTTTCTTCTCAGTTGACCTTTGTCTTTTGAAATCCTCAGTCAGTAACCTTTTGACCACTTCTCTCTCGTATACGACCACAGACAACCCTCGACCTTCACCTCTGACCATCAACGACCACTGTGAACTCCAGCGAACGTCACCCAGATCTCGGCAAAACCCTTGTCTGAACCCCAGCGAACTCAGACGACCTTGATCTAGCTTTTGCAACCTCCGACGAGACTTGTACAGCCTCGCCTGGTCTCTCTGCTCATCGTCAAACGTCAGCGCCCCTCGCCAGACCTCTGTTCTCACAGGTGACTCTTAGATCTGTTTCAGTTAGGGTTTTTAACTCTCGATCTACAAACCCCATTGAGTTACAGCATCTACATCAATCTCTCTATACTCCGGTACCTCTCTCAAGACGTCCGTTAGTCCCCTGCTCTACTCTGTGTATCTGATATATTGCCCCTGTTTGCAACTGTTTTAGTGTGGTAGTGTGTTGCCCTGTTTTTAAAATTCTGATAGTCAGCTCCCTCTTAGCATCAATTTTGGAGAGAGATTACAGGGTTTAGGATTTAGGCTTCGTTTGAAGGGCACTAACTACTCTTATTGGTCAAGTGTCAAGAATTTTTCAACTGGTCGAAGTCTAACGGAACCGTAAATTGTGCGATCAAATCACTAAATCTCAACTTGTTTGTATCGTGTCCACTTCTTTTAAATTATAAAAAGAAATTTTTTTTTGAATAGGTTTGGAAGTGTATCTGACATGCTGAGGAGTGCCCAACAAGTGTCATTGTGGGGCAGACTCTGCACCTCCTTCCATGTGTAGGAGACAGTAGACCTTCTGGTAAGTGTCAGTGCTTTTTTATTTTATTTGATCAACAGTGTCGGTGCTTACCAAATACAGTTAGGATTAGTGCACACCTATTAGGACTAAGTACACGCTTCAAAGCAATCAAAACAGCTACAATCTTTTGTCCCATATTAAATACACTCCTTGAATTCTAGAATTGAAGATGTCAGAATGCATGCCATTGAGCAAAAATAGTCCATCAACTTTAGGAGAGAGCACGTGTGTACCTTGTAAAAAGTGTTGAAAAGGTTACACAACAGCTGGAGCGAATGAATACTAGTTTCACGAAGCCAATCATCTCCAGAAGTGATCAATTTCTCTTTTCCAGCATGCCTCACATGATCAAAAATGGGAAACAGGACACGATGGAAAATGCTCTTCCAAAAGGATGACGAGAACTTGCTACCTCTTTCATTCAGCAAGTCAAACAAGACCTCCAGCGCACAATTTCTGACCTCCGGTCTTGGATCAGAGGTCAGGTCAGATAAACCAGCCAGCATTGGGAACCAATAATGCTCAGTCACATCGTAAGTTGTATCCACAGTGACATCAATGGGCTTCAAAGCACCACCTGGTATAAGGCCCTGAAAATAACAAGTTTCTTTCAACAAGAAAATCATCTAAGTAAATTCTTGGCAAAAAAGCCAACCTTCATAATGCGACTATACAAAGAACTAAGAAGTTGATTCAAGCCTCTGAAACTCGCACCCTATTAAACTATTTGTCTATTTCCTGGATTCTTTTGCTCATATAAATGCAACACTACAGAAAATGGAGAACACACGAGCTAAAAACACTCTATAAAAACATAAGCATATAACTGCATGAATATTACTTTGATGAATTATGGCCTCAACCTTCCCCCTACCGATAAAACTTCGTCATTATTCTCGTTATAACACTTCTGGTCTTTAGACTTACTATCATTGAAGGACAGAACTGTAATAAAACAATATAATCAAATCAAGAAAAACATGCAGTTTAGCTTATTATATTTTCTATCTGTTTGCACATACCCATATCCACTTAATGACACATAAGCAGTGATCAGATAATTATGCCATGAGATCCTCCTGGGTTGATGAAATGCTTGAAGATAAACCATATCAAAATATTTAAGTTAAAATTTGTATGAAATTTGATTTTCCGGTGACATATAATAAGTTGGAGAGCATAAAAGAAATAGTTACTGGAGACTGGCGGGGTATGAGGCTGGAAAATATTTACTTCGCCTGAACTAAGGTATTTTCAGTGAAAAGCCTTTATTTAGGCCTCCGATTAAGAAATTTCGAATTTTTGAAAATATTAGTTCTGCGAAATCCTAGTTTATATAATTCCGTCTAGATCTAGGTGTTTTCGAGTATTCTTATTATCCTTTCTAGTTTTGGGGTTGAGTTAATCAAATGCTTCCTTCCTGGTAAAATTTTGTGGTTACTTAATACTTTATAGAGGCTTGATTGGCAAGCAATTGTCTTTCCTTTGATATTTCCTAATGTGTTAGGATATCTTATTTTGTAAATCAGGTAGTAAATCCTTCAGACAACTTGCTTGGGATTGAGTAACAAGAAAATTCATAGAGCTTTCTCTCCACTGTTTAGTTGCGAGTTGTCAATGTGATGCAGTAGATTTATGGGTAGTAATGTCATTTTAATGCCCCTTAGTGTGTTTAAAGTTTTGGAGTCTATAAATAGGTGTCTAGAGTCTCATTAGGCAGTTTTTGATAATTTGATCAAAGAATTTTGAGAGCTTTTGCTCCTTGTATCCCATTTGGGATCCTCTATCTCTTAATTAAATCTATTATTTGATATGGTTTGCATCATTTGGTATCAGAGCACCAAGCTCAGATCCTGACTATCCATCTCACCGAAATCTCGCCTGAAACCTAGACTTTGCCGGAAAACGGCGCCGGAACCTCGCCGGAGTCTCGCCAGAAAACCCAAATCATCCTATTTTACTCGAAATCCCTAGATCTACTCATTTCCAGTCCCTTTCGACCCTGTAGAAACCCATATTGGCCTAAACGACCTTGAACATACCTTCAAAACCCACAAACAAAAGCATCTGAACCCTATTCTGTTGATTCAAAGCTGTTTCGACACCTATCGAGGGCCGTACAACCAGCAACGAGCACTACTAAGCCCAGACGAAGACCATTCGACCCAACCGAGCCTTGTTCTTGCTGAAACCAGCGACTCCTGCACCAGTTGACACTCGAAACAGTGAAATCGACCCTGTCATTGCTCGAAGCAGTTCGATTTGTTGGTTACAAGGATGTTTGATATAAATCAACCCTTGTTCTAGCTCAAAACAGTGAAATCAACCCTTGTTCTTGCTCGAAACAGTGCTTCAGACACTCAAATCCATGGTTCAGGCTTTGAAAGCAGTGTTTGAAACCTCAACAGCGCTGGGTCAGCATCGAATCAGTGTTTGAACACCCGAAATTCACTTTTCCAAACTCAAGGTAGTGTATTTGAGGTCAGATTTCACTGGGTTACTGTTGTTTGATGCGATGTTGCTCTGTTTGCTGCAAATTGTTGTTGTTTGTGTGGATTTTTATCGTATTTGGAGTTCATTAGTGCTGATTGCTGTGATTTGTTGAAGTTCGAGGTCCCAATCAATTGGGTGTTGCTTAATTTGGGATGATTTTGGTTATTGGAGTGATTGTGGGTGTTGTTATGGCTTATAGTGGTAAAAGTATACGAGGATGTAGAGGTAGAGATTTCATGGTGAATAATGGTAATGGAATTGATAACTTTGGCAACCAAAATCATTTTAGGAATGAGATTAAAGAGTTGAGTGAACAAATTGCTACCTTAAATGACAAGGTGCAATTATTGTTAATGAAAAGGCGAGTTGCTACCTTGATTAAGAAGGTGCGCCACTTGTTAACTCCAAGTGAATGTAGGAATGGTTCTCAAATTCGATTTGAGTCCATTTTTTACTACAAGAAGAAGGAGAACATTGGTAATGACTTTGAAGAATCCTATAGCCCCGTCAATCTGGCCAAGTTTGAGGGGGAGATGAACCTCACTCCAGATGTGTTTGAATAGGCGAAGGAACATGGTTATTTCAACGGTTTTTCTATCTTTGATGAATACCCAAGTGAAGAACTTGAAGGTGTTCTTGGTAATGATTGTGCATTTGAAATTGAAGATGAGTTTGAAGACTTGCCAATCTTTGATGAGTCTCCAAATGCAGGCTTTGGAGGTGATTTTGAAGGAATTCCCGTCTATGATGAGTATCCTAGTGAGTATAAGGACATTGACGATGATGTTCTTCCTAAATTTGATGAGTTCCCACATGAAGAGTTTGAAGATGATTCCGTCTTTGAGACCAGCGTAGAATTTGAAGATGTTCCTACTTATAATGAAGAGTTTTGTGTTGGCAATGAAGAAAGTAAGGAAGCACAAGAAGAAGAGAATGGAGTTGGCGAGTTACCACACCCGGAAGAGGTTGCTTTTGATGTCCCGCTTGTTTTACAGGATTCTGTAGAGCCAAAGCTTGATAGTCGCCTCCATGAGATGCCTCTTAATTGTCTTTGGTGCAAGATGCTCAAGTTTGTGATGTTGTGGTGACCGAACAAGTTTCAAAGTTGCTGAAAGAGGGTGTAGATTACTTAGTGCTTGAAGATCCTTTGGACATGATTTTTACTCGAGCAAGCCTTGGCTATGAAGCAAAGTTGGAGTTTCTACCCTTCATCTTCAATGATTCTTGGTGTGTGTCAGGAACAAGTTTCATGGCCTATTTTGACGATTTCTTTCCACACAAGAAACATGGCAAGTCGGTGGTCTATTTGCACACAAGTATGGATGCAGTGTATGTACACAAATGGAGGCTTATGTTGAAGACGGGATGTGGCACAAGGGTGATATTGATCAAGAAGATGCAGCTATATACTTGATCTGAAGTTGCAATAGATTTAAGGGTAGTAATGTCATTTTAATGCCCCTTAGTGTGTGTAGGGTTTTGGAGTCTATAAATAGGTGTCTAGAATCTTCATTAGGCAGTTTTTGATAATTTGATTAAGGAATTTTGAGAGCTTTTGCTCCTTGTATCCCATTTGGGATCCTCTCTCTCTTAATTAAATCTATCCTTTGATTTGATTTGCATCAGAATGTTGTTCATTTTCTGTACGCTCCCCCTGAATCACAACCCAAAGAACACATGACAGGTCATGTTAGATTTTTTCATCTTCGCTTACTTCCACACTTTTTCCCACTTCCTTCGAACTAAACATATGTATGCTATTCCCCTAAGACCGCAACATGTGGAGCATAAATTGCACACACTCTTGTATGCGTGCAGCTCAGACCTTTTCCCTTTGATTTCTTAGGAAAGTATTCATCAAATTCACTACAGAAACACAACCAAAATTCATCCATCGTTCTCATGAACGAATTACTCAAAATTAGAAAAACACAAAGCCTAGAGTAACTGACAGCTGTCAAATTTCACTGCACCTTAGTTTATGGAGTTGTAGACAGAAAAACTGGGCGGAACAAGTTCTGTCGTGTTTACCTCAACATTCAGAAGAGGCCGTACTTTAGTTGAGGTGACATGAATTACATTTATCATCCATGTGTATCAAAAAAGAGACATAGCAAACCAAAATGTCATCCAGAGAAGGTGATTTTTTAAAGGGAAACTAAAACATAATACGGGAAAGATTACCTCTGCAAGACGATCCTCGCAATATCGCAGGAGAGCAATAGCCTTCAAGCTTATCCGGTGGGAACTCTTGTTGTTGGCAAACCCAATAAGACAATTGACACAGTCCATAAAGCAGTCCCCAACGACCTGATCAAAATGTTCCAAGATAACTGCATAGTTTTTGGGCTGTTAGTAGTTATTTATGTGCCAAGAGGAAGGAAAAAACCAACTTCAGAGAAGGGAAAAAAGAGCAATAGGTCTCACTCTCCCTACCAAAATAACTCTTAAACGACAGCTAAAAGAAGCAAGCTTGGTTCTCACCCTGTTCAACATTTTCAAATGCGCTTTCCACAATTGGTTCCAAGCCATCATCTGCAGCAGCTGTAAAAATCATAAAAACACTTCGCCAGCCTGACTTTATGCTTCCAACTTTAGATTTTATCATCTGCAATTATAGCAGCAAATATGATTTGGCAAACAACTAATTGAAAACAACTGAATACCAACAAATCCGATCACGAGACATACTTGAACAATGCAATCAACAATCAGTCTGCGTACAGGTTCACTTCGACTGCTCCGCATAAGAATGACAAATGGTTTTAGGATGTCATTTTGAAATGTGAAATTGGCAAGTTCAGCACGCTCCAAGTACTTCATACCAAGTTGTCTCAGAGAATCAATAGCGTACATAGCAATTTTCTCATCATGATGACTCCCAGCAGAAATAAAATGATTCGCCAGGACACACCATATTCTAGCCCATACCTGAAAAGAGTATTAAGTTATTGGTAGAAACTTCACAACAGTTGACTACTCAAACGTTACTGCATGAGCATATAATCCATGTTGTTACTAAATGAGATGCAGGAGAGATAATTAATGTCCTATCCAAAGGGAACTTTCTGAGGAATCATTTACAGGTTTGCATCACTCCAACAAACAATATCTTAACACAAACAAAACTCAAGACAAAAATCTAGCCTGAAGGTAACTGACATAATATTCTTGGAACAGTTGCTTGTTGATGCAAACGTATTGGTTTATTTTCTTTCAAAGGAAATTTTAGTTCAACCCAAAATAAAAATGTCAAAATAAACACAGAATTAACCACAATCTTAAATAGCGACATATTGTTAGGGTAACAGTCCCAGAAAAGGATATCACAGGTGGCAACTTCTGAAATCATCAACACCACAAACACACTTAAACTAAATGACGAGCATGTTCAACTCTCTTAAGCTTAATTTGTCACATTTCCCATTTCAAAAAAAATTAAAAAATCTTTCACATTTTAACCAATATCTTCAAAGGTACAAGCATCTTTTTTTTACTAAATCGAAGTATATTAACTAATATCGGCACTTGAATTGATATGAATTTATATTTTGAGGTCAGCAGAGCATTAAGTTTATTTACGAACATAGAACTGGAAAGAATTAACACATTCTTCGCCCACATCCTTTATTCAGTTTTGCTTTCTCTTTTGCCCCTCGTATAAAAACGAAGGGGTATGATTTTAGCATCCTCTCTTGGGAACCCACAGTGACAAGTTATCAATTTCTCTTCTCAGCGCTCTATAAACTCTCTCTTTGCTTCAGTCCACATAAAAGTTGGCTGGCTCTAGAAATTATTTGGCCTGCCCTCCTGGATTGGGCCAGCTGAAAGAATGGAGGCCCGGTGCCATGGTGTTTCTAGTAAAAATATTAAGGGACTTGACCAAGCAATAGCAAATCTTCTTGTTTTTGCCAGTGAAGAAGGTACAAGGGAATCTACAACCCAGCTTTAACATTAAAAATCTATTGTGTTAATAACATCGATTCATCAGATTCACCACCAAATAATAAAATATTCCGATTTGCACCATTTTGAAGCAGGAAGCAGCCTGTTCAGTGACGATTCATAGTCACCAGATACACCGGGGTCTCAAAACCCGATTCAAACTGGCCGGCCCTCACCGATTTGGTTGGTTTAAAACAATGGCAATCACTTAAGAAGCAACAAATTTGTGAAAGCTTCAAGTAGTGGAAGGCAACTTATTCATATATCTAAAATTAAACGCAACATAGATGCACATATACCAGCATAAAAAAAGAAAATAGAAGAATCTCATAATCAACAGTACGCTATTGATTGTGAGAAATACATTTATATACTACTCCAGATACTTTTTAACAGTTTTGCAAAATCAACCCCAAGGTACACAAAACAGGCCAACCTAGCAGACCTACAGCTACGGTCCAACAATTATAAGTCTAACTTAGTGGAAAAATTAACACTACACAAAGCTACCATCCAGGTAATATTATGTGCACAACTAATTGTTGTCGGTAAGAAAATTACCATGCGTATACGAGCCATATTGTAATAGCTGATCTCAACAAGCTTTTGCAAGCTAAAAACACGAGCTGGACTCTGTTTCAGTTCTTCGGCTGAAACATTACACAAAGCAGTGAAAAACTCCACTACCGATTCACTGGGCAATTTAATACTATTCACAAACACTTGTTCTGCTGGTTTCCCGGCCAACTCTCTCAGAGATTGAAGAATAGCATCCCTGGAGATTTGATTTGATCCTTGCATGACAGTTCCAGCAATAGCAGGAGTTGACACGATGTATTCAAGCCGAGAAATACACTCCAGAACGGCATTCCATGTGTCTTGGAGGGCATCAGTCTCGGATTCACACAAAGCAAGTAAAGTCCTCAATGCTTCCACATTTTTACTCCGCATGTCCTTTGGTGCATGCAAGAAATTAAATCTGAGATATCAAACAAACAGCCTGAGTGAACGTCACAGGTGCTATCTCACGGGTGGTAACACCATGTTCCCATGAGTTTGCTATTCTTGCCAAACAAGAGAAAGAAGAAAAACACTAACATTTCTAAGTACAAAAGAAACATAAATACAAATATCAACAACAGAAGGAAGAGAAGCACAGTAACTTAAAAGTGGAAATTTACCTAACTAGAGATGTTAAAAAAGCGTAGCGCATGGTATCCATTCCAAGAACGTGAGTAATGTGTATTCCTGCTCGAAATCCTTCCATACAGAGAACAACCCTTGGCTTATTGTCTCCTTCCTCCATTGTAACAGAAAAAGTAGCGAGCAAAGGCCATCCTACAGCTTCAACCATCGGCCTTACAAGTTCGATCTGATATGAAGTATGAAAGACTCCTCTCTTCACTCCTTGATTGCGAAAAATACCCTGGGTTTGTTTAATGATAGCTTCACTTTCTGACTTTGTGTCCATTACTGATGTCCTCCTTGGTAGAGCCAGATTAAGAATGTTAACAAGGCGACCTCTCTCTTCTACTTCTGGCTTCGGCCTGCTGCTTTTTCCAAGAGCAGCCAAATCATCTTTCATTTTTATCTCTTCTTTAACAATGGAATCATAGATATCCTCCAGAAGTTCCTTCGGAGCACACTCTTCAGCATCATTTGTGGCATTCATGCGTATAAAATCAGCCTTGGACATTTTAGGCCATACCATTGGATTATGTGCATCAGTATTCAACATTATAACTGCATACGCAAGGACATATGCAGTATCTGCATTCTTAAAGAGACCTGGATTATCTGCACAATAACTGCAACAGGTAAAACAAATTTTAGATCAAATTATCTGCATAACTGCTGCAGTAGGTACATACCAAATTATTAGCGGGCAACAGGAATGGATGTATCCTGGGTTCTTTGTTAAAGTACCATTTGGGGGATATGTAAACTTAGTCCACAAAAGCATTAAGGCTCCGTTTATTACTTTGTTTCGACGTAAAATGTTTTACAACGAAAAATACTTTCCATGTAAAACAAATTTGCTGAAATTGTTTTTCTTCCTTCCAATTTTTGGTGTTTGGTCGACCACTGGAAAATATTTTTAGGACAAGGTTTTGAATCAGTTTAAATTCTAAGAAAGGCTGTTCTGAGCCTCCTCGTGAACATATATATATATATATATATATATATATATATATATATATATATAAGCAACTTGCTTGAGGGGTTTCCAATCAATTTGGTTCATTCCCAGTTGTAGAGAGAAACAAGTACTCTGCAGACTGCACTCCCAATTGTAGAAAGAGAAGCATAGATAGAGGTTTATATAAAGAATATTGTACCCATCACACACACACACACACACACATACACACACACATAGTCCAATTCCAATCAGGTATACCTGAAGGGCTTCCCATCAGGGACTCCTCCAATTCTCCACTGTCTCAATCAAATTTTCATGATCCGAACCGTTCTATGTGTTTAAAAGGTGTTTTTAAGGGTACCCGCAAGAAATCAGTAAAAAAAATACCGGGAATGGCTTGATCCAAATAGTTTTTGATAAAAATGCATATATATATATATATATATATATATATATATATATATATATATATATATATATATATAGTTTTTATCGAAAACTAATCGGATCAAGCCCTTTCTGGTATTTTTTTTTCCACTAATTTCTTGTGGAGACTCTTAAAACACCTTTTAAACACATTGGGTTGTTCGGATCATGAAATTTTGATCGGGAAATAGGAGTCCATGATAGGAAGCCCATCAGGTATACCTAATTGGAAATATTTCGTGTGTATATATATATATATATATATATATATATATATATATGGGTGGTGCTTCTAGTCCGGGAGTCCCATTTCCGGACTTCCATGATCCAAAATTTTTTTCGACAATCTGAGCCGTCCAATGTGTTCAGAATATGTTTTCAAGGGTCCTTCGCAAAAAATCTTCAAAAAAAAAAATACCGAGAATGGCTTGATCTAAGCAATTTTCGCAAAAATATATAAATACAGTTTTTGCGAAAAACTTCTTGGATCAAGCCCTTCCCGGTTTTTTTTTTTTTTAAGATTTCTTGCGTGGGCCCTTGAAAACACCTTTTGAACACATTGGACGGCTCGGATTTTCCAAAAATAATTTGCAACACAAAAAAAAAAATCAATTTTTTCTTATTCTCTGGAGGTTTGGATAAGAAAATTTACCTATATATATGGGGGGGCCGATTCTGCTCACACAACTTCTGACACAAAATAATCGAAGCCCCACGCTAATAATCGGAGCCGTTCAATTTGCTTAAAAACATGTTTTTAAGAGTACAAGTAAAAAATCAACTCTTTCAGATATCGATGAAGGCTTTGATCCATTCATCCAATTTTTATCCTGTCAAATTTAGGAACAAGTAACAATCAAGCCCTTACTGACATCCGAATAAGTTGATTATTTACGGGAATTCATAAAAACAGTTTTAAACAAACTGAACGGCTCCAATTATTTGCACGAGACTCCAAAATGGGTAGTTTACATTTTTTGTACCAAAAGTTGTGTCAAATGTTGTGAGTGGAACCAGCCCAGTATATGTATACACTGATACACGTAAGAGGACAACTCTCAGGAAAATGACTTACAGGGTTTTCGGGAGTAAAACATTTTGCACAAAATTTTCTACTTGTTTTTACGTAGAAGCAAACAGAGCCTAAATGGGATAAGTAAAAAAATCAACTCTTTCAGATATCGATAAAGGCTTTGATCCATTCATCCAATTTTTATCCTGTCAAATTTAGGAACAAGTAACAATCAAGCCCTTACTGACATCCGAATAAGTTGATTATTTACGGGAATTCATAAAAACAGTTTTAAACAAACTGAACGGCTCCAATTATTTGCACGAGACTCCAAAATGGGTAGTTTACATTTTTTGTACCAAAAGTTGTGTCAAATGTTGTGAGTGGAACCAGCCCAGTATATGTATACACTGATACACGTAAGAGGACAACTCTCAGGAAAATGACTTACAGGGTTTTCGGGAGTAAAACATTTTGCACAAAATTTTCTACTTGTTTTTACGTAGAAGCAAACAGAGCCTAAATGGGATAAGCCCTTATTACAAAAAGTTTCCCTTTGCCCCACAATCAACATCGGCAACAAACATCAAAAGTTTGTTATCCTTGAATTATTAGAATATATTGGCACTAGGCTGCTAATTATGAAATCATAGAGACAGACGAAAGACCATGGAGCCCTGCTGGTTTTACTTGTTTTCGATCGAAACAAACAGAGCCTAAATGGGATAAGTCCTGATTACAAAAGTTTCCCTTTGTCCCACAATTAACATTGGCAACAAATATCAAAAGTTTATTATCTTGAATTATAAGCATATATTGGCACTGGGCCGCTGGCTAAAAAAACATATAGAATAACGAAAAAGCATAGAGCCCTGCTGGTTTCCAAATAAATACACAGTAACTCTAGTCAGTGATACACGCGCCGTATGTACAACAACAACAACAACAATAACATAACCCATTTAGTTCCCAATAATTGGGGGTATGGGCAGGGGATGGATAGGAGACAGACCTAACCTTTGGCAATAAATGCACAAAGTGGCTGCTCACAGAATACCACTGAAACAGTGGTCCCCCTATACACGCGCCGTATGTACGAAGATAGAAATAGAAGCAGCAAGCCAAAAGGTAACATTGCAAGCCAGTAAACATTAACTTTATGAAGGAACCACACACAGTTGTGCGGGGTATGTAAACAAGAAGAGCCAAAGGTCCAAGAAGTGTCTGGGCGTTTTATGAGTGCACCTTACATGGTTAACTGAACCATCTAGGCAGAAAGTTTTGAGTATGAAGTTAGGCTTTAAGTGCATCTTGTAACATAATTTACTTTGTCAAACTCCATTGGAAGAGCTTGACTAAAAAAAGAAGCCAGAGTTCCAAGTGAACCATAGAAGTGCTCTCAAATATTAAAATAAGATGTATCAGCAATCAAAAGTCATTAGCCACGAAAGGGAAAACAAAGCATCTGAAGAAAAATACTTCATAGGCAATATACTTGACACCTTCCCAAAGTCACTACAGTTTTCCGTGACCTATATTGCACTTGCTGTCAATCTATAGTGGTCCTTTTGCCTGTTGTGATATACATAATTAGCCTCTCTCTTTTTTATCGAGTATCAAGGTTCTGACAATTGTATCGGCTCGAGTACCGATTTTCCTATTGGTATGGTACGGGTAACCGTTGATACCAGGTACCGTATTGGTTTTACCGAAACTATATAACCAAACCAAACCAAACCAAACCAAGCCTTATGTCCCAATCAATTGGGGTTGGCTACATGAATCCTTTTTCTCCATTGAGCTCTGTCAAATGCTACTTCATCGCTTACACCCAGTATACTTAGATCTTTGCGTACTACCGCATCTAAAGTCAATTTGGGTCTTCCCATCTTCAGGTGCTTATTTACCCAAAGCTATCCTATCTACTCTCTTTTTCACGCATCCCGGCCTACAATAGACATACCCAAACCACCTTAACCTGTTAACTTTCCCCTTCTCCCCTCCACCGAGCAGGAAGTTAAGGGAAATAAAGCGCGAACTTTGGGGCATGTCTATCGTGGCCAAATGGACGCGCAGAAGATGAATAAGAGTTGGATAGAATAGCTTTAGGTAGAAACGCACAAGGGAGGGGAAGACCCAAATTGACTATATATACTCCCTCCATTCCTTTTTATTTGTCCTCTACGAAAAGTCGTGCCACTTTTCAAATGAAAAAATAAAGCATTTTCCTGTATCATTTTTGAAAATTTTTTACACCAAATTAAAGTACTCATCGTGTACTTTAATTCGGTGCCAAAAAATTTGAAAAATGATACATGGAAGTACTTAATTTTTTGATTTGAAAAAAGGTAAGAGAGAGAGTGTGGGACAAATAAAAAGGAACGGAGGGAGTATAAGGTAAACTTCTTATCCAGACTTTTAATTTCCGAACCTCATGATCCAAACATTTTTTGACGAATCCGATCCGTCCAATGCATTTAGAAGGTGTATTTACATTTTTTGAGAAAACTGCTTGGATCAAGCCCTTCCCGGTTTTTTTTTTTTTGAAGATTTCCCGCGTGTACCCTTGAAAACACCTTCTGAACACATTGGACAGATCGGATTTTCCAAAAATAATTTGCAACACAAAAAAACCTTTTTTTTTTTTATTTCCGGGAGGTGTGGATTAGAAGTTTTTCGTGTGTGTGTGTGTGTGTATATATATATATATATAGGATCCCGTTCTACTAAGGACTCCCTCAAACTCGTAATTTGCGGACCTCATGGATTGGGGTCGAATCTCGACAATCTGAACCGCTCAATGTGTTTAAAACGTGATTTTAAGGGTCACCTAGGGGATTTGTCCAAAAAAAATCTCGGAAGGGCTTCATTCAAGCATTTTTTGATAAATTATATATGTACGGTTATTATGAAAAACCACTCGGATGAAGCCCTTTCAGGTTTTTTTTTTTTTTTCTGTGATTCCTCGCGTTGGCCATGGAAAACATGTTTTAAAAACATTGAACGGTTCGGATCGTCGAAATTTAGTTCGGAAAATCAAAAAAGGGGTGGTCCTCACGAAGGAGATCTTTGAGGGAGTCCTCAATAGAACATCTTCCTATATGGATCCCGTTCTCCTAAGGACTCCCTCAAACTCGTAATTTGCGGACCTCATGGATCGGGGTTGAATCTCAACAACCCGAACCGCTCAATGTGTTTAAAACGTGATTTATTTTTAGGGATCACCTCGAAGATTCATCCAAAAAAAATACTCGGATGAAGCCCTTTCAGGTTTTTTTTTTTTTTGTGATTCCTTGCGTTGGCCATGGAAAACATGTTTTAAAAACATTGAGCGGTTCAGATCGTCGAAATTTGGTCTGGAAAATCAAAAAAATGGTGGTCCTCCCGAAGGAGATCTTTAAGGGAGTCCTCAAAAGAACATCTTTATATATGTGTGTGTGTGTGCAAATTTTCTAGTCCAAACCTCCCGAGAATAAGAAAAAATTGATTTTTTTGTGTTGCAAATTATTTTTAGAAAATCCGAGCCGTCCAATGTGTTCAGAAGGTGTTTTCAAGGGTTCACGCGAAAATCTTCAAAAAAAATATCGGGAAGGGCTTGATCCAACTAGTTTTTGCAAAAAATAATACATTTTTTGCGAAATCTAGTTGGATCAAGCCCTTCCCGATATTTTTTTTTGCAGATTTTCGCGTGAACCCTTGAAAACACCTTCTGAACACATTGGACAGATCGGATCGTTAAAAAAAATTTGGATCATAGAGGTCCAAAAACGGGAGGTCTGGATTAGAAGGGGACCCTATATATATAGGGGCCGGTTCCCTTCACACTTAAAAAAACACCTCACTCTCCCGGGCCCCATTGTGATGTTCTGAACTGTTCTTGTTTAAATGAGTAAAATAAAAGGTCCTTCAAAATTTCAGCTCAATTGGATAACAATAAGTGTTTGATCCAAACAATTTTAAAAACACTAGTTCCTATCACAATTTTTGCAAAACTGTTTGGATCAAGCACTTATTGATATCCGATTGAGCTGAATTTTTGCAGGACCTCCCATTTTACTCATTTAAACAAGATCAACGGTTTGGAATATCACATTGGGGCCCAAAACATAATTGTGTTTTTTTATGTGTTGAAATATATTGAAATTTCAACCACATGTAATAAAATTCCTTGTGAGTAACCCACCACCATCCCACGGGTTGACACGTGAGACAAAAAAGAGTTAATTGAGAGAAAAGGGTAAAATTGGTCATTGTGTCAAATTAGCCGCAAAGTATCCCATGGTAGAAAAGGTAATCTAGCTCTCTGGTCCCGACCTGACTAGTGTTTATCCCTCAAAACCACCTCTCTCTCTTTGTGTGTGTGTTACAGATCCGACCAACGCTTTTTCAAAATCAGAGACAGGCAGCAAAAAGGTACCACACTGAATCTTCAATTCCGGCTGATATTCCCGATATTTTCCGGTCCGGCCAATATGGTCCGGTATTTGAAACTGTACGGTATTGGGGGTCCTTAGTACTGTTTTTATACAAAATCGGTACCTACCGGCCTGTATGGTACGGCATTGATAACCTTGTCCAACATTTTCTCTTGCCATTATCCACCTTCCTTTAAAGGATGCTATAGTTTTACTTCATTAACTCCGTTTACTACTAAAGTTGGTGACGAGTCCAATCTTACCAAAAATGAAGAATATCATTATACAAGCAAACGAGAAGTGGGATGTGGCATCTGTAAACTTCACTACACATTGAAAAATGCACCCTACTAGTGGTTGGTTGGTGTTAAAATTGATGATTATAATGTGAAAAGACAAGTCCAATAGCAGGAGTGACTTTACTTTCAATGGTAGTAGTAGACAAGTCACAAGACTTCATGAAGTACCAAACGTTGTCTAATTACTTTCGTCAATCATCACAGACATTCAGAAGCATAAAATGTCCTAATGGGACTTTGGTATGCAAAAAACCAATCCATCAGAATTTTTGCTAAATTTGGCTTGTATCCATTTGTTTTTCTGATAACTAGTTATCCTGCCCAACGGATCCACATTCCACACTATCCAATAGTGGAGGGGCCCATCCCAGCTAATGCCTCATGGACAGTTAGGAAAGTCTTTAAGTTGAGGCACTTGGTTCAATATTGGATCAAATACAATGTTGAGGTTGCTGTTTTGCTACTTGTAGTAGTGCAGGCCTTAGGTTTTCCCATTGTTTTCCTGGGTTGTTGTAGTTTGTATGCCTGGTTTACAGGGTATGCCCCAGTGGTCATGTTCCTCTGTTTCTTTTTTCAATATAATTTTAACTTACGGGGGTAAAAAAATAGCGGAGGGGCCCAATTAAAGCTGGGACTTGGGAGGCTTGTATCCATATATACCCACACACATGAAAACATACTTGCTTAGACCTACCGCTCAGCAAATTTCTCCATGATTCGATCTATCTTTTGTGCTTCTCCTGGAAGTCGGAATCCTCTAAGGAATTCACGGATCGCACAGTCAAACTTCATACCAGAGAACTTCATAGAATCTACATAAGCATGCATCACAGCAAGGGGAAACTCCTCGTGTTGGCCCAAGTAGTCTCCAATCATAGCCTGCAAACCAAGTGGATAAAACAAATTGATGATAAAGCAAAACTAGGAAATTAAACAAACAGCCCCTCAGGCTTCTAAAAATCATATAGCATACATCGTTGGAGTTCTGAACTAATGGTACTTGCATCCTTTTACTCAAATGGTTATGGGCCTCAAGTCTAATATTTTTACCGATTTGTAAGCTAAGGCAAATTTCCAATTGTAACCCAAACAAGATGATGTCACTATGTCAGCATTTTTCCATCCACTGTTCTAACCAACGGAAAGATAACAGTGGTTATCATAGGTAAATTGCAGGGTGTTACAGTAATTTCAGAAAACTGATGGGTGTTGGTACAATTTACCATATGAAACTTTATTGAAACCACAGTTCTACCTTGTCCAAATTCGGAGTGTTCCTCAAAAATTGAGCAACTGAAGCAGGTGAATTTTCGACCAACCGATTTGATAACATTTGTTCTATACCTTTCCCTGGTTTCCGGTTGAACTGAAAAAAATTTGGCACTACACGTCAGTCCCCTTAACACAGCCCAAGCACTAGGCCAAAATAAAAAATAAAAAACCATGCAAATAAGCAGGTAAAAAGTCATCAGCCTCTGTGGAATGTCCATTGAACAAAAATAAAGATCTGACAAACATCCCCAAGAATAAGGTGAACTGTTATGTCAGAGTTTGATAAATTACCTCAGATATAACAGCTTCCATTGTAGATTTATGAGCCTTCGCCTTCTCGAAGTTATTGTGCAAGTCTTCCCTGATTGTCATTTCATCAAATTCTCTAGCTGAAACTCCTCCTTCGAAAGAATGTTTACCATTACTGCGTTTTTCTAATTCCCTCCTCGCTTTCTCCCAGTCAACCAATGATTTTAGCACATTCACTAGACACTATAAAGGTCAAGGAATAGAGGTAATCAGCCATTTCTTTCGAATACTTACAGAACAGTAATTCACATTTAGAATCAGTGTGACATAGATAATGCCCAAGTTGTGCAAAAGAGGTACAGCAAGAACTTACCTGAAGAGAAGAACTTTTAACAGATCCAATCTGGGATGCAGTAACAGAGTTAGGATCAACATTTTGATTCCCTTGGGCTAATTTCGATAGAGTAGTAACCTGTATGAGATGATATGGCGTAATGGAAAATTTGTGAAGTGAAAAGGCAATAACCTTAAAATATAAGAAAACAGGAATGAAAACATTATCAAGAAGTCATCCACATTCTTACCATACGTTCAAACAAGTTAGGAGCCTCAAGATCACAATCATAGTTCACATACAAGTCAACAAGCATTTGAGAGTCCTTGCACACTTTCTCTACCATTCTGCAAAACAATTTGAGTACATGGTTATAAAAATAATCTGACGTCCCGTCCCCTAAAAGATAAACAACCAATACCACTTGCACAACCATTGGGGTATCACCAATGGCATAATCAAAATTGAATAACCAAAAATTGCTGCATCAGCTTCTGATTATCCATTTAGTGCATGGCTAAAGTTAGCAACCCCAACCTCCACAATGGCATAATCAAAATGAGTGGGAAAAAATTCAAATCCAACGGTCAGTTTTATTCTTCTCAATCTAAAGGTCTATATTGAATGACATTCTAGTAAAATAAGTGAAAGTGGAGAGCATTTGTTAAAATCCATTTTGTGCATTTGTTAAAATCCATTTTGTGACCAACATTGTTGAATGCACAACCACTTGCCAAAGTGGAGAGTGAAGTTCACCTACCAATAAAGCATTTGCTTTATGGAAAGTGAGTTTCAAACAACAAAAAAGCATATGGAGGAACTTTTGTATATGCGGTCCACTAATTTTGGTTATTGTGAAGATGTTGCTAGTTTTGATTATCCAAAGGCTCAAATTTGGTTATTTGTTAAGAGGTTGCTAAGTTTGAGGCCAACATTGCTGACTTTGTAAACCTTTTGTCTTTGGTTATGCCATTGGGGATAACCTTAGCAGAAGATGAAGCAATTAATGATAGTCACTTTAGAGTATGCTAAATTCGTACCGAAGAACGCTCATCTTTTGATTAAGGGAGCATTCTGAGCTATCCAATGATCGTAAAACAATCAAGGGAAAGAAGATGCCAATTTCACCCTGAAAATATCACAAGGCAGATACCATATGGGACAGATAAAAAAAAATTAATCCAGAACCAAAAAACAAATAAAAAGGAATAGAGAAAAAAGAAAGAAAGAAAGCAGTATGAAATCATGGCACATACTTTGAGACTTTCCCTAAATCGCAATAAAAGCACTGAGAAGATTCCTGTTGAGTACTGCCAAAAAGTAAATTCAGAATCACCATTGTCAAGACCTCTAGATGAAGACACTCTCAGATGTACAAAACAAAGGGGACCAAAACCATGCTACTAAACCTGGAATATCACCGGGGATTGAGAAACTGAAGCCCGCAACAAAGCGTATGAAAGGTAAGCTTTCACCGAGTCGATAAAATGGAAGTTCTTAGTGAATGAATGACTGACCCCTTCCAACAAACCCTGGAAATACAGTAGCTTAAGTATGTCTCATAACATCGTAGCAATCAAACAAGGTTATGAAGAAAGTAAGCAACAAGTTTGTATACGAAGCAAAATACCGGAGAAACCAGTATAAAAACATTTGAAAATTAGTCGTTCTACTTTGCAATCAGCATGCTACAAGGATGAATATCTCTATGATTCTATTACGATTATCTACTAAATAGTTGAACGATATTAAAAGCTGCGATGAAAATGAAAATCTCCTATAGGGTAGAAAGCCAAATATGTCCGCCGAATGAAATAGTCACAAAAGCTAAATTGTTCTCTTAACCAATTAAATCAGTCCATATTCATTAATATACATTATGTATTCATAGGAATAGAATCCGCAACCTTGCTAAACTATCAAGTTGAAACAAAAAATGATTCCTCATATAATCTCCAATTGTTCCAAGAACCACACCCTATACATGGTTTAAGATCATTGATCAAGTACAAATCCAACAATGAAAACCATAAAAATATACTAATACCCAACTATTTAACAATACGGGTCCAGTAGGAAAAAGAGCTGTGGCTGAGACCAAGAAACTATGGAACTCTCTAACTAAGTTAATTGAGCCAATGCCTATCCAAATCAAAAGGAAGCATATGCAATACAGTGATCAGTCCATGGAATTAACCTGCAGAAGCTCGAGAGACAATATACGGGTCTTGGATGTCACTTCATCATTGTCTTCCTTCATACCCATCTGAATATTTTACCCAAAAATATCAGAGCTCCAGCTTGTAATGTTCAAACTACAATGTCAGAATGATACTGAAGAAACAAACCTTGCAAAGGGTGCGAAAAAGCAGTAAAGCGTCGCGCTGTTTGATGTTCATGCTCTCAAGATCAATCCCTCTAGTGATAATTCGTTGTTTCAAGAGCCCCAAAAGACAATTAAAATATAATAATTAAACCTGACCAGAGTATGTGTAACTTTGACACCTCTATCATATGACATAAACCTTCAGAATGTTGTTGTACCTCGCTATCTTTTCACCATCTTCAAGATGCACAGCCTTGTCAAGAACAGCTTCTAAGCCCTACAAAACACGATAGACTACCATCTCGTGAAAAATTAAATTCAATGGCAAAACATCCTAGCAAATCACACCAGCCCCACATATTAAAACGTTGGCACCATAATAACTGGTCATAATGAAACTTCGCAGATATGCATGAGAATGACCAGTGAAGAGTAGCACCTTTATGTCAGCACCCCCAGCAAGATTCTGAAGTTCCTCAACAGAGGCAAGAGACGTCTCCTTCACTTGATTCAGAGAAAGTGCATGTCCCAAAGTCATTCCTGTGTCACTTCGGTCATCTAAAACAGCCTCTTCAACAGTTGAGTTAGAAGCACTTTCTGAAGTAGCTTCTTTATTTGGGACAGAACTAGATGTGGTAGAAACCTGAACTGCCTGTGATGAATAAGACTCTAAGAATATAATGGAAGCAACTATATTGTGTACGTGCTCATGCATCAGACAGGAAACAAAAATAATTTAAGGTGATTTTTTGAATTCACCAGATCAGTTTCCATTCGCCTGAATATGATGCTGATCATTTGGGTCAACATTGCCTTTGAGGTTGCTTGGTTTATGGGACTCTTGCTAAAACCCAAAAGAGCTTCTATCAGTTTTCACATTATGCTGACAACTTGATACTAAAGTAACGATGCAAAAATTTTGACCACCACCTGTTAAGAGCAATATTATAACAAACTCTGATTACTCCCAGCAATGATTCTCCATGAACTGCACATCAAGAAGGTGAATAGCATGTTAATCCTTCATCAGTTCAATCCACATTGTTCCTGAAATTTTGTAAAACTACTAGTTTCAGAAGCAACTGCATTGTGACTGTTTTCGTCCTCTTGAATTGACCATTCATAAGGAAAACTGGAACAGTGAAAGCAGTCTAATGCAATATATATCACAATCCCTCCATAAGAGTACCAAACCAGAAGGAAAGATAGATGGAGTTACTTTGACCACAGTTATTAAAGGCAATAGGGACAATGTTGGGGCCTAGGCACAGGGAGCAAGGTGAGGAGGAGCCTCATTGAAGCGAGTGGATCTAGTAGGACACAAATAGCAAATATAAAGACAAAAATCTTGGTAACTATAGGAAATCAAACCCCATTACAAATTCAAATGACAATTTGCAGAGGGAAAAAAATTAAAAAACAGTACATCAAAAAAGTTGACCCAAAAGTCGAATAAAAGTAAACCTAGAGGCAGAGACTTTGATAAATAAATAAAAAGAAGGCGAAGACGGAATAGGAGGACTAGACTCGATTTATCAACCGAAAACTTGTCAATTGTGACTACTAGAGATTTAAATCAAGCTTGTCGATTGGTGGTATGGAGTCTGTGGACGGTACCAAAAAAGTTTTAGTTCTTTTTTTTTTTTTAGGGTTAATATTGTAACCCTATCTTTTAATTTTAAAAAGCGCCTAGAAAGAGGTATGCACCTCTTGCACCTTATGGTGGGTTTCTCTATTGCCTCGCCCCACCCTCCTTAAGGCACACAACTTGAGCCTCGTTGAACCTTGGGTCTAGGCACACGCTTTCTACACCAATGCTTAGGCGTGCTTTTACTGTGGGATAGAGCATATCATTTGCCTTCTTTTTGAGCATTGATTCCTCCTTTCAAGAGGATTTTGTTGTTCTGCATTCCTAGACTAGAGAGGGTAGAGATGCATGTGACATGATTCAACGCTTAGTTTGGTTTTGCTTCTTTTTTTTTGTCCTCTCTTTCCTGGACTTCCTGTCCCCATTCACTTGCAACAGTTTTTTGGTCTATAATTAATTTATGTTGTTGCAGGAATAAAGAAATTTGGGTCTCCACTGAAGGTCAAGCTCCTGCAGGGCATGTTTCAGATGTAACATTGAGTACCATTGAGATTTACATACTCTAGTTTATTAACAATTAAGGTCCTGTGGTATATCACTGTAGGTTAAGTTCCATTTGGCTGGAGTTCCTTGGCAGTTTCTCAATTTACAGAGCAGAACTTTTGGGGGTCACCAGGCAACCTTTGTATTTGGATCAAGTAACAAATTCTATCTTATTTGGCTTTGGGTTGGTTAATAACATTAGTCTAGTTTAATACTGTCTCGTTGATGGTCAAAATCATTGCAGGAACTAGGAAGAGTCTACAAAAACAATAACAGTGACAGTACCCATGCAATGTATGCTTACTGGCTGCTCTCAAAAAGTTTTAACACTAAAATAGCCGCCCCTTTACCTCCGAAACCGTGAACTCAAGGGACGTTATCGTCCCAAAACCATGCCCCCAAATCAAAGACGAAAAGAATCATTGAGGACAGGCCTAGAGACCCAATTCAATTTCTGAGCTAATTACCTTGCTTCCTTCCTTCAATATCCAGAGCATCAGTAAAGGAAGGATATGCACTCTTCCTTACAATATAAAGTTGGATTTATGAGACTGTTTGCGCAAATCTGTCAACCTTTTTTAGGCGGAAGACCATTATAGGCCCTAGTTATTATTTATTCTTTTGGCCCTCAAACAGGCTCAGTTCTAAAAAACCAGCAAGCTGCCACTTTCAAAAGTAAAAAACAAGCTTAACTTCTGTGATTTTCCATATTCAAACCTAGGAATGTAACTTCTATTTAAACCCCAACTCAGAATCTATTCCCAAGATGAACCCACCAGCCACCACAAACCAAATTATTGGTTGTTTGGTCATTAGTTTTTCAAGGGCATGATAAACAAATTTCTTGCATTGTCCATGAAGTGTGGGAAGCTTCTGTGCTAATTTGCTCACAACTAAAAAAAAAATGGGGAACAGTAGGGACCAAAAATTCCACTTTAGATTTCAAATGTGAAGCACCCACATCTCTTCCTATGAAAACCAACACCCAGGAAACCAATAGACTTGAATACTTCTTCAACATTATTCCAGACAAATATTACTGTTGCAAAGATAGCCAACAAGAGTCGTTAAAAAAAAAAAAAAAAAAACAAAGAGTCAGCAGTTCAACATAAAAGCAGCTGAGAGAGGACAACAGATCCACATGAAATTGACGAAAACACAACATTATATCTTCCGTTTCTAACAAAATATGGTCTGAGTCCCTATAATATAGCACATGACCGGAATTCCTATAATATAGCACAAGACCAAAAAAATGTAACCAAAAAACTATCATAACCATTGTGGCGTACCTCTGAACTTGGTGGACGATACAGCAGTAAGAAGCACCTTCAACACTTGCAGAATAGTACTGCATACCATATTGCCTCAGAAGTTATATTAAGGAAAAGTTAGCAATATTGTTTAGTAGACACTTCATAACAAAAGTGACTACCTGTCAGAGGATGAATTCTCCACACAACTGCAAACCATGTTAAGAATGTCCGTAAATAGTGGCACGTTTTTACCACCATCGAGCCCAGGATCACCCTCTAAATGATCATATGCTATAAGTTTCTGCGCTCATGGAATTTAATCAGAATAAGTTAGCATCCGAATCTGCTAGATAAATTAAAAGCTTAAACAACTACCAGAATCTGCAGATCTTGGTTTTCTAATTTCTACTGACATTTCATAAAAAAGTCCAACTTTCACCATACAAATACGCGGACATAACGAAGATGACTCATAAAACAAAACTTCTCAAAATCAAAACAAGCACGTACATGCAGACAATCCAACGCAAGCTCTTGGACTTTTACATTCTTGGACTCGAATGCAAGTCGGAGCGGATTCAAAACAAGCTCTGTCTCAGCTCCTTCCAAAGAGTGCCCAGCATTTGCTAAGGCTGTCGTAATATTTGTTCTTTCTCCCTTTGCCTTGCTAATTTGTTCCGTCCCATCAGCATCTTGTGGAACTGTAGTTGTATGATCTGACTCGATTTCACTTTCACTAACTCCAGCATCGATTTCAGGCAAACTACCAAAAGTGAGTCAATAAACACCCAGAAAATTGATCAAA
The DNA here is from genome assembly GCA_022606695.1 of Vaccinium macrocarpon. NCBI lineage: Eukaryota > Viridiplantae > Streptophyta > Magnoliopsida > Ericales > Ericaceae > Vaccinium > Vaccinium macrocarpon. The sequence goes on along the minus strand of CM040171.1, from coordinate 5,632,226 downwards.
GACGATTTGTCAAAGAAAACTACAAACCAAAAAACATATCGACAGAGTACAGACTCATGCATACTGTAAGAACACCCTGAATCTGATCCAACATGCCAGAATTTTGTTATTAAGCAACACCACCAACACCACTGTATTTAGGGTATTCATCCATTGAAATATCTATGACCCAGAGATGCAACCTCCATGAACCAACTGGAAGAAAGAAAAAAAAAAAGAGAGAGACCAAAAAGGGGTGCAAATAGAGATCCAAGAACGGAAAATCTTATCAATATATTCTCCTCATCCTACCACCAAACAGTTTTCAGATACACCCCATACAAAAGATGGAGGGATCAATTGACTCCAAAACATAAAGCAACAAGACCAGAGCCTCGCGTAGTTGGGGCAATGCAAAAGAAAAAAGAATCTGTCTATGTGTAGTACCTCTGTTCTCCAGCCAAAATTGACATTTGATTTCCCTCGCTGGATTCCGCATGCTGATTGACCTCTTTCGTACTATCTGAAGGCAAGAAAAAGTACATTTAGGATAACATGCATTCCGATTGACAAGATCCAGTCAAGCCAAAAAGAAGGAAGACCATTACAAGGTTGTAAACCTTGTACATAACAGCTTGGAACTATCATTTTGAGGGGCAATAGTGTGAATCAGAGTCATCATTCCCAAAACGAGCACTGCCAAAACAACCAACTGCCAAACCCCCTCCGTATGACCTACCTCCTCTTTTATATAACTCAATTAAGAAAAACAATAACAAACGATGCGAGACCATGGAGAGATACAGAGAGAGCAAGAGCGCAAATACATTCAACTAACCAAGATATCCAAAAGCAAATAGAGAAAACGTCTGGGTATGTCATGACACATGCGTTGAGAGGAGAAATCCCACACATGAAGATTACAGATACGTTGAGAATAGGTTATGCATGTATCATTTATGGATGTGTGCGTGCAAGTTAAAAATGAGACCTTTTTAAACACTCAACAAGCTATTTGTCATTATTCATCCACCAAATACTCTTATCTGTGTGGAAACTTTACATCATCTCAATGGCAATGAGTGGAAAGGTCCCAACATATATTAAGTGATCACACATTCCACTCCTAAGCAATGTGGGACTCTTGTTCCTTAACATTCCCCCTCGTAATGGGCCCGCTCTGATACCATGTGGAAACTTTATATCCATCTCAAAGCCAATAGGCAATGAGTAGAGAGGTTCCAGCATATATTAAGTGATCACGCATTCCGCTCCTAAGCAATGAGGATTACATATACACTAAGAATAGGTTATGCATGTATCATTTATGGATGTGTGCATGCAAGTTAAAAGTGAGACCTTCTTAAACACTCAACAAGCTGTTTGTTTTTATTTATCCACCAAATACTCTGATCCAAACTACAGTAATGCAACCAAGAACTATCACATTGGAGATCATCAACATAACGTCAAGACCATTGTAGCCGAAGTGGTACTGCCCCAATCTCTCCAACAGGCTTGAGCCCCTTGTGGATGGTTGGGGGTGATTTCCTTTCCCTTTTCACTTAGATCTAGACCAGAATTTGAAGTGAAAATTCAAAACACACATAATGGTTGAAATTGGCAGAGAGAAATACAAAGATAACTTGGGGACCGCACGGATGTCATGGAATTCACAAGATCAGAGGTGCGCCCGCGCGCACACAGAGAGAAAAAGAAGAAATATACGAACCTATATACTTCTGTATAGCTGTCTGGAGGGCGACATTCTTCTTATTGGAACACTCTTTGAGCATAGATTCAAAAGCCCGATTGATGAACCCGCCCGCAGCACCGCCAGCCATTTCTTTTGAAATTATAAAAACAAAAAAACTTCTCTTCTATGATAAATCTTAGTAATCAAACGAACCACACCAGGATTTCCTCACCTGAAATCGAAGTACGATAATAAAATACAAGATCCGTCTAAATTTCCAATAACCCGCTCTGAGATATATAAATGAATGGGTTCGCTACGAATTCAAGTCTTACCAATTGTTCAATGGCATATCGTAATGATCTGGGAGAGGTTGCTACCCCAAGCGAAGGGAGGGAGGTGGGTCAACGGCTAGGTTCAGATGTGGTCGGGTATGTTGGCAGGAGACTCAGTTGTGGTAGCGGCGAAGCCGCGGATAGAGTGACAATTCAGGGAGGGGAGGCGGAGGAGGGGAAGAGAATGAGCGATGGATCAGAAATCCGCCCGGTCTATGGGATCTGAAATCCGAGTTTTTTATCGAAATATACCAAAAATTAAGCGAGTGTTCCACTATCAGAGTTTTTTAAACAGGGGCACCTAAATAAACTCATTTACTTAAAATTAGAAAATCATCTGAGTCTATTTAAGAGTTATGTTTTCATTATAAAATTAAAATAAATCCTAAAATACTCTTTTATATATATAATTATATAATTGTAACATATTAAATGATTAAGGACTAAATTAAAAGTTGAATATATGGAGCAGTAAATAGTGGATCATTTTCAAAATTATGAGGTCCTAAACATTATTTTACGATATATATGCCTAACAAATCCCAAAAATCATGTTTTCCTTTATTTGGTTTAAATCTACCCCTAACTTAAAAGGCAGAGGAAACCTCTACCCCTTCAAACATCCCACACAGGCCATCCTGTCCCCCATCTCGTCGGCCTTTGCCGCTCATCCCATTGGCCAACCCGTCCTCCCATCCTGTTGGCCTCAAACCTCCCATTTTAGCACTCAATCTGTGATTCAGAGTCGATCATTCAAATGATGCTCTCCGACCAACGAAGGATCATGACACGTGGCAAAATTTGATCGAGTTCTCGACTAAGGTGGTCATGGCGAAAAGCGTTTCACGTTGATCTAAAGTTCATCACTTCTTGTCGGTGTTTGAGGATCTAGTATTCTTTCCTCTTTAATTTAGTTTTCAAATTTTTTCATGTTGTTTCTGATCGTAGGACTGATGTATTCAAATTGATTTTTTCAAATAATCCCATCATTCTCTGATAAAATTACCATAAATGTTGAGTAATTAACGGTTCTCCTTCTTCTTTTTTTTTGGTATAGATGTGGCTAGATTTTGTTGTTGACTAGTAGTAGTTAAGTGGTTGGGATTTACCCGATATTTGTTGATGGGAGCAGCTTGGATTCATTTACAAATTCATAGAGATCATTATTTTTATCATTACTCATATACAAATTTGTGTTCACTGGAATTTACCATGTGTTTCACTTGAATTTACCATGTGTTTCGCTTGAATTTACCGTGTTTAAATTATTATTTTTTTACCATGATTCCAGGGTGATAGAACAAATTGTTGTGTAAATTTGGCATTGACAATTGTAAAAATGAGTGAACATTGGCAAATTTGTAAAATGACCATGGCAAAAATGATCGCAAGCTAAACACTTGCGTATCTTTGCGTGTTGTGGGTTTGTTGGTAATGGTGGCTTAGGTACAGTCGATTATGGTGACTTTGAAATCTTTTTGTTTTGATTTATTCCCATTAGATAATGAGAATGTAAATTTTCATGGTTTTCTCTGGAATTTCATGGTAGATCGTGGTGAATTCAGTACGATCATATTCAAAGGGACAAGAAAGCAATGCACTAATTTATACTATCATATTACCATGAAAATGAATTATTTACCATGTAATTTTTCATTATTTATGTTGGGTTAAATATGATTATTTACCATGAAATTCGATTTGATTAACCGTGGTAAATAATTTGTACCAATTTTTGTTTTCCAAGAATCATGGTAAATATATTGAATTTAATTCATTAAATTTACCATGACTCAGGTTTGATTTGAATGTATCTAGAAAATATGGTAAAAGTAAGTGTATTACATAATCATGATAAATTGGTACTAATTTAAGTTTACCCTGAGATCATGGTAAACATGATAAACATATTTGCTTTGAATGAGAAGGTATGGTAGTCCACATATTGAATTCCCACCGTTTCAAAAGCACCTTAATTTTTGGCATTAAAGACATCAATTATATATGGGAAATCATCCTCAGAAATCACCAAATTTGGTTATATAGGGGAATAAAATGATCTTTAATCATTTTGAATCCCTCCCAAATTCAAATAATCCTCATTTTTAGGTAGTCCCACTATATACTCCCAAAAATTAGGAATTGATTGTATATGAATATGTATGTCATAATATGGGTAATAATGGAAAATCAAATAAAAAGAGGATGAAAACATAACCCTGAAAAGTGGGTAAGATGAAAACGTGTGCGGTGTCCAAAAAAAGGGTGATTATTTAATTAAAATAAATTAGTTTTTCACAATTTTTTATTTGATGCATTGTGAAAGAATAACATGTCTTAATTTTTATTCATTATAGCATGCCGAACGGGAAAATTGTTATACTATGCCGCATATTTCATCTGTGGCATATTGTATAGTACCGTATAATGAATGTGTGGCATATTGTGTAATATCGCATCTTCAGTATGTGTTTTAGATGTATATATACTAGTGCATGCCCGTACTCATGCCTGAAGGCACAACATAAGCAATCAACTCTAGTATACGTGCACATATCTGTGCCCATGCTTTATGGTCCTTCGCATTTCAAATGGGGGAAAGGAGATAAGGTAAAAGAGAGAATGTGGTTTAAAGTTTGAGAGAGAGAGAGAGAGAGAGATGTGATTTGAAATTTTGGGTGTGGTAGGCTGGTGGAGGAAAATAGTAAAGAGAGGGGAAGGGAGTGAGTTGGCAGAAAGAGGGATGCAATGTAACACGATGACTATGACAAAAATTGCTATCCATTATAATATAGACTAGGCATGCAGTGCTCATGTCTGAAGGCACGACTTGAGCAATCTAAGCATGTGACTGTGCCCATTTTTTATGGTCCTTCAATTTTCAAAGAGGGGGAAAGAGAGGAGGTAGTGAGAGAGAATGTGATTTGAATTTAAAAAATGCGGGAGAGAGAGAGAGATGGACAGAGAGGTTTGAAATTTTGGGTGTGGTGGGCCGGTGGAAGAACGACTTGGCAGGGAGAGAGATAAAATGTAATACGATGGCTAGGACAAAAACCGATCTCCGTTGTAAATAGATTGTAGTTGTCGTCTTTATTGCAAAAGAGTCAAAATGGATTCAAATTTTCCTTTGGGAAGAAGGTTAGAAAAAGAGAGAGTTCTCGTACACATGGTGAATTGAATTCAAATGAATCAGAAGCAACCATTCGTTCGTTGATTTATTTATTTATATGTGTACACAAGAAGATAAATGGAGAAGGGGGTTGAACGAGAATGGAAAGAGAAGGGAATCTGAAGAGTTTTATAAGTGGTGGGGCCCACCGCCACATCAATAGATTGTGAGCAGGTGTAACCCAAAGGGTGTGTACATAGACTTATTGTAGAATAAAATGAGCGTTGGAACATAAATTCGGTCACAGGTTCATTGTTGTGCAGCTTTGCACAACACGGTGCCACACAATGAAACGATGTCATTTCAAGGGTGTTAAGAAGAAGACACAATGACGTCTTTTTGCCCAAAATTCCACAAAACCATAAAACACTCAATCGCAACCATCAACCATTGTCGTTTCCATCAACCACCACCATCACCACCTCCCACCGAGACCAGATCTAACAGAATGAGCCATATTTTTTGCCACTGCATCACTCAAAACAATCATCGCCAGAGTCTATCACCGGCAATGCTCACCTTCCATCAATGTCGACGATCCTGTTGCAGAACCCGTCGTCGTTCATTGTCAAGTCATACATGTGTGTAACCAAAATCTGAGTGCATAGTTGCCTCTTTCACCAAGACGAATTCCATACGCTAGATGTTTTTTGCTACACTGCAACATGACGCTTGAAGAAGAAGCAGACTTTGACCTTAGTTTCATTGTTGAAAAAAAAAGGCATATTCAACTTTTGTTTCATCGTAAAAAAAAGAAAAGAGAAGGTCGTTCTGTCAGATTTGGAGCAAAACGACATTTTGTTTTCTTCTTATTTTTTCCCCTCGTTTCAAGCCACAAAACAACGTTTTTTCATTGTGTGGCACCATACTGTGCATAAGCTACACAGCAAAGGCCCGGAGTCCCAGAAAATTGGTTGGTATATGAGATCGGATTTGGGGGAGCAGGACCTTTCAATGCCCCAAACCACTACAGGGTTGTAGTCCCCAATAACACCTGTATCCGGTAACCAATGTTTGGATTACCGTCACGTTTATTTTCACGTAAAGATAAGTATTTAGGTAATTAAATAATCATCCATTTTTTGTGCACTTCATACATTTTAATCCCAGTCGCTATTCATAGTTATGTTTTCATCCTCTTCAAGTGTGGTTTACCGATTTTACCCTTATAACACATATACTTAAAATAAAAAGGTATTTACGGAAATTATGGAGATTTGAAAGTGGGATGATTTAAAATTATGGAGTATATATGATTTCCTAAAATAATGGGATTGCATTAATATCGAGTAATACTAATTGTGGGCATTTTGAATTCTTGAGGAAACTCAAATTATAGGAGCATCTTCTTCCACCTCCTATAAATAATAGGATCTGGAGTATTTCGTACCATAATTTACCATGTTTTCTGTGACAAACATAGTATTTTTTTACCTCGATTAATGAGTGATAAATCATTTGTATCCTATTAACCTATTTATTTTAAAAGGTAAAAATAGTCTAATGACTTGTAAACATGGTAAAAGTTGTTGCATTAACAACTTGAATCATGATAAAAAAAAAAAAGGCATTACCTTTAATGTATAAGGATTGCCAAAAATGGCTTTTACTCTTTGTTAAGGACTGTTGGAAATTTTTTTTGCTTCATTCTCTTGCCTAAATTAAGGAAATTTTGAAATGGCGAGTGATTGTGTTGTCTAAAATCAAGAAATTTTTGAAATGGCGGATAATTCTTTTGCCTAAAATCAAGGAAACTTTTAAAATAGTGGAGATTCAAAGTTGAGAGGGATATTATTGTTTTCAAATATTAGTCTTGTGAGCACCGAAATGTAGGGATTTTTGAAAAAGTGAGAGAAGGTAAAGTGGTGGGATATAACTGCTATCCATATATCAGATGGGAATGGGAATTTGGGAAGACTGATCTTAAATGTTATATAAGCATTGACATCCAAAAACATGGTGAATATATTCAACTATAGACTTATTGCACCATTTATTATGGTAAAAATAAACAATAACAGTTCTCATGGTAGTTTAAAAATGCTCATGGTAAAATTATGTCAAAAAATATATAGTTATTATGGTAAAAGAATGAATGGAGAACAAAAATCATGATAAAAATTCGACCCAATACAATGAATTTGGTAAAATTAAAAGACTTGCAAAATTAATTCATGGTCAAATACATGTTATGTATCAATGGTTATGGTAAATTGAGACAATTGGTTAGCTTGGTTTAACAACTCCAATCATGGTGATTGAATGGATAGATGATTATTTAAATTGAGACAACTGGTTAGATGACTATTCAATCTTCAGTTTCTTTATTTTTTTTGGGCCCGCGCAACAGTTTGTTTGGCCAAAGTTGGCTAAATTGCTAAACTTCTTCCTCCCTTTTTATAGATTGGTATACATCTCTTGTACATTCTTTCCATCCACAGTACAAAATTTTGCTAAATTAACGCTGCGCGAGCCCAAAGTAATACTCATAGGCAAATAATTATTGTTTTCTTAAAATGATAGAGAACAATAATAATATTTTTATAATGGCTCAATCATGTTATCTATTTTTAACATCTTTTCTTGTTATCTGTCAAATTTTATCATCTTTTCTTTGTTATTTTTACCATCTGTTTTTTGGACACCATGTAGATTTTCATCCTCTTGTTTTATGAGGTTATGTTTTCATCATTTTTTAATATGATTTACTGTTTCCACTCTTTTTATATTTTTCTAATTATTTTTTAAGGATAAGTATTCATTCCTATGAACCTATCCATAAATAACTAAATGGAACTTTTAAAAGTATGAAAAGTTAGAATAGTAAAATTTGAACAGAGGTTGAGAATTGAACAATGATAGAGTCACACCCCTTCCACCACACCCCACCACACCCACTCTCACATGTGGTGGGACCCATACACATGTGGGACCCACGGTGGGTCCCACCACATGTGAGAGTGGGTGTGGTGGAAGGGGTGTGACTCTATCATTTTTGTTGAGAATTAGAAGTGGAGAGGAAGCCATAAAGAAGAACATCATACAATTACAAGGATGAGGCGCTCCTGTTTAAGATACCTCATCATCATCATCATCATCATCTCTCTCTCTCTCTCTCTCTCTCTCTCTCTCTCTCTCTATATATATATATCTCTCTCTCCACATCTAAAATCAAATGAGTCAATGACCCACTGATCTCTCCCTCGACATCAAAAAACTAAATCGTAGTTGGCTATCTTTGATAAAAGCTCTGGTCTGATCATGCTTTGTGCTTGTTTCATTTTCCAGGGAAAAAATGGGGAAGGATATGCTGGTGGTTGGGCTGATGTGGCATGTTTGGCACTTTAGTGATCGCTTCTCTACTCGTTGGCGGTTGAATTTCGACATGTTCGTTATAGTTTTTACCATATTTTTAGCATGATTTTTTGACAAGTTAATAATGTTTAAAATTTGTCATGTTTCTTGTTTTTGTTGTCGAAATTTATAATAATTCAGCCATGTTTTTAGCATGATTCGGAAGACTAGTTCACGATGTTTGTCAAAATGTTCGGTACACAAGTGTTTAAAATTTACCATGTTTTTTTTTGTCTTAGTTGCCGAAATTTATCCTAATTCTTGTAGTATGTTTTTTACCATATTTTTAGCACAGTTTACCATGTTTCTTGCACTTATTGTTGAAATTTGTCATCACACTTGTATTATATTTTTATCATATTTTTAGCATGATTTTTTTACAAGTTTATAATGTTTGTCAAAATTTTCAGTCTACAAATGCGACAAATTTTTTACCATATTTTTAGCATGATTTTTTTACAAGTTAATAATGTTTAAAATTTGTCATGTTTCTTGTACTTAATGTTGAAATTTATCCTAACACTTATATTATATTTTTATCATATTTTTAGCATATTTTTTGACAAGTTTATAATGTTTTTCAAAATTTTCAGTCTACAAATGCTACAAATTTACCATATTTCATGTATTTTTTGTCAAAATTTATCATAATTTTTGTATAATATTTTTACTTTTAACATGATTTTCCGACAAAAATTTCTTGTGCTTGTTGTTGGTTTGATTGATTTGCTATAGATTTATCCTATTTGTGATAATTTTATCCTATTTGCTGGTTTAATTGGTTTGCTATATGATAATTTTATCTTAAGCTTTGTTTTAAAATTTTAGAATGGAGACAAAACTGGAGAGAAAAGATTTGGAGAGAGAGAAAGATAAATATGAGATGATTAGGAGAGTGAAAGATTTACAAGATTAGGAGAGAGAAAAGCGTAGTTTGGGGTTTATTTGAATTTGAAGTTTAAAACATAACTCCCAAAAGTGACAAGGATGAAAACATAAGTCTACTAGGTTGAAGGATCAATATTTAAGTGCCCCTTAAATGTATAATAATTGAGACTGTTGATTGTTGAACGAACGATTGTGATTGGGGGCTACAACCCTTTAGTCAGGGTTAGGGTTGTAGCATTGAATCACAATCATCCATTCGGAAATGAAAGCCCATTGGTGTTTTGGCGAAAATAATTTCTTCGGATTATTTTTGTCGTTTATTAAAAAAAAAAGATCGCATTTGTAAGTTTTGCATCAATTTTTTTTTTGAGGATTATTTATTCGTTCCGACGAGGGGAATCTAAAATCTAAAAAATATGAATCAAAGAAAAAAATTGAGAATAAAGACAAATAAAAAAAACTAGTAATTCACAAGTTTTGATTATTTTTGTTTTTAGTAAACTTTTGGATTTTCTTTTTCCAGTAGTTTCTCAAAATGTAATTTCTTAAATTGATGGTTGACATGAGATCATATAATCTGGGTTCTTCATATCTTAACGTGCTAGTGTCTTATCTATTTCTAAATATTTTATAGGATCTTCTCATAATATCTGGGTTATTTCTGTCATTTATTTTTCCTTTTATTTTTTCTACACTATTATGACAAAATTATGGATCAAATAATTGATCACATTCTATGTTTGTATACTTCTAATTCCTTATCTGTCGAATCATCTTCTACTTTAAGCGATGCTTAAAATTCTTCTATCATGATCTGTCCATATAATTTTTACTAGCTCATGTGTCTATCATTGCTAGAATTTCTATATGTTTATCTAAACTATATATAATAGTACATGGTGTAGGATTTCATAAGAAACCCTAAACCTAATAACTCATGTTAAACCATTGGAAAAAAATAATAGCGGATGCATACCTGTCGCCATGGAGAATGAAAACTTTGTATGTGTGGTTGTACGTCTACCACCTCCAAAGCCCTACTCTTAATTTTGACCTTAGTCTCACACTCGATGGGATGGTATGAGAAAACAATTAGGGTTTAGAGTGGGGACTTAACCACATATTTATAGGCATTGGTTCCATCATAGCCCATCATAATAGATGGAGGCCCAATGGGCCCTGAATGGTCCTTACACTTAATAATAAGTCTGTACCACTTAACACACGTGATATAACACAATACATGCTAATAGAGATTTGTCAATTACTCAGTCACATTAATTAAATGATCACAGCTTAATGGGTAGTACCGACACCACTCAAACTTTATTCGACAATATACAATATCTAATTATATGATCTATGTAGGCTCACCTATAGAAAATTGCTAACAATCTCCCACTTGGACCACATAGGTGATCCAAGTATTAGATATTGTAAACTTTCGGAGTGCTCAAACTTTTATTATCGAAATTTATGAGTGTCATCTCAAACAATATGGTCCATCAAAAACATAAATATAGGATCATGTCGGCCTTTGCCATATTTATCATGACAAGACCCATCCATGGTCACAAATATCTATGTCTTCAACGATATAGATCAAGTACAGAAGTGTAGCATGGTTACATGGAAATGTGATCCTTTAACGTGTCAATTTCCAACTAGTCAAATAATAAAATAATTAATAATATGAGTAGCACAACTCCCACTAATAAAATACTTCAGTAGAACTAACCACTCCTGTATGAGCTACATGTTCCTTAAATACTATAGGTGGTAAGCTCTTAGTAAGCAGATCCGCAATCATGAGTTCTATGCTAATGTACTCAATTGACATAAGACAATTCTGAACTCTTTCCTTAACGACAAGAAACTTGATGTCAATATGCTTTGATTTTGACGAACTCTTGTCATTCTTAGAATACAATTCAGCAGCTTTATTATCACAATAAATCCTAAGTGGCTTCTCAATATTATCCATAATATGAAGCCCTGAGATAAAATTTCGCAACCATATCGCTTGATCTGATGCCTCATGGCAAGCCATAAATTAAGCTTCCATGGTTGATAAAGCTATGAGTGTCTGTTTGACACTTTTCCATAACACAACTCCTCTAGCAAACATGAAAACATAACCAGATGTGGATCTCTTACTATCGAGGCAACCAGCAAAATCAGAGTCTGAATATCCAATGATCTCCGAATGTTCATACCTCATATATGTGAGCGTATAATCTTTTGTCCTTTACAAGTATCGCATAACTCGCTTAGCTGTTTTCTAGTGATCCATGCTTGGATTACTTAAATATCTGCCAAGCATTCCAACTGCGTACGCAATATCCAAACGCATACAAATTCGAGCATACATAAGACTTCCTACTGCTGATGCATAAGGGATGTCATCCATTTATTTTCTTTCCAAGTTGCTCTTTGAGCATTGGAGCAAACTCATTTTATCACCATTTGCAATTGGTGCATCACATGGTCCACAACTTTGCATGCCGAATCTACTAAGCACCTTATCGATATATGTCTTTTGTGATAAGCCAATTATAGCATATGATCTGTCACAATGAATCTGTATGCCTATCACAAAAGATGCATCACCAAGATCTTTCTCAAAATTCTTTGACAGAAATTTCTTAGTTTCATGGAATAAGCCTATATTGTTGCTTGCCAATAAGATATCTTCGACATATAACACTAGAAAAATAAATTTGCTCCCACTGATCTTAAGATAAACACATTGATCCATAACATTTTCCTTAAAACCAAAAAAGGAAATTACTTGGTCGAACTTTCGGTACCATTGACGGGATGCCCGCTTTAAGCCATAAATGGATTTCTTTAGTTTGCAAACCAAATGTTGTGATCATTTAGTCTTAAAACCTTCTGGTTGCACCAAATATATGGTTTCTTCAACGTCGTCATTGAGAAACGCAGTCTTTACATCCATTTGGAGAAGTTCTAAATCATAATAAGCTACAAGTGCCATAAAAATCCTTAGAGAGTCTTTCGATGATACTAGAGAGAAAGTCTCTTTATAGTCAATGCCCTCCTTTTGAGTAAAGCCTCTAGCAACAAGACGTCCTTTATATCTTTCGATATTGCCTTTCGAATCTTGCTTGGTTTTAAATATCCATTTACAACCAACAAGCTTGATACCTTTAGGCAATTCAACAAGATCCCAAACGTCGTTGTCACTTATGGACTTTAACTCATCCAATATGACATTCATCCATTTTAAGGAGCTAACACTTTGTTTGGTTTGATTGAAAGATACGGGGTTGTCTTCCAATCCTATGTCAAACTCATGTTATTGGAGATAAACCATATAATCATTAGGAATCGCTGATCTCCTCTCCATATTGGATCTCCTAAGTGGCACCTCTACTTGAGTTTGTTGTGGTTCTTTTGTATTAGTAGGAGGCAACGCATGATCTGTGTGGTGGTTTGCATCCGCATCTTGTACAAGTACAGGTGTAACCACCTCAACAGTCTCAATTGGAATCATAGGAATCTCATTGTCTCAATTTGTTCTTCTTCAAATAAAAAATTCCTAGTTTGTGCACTCCCACTACTGTCAACATCCTCAATAAATTTGGCATTATTTGTCTCAATTATGGTATTTGTGGAAGGACAATAAAATTTAAAACCTATTGACCTTTCAGAGTATCTAACAAAATAGCAACTAACTATTTTTTAGTCCAATTTTATTTCATTGGGCCTATAAGGCCTAGCCTTAGTTGGACAACCCCAGACATGAAAATGCCCAAGACTAGGCTTCTTTCCAATCCACAACTCATATGGGGTTTTAGCTACTTCTTTACTTGGTCCTCGATTTAAAATATAAATTGCAGTTTTTAAGGCTTCTCCCCAAAAGGAATCAGGTAAAGAGGAATTGCTTATCATGCTTCTAACCATATCCTTAAGTGTCCGATTTCGTCTCTTAGATACATCATTTTGACGTGGCGTCCCTGGCATGGTGTATTGAGGTACGATCCCACATTCTTCCAAGTATCTCGCAAAAGGCCCTGGACGTTGTTCGCCTGATCTGTCATATCGACCTTAGTACTCACCACCACGATCAAATCTAACAGCCTTAATTTTCTTATTAAGTTGAATATCAACATCTGCTTTATAGGCCTTAAATACGTCCAGTGCCTGTGATTTTTCATGTATCAAATATAAATATCCATAACGAGAATAGTCATCTGTAAAAGTGATAAAATACCGTTGACCATTCCAAGAAGCCATAGGGAATGGACCACAAACATCGGTATGTATCACTTCTAAAATGTCTAAACTCCTTTTGGCACCAAATTTTCTTATGTTTAATTGCTTCCCCTTTATGCATTCAACACAGATTTTAAAGTCTGAAAAATCTAGGGGATCAAGAATTCCACTTGACACAAGTCTTTCAATTCTCTTTTTGGAGATATGTCTCAAACACTTGCGCCACAACACAGAGGAGTTTTCATTAATTAATTTTCGCTTTGTACCATAGTTGTCAAACATGTAAAGTTTCATTAAACTTTAAGTGTGAAGCATCCAAGTTTAACCTATATAGACTATCAACTAGAGATCCAATACCAATAATATTTGAATTTTGGAAAAGACTGAAACCTCTGTTACCAAATGAACAAGTATAACTGGATTTGTCCAAATAGGAAACAAAAATTAAATTTCGTCTAAATGACGGTACATAAACAGTCTCATTCAAATCCAAATAAAAACCGGATTCTAATTTAAGTCTATAGACTCCAATTGCCTCAACACGAACTTTATTGTCATCCCCCATATAAATAAACCTTTCGGCATCACTGGGTGTTCGGCTCCTTAGACAACCATTCATAGACACACTTATGTGAACAGTGGCACCCGTATCTATCCACCAAGTGTTGGGTGGTACTTCAACTAAATTAAATTCACAACAAACAAAACTAAATTGGTTATCTTTATTTGCGAGCCACTTATGATACTTGGGGCAATCTTTTTTCACATGACAATCAGCCATTTTGCAAAAGAAACAGGGAATAACTGTATCTTGATTCTGTGTCTATGAAGTCCCAGTATGTGAAATTTCCTTACCCTTATGATCAAATTTGCTTTTCTTGGTGCCCAAATAACCAAGAGAATATGTTGGAATGTTGTTTAAATTGACATATATAGAAGATGTATTCACTATAACAATACAAAAGAGAAGCTCACAATTAACAAATATCAATAATGCAATGATAAAAATAAAAACTTGATTATAATTATCATACAAAATTGGTCTAATTGTAGGGGCAAACAATTTAGACAAACAGACATAAAAGTCTTTGGACAGTAATTATAACACGCAAATGGTCTTCTCAAAAAATAAATAAGGCTAGTTAACATGAACAATACAAATAGGCCTGGCCAATCAAAAGCCTTCATTTGGGCTGACTTTTGAACGCATAGGTAAATTCTAAAAATTATATTATTCAAAAAATTAACTACCTTATGCCGTTTAAATCTGTCCAAATAATAATCTTCCTTTGGGTCGATCATTATTCGCATGGATCTAAACGTGACTTTATGTAATCCAAAATTGTTATCTTTAAATTTAAGAAAATCTACATGATAGAGACTACTTTGGTGGCTTATCACTTTAATTCTCCTAAACCTTAGGTATGGATTACGAATCAATCTTTATGCCCCAATTTAAAAATAAAAACTTTATTGTCTTACAGAAACAAGTAATGACCCATAGTCGCACCGTATTTTCCATGACAGCATAAAAAAAACCTTCATATCCTTTAAAATAGTAGCGTACAAGCAGTCAAACCATGTTTATTAATTTATTAAAAAAAATTAGTCTTCTTGTAGTAATTTGTACCACCAATAAATAAAAAATATTATAGTATTAAAAAATAAATGTTTGATTCTCATGATTTCTCAAGGAAAAGTATTTCTATGCCGCGTTGTCGTCATGCCAAAACGAAACAGTGTTAGTAACTATAAGGATTTTAGATCAATTAAATAAATCATTGATTGATCTAGAATCTAAACTGTAAAAATCTAATACAGACAACAATAAAAAAATCTATTGGGATTAAAGCCATTACTCGTTTCAATCAAGGAAAAAAAAACAACCATATATTTTCTTCAATAATCTGACAAGAGGCTCTGATACCATTTGTTAGATTTCATTAGGAACCCTAAACCCAATAACTCATGTTAAACCATTGAAGAAAATAATACCGGATGCATACTTGTCGCTATGGAGGATGAAAACCCCGTATGTGTGGTTGTATGTCTTCCACCTTCAAACCCCTACTCTTAATTTTGACCTTACTCTCACACTCGATGGGATGATATGAGAAAAGAGATTAGAGTTTAGAGTGGGGACTTAAACACATATTTATATGCCTTGGTTCTATCATAGCCCATCATAATAGATGGAACTCTAATGGACCCTGAATAGTCTCGTAATAATAAACCTGTACCACTTAACACACGTGATATAACCCAAATACGTGTTAATAGAAATTTATCAATTACCCGGCCACATTAATTAAATGATCACAGTTTAATGCGTAGTACCGACACCACTCAAATCTTATTCAACAATATACAATATCTAATTATATGATTTATGTAGGCCCACCTACAGAAAATTGCTAACACATGGTACTTGTATTGAACTATTTGTTGGTACTTATTGACACCGGATTTTGCCCCACCCATATTCATTAAAACAAATAAATGACGTCGACGCTCGCAGGAAGGAGACGTCGGATCATCCAAAATCAGAAACAGCCAAACACGTAATTCCCGGTTAAGGTAAACTGACACGGTACAAAGTACTGATGCCGCAATACATCAAACATCAAATATCAAATAGTATCTAACATTTGAATGTGCATAGCATGAATGCCATACATGCCATCCCAGGAGGCCACAACCCTCCCTTCTTTACTTTGATAGGAATCAGCTCCCAGAAACTCGTTTATGGGCCAATCGGCCTGCTATATCTTCGGCACATTCAGTCGAGCATCAAGACCGTTGGATGCACTCATTTTAACATTTTTGAGTGATCGGTTCAAGGCACGTCAAAATATGAGGACATTAAACCGTTTTAACTATCACTCCACTGTTACCTTTACCCGGTAAAAACAGGCGAAAATGGTCATTAGACTCAGGTTTTGTTTGTACAACTCCAAATCTTACCCATTGTCGATATACCTCTCGATGTCCAACAAAATTAGTTTTTTTTTTTTTGCGTGTTACTTGTATACAATTTTGAGGCCAAAATCATTCGTACCGATCCAATTCCACTATTTCGATGCATAATAGTTTGGATTATACCATTTTGAGGCCCCAAATCACTAATTCCACTAATTCGATCCGAGGCCCACTAACAGAACTGAAATTGAAAATTCAATTTATTTGGGTGCAAGAGAATATTGGATGGCTCATGCTTACATACTTAAGCTTTTAGTGAGTCTAAAGTTTATTCAATTTATATTATGTGCAAGAGAAATGGTATCGGACGCTTTGTAGTTACTCTCGACTCGGACTTTTGCACAAGATGGACATCGTACAAACTCTCAATGCACAAAGAACACACACGTGTATGGAAAGACATTTATATAAATATACATTACGGTTTGAGTTTGAGTTTGGATTGGCGTGGAGATATTATAAAAAAAATCAAACTAGAACCGAAATCCGTCGATTTATCCAAAATAAAAACCAAAATCAATTTAGCCCTACTTCCCTTGCCACCTCAACAAATCGAATTTCCCTTCATCAATTTATTAAACAATAAAGAAATGGTGCTCGCGATGTGCATGAGCCACCTAAAATATAATTAGTAGATAATTAAATTATATCAATTAGGGCCACAAATCCTTGTCTTCTTCCCAACTGGATCCATTTATAAAGACATAAAGACACAAAGTGCCTTATTGTGAACTTCACTAATACTAATACTAATTCCTCAAAAGACAAAAGCCCCAACACCATGTGTAAAGCTACCTCGAAGACCATAACATGCAAAGGTAAGTTTTTTCTTTTCAACTGAGTAAATTGATATTTTTTCAGTAATTGTCAGTGAAACAATATCACATTAACAGGGTCGTCCCTGAGAAGAGGCGAGGAAGGCTTGTGCCTCGGGCCCTCTTTCTTTTTGAAATTAAGGGCCCCCGAATTCAATAGTTTATTACACTAAGTATGAAAAATAAATACATTGTGTTAGCGTAATTACTTCTTTTATCGTTATAAATACGAGAATCTAGAGTGATATTAAAGTGATACACTTTTTATTCTTGTATTGCTCACTATTTTCGATAATTTAATCAACCCTTGTACCTTTTTTTTTTAAAGGTTGATTTCCCGTTTATTTTGTTTGCTCTTAAAAGTACGTAAGGAGCTCAAACCTTAAAATTCGCCTCCAGTAGACCCTCCACAATAACATGTGCACAATATATATATTTTTTATAACTGGGTGGTCTGGGCTAGCTTGTGCACGTCGACTAAGGGACAATATATTAAGGTGACAATGTTTTATTGAGTAAAGCAGTTTTTTTTCACCAGTGAAGGAAATAATTTCACGTTAACATAATTTTGCGCAAGTTATTGTATTTCGTGCCATTACTTTCTTGAGATGGTGAACACTAGGGGTGTACAAGAAAACCGAAAAAACCGTGAAACCGGACCGACCAAACCAAACCGGTCTATTTGGATTGGTTCTATGGTTTAATGGATTGATTTTGGTTCTAAAAAAATGAAAACCGGATATTTTGGTTTGGTCATTGGTTTCAAAATTAGGAACCGTGGTTTGAACCAAACCGGTCCGTTATACAATACAATATAATATATACACTCCTATATACCAACACATGCTTAATAATTTTGTTAGTTTTAAGTCTTAATGTTGCATCTGCCATCTATATTAATAGTGATATTTTAATAGTTACTTTAGTTTCTGATGGACTCCTTAATCTATTTGTGCGTTGGTTTAATGGTAGTAGTTTTACGAAGGATTTGCAAAAATTTTGTGGACAATTTTTTTTTAGCAAATTTTGAATGCTAATATGGTTTAGAATCGGAGACCGAACCAAACCGGACCAGTCTAATGGTTTGGTGTGGTTTGGTTTTATATGTGTAACGGTCTGGTTATGGTTCTTAATTATTTGGAACCATTAGATATGGTTTGGTTCCAGGATTTCAACAAAACCGGTCCAAACCGGATCATGTACACCCATAGTGAACACAACAGGCTGTTCAATACGTTATTATTATTATTATTTTTTTTTTTTGTCGACATGGTAATATCTGACCTGATTTGTTTGTTAGCTCCATTTTGGTGATGGCCTTAAAAGCTTTCAAAAAATCTACGCATACACAAAAAAAATGCACCATTCAAAAACATCTTTGACGGTCCGAATTTTATTTACTCTTTGACCAATAAGAAAACTCTTTGACCGGTCCAAAACTGATCAAGATTTGAACCATTAATTTGTTGAAATGGACGGTGCAGATGTGTACATACGGATCATCGGTTTCTAAAGCTTTTCCCAACCAAAGCATGAACTACGCCAGAAAGATTGATGTTACATGCATTTCAGAATTGTCAAACCCATAAATCCAAGATCAAGGGCGGGGTTACATAGGGCTGGGTGGCAAGGTCCCCAAACTCCTATTTTGGAGTATATTTTGCGTATGTCTTTTATAAATGATTTTTAAAAAATTAAAAAATTTCAACAATAATTACAATGTAAGAATAACTTTTATTCTGAGAATGCTAAATTATGGTAAATTATATTGTACGATAATGATATTGGCTGTGTTCATTTGGGAGTTTTGGGGCAGTTTTGGTATTATTTCAGTTTTGATTACATCATCACTTTTTTCTTTTTTCTCTTTATCTCTCTCCACTTATTACACATGTTTACATCATCAAAACTAAACTAAACAAAACTAAACTGTACAACCGAACACAGCCTATGTTCATCGAATAATATTAAAACAAAAAATACTCGAGATTAATTTTTTAATTTATCATAATTGCCCAATAGATTTTATCAAAATCGTTCTATAAAAATTCCTATTTAAGGATAAATTGTTGGCAACTTAATAAGAGTTTTAATTCATCCTTATCCCATTGAGTATTAATGTTCCCACCCATCATTTCTATCTTCACCAACAAACAACTTTTTTTTTTTTGATCCCTAACAAACAACTTCTCCCACTCAATTTTTCCTCTATATTTGTTTCACCCTTTTAAATTTTAATATAGGAGTTTGTGTCACCCCATGCCACGTTACCACTGACAGATTATTCATTGCCCAGCGGTACCCAATCAAGTTAGGTGTACCCACATCACCTTGGTGTGCATGTAGTGTGCAAGTTAAGTGTACACATATCTTTTTTGTTCGTGAAATGCATACATAAATGCGGGGCGGAGCTAAGATTTTGTAAAGGATATTGCACTTTTCGATGAAAATCCGCTAATAATATATACATGGAAAATGATATGGGTATACCATTTGTGCACTCCAAATGCACATCACCCTTGATGTAGCTTCTCCTCATTTGCCACATCAGGGTGATGTGTATTTGGTGTGCACAAGTGGTGTATTCATAACATTATTCTTGTTGTATTTTGTTTGTGAAATTACAAAGCGAATGTGTACCATAAAATCAAGCTTTATTTTGAGTTTTACTTTTTTTTTTTTGTTACAAATGACAAAGACTTGATTATACTATCTCATGATCTTTAAATGAAAGCCAAAGATATATTATGAATATAATTGAAACCATTTATTTTTCCAATTACTATATTTCCATTACATTTGTGAAAAATCAAGTTATTTGAGCACCGATAAGTACTATATCGACTTCCATCAACGTTAATATTTTTTTGAAATTGGGAGTGCCATATGACACCTCCACCCCAATTAGCCTCCGTCCCTCAGCCTAGGACACCGAAATATGAGGTCGAGGGGCACCACGTGGCAGTGACCCAGAGACGGAAATTTTTTAGGTATTGAATGGGTATTATCTGTCCATGCTGAGCACGATCTTGACCGTCCAAAAGTCTTTTGGACGGCCCAAATTGATTTCCTCTCTCCCCTCTCACCAGACCACTATCTCTCCTCTTTTTCTCTCTTCTCTTCTAGACCGTCGAATCGCGCTTTGGACGACTGAGATTACCGAGCAAGTACTACTCGGACAATAGCCACCCGACACTAAAAAATTTCTCCTGGAGAGACATTTGAGTAACTTTTCCCATTTGACCACGGCGCTCGACGTTTCCTCTCGTGCAATGTTTCTAATCCGACAAACAAAATGCAATATGCCCCACCCCAACACAGAAATTATATTCACATGCAATGTTGATCAATTGAGAACCCATTACAACCTTACCATTATTTATAGCTTAGTTTCCATTTAATAAAATCTGTTAAGCCTAAAATTAATATTTGCTAAAATAAACTTAGCAGTTGTTGATTTTGACAAATTTTATCAAATAGAAAAATATAAATAAAAACCTACTGTACAAGAAACACACCCAAAATCTTTAAATGATAAGAAATATGATTAAGGCTTATTTTGGCCTAAAACGTTAAACATGCTTTTTGTCTTTTGACTTATTAGAAGAAAAGAAAAAAGCTTCTTTTTTTTTTTTGACTTATTTTGGCCTAAGCCCTAAACAAATGACTTTCTAAAACTAAGAAGGGAAAAAGAACTCACATTTTATCGTTCCGTGGCGATTTTTTTTGACTTATTGATTTGTCTCAACAAGAGGAATAGTTAAAGTTGGCTTATTTTTGTCTTTATTAAAAAATTGACACAAAACGAACAAATACGGAGAATTTTAAATAAAGACAAAATATAAATCAACTTTCTTGTTTACCAAACCTGCCTAGCTATTTTTACAACACTGAATGTGGCTCTGCAATAACTCCACAAATACACCACTTATCCGAATACAACACCTAGAATGTTGGATCATTACGTTTCGTTCCAAGAAAGATACTCCGTATCTTGCGTTCGAGTCTTTACAGAAAGTATGTTCGACTCCCGTTGTAACGACTAACAATTAACTTTACGTCCTACGGGTGCGATATTTTACCCTTTTTATAAAATAAAAAATCACCAGTGATTTAACATAAACGACAAATACTTGTGGGTCTTTGCGAGAGATAAGGACACCTCACTAAATGTAAGCTTCTGAAATCTAATTTAATGCAATGACTGAAAGTTCAAGAAGAGGGTTTACTCAATGTTGCTTCAAACCTTTGGGCTGTGTCCTAAATTGTGTAAACATAAATCACGGTTCGGTTCCGATTTGAATTTCGGTGAAAATACTGCGTAAAGTGGAATCCAAACCGAATCCCGTTTGTTTTTCCAAATTACAAATCAAAAACCAAACTCGCGGTCAAAAAATCGAATAAAAACCTCAGCCATGATGGGTTCGGATATCCACCGACCGAGATTGCCATCCCATACTTCCCTCCTTCTCCTGTGATTTTCTTTTCTTTTCTTCTCAGTAAAAGGCTAAGAGGTCCCTAAGCGTGACCATAGGAGCACTTAACCGCAGAGGAATGTTCGGATACTATCAAGGAGGGCAGTCCATCACCCCTACGCCACCAAAGGGAGGCGAGATGGGAGCCGGCACACAAGGGAAACGAGTGGGCATCGACCGTACGACTCGAACCCAGGCAAACCAAGTGGGAGTAAGCCGCCTTACCCCCTTGGTGGTCCTCCTATGAATTATTCATGAAGAAACTTGTCCAAATCTATTTCTACAATAATAAAGAAATGCAGCTCGTGATGTGCATGAGCCACCTAATATATATTATTGGCATAGGAGTAACAAAAATGTCAAGACATTATCTTCTTCCCAACAGAAGATTTGTAAGCCATTCTTGACTCATGCCCCCCAATGTATTATTGGTAGATAGCAAAAATGTCAAGACTTTGTCTTCTTCCCAAAAGAAGATTTGTCAGCCATTTATAAATACACAGAGAGCAAGTGAGAAGTGGTGCCTTGTTACCTAGGGACTTCACTACCACTTCCATCAAAACCCCAAACCCTCTCTCTCTCTCTCTCTCTCTCTCTCTCTCCACCATGTCTAAGGCCACCTCAAAGACCATAACATGCAAAGGTAAGTTTTTGGCTTAATGTCTTTTGTTTTCGGTATTGGTTAGAATAGAGGAAAAAATGGAGATTGGATACTTAAACCTTCAGTACCGCTCAAGCAAATGCTCTAGAGTCTCTCTCCGCCGCACATTGTGTGGCGGAACGGACATCAATTTGTGGTGGAGAAGTGCAGGAGCACCTAAAGGGAAGATAGGAAAGTTTATGAAGATAATAGAGGGAAATTTTGTACTTGGAGATCAACATTTCTGTCTCTCTCTCTCGAGAAATATTTCAGTGCCGGGTGGGCACTAGGTGGCAAGGCCACATAGTGTCCGTTGGCTCATCCGGACCGTCCGTCCATGTTTTGGACTGCCCAGATCTGTTGGGGTAAATTTACCCCTCAAAATTTCAAAAATGCCACTGAACAATCCCAACAGATCTGGGCCTTCCAATATATGGATGGATGGCCCAAATGAGCTGACAGGCACCAGTGGCTGGGATTCCTCGATCTACGCCGAAGAAGTAATCATCTATCTTCCAATTCGTATCGATTTTACATCTAGTCTTGTCATGTTTTTTTCAGCGGCAGTGTTGTGGGGAGTTAGGGAACCACTGAAGGTGGAAGAGATACGAGTAGATCCTCCAAAAGCTTCTGAAGTTAGGATTAAGATGCTATCTGCAAGCCTCTGCCACACAGACATCCTTTGCTGCAATGGCCTTCCAATAGTTAGTACTCTCAAAAACCTCCTCTTCTTCCTTCTACTTGCTTTTCCACATACATGTCGATCGCTTACAGTTACTTGCACTGACGTGAGACTCTCTATATTCCCTAATCTTTGTGTTTCTTTCCTGTTTTTCAGCCATTGTTCCCCCGAATTCCTGGTCACGAAGGTGTCGGGTACTCTCTCTCTCTCTCTCTCTCTCTCTCTCTCTCTCTCTCTCTCTCTCTCTCTCTCTCTCTCTCTCTCTCTCTCTCTCCATATATATATATATATATATATATATATATATATATATATATTGCACAACTGACCTAGATTTGCAGGATGGTGGAGAGTGTTGGGGAAGGAGTGACGGAGGTGAAAGAAGGAGACATAGTGATGCCAACCTACATAGGGGAATGTGGCAA
This sequence comes from Vaccinium macrocarpon, assembly GCA_022606695.1. NCBI lineage: Eukaryota > Viridiplantae > Streptophyta > Magnoliopsida > Ericales > Ericaceae > Vaccinium > Vaccinium macrocarpon. The sequence continues at coordinate 5,608,550 of CM040171.1, read as the reverse complement.
GTGCGACAACTGTGTTTCAGGAAAATCAAATCTCTGTCATACCTACCCATTGCCTTTCAACGGTCTAATGCCCGATGGAACTTCAAGGATGTCAACCAGCGATGGAACGAGAATCTACCACCACTTCACATGCTCCACTTGGTCCGAGTACATCGTCATCGGTGCCAACTATGTTGTTAAGCTGGATCCCAGGATCCCACTCGCCCATGCCAGCTTCATGTCCTGCGGCTATACCACCGGCTTCGGTTCCACATGGAGGGAAGTCCTCGTTCATAAAGGATCCACCGTCGCTGTTATTGGCCTCGGCGCTGTTGGACTCGGGGTAAAACACTAGCTACTACCTTACCTTACCTGTATATATATATGAGTTGGTTTTCCATCTATGTAAGATAAACAATTTGAGAAAACAAAACCAATACAAATCGATATGCAGCAGCGAAGGTATACATACGTAATCAACGTGAATGAATTGAGTGCAGGTGATAGAGGGAGCTCGGACACAAGGGGCAGCCAGGATAATAGGGGTGGACATAAACGAGAAGAAACGTGCAAAAGGGGAGGCGTTTGGAATGACCGAGTTCATAAATCCCACCAAGGATTCCGATAAACGTATTTCGGAATTGATCAATGGGCTGACAGGTGGTCTCGGTGTCGATTACTGCTTCGAGTGCACAGGAGTTGCATCCTTGCTCAATGAGGCCCTTGAATCCTCGAAAGTGGTAAGCAAGCAATGCTATCACATTCCACAAATGACCTTTTCCAAAGGGCGGACTAATATATGAAAAATTGATCAACGTTCTCAGACCATCACTAAGCACCAATGAAAACATATTACACACCATGAGATAGGACTAAACGCAGAGTCGCATCCGTGCAAGCTGCTCTTGCAAAGGCCGTAGATGGACACTCAAATCCATGTACATGTATTATATACCCATATTTCATGAGAACTCTTATCCTGGTGAGCATAGAGCTTTATACCTTATCCTACTGAGTACGTACTGTGAACTCTAGTAACAAAGGGCAAGCTGAAACAGAAATCCTACTTTTTCAGATTTTCAATATCGTTATCATAATTATCAGTTGGAATATCTGAATATAACTTTTTATTTAAATGCTCAAGTATCAAAGCAATCTACTCAAGTGTCATTATAAATGCTTAACGGGTGTTGGTGTGAACTTCAGGGGATAGGTTCGGTGGTATTGATCGGTGCAGGAAATGAGACAAGCGGCCAGATCAACTTCATTCCCCTTTTGTGTGGTAGGACACTCAAGGGTTCCATCTATGGTGGGATAAGAACCAAATCAGACCTGCCCATCATATTTGACAAATGCTTGAATAAGGTACATTCCTATTTGTGTCACTTTGTCTTGTGTTCTAAACCTAGAGGTCCTAGACATATCACTAGAAAAATACAATGATTGATTTTAACCTAGTAGGGATTCCAGCTACCTAAAAAGGAGAGAAATTTAGTGTATGGCATTTTAAAGAATTAGTCAAAAATATACATCAAAGAGAAAGAATATTGCACATAAAGGCGTGAAGGATCAAGGGCTCATAAGTTCTACAATATTGGAAAATGAGAATTTTTATACAATCAGGCATGGTATAAAGGACTCGAATACTTCGATATCTCAGTTTTTTGTCTCTGTGTTAAATACTTGTTGATATTAAGTAAAAAGGACCTAACAAGGTGTTTATAACAGGAACTCCATCTCGAGGAGCTTTTGACTCACGAAGTTTCACTGGACGAAATAAACAATGCACTGAAGGTAATGAAGCAGCCAGACTGCATCAAGGTTGTCATCAAGTACTGAGCAGCCTTCCCATCCCTAAGTGCTGCAAGTTGCATTAATAAGGTGTTTATCATGTTTTTAGTTGTGCAATAATTATTGTACACATGGCATTGACGATGATCATGTAATATTAAGAATCTTCGGGTTGGTTTCGATGGTTATGTAACAGTAAAGAATCTTTGGTTTGGTTGCTATGTTTGCATGCTCAGATACCAAGAGGCTGTTGATGTTATTTCTGTAAATATTGCATAAGCGTCTCCAAGGAGCCAGTGCTGGACATTATGTAACAACACAAGCCCATAAGAAAAAGTAGCAATTACAACCATGAATAGAGATTGTTAATGCATCCAACTCAAAACTAATTGGCTATGAGTGGAGAGGCCGCCTAGGCTCATATACTAGTTTTTAGAGATTATAATTAACCAACGCGGGACAAACTCTTACACTCCCCCGCATGTGCGACCCCTGACCCGCATGTGGAGAGGTAAAGAACGGATCCACAACATTGGGATCATAACAAAACATGGAGCACTTATGGCACAAACAACGGGACAATAACCAAGAGAGTCTAGTCCAAAATCCTCCGAAAGCCTAGCTCTGATACCATGTTAAAGCATCCAACTTAAAACCAATTGGCAATGAGTGGAGAGGCCGCCCAGGCTCATATACTAGCTTTGGAAGTTATAATTACATATATACATACATAAACATAACTCATTTAGTCCCCAATAATTGGGGGTATGGGCGGGGGATGGATAGGAGACAGACCTAACATTTGCCAATAAATGCACAAAGTGGCTGCTCCCAGAATACCACCGAAACAGATGGATTGGAGACAAACCTAACCTTTGGCAATAAATGCACAAAGTGGCTGCTCACAGAATACCGCTGAAACAATGGCCCCCCTATAACGTCGCATTTGTTGCGGAATCATGCCCTCAAATCAAAGCCAAAAGGCATCAGAGAGGGCAAACCCAAGAATCATTTTGATTTATGTGCACATTACCATGCTTCTTTCATTTAGCATCCAGAGCATTGGCGTTGCACTATGGAAGTTATAATTAACCAACACGGGACAAACTCTAACAGAAATCAATTATGCTCAGAACCAGGAATTCCAAATTGTGTAAGAACACCAATAAGAAACCAAACAATACTTGGAAGTTGCTCAAGACAACATCATGAATATGACGGAAAAACGGTAACCAATCTCCACGTCATGTATTATGTGAAAAACATAGCAGATAATACCTGTTTTTAAAAGCCAAAACAAAACTTAACAGCAAACAGAATGTTGTGGACATCTATGATGCAATTTTCCCCGAGTTTCACACTACAGAAGTACAGATTCAACCAGTTGAACTAATCATCCAAGAGTCGTAGATTATTTTTCAACAAACAAAAGCACGTCTTACGTGGTGGCTTCTTCGGGCTTATTTTCAGTTGGTACAGTAGGCATATGATTGCTACCTTTCAACCGTGAATACATCCTGTCAATGGCAATGTCAATGGCAGCACTGAGCTCGCGAATTTTTGAACTCAAGTTCTGCTTAGGATTCTGCATTTCAGGAAAAGAAAATTGAAAACCAAAGAATCATGAGAAAAGTAAACCATACTACAAGTTGGAATGCAATGCAAAACAACTAGCACCATCATCATCACCTCTAAGCGGTCATCATATACTAAGCCTTCATCATAATATGGTAGTCGCCTGGGCCTCCGGAAGCCATGTTCATCTTCATTTAGGATTGTCTTTCTGATCTAAACATTCGGAGCGAAAGAGGGAGTTATGATGAGTAGTCATTTGCACACTAGGAAACGCAGACAACTTCAATAAATAATTGGGCAATGCACAATAATATTAATGCTTCGATGGCCACAAAGAGAGAGAGCAGTGAAAAAGTGAACTGAACACAGCCATTCAAAAGAAAGAAAAAGAAAAGGGATGATAACTTAGTTTGCAAAGAAGATACTGGTAAAATGTAACAAAAATAATTAAGATGCAAAAAAAAATACTACAATATACAAAACACTATTGATAAAGGAAAATAAATAAAATTAAGAAAAGCTTTACAATGGTTGGGAACAATAAACTCTAGTTTTAAAATGATTATACTATCACTCTCATTCCGTTACAACATTAAATAGATATAAGATCCAAACTGATACAAAATCCATGACAAGGAATAGATAAATCAGGAGAAAGATCACTGACACATATCACACTAGAGGCAGCTGTGTGAAGGTTAGCCGTATTTATGACAAGAGAGTCCATGGTAACATATTCCCAACATGAACACAATTGCACATTAATTTTGATAAATGAAAAACCTTTTCACCTAACTGATAGGGAAGAATGCAATGTTGCTTGTAGTCTGTAGAGTAACAAATAGAACTGCCAAACCCATAGACCAATTACAAGTAGGAAAAGCAGCAGCAGCTGCAGTACTAATGGCTGGAGATGACAACAGAAAGCTTGGGTGGCTAAGTGTTAAATTAGGGGTTTTGTTGTTAGCTTTACTTCTTTCCAAGGGTATTCTTGTACTTATACATTTGTCCACATATATATAGTGGAATGAGAAGGGGGAGCCCTAACACCTGATAAATTCAAAAACCTGTTCTCCGTTATCGCACATGGTATCAGAACTGTGATCATGGCTGGGCTTGATCTGAGAGACTCAGGTTTGTGATCGTACGTGACTGTACCAGACCATCGATCGTCTGAGGTGTTCTTCCAGACCATCGATCGTTTGAGGTGTTCCTGGTATTTCACGCTATTCCAACAGTAGTTGATTACCACAGAGTTACCACTGGGTCTCCACTCCGGCGACCCTCGCCTGGCACCGACGACCACCGGCGACCCTTCGCCTGACTCCGGCGAGCTCCGACAGTCCTTTTCTGGGTTGAAGCATGGCGGGTTTCACTTGAAACCATTGTTTAACCTCAGACGAGCATTGTACAGCCTCCGGCGAGGCTTAACAGGGTCTATACAGGTGCTATTTGGGGTTTTATTTGGTCAAATGTGTTTGGGTAAGCCTCTGGTATACTCAACCTTGTTCCCCAATTTATGCTCAGTAACCTCTGTTGGAGATCAACTCACTGGATTTGCCATTTTTTGGGTATCTCAGACTTCACTTGGAAGTATTGTTACCCTGTCTTCCCATTTTGAGATATGTCAGAGACACCTAAAGAGGCCTCTGGCAATGCGAAGAATGAAGGGAACCAATTTGTGACTCAAACTAATACTCCACTGAATATTTGCCCTATTAAGTTGGATGGTTCCAACTATTTGCTCTGGTCTCAAAGTTTTACTTTGACTATTACTGCCAATGGTCTTTTGAAATTCATCACAGACCCTATTCCACCACCAGCAGCTACTAGTCCAGATTTCGTGATATGGACTACTAAAAATGCTCAAGTTCTGACTTGGCTATTCAACTCCATGTACCCACCTTGAGCCATAACTACTTGCTCCTTGACACTCCACATAAGGTGTGGACTTCTGTGGCCCAAACATACTCTCGAAAGGGTAATGATGCTCAAGTGTTTGATTTGAGGAGGAGACTTCAGAGGTTGGACCAAAACCATAGGTCCTTAGCCGAGTACTATGCAAATTTGAATGGAGTGTGGCAACAACTTGATTACTATAAGAGTTTTCACCCTACTTGTACTGCCAATGCCACTGCATATCAACAAATGGTTGAGAAAGACCGTCTTTATGATTTCTTGGCGGGTCTTTATGTGGAGTATGATCCCATTCGAGTGCAGGTATTAGGCCGTGTTCCTTTTCCCTCTTTAGGAGAGGCATATGCTTGTGTTCAGGAGGAGGAGATTCGACGGAGTGCTATGGTACTTGTTTCCATTCCAGATCGATCGGCTCTGGTTGCCATTCCTACTCCACGGGATGGTAAGGCTCAAGTTGGGGATAAGAGCAGTTCTGTTGATCGTTATTTGCTTCAGTGTGACTATTGTCACAAGACTCGACATACCCGGGAGTTTTGCTGGAAGCTCCATGGGCGTCCCCCTTGAGGACGAGGTGGTAATCGAAGCTCTCACGCACATGTCTCGGAGTCTATTGTGGAAACCTTGTCGGACTCTAGTGGAGGTCAGTCACACCCCTCGGCCTCAGATAGTTCTCATGGTGGTGCTCTTTCTCAGGGGGAGTTACAAACTCTACAGACTCTTAGGCGTCTTATGACGAGGCTTGACTCTCCATCTACTACAGCCTTCACTTCCACGACTTCTTCCCACTTTGCTCACATAGGTATTCAGGCTAGTGCCTTTACTACCTCATCCTCACTTCCTAGGATAATAGATTTTGGTGCTACCGATCATATGACAGGTTGTTCATCATTCTTTGATTCTTATTCTCCATGTTCTAGTAAGGATAAAGTCAGAGTAGCAGATGGATCCCTATCTTCAATTTCAGGGAAAGGTTCTATAAATTATTCTTCAACCATGTCACTTTCTTCAGTACTTCATGTCCCAAGTTTTTCCACCAATCTTCTCTCTGTTAGCACTCTTACTCACTCTTTAAATTGCTCAGTAACATTTTTTCCTACTCATTGTGTCTTTCAGAAACTGGATACGAGGAGAATGATTGGCAATGGTAAAGCTTATGGAGGACTATACCTTTTGGAGCCTGCACCTAATCCAATCAGTCCACCTATGTCATGTGGCCAAGCTCTTGAAGCAAGTGTGGGCTCAACTCTTCCTTTATTGCATCAGTGGCACCGTAGACTAGGCCACCCATCTTTTCGGATTTTGGGAAAACTTTTTCCTAGTTTAGTTAAGCACTGTACTAGGAGTAAGTTTTTTTGTGAAGCGTGTGAACTTACAAAATGCAAACACTCATTTTATGCCCCTATTAATCAAAGAAGTGATTCTCCTTTCATGGTTATTCATTCTGATGTTTGGGGTCCCTACCCTGTTACCTCTCTTTTAGGCTATCGTTGGTTTGTTACCTTTATTGATTGTCATTCCCGTGTCACTTAGGTGTACTTACTTAAGGCAAAAAATGAAGTTTTTTCATGCTTTCAATCTTTTCACAAAATGGTGTGTACTCAATTTGATGCTAACATTAATGTGCTCCGTAGTGACAATGAGACTAAGTATATTGATGAGAATTTTCGGGCATAACCGAATGACTCGGGCATTCTTTTTCAGACTTCTTGTGTTGATACTCCACAACAAAATGGAGTTGCTGAACACAAGAATCGTCATCTTGCTGAGGTAGCCCGTTCACTCTTGTTTACCATGAATGTTCCTAAACATTTTTTGGGTGAAGCTATTCTTATTGCAACTTTTCTTATCAATCGCATGCCATCCAGAGTTCTTCAGTTCCAAACTCCTCTTAATTTTCTCCCAAGCTGTTCTCGGGTCTCATCTCTTCCACCCAAAGTTTTTGGTTATGTGTGTTTTGTCCATGCACCTAAACACCCTCGTGGGAAACTTGATCCCAAAGCCCGTAAGGGCATCGTTCTTGACAATTCTCCTACTCAGAAGGGTTATAAATGCTAGGACCCACACTCTCGCAAAACATATGTTTTCATGGATGTCACCTTTTGGGAAACATAATCCTTTTATCCTCTGTCCACTTCATCTCTTCAAGGGAGAATGATAGACAGGAAGAGATGTTGACATATTATACTCCAGAGTTGTGGTCTTACCTACCATGTCATAGTGAGGGGGAGAAAGAACTTTTATCTGCAGAAAGAGTGGAGCATGATGTTCGGGAAAGACTGGATAGGCCAAATTTGCAGACCTTTTCTTGAAGGAAAAAAAGGCAAGCCTACATGTGCGGTACCACTTTGTCAATCTTCATCACCTATTCCAATTCCTGACTCTTTAGCTGACTCATCTGGTAATGATCCTTTCCCTACTGTTGTTGATGATCTGGATGCTCTTATTGCTCATAGAAAAGGTGTTAGAATTTGTACCCAACATCCTATTTCTCAGTTTGTTTCATATTTCCGTTTATCTCTTTCGTATCGTGCTTTTGTCTCTTCTCTTTCTTCTATATCTATCCCACAGGATTGGAAAGAAGCTATCATAATACCTAAGTGGAAAAAAGCTATGGTAGAGGAGATGATAGCCTTGAAAAGGAATGACACTTGGGAATTAGTGACTCTTCCAAATGGGAAGAAACCAGTGGGATGTAAATGGGTGTTCACTGTAAAGCACAAGGCAGATGGGACAGTTGAGAGATACAAGGCTAGACTTGTTGCCAAGGGTTTCACACAAACCTATGGTATTGACTACAAGGAGACGTTTGCCCCTGTAGTGAAGATGAACTCTGTGCGAGTTCTACTCTCTTATGTTACCAATTTAAATTGGTCTCTTCACCAGTTTGATGTGAAGAATGCATTCCTCCATGGAGAATTAGAGGAGGAAGACCGGGTTTTTCTTCATCTCAGACTGAGGGAAAGGTGTGTAGATTGAAGAAGGCACTCTATGGATTGAAGCAATCTCCTAGAGCATGGTTTGACAGGTTTCTGAAAGCTATGTTGAGATTTGGATACAAGCAAAGTCATGCTGACCATACTATGTTCATCAAGAGAAGTAATAGTAAGACTGCCATTCTTATTGTTTATGTGGATGACATAATCATGACAGGTGATGACGTGAATGAGATTGTTAACCATAAAGCTCTGTTTGCTCAAGAGTTTAAGATTAAGGATTTGTGGTCTATGAAGTACTTTCTTGGGATGGAGGTAGCTAGATCTGACCAAGGAATTTTTATTTCTTAAAGGAAGTATATCCTTGATCTCTTGGAAGACACTGGTATGTTGGGATGTAATCCAGCCAATTCTCCCATTGAGACCAACCATCATCTTGGTAGCAATGTGGGGGAGCTTATAGAAAAGGAGATATATCAGAGACTTGTGGGTCACCTGATATACTTATCTCACACTAGACCAGATATTTCCTATGCTGTGGGGGTTGTGAGTCAGTTCATGCATGAACCTTGTACTAGTCATCTTGATGCAGTTTATCGTATCTTGAGGTATCTTAAATCTGCCTAGGGAAAGGAATTTTGTTCTCTAATCATGGTCACTTGCGATTGGAAGCTTTCACTAATGTAGACTGGGCAGGTTCTATTGATGATAGACGATCTACTTCTGGCTATTACACCTTCCTTGGAGGAAATTTTATTACATGGAGGAGTAAGAAGCAGTTTATGGTAGCTAGATCCAGTGCAGAGGCTAAATACAGAGGAATGGCTCATGGTGTTTGGGAGCTTTAATGGCTCCAAACCCTTTTACGTGATTTAGGATTCCCTGATGTTGGCCCTATGAAGCTCTACCGTGATGATAAGGCTGCCATAAACATTGCCCATAATCCTGTCCAACATGATTGAACGAAGCATATTTAAATCGACAGGCATTTCATAAAAAAGAAGTTGAGCAACGGTTTAATTTGCATGCCTTTTGTGAGATCAGAAGACCAGTTACCTGATGTATTTACCAAGGGTCTTAATAGTAGAATTTTTCACTCCATTGTGTTCAAGTTGGACTTGATAGATATCTTTGCATCAACTTGAGGGGGAGTGTTAAATTAGGGGTTTAGTTGTTAGCTTTACTTCTTTCCAAGGGTATTCTTGTACTTGTACATTTTTTCCACACACACACACACACACACACACACACACACACACACACACACACACACACACACACACATATATATATATATATATATATATATATATATATATTAGGGGTGTACATGGTCCGGTTTGGACCGGTTTTGTTGAAATCCAGGAACCAAACCATATCTAATGGTTCCAAAGAATTAAGAACCATAACCAGACCGTTACACATATAAAACCAAACCACACCAAACCATTAGACTGGTCCGGTTTGGTTCGGTTTCGGATTCTAAACCATGTTAGCATTCAAAATTTGCCAAAAAAAAATTGTCCACAAAATTTTTGCAAATCCTTCGTAAAACTACTACTATTAAATCAACGCACAAATAGATTAAGGAGTCCATTAGAAACTAAAGTAACTATTAAAATATCACTATTGATATAGATGACAGATGCAACATTAAAACTTAAAACTAACAAAATTATTAAGCATGTGTTGGTATATAGGAGTGTATATATTATATTATATTATATAACGGACCGGTTTGGTTCAAACCACGGTTCCTAATTTTGAAACCAGGGACCAAACCAAAATATCCGGTTTTCATTTTTTTAGAACCAAAACCAATCCATTAAACTATAGAACCAATCCAAATAGACCGGTTTGGTTTGGTCGGTCTGGTTTCACGGTTTTTTCGGTTTTCTTGTACACCTCTAATATATATATATATATAGGGTCCCCTTCTAGTCCAAGATCCGGGACTTCGGAACCCTATGATCCAATCATTTTTTTGACGATCTGAGTCGTCCAATGTGTTCAAAAGGTGTTTTCAAGGGTCCTTTGGCGAAAACTGTTTGGATCAAGCCCTTCCCAGTATTTTTTTTTGAAGATTTCTCGCGTGGACCCTTGAAAACACCTTCTAAAAACATTGGACAGCTCGGATTTTCCAAAACAAACAACAAAAAAAAAACGTTTTTTTCTTATTTCCGGGAGAAGGGGGAGCCCTAACACCTGATAAATTCAAAAACCTGTTCTCTCTCTCTCTCTCTCTCTCTCTCTCTCTCTCTCTCTCTCTCTCTCTCTCTCTCTCTCTCACACACACACACACACACAGAGGATTTGTTTTGTAGGTCCTGGTTGCCTAGTGTGAGTTGGGACAAGGCACGTCCTTAGGGATGGTAGGGGGGCGGGATTGGGAAGAGCAAGAGGAAGGCATGGCTTCTTGAGCCAGCTATCTTGATGTGGTGATTTGATTGGTACAAAACATCATTCCCAAGCATTGAGAAGAGCATGAGCAGACTCAAGAACCCATTTCTTGTCCTCTTTGTACAACTGTAGCTGTAGGAGATTCCTCTTATCAGATAGCTTCGTTGAAATCACACTCATAGGATGCTCAGCCAATCAGGCCTTCTATTTTCTGTATAGGCCTTTTGCCCTGTGGTAATAATGACAAAACCCTATCACATACTATAGGGGCCACCCTCTGTTAGTCATATACGCTACATAAACCATCAAAGGAGAGCAATAACAATCACCTGGGGAGCAAAAGCATATGCTAGAGTTCCAAACAATGCACCTCCCAGAACAAAACCTGCAACAAAGTTGCCCCCTCCACCTCTACTCTCACTGCATACATCAAAGGAAACAGTTAAAACCAACCCAAAAAAAAAAGCACAGTACTTTGATCTGATAAGGTAGCAATCAAGCCAGTAAGAATCAGCATTATAAAGCACAAAAAGAAAACCAGTAGCTAGAGACAAAGCCAACCAGCATCTTGGCCTGGCTCAAAAATGACTTCTCAAAGTTACCCTGGTGTTCTACCACTACACTATGTCGCATGGACACCAATATAACAAAGGAACACAAGCAGGACATGCAGATTTTCCACAAATCACAAGTTGAGATGGACAGGAGAAATATAACTTCTCTATTTTCTATTTTTCATCTATAAGAACTAACATACACCACCAGTAAAAATAACAAAAGCATATAAAACCATTAAACCTCATTATCGTTTGAATGTATAACTTAAAACTTCCTTGACACCGTACGACAACTTACTAACATACATGCAACAAATACAAGCAACTGACCTGCTCACTACTCCACCAACAAACTTAAACTCGGTTTACTTTTCAATTATGAACGGTACAGCCCTTGTTACCAAATTGGCATGATATGTGTCTGGTATGGGCACACGAAATATCCAACAGTCTGGGTCATGCCCCTCACGTGTCCAACCAAAATCATCACAAATAAGATAAGTTACGTGGAGTGATCAACACGTATCTCACGAATTGGACGTTACTAATGAATCTAAAATATATGATGGGCTTCATTTCTGTTATACAACATAATCAGCTCTCTTCAAAGAAGCCCCTCTAACATTAGAGTTTTCCTAACTGGAAAAATTGTGCTTGAGACATAAAAGTCAATAAACGTTTCTTTTGATCTCACTAATACATCTTAAATGGTTTTAGGGAAAAGAGACACTCTGTTAGGCGCCTATAAAATTTGAATTGCCCGTTCAAGTTGCATGGCATCTCGACATAGAAACCCAACATTTTCAAAGGAACCAAGCAAAGAATTAGAACCTTTACCGCCCAATTTGCTTCTATCATCATCCCTAGGTTTCCTTAAAATGAAAAAATATAAGTTGCAGACATTCCATGTATCTAAATTGATCCATTCAACATGAGGAATGTCAAATGCCATGAAAGGAATCAAGTCATTCAAGTTCAACGGGCCATCTAGACAACCCATATTCTCTCTCTATTCTGAAACAAATCTAAGACCTGGTTAGAGCATTTGAGATATGATAAGACAAGGGGATTCAGATCTCTATAATAGACCAAACCCAGCATCTTGGAAACTGCTATGACCATGATGGAGCGTTGGCGCTCCATAGCTATTATGCAACATAATTGCCTCTTTTCAAGAACCCCGTCTAACACCAAACTTCTCTGTGGCCCTAATTGTGCTTGAAGAGATTAAAAAAAAAGGGTAAGTTAACTTTTTCCTCAGCGTCGTTTAGTCCAAATCTTGATTTTAAAGTATGACCGTTCACCGTTGCCCGCGTGTCCATAAAATTTGACTGGCCTATTCACGATCTGAATGGCGTTGTGAAAATTAAATCTTACACCTTTAAAAGAACCATTTAGAGAGTAACAAACTCTAAAACCTATTTTTTTCCGTCTTCATTTTTTATTCCTTAAAATGACAAGATTAGAACCTTACTAAACTTCAAAGTCCTTTGACATATATTAGAGAAAGCAATCCATACTTTAACTCCGCGCGGGCAATTAGCTTCTGGTTGGCATTTCGTCGGCTTGATTTCCTTGGAATTGTCAATCTTGATGGATTGCCAAATGTGTTGCACTTCATGGACCGAAACTCGTGTGATTTGAGATGGGCTCCACCTGACCACAAATTACAAACTTGCCATTATTAAAAAAACTGTCATATGCTCCTCGAATGGAAGGGGAAAATTCGAGAAATTTCCGGTAGAAAAATTCTCAATATAGAGAATAGCATCTACCTAGCAAGCAAAATTTCATCTGAAATCTGATCTTAAAGTGGAAAATAAAATATTCTTCTGCTGACTGCAGATGTCCAGCAAATTGCAACCGAAGGCACACAAATTGTATACAGGCAATGTTCTAAAAATTGCTAGGCGCTAGTTGGGCAGTAAAGGGCCGCCTAGCCCCAAGGCGCCAACTAGTCGGCTCCCTAATCTAGGCATTGGACCACCGCCTAGTGCCTAAGCGGGGACTACTTGGTGCAGCAGGCTTTTAGAACACTGGATGCAGGTAAGCCCACAGCCACCCTAAATTTCCAGAAAGTCTAACATCATCTCCAGCCCTCTCTCTTTAATTGACTTAGAACCAAGTTCCAAGTAAAAACCCTCTAGATTCACTCCATTCCTTGACTCAAACTCATACTAGATTAAGTTTTTCTCAATTTTTTCACCAAATCAAGGGTGACTCAAATTTGCATCCAAATTTTTTAAGGCTCTCCACAAGTCACAAGTATGCGATTAATGAAGCTTTTTACTCAAATTTGTCCTTACATTTGAGTTTGTCCACCAGAATACTTCACATTAAATGAAGCTTTTACTCAAATTTGACCAAAGTTGAGTTAGGGCCGGAGATGCTCCTAGTCCAACACAATTCCTTGGTATACACGCCATACATCCCCCAATGTAAGTCCTTTCCATTCAAATGTCCTAAAGATTTACAGGCAAAAAAAAAAGTAAAAAGAAAAAAAACAACAATAGGTGATGTACAGATTTGGAATAGGGTTAAGGATGGTCAAACACTAAGGAAATGGGCTGTTTTGGGGGCTGGGAACAGTGGGCGTGAAATGGCAAATGAGAAGATGAGAAGAAGGGTTTTAAGAAGATAGATCTAGGCGTCACACCTAGGTTACCAAAGGCATCACACTCTTTAGCATCACACCAATGAAAAGGATTGCATCATACAATCTTAAAGAATAAAGTTGCATGAATTTTTCATATATTCAATCATTTATACCTTCAAACTCTTGAAGTAAATCAATTTCTAGACTCCTAAGCATGTGTCAAATGCAAATAACTACTCCTATTCCCAAGATATTCCTTAGAGGATCTCCCATGGACTCCTAAAATAGGTCCTTCCTAGTTGACATGGACAAAGTTAGTAATTATTACTTCATTTTAGTGCTCCAATGGACTCACTACGATGACTCCTAAGGTAGGCTCCCAAAGTTGCTCCAAGTTGTTGTGCAAAGTTTAGGGAGGGAGTTGGCAGTGAAAAAAAAAAAAGAAAGAGAAGGAGTTAAGGAGAAGAGAGAAGGGGGAATGGGGGACCCACTTACATTTTGTGTGCATAAAGAGACTTTAGGACACACTCTGGGAGCCAATTTTTTGGGGAGTCCATTGGAGTATCCTCACGCTCTTAAATTAGTAAGTTCTTAGCATATTAATTGGACCCCATTTTTGCTTGTGTCCGCTTTAGGAGTCATTGTACGAGCCAAATTTAGAGAGTGCCCTGGAGATGCTCTGGTTTGGATGAATGTTTCATCTAATGATTGCATACATTGAATATGCGGTCAAACTTCCCTAAATGAAAAGTCACAAGGCTCATGAAAAATCACGTCCTTAAATATTCTGCAAGTGCCTAGTTAATATCCCAAGTAGGTCCAATTAGTGGCCAATGGACTACCCTTCCAATCCGAAAGGGCCATAACTTCCAGCCACATGAAGTTACCAAATACCCACGACCTTTTCGCATGGACCTCACCAATCGGATGCCAACCTCTCTATACATCAGTTCCCATGGAGTGAGTTCTAAAACATAAAGGTTACGACATTCAATGACTGCCGATTGAACCCGAGAGTGAACACTAATCAATCAAATGCAATGATTACCTGGGGGATACATAATCCTTCAAAATAACAAAATCAAAGAAAGAAGAGCATCGGAAAAATCCACAGAGTGATACAGTAAAATCCCTAGAAATCAGACAAACGAGCAAAACCGCATCGAAATACTTCGGAATCGTAACATGAAGAAACTACCTGTGATCGAAACTGGAGCGATGCTGGTTGTCGCCATAGCTGGTATTCTCAGTGGCGGAAAATCCAAAGGAGCTCGGGAGATACTTAAATAGGGGTGACAACGAAATGTGATTAATGGGTCTAGCAACAAAAAATGTTAGTTTTATTAATTAATTAATTAATTCATGTTGTAAAAAAGAATGTGAATGAAAGTCAATAAAAATTGAAATTTGAAAGAAGGAATTGTATGATTATTGTTGGATGATGTTGAAAGGTTGGAAGGAGAGAAAATGTGAAGTTGAAAAGAATGAGAAATAGGCAATAATTTTGCCCCCTTTGAGTTGTCTTTTAGGCCATGTTTCTTTGGTGGGATTTGGGGTTAGACAGAGTGGGACTCAAAATCTTATGTTTGTTAATTTTTTTGGGGATGAGATTTGAAATCTCTTACCAAGTTTTATCTCAATCCATGCGGGATATAAAATCCCATGGGGGTGGGATTTGGATGAATGATGAATTTTTCAACCCAAAAAATAATTTTCAATGGCTATATCCCGTTGAACACAAACACTGAAAATGGATTTTCTCCATCCATTGATATCTTGAGCAATATCCCACGGATTTCATATCTCACTCATATCCCAAGGAATTTCATATACCATCCATTTATCTCTGGTCAAACAAACGAGGCCTTAGCATATTTTTTTCTTAATATCTTCTCGGATACATTTAGGAGTATTATTCTACCTAAGCCTTGAATCACTTTTTCTTTCCTAACGTTCTAACCAAAAGTAAAGTCCTCTTTACTTAATTAAGGCGAAGTTTCCACCAAACTTTTTTGTCTAATGGCAAAAGGAAACAAGTTTCTATAAAAAAAAATATCATAAATTTCATCTAGTCGGGAGAAATGATTTGCAAAAATAAGTGCAAAATATTGAACAAATTGCTTAGTCAATCGCAAATTAAGTTCTTATAACTATCATACGGGACAGTAAAGCTGGATTGGTAATCTGAATTGTTTATTTTGTAATATAGTATCTTTGAAATTTTATAATTTTGATCCAAGTCGAGATTTTTATTTCCTCTAGACTATTTATCGAATTATATTTTAGGCTCACTCTCTATTTTAAAATACATACGTAAAATTATGGAGGAGTATTTGAAAAGGTCATTTACTTATATAATCATGCTTTTTTGTCACGTTAATTTAATTTAATTTTTATTTTTAAAAAAAAAAATTATGAGCCTCTTTATTATGCTACTAACTTAATATATTGTGCATCAGACACATAACAAAGAACTAGATTCGGAAGGGGGGCTTGCTATGCACCTAATACGCTCCACTGTGCAATTCCCATCAAAAAGTGTTTCGAACAGTCGGAATTCGCGTATGCTTTGTAACCGGTATAAATTAATTCTTATCGGTGAAAAAGCTTCAGCAAATTCGAATTATTAATTTTTGAGATGGACAACTGCAATGTGTGCAATAGGGTCCCCGGATTCTAGATGAACCTGTAATACAAATGTTGTTTCAGTGATCAGAAATAGTAGTACAGTAGAGTTGTTATTGAAGAATTTAGAAGAGGAATTGCACAAGAGCCTTGACCATAATATCCACACCATATTTTCGTACCGTTGAGCTAAAATTAACAGATATCGAGAGCATCTGACATAACGTGATTTTTTTTTTGACGAAGTATCTTCTTGATGCCAAATTTGACACTAATCCAAACTTTGGCAAGACACTTTGGATTAAGGGATGGTGCAATGCGCAAAACTCACTACACCGAAGTTTGTCCAACCAGCTGACTCGGTCGAAGCAAGACCCAACGTTTTGTTTTCCCAGAAACACTGGTGAACATGAAAACATGCATGAGACGGACTAATAACTCGTGACAGCATTGTCTATCAACAGTTGGTTTGCAACTGTATATCCGCCCAGGCAGCAGAGTAGGAGCAGACACCAGAAACGATAACGAAACCTCGAATATCACCTGTCATTGGTCGACGAATACTGGTGACAAACCTCTTGCATCTAAATATTTTGACATGTCCCTTCGGGGACATCCGATAAAATTGGAACGATAAATATTTTGCCATATTAACGAGAGAACGAAATCCTACCACGAACACAACAAAAGTGCAACCCCTCGGGATTGAAAATCTCTCCGGCTTTAATTTTCTATATATACAAAAAGCCTTACTTGCTAAGCAAAAAAAAGGATAAATTTTATCAATCCTGTATGGGCTATAAACACATGGGAGGAACTCCGGTAATACCCATGGAAAAGATCATCGAGCATGTTCCACAGTCACCGAATCTCTGAATACAAAATTATACAAAGCAGCGCCTACTTTTCCGACAAGCCCTCAAAGAGGAGCAGTGAAGTGTTAACACGTTGCCTATCAGGAAGCAGCTGCTCTGTTTTGGAGGCAGTTTTCACCGTATGATTTACCTTATCTAGGAGCGGAAACGAAAGAGAGAGTGAAAGAGAAGCAGAGTCGTCCTCATCCCCCTCCTCTTGCTTGGTTGCAGCCTTCTCTTGGCGGTCATCTTTCAGGTTCACTTTCCCCACTGAAAATGGCATCATCGACCCCTGTTTTGATGGTTTCATATCTCCCCCTAATGCAAGCTCAAGATTTGGTTCAGGAATCCAGTTAACATCACGGAAGGAGTTAACACCCGAGTTCAAATCCTTCATGGGACGTGGATCAAAAGGAAATAAGTACCTTCCCGCATTTCCAATATTATTCCTAGAGACTTCTGTTTCAACACAAGCTTCTTTGCCTATCTCCTCCTTGATTGCAAAACTGGTACCCACATCATGTCTCCTTGAGGCAAAATTCTCTCCTCTCAAAGCTCTCATGTCACGAGAACTATCATGCACAGACAACCTACTGTAATCAGTTTTCTGTTTCTTATTTGCAACTCCTATATCAAGCAACTCATTATTTACATTCCACGTGGAATCTTCATGAAGGCGTTTCCCATTATTGTACTCCAAATTGTTGGGCTCCTTCATGGGCCAATCTGTCATCGTCTGATATAGGGCAGATTTCGTGTCCAAAGATCCCTCTTCTTCCTTCAAAGTCCTCTCACTCTTCACTTGACTTTTACTACTGTACTCGCTACCACGTATATCGGCAGAACTAAACGAAACCTGTGGATGATCAGTAGGATTACCAAAAAACATGGGCATCTTGTCATTTTTCTTCAAACCACTAATGGTTCCCGCATCTTGAACAGACAGTTGAGGTTTCACGTCCAGTTTGGATTTGGCGTCAACATTGTCTTCCTACAGCAATACAAAGAAAGACAAATTAGAAATCTAAAGCATTCATGTAATGATCGGAAACACTACAAATGAAGAATAAAATTAGGTAAACCACCTAAAGATGGGCTGCTATATACGATGCAACCCCAACTAACGGCATAATATGAAGAGCGATCAAATTCGAGTTGAAGATGTAAAAAGAAAGGACTAAAGGCAAGAAGAATGTGGATTGAGGTTGTGAGACAGGAAAACATTGCCCTGTCGTTGGCCGAGGTACAACTCCAGAAAGAGCTAATCAAACGAAAAATCAAGAATGAGCAATAGTTATCGTTCTGGTTTGCACTGAACTGAAAAGTCCATGTACTTCAACCAAATCAAAAGAGAGTTAAATTCATTGAAGAGAACTCATTCTAGTTAGCAACCAGGAAAATTTTAAAAAGACAAAAAGAAAAAAAATAGGAAAAAAAGAAGAAAGAAAACGACGATGATGAAGAAGAACCTGCAAACAAATCCAAGTCAGGTGCTAAATGACAATAACAAAATGGTGGCAC
The DNA here is from genome assembly GCA_022606695.1 of Vaccinium macrocarpon. NCBI lineage: Eukaryota > Viridiplantae > Streptophyta > Magnoliopsida > Ericales > Ericaceae > Vaccinium > Vaccinium macrocarpon. The sequence goes on along the minus strand of CM040171.1, from coordinate 5,589,802 downwards.
GAACTAGGAGTCAGCATCAACCTTTACCACAGGACATTCAATTCCAAAAGTCCACAAATTCAATAAAACTGAGGCAAGTTCCCAAAAAAGGAAAAATGATATCTGCACGCAGTTCAACTAGTCGCCATGGTTGAAGAGAACAATCACAGGGTGTTGATTAGTCAGAAACAAGCTTATGCACTGAACGAAGTTGTAAATAATTGAGAAATTGATAGCACAAACAACTAGAGAGAGAGAGAGAGAGAGAGAGAGAAATATTCAACTACCAGGGGAGTACTGGTACATCTAGTTTCTTGCAATGAGACTGCATTGGTACTTTGCATCCTAGGCAAGGATGTGGCATCAAGTCTATAGTCCTGCCCTGCATTTACTCGTGCGCATTCACCCTTTCGGTCAAGGGAAGATGCATTAATGTCAAAACCCTCGTTCGTAGTTTGAGCTGATAAAATGGGTGATTCCATTAAGGCAGGACCATCTATTGGGCATATGCTCTCAGGCAAAGAGATGGTAGCTGTGTTCAGATCTCTTGGACTAGAATACTTCATTGAAGAACCAGACAAGTCTTGCAAGGAATGTGCCTTCTTTCCTCTAAAAACACCCCAGAGGAAGTACAATGTATTCCAACCTATCAATGACGATTAACAAAACTCAGAACATTGGACCAAGGTCTTTAACTCTATCCTCAGGCCAAGTTGCAACTCCCACATGAGGCACAAGTAGCACAAAGTTTTGAATATATTTCCATAATAAATATAGCGTACGGCTAAAGATCTTTCAGAAGATGCCAAGATTCTTTTTTCATTTTAAAAAATGTATGTTCCGTCGTTTCCCAATAACAATTTAAATGCAAGGAACAATTACATGGCATCAGCTTTTTGCAACTTTGAATCTATAAAGCCACCAAAACATCCATAATATAGTAACAATACAAAGACAACTAACCATTGAAGATATAAATGTTACTCCCTCCGTTCCAAATTGCCCATCTTTCTTTTTTTTTTTTGAACAAGTAAAAGGGTGGGAAGGGGCAACCAACGTAGCAACCCCCAATGGGTGTGACCATTGGTGTTCCCGACCCGTTGTGGAATGTCCGGTTGAGTCATAGCTACTGTCTGAAAGGACAGGTTGTCCCCACAGCACAACCTAGGCAACTAGTTGGCCAAAGGCCCTCCCTGCAAATCCACACAAGTCCCAGCAATGGCATGTGAGGGATTTGAACCTGGGAGGTCCATGCACATGAATGGAGGGGAATCTTATCTCACTCACTTTGGCCAACTAGGCAACCCACCTCAGTGGTGTTCCAAATTGCTTCTCACTTATACTATTTTGGGATGTTCCAAATTGTTAGTCCTCTTTGAAAAGTCAAAACAAAATTTATTCAATCTTCCAAAATAACCCAATTACCAACAACAATAATTTCCTTCAAAAGTTGAAATATAAAGGCATTGTGGGAAATTAATGAAATCTGTTTAATGTGAATGCATTTATTGAATGCAGTTACTGCATGTTTGCTTAAAAAGTTGGAATTCCCAAAATTAATCAGCAATTTGCAACGGAGGGAGTATAAACCCTGGCAAACACAAAATTGCTGATTTGTTGTTTTATTGAGCAGAATAACACAGCACATTTGTTCATGGTTGAGTGCTTACGGCATGCTGCAAATAGAGCAAGCGCCCGATGCATGAATACGTCCACACCATCTGTTAAATTTTACACTGCAAGGCTCAAGAAAGAAAGCCTCACAGAGACAGTTTCTTCCTGGAGACACCTTGAGATGAGCCCCTAGGTCTGACTGAACTACTATAGCCTTAAATTTGTGGCCAAAATATGTATATAGGCAGTCCACATACGATCGATTAGAGATTATTGTCTTACGCTGGGATTTCTCAGGAAGATGGTTGGAGGGGAATATTAGAAGTTCAACACCATCAAAATTTCCCTTCAGAGCAAGGTCACTTCTCATCATCGTATCCAGTAAGCTCTTGTAGCTCTTCTCATAGCTGTGTGGAAAGAACACAGAGAAAATTCAAAACCAAAAGATAAAATAGTAAGACGCATACAAAGAAGAAGTCACAATTTCATCAACCAAACTGATAAATCGGAATAGTGATTGCTATAAACAAAGCTCCAAAAAAATGTTACCTGTCGAGATCCTTGGCAAAAAAATAGAGAGCAATGTTATCTTCTTTAACACCAATTTCCTGAAACTGTAGAGGCCACGCACTGAAGCGAGGTACTTCATTCAAGAGAATTTTTGAAGGGAACTTTTTCACCACTTCAGGAACTTTTGGTGATGCAAAAGTTGATAAATGTGCTTGAATCCCATCGCGTAACTCTGGGCGTTTACCACTCTTCTGAACCTCAAAACCCCCTCTGCATGCAAACAACATAAGCTCACAAGAAGACATTTACAATACGGCATGTGTCCAAAGAATTAAGGGAACAATGAAATGAATTCAGCTAAGACAAGAACTCTGGTCAAAAAAAGAGAAGGATCATACTGCCAAATGTATTCATGCTCTGGTATGACCGACATCTTCAATAATTCAGAGACAGCTGCAGAATCGATACTTGGAGAGTCTCTTATGAAACGCTTTCTATCAGAAGGCTCAATGGGATTAAGATCTCCAATTTTCAAAGTAGCAGCATCAGAAGGAAGCGAAGATAAATGCTTCACATTGTTAACACTTGTCTGTTCACAAGATTCGGCAGTAGAGTTCCGCAGTACTGCTTGCCTTTCGCGTACTTCTTCGGCAGAAAAATTGTTCCTTGAGTTAATTGAAGTTGATAGATGATCTTGAGGACGTACTCCACCATTTAAGCTTGTATTTGACATGGACAACTCATCAGACTGGTCGGGTATCTTATTCTTTCTGTATATTCCAGGCTTTTTAAGCATAGCTGCCTCAATCGCCACTTTTAATTTATTACCTTTATCCACATCTTTTAAACTTCTTGAGGCAGATGCATCACCAGCTACAACACTTGTCCTTGAGTGGTTTATAGAACTCTCCCTCGTTCTCTCATCAAGATTTGTTGATTCTGTAGGCCGAGGTAACACATCCAGAAGACTTTCATTACCGATACAAGATGGTCTCTCAGCTGTAGAAGTACTTGACAAGAGATTATTCATACTGCTAATCCCATTGGTCGGCGTACTGGTAATCACATTGATCGCCGAAGCTCCCACTACTCCATGAGATGATGACTCCCCCTTAGTTTCACCTAATCCAGATGGACAGAATCACAAACTTTTAATAGACCAATAGCCTGAAGGTAAAAATGATACATAGAAAAACAAAATATTTTATTAAGTGTAGTTGCGGAAGGTAAAAATACCGATAATACAATACCTAGAGGAACTGGCATTTCTGAACCTCTACGAGTTACAAGACTGATTGACTTTGACAAAGTACTTGATTTCCTGTCAGATTGCACACCCTTCAATTCTTGGTTGTTGCTTACAGAAGTGTGTGTGTAATTTTCACCATAAGATGCTCCTTTTTTATCACCTTTCAACATAGAGACAGCAGCATTGCCCGTAACTGAACCCACCATTGAGCGTTCTGTTTTGAATGAATTCCTCCTTTCCAGTATGTTCCGCTCTTTTGCTTGTTTTGATCCTCTTACATCCTGGCCATGAGAGAATTTAGGGGATAACATCTTAACTTTTGACTCTGAAGGGTTTAAACGGCCTGGGTTTACTGATTTAAATGACATCGATTTGCCTATCAATCTGACTGGTCCCTCCTTAATATCAATGGAAGTGGACTCCCTAGCTGATTTTTGCTTTTGAAGAACAACTTCATCAAATTTCACCGTCTGTGTTGTATTTGTATAACTGAATGAATTAGACTTGAATAAAGTACCTGTAAAAGGAACAGGGATTACTCCTAAAGAAATAAAACAAGTCAAGTCATTATAATAAATAACCTCAAGCTACAGCCAAGCAAGGTTGTCAAATCATGAATCAAATCGAGAAACGAAAATTTCCTTTTCCGTATCGTGAATCGCTCTGATTCAGTCTTTATTTCTAAAGTAATTGGAAAAGTAAATTTATGGATTCGGGTAACAAAAATAAATACTCCCCCTGTCCCAAATTGCTTACCCTTTTTGGGTTTCCATGCATTTTGCACACAAAATCTAATGTATTAGCATTCTTCTACTTCTTTTTTCAAAAAATTTTACACCAGTTTAAAGATCTCATTGCGTAGAAAAAATTAGGGTAAATTTTAAAATAATAATAATTCTCATAAACACATCATTTTTTGTGGTGCAAACCAAATCAAATGATAGATTCAATTAAGAGATAGAGATCCCAAATGGGATAAAAGGAGCAAAAGCTCTCTATATTCTTTTGTCAATATATCAAAAACTACCTAAATGAAATACTCACACACCTATTTATAGACCCACTAACACTAAGGACACAAAATAACACTATTACCCCTTAAAGTTACTGCATCAGGACTCTCTCTCTCTAAAGAAAACAACTTGCCCTCAAGTTGGACTACATGACACAAGCCACCAAGTAAAGACAACATAAGTTTTTATTGTGCAGCTTCAAAGTAGACATGTTCCTTGATCAATGCGTCACCCTCAACACAACCAATCTTCAATATGACCTACTTTTTGTATACATCCACCGCGTCCATACTTATGTGTCAAGAAACCACCAATTTACCATGTCTCTTGTATAGAATTACATCATAAAAAAAGGTCATCACACTTGTACCCAACGCACCACGCTAGAACCATCTAACAGGATGTGCAAAAAGCCCAACTTCATCTCATAGCCAAGGCTTGGTCCAGTGAAAACCATGCCCAAAGGATCTTCAAGCACCAAGTAGTCCACACTCTCTTTCGACAACTTTGGAACTTGTCCGGGCACTTTGAAATTACAAACTTAAACATCTTGCACCAAAGACAATTCAAGAGGCATCTCGTGGAAGCAACTATCAAGCTTTAGCCCTACGAAATCCTCTAAACAAGCGGGACATCAAAAGCAACCTTTTCTGGCTTTGGTAACACACCAACTTCGTTCTCTCCTTGTGCTTCCTTGCTTTCTTGATTGGCCATAACAAAGCTTTCTTTGATCACATTAACAAGTCTTCCCTCATCAATGTCAACACTACACTCTCCTTCAAACTTGTCATATATGGGAACATCACCTAAATCACCACTAATATCATCCTCATTTGTATACTCATCACACACGGGAACTCCCTCAAAATCACCTACAAAGTCTTCATTTCAAGACTTATGAAAGATGGGCAACTCTTTGCACTCACCTTCAATCTCAAAGACACAACCATCTTCAAGAACACATTCAAATCCTTCACTTGGATATTCGTCAAAGATGGGAAAACCATTTATACAACCAAGTTCCTTCACCTCTTCAAACACACCCGAAGTGAGGATCATCTCCTCCTCAAATACGCCCGGATCGAAAGGTCCATAAGATTCAACAAGGTCATCATCAATGTTGTTCTCCTCCTTGTAGTCAAAACTAGACCTTACTTGACTATGAGAATCATGAATACCTCCATGAGGTAATAAACGATGCACCTTCTTAGTTAAGGTAGCAACTTGTCTTTTCATCATCAACAATTGCACCTTATCATTCAAGGTAGCAATTTGTATACTCAACTCTTCAATCTCATTCATAAAATGATTTTGGTTGCCAAAGTTATCAATTTCATCTCCATTATTCACCATGAACGCTCTACCTCCACCTCCTCTTATACCTTTACCTTTATAAGCCATTAGAACATCAAAATCAACTTCCAAACAATGATTCAACCCGAGGCAAGCAAAACCCAAATGATTGGGACCCCAAACTTCAAACAAATCACAAGCAACCACTGATAACAACTCCAAATATCAACCAAATCGCAACAAAAAGCCGTAAATCAACACAAATCACCTCAAACTTCAACAAATGAGAGACCCAGTTGAAATCGAAGCTAAAACACAGATTAAGTGTCAAAAGTGCAGAACTAAGACCTTACCAATGCTGTCAAGTGCCAAAAGAAGACTAATCAGCTGATTCAAGTTCAACTGAAGGCAATTTGAACCTTAAACGAGTGATTCAAACAGTGAAAGAGTATTATCCAGCAGATTCGAACAATGTAGATGCAGGAATATGGCAGATCAAAGGTTGACACAGTGACTCGACTTCTGTGGCTCCCTGTTCGAGCACCATAATAGAGTTTTGATGGCTGGGTCTCCCAGTTTGAGCACCGAAATAGTGATTCGAGGCTTATAATGACTGATTCGACTGCTGTAAGCAAAATTCGAGCACTGTACAGCAAGAATCAAGTGCGAAAAGAGTCGTACAGCAGTCGAAAATGCTCAAAATGGGTTTATAGCAGTGATTCGAAGGGTTAAAGGGTCGATTGATTGATGCTCAATTGAGTGGTTTGAAGGTCTGACAGAGGTCGATTAGGCCAAATCTGGGTTCGTACAGAGTTGAAATGTGCTAGAAATGGATTAGATCTAGGGATTTCGAGGGGAATGAGGTGATTTGAATTTTCCGGCGAGGTTTCCGGCACCATTTTCCAGCGAGAAGTAGGGTTTGAGCGAGGTTCAAGTGAGATCAATGGTCAGGATCTGAGCTCAGTGCTTTGATACCAAATGGTGCAAACCAAATCAGAGGATAGATTCAATTAAGAGATAGAGGATCCCAAATGGGATACAAGGAGCAAAAGCTCTCTATATTCTTTTATCAATATATCAAAAACTACCTAAATGAAAGACTCAGACACCTATTTATAGACCCACTAACACTAAGGACACAAAATAACACTATTACCCCTAAAGTTACTGCATCATTTTGAGTGCCAGCAAGCAATATGGGACAGAGGGAGTACTATAGATGAAAATTTTAGACCTAAATCAATAGAAAACTTGTTTGAAATGACGAATTAATAATCACATGGAGTAATACGTAAGTTGCTTCTATTGCAAATTGCAAGAGATGATAATTTGTGAATGTTACTTGTGGTCTTCTTTGTGAAAATGAGTTAAAAAATACAAATCAAACTCTTTGAAGGTCTTTAGGGAGGTTGTATGCCATTTTGTATGTCATTTCCGATTCACTCTAAAATTATATCTCCCATTTCTTATTACAAATGATACTTAATAAGAGAGAAATATATTTTTGATAGTAAATAAGTAGGAATATAGACAAAATATGACAAATAACCATAATATAGACCTAACAAAAAAAAATTGAACCCTTCTCCAACAACAAAAAGGCAGAAAAAAAAATGCCAAAACTGAATTCAGCAAATCGAAGGTCAATCGAACAATTCACCGTTCACCAATTCACTTACAATTCACTGCTATTTCCGATTCATGCAACCTAGTCGTATCGATAACCCACTGAATGTATTGAATTGTACAAGAAGAATCGTGAATTGTACGGTTTTGACAACTATGCAGCCAAGTATAAAGAAAATACATTACTAAACAGAATAATCAAGTATGACAAACAATACCTTGAGATGTCTGCATTCGTGGACCTTTAGGAGAAAATGGGGCTTTAGAAGTATCACTAGTGGTGCCAGAAGACAATTGATGTGCTGACTTCAGTTTTCCTTTATCCAGGCTCCTAAATGACAAATCACGGGAAAGTGCTGCTGCTATTTTGCTGGGACTGGATGCTTTTGGCGAACCCAAATTGGTCTCAAGAGCCTGCCTTTTCACTGTTGAAGCAACTTCAGTGTTCTCTGCATGTCTTTTACTGGAGGCTTTTCCACTCTGCATATCTTTACATGTTTTATTTCCCTCAACATTTGAATCTTTTTTATCCAACTTCACAAAGAGATTGGTATCCAGAGCATTTGCTTGCCCAGAAGATTGATTTTTGTCATTCCCATCTACTGTTACAATTGTGTCTTGCTTCGGGTCTTTTATTTCTTCATCAAACTTACATTCTTCACATAACCAATCACCTTCTGGTACTTTATCCATTGTTTCCCGCATGCAATATCTATGTGACAGCAATAAAAATGTTTAGAATAGCTAGAACATGGAAATGTTAATCAACATTAAATTGACAGGTAAATACTCCACAGAAGACATAAACGTAAAAACCCTAGGCTTACGTGTGCTCTGCACCGTCACTACACCTCGTACATATGGCAAGTAAATCCTCTCGACCTGCATCTCCACAGATATCGCAAACTTTTACCTGTTTCCAAATAGTTAAAAAATTTCAGGAAGGGTATACATCCTAAACCAATAACTGCAGAAACCAAACAGTGACATGGTGCCTGAAAGATGCATGGAACCATTAGGAAATAGCCCCACATAGATCGTGGTTAGTAAAGTGAGATGAAATGGCATACTTACGTCGTGCTCTTCAATATCAGATCCATCACTATCATCAATGGGCTGGGAATTTTCCTGCAGGCCAGGTAATACATGTGATTCCTTATCCACCTCAATTTCTTCAATTTGATCTGGACAATTCACAGCATCAGAAGGCAACCCACCACTACCATTGTCTGTTTCTGCTTCCAAGTCCTTCACATTCGGGTTGCATGGATGAGATTTGCCACCAGAAGGACAAGGAAGTATGCTCCGTACCTTAGGTGAGGCAACACACTCACTCCTGTCTCCTGAAGAACGAATCGCTATCAAGTCTATAGCGTGGGAAGACAACTCGGGTGAACCAGAACTATGAGGTATGTATTCACCAATCACAATTCTTTCATCATGACTAGCCAAAACTTTTGCATCATTAACACTGCTAACACAAGAAAAGCTCTCTTCGTGGCTTTCTAAGACTTCTTGGTCCTCAAGCTTTTTTGTAAGGGTTCTATAATCAGAATTGTATCGCGGCTTTAAAAGGAGCTGGTTATCACCAGCAGTAACATGAGATGGCAAGTTCCGATGCATCTCGACATCTTCCAACGGATCAGAAACTTTGCTTTCAGCATTTTCAGAGAAAGAATCCCGATTTGAATTGACACTAAGTAAGTTACTTATTTCACTAGTAGTATTCTGTCCAGCGCAATTTGCTGTCCGCTTCACAGGTACTACATCATTAACAGAATACTGACTGCCAGCATTTCCTTCACTCGATTCATCAGAAAATTCATCAGCCTTTGACCCCATGAGAGATCGATTGGCATGCAAGCAAGACGAGCAAGGAGCGGAACACATGTTACACGTCCCAGATTCTGCTCTTATGAGGACTTTCCTACTCTTGCAATGCATATTCGACTCCTTTTCATCTCGAGACAACACCTGAAATAACAGCAGAAATCAAGCAAGTGGCTACATAAGAAAGGAGAATGAGTTTCCATATCACACGTGTGAGAGTCCTTCCTACCAAAAGGAACTGTGACCATCTGCTGATATTAAAAAAACAGTGACCATCAATCAGGTTTGAAGAGTTACTGTCGATGATTGACTTAATTGACTTAACACAGTCGCGGATATTAATACATAGTCATGGAAATTTTAAGTTTGTGATAGTGAAGTTCAGTCCAAGAACCGCACGGAGTTATGTGCTTATAATTCAAATCGAGGGGAAATCCACATGTGGAGTAAACCACAAAGGGGTGAAATGAATTTCACACTAAATTACACGGAAAACAAGCCAGTGTGAATCCTAGCTCAAATTGTCACAAAGTAAGACTCTACTGAAACACAAACATGAATACGCATGGGGACCCCTTTGAAATCATGGCAATTACAAGTATAATGTTCCTTCTGGAAATTTCCTCTTCCTTGAGTTTCCTATAACTTGCTTGACCTCCACAGCCACTTACCTCATAAGACTCTGTTGAGTACTTCAAAGTTCAAATATTTGGATTCACAAGCCTCGGTCCTTCAACAGTAAATATAACCCATCCCATCAATACCACGTAATAAACTTAAACCTATCTCAAGAAGTGCTTTTCAACCAATAATAGATTATTGCATTTCCAAATAAGCATAATCAAACCATCTCCGTGAAGTTCGGATGAAAACAATTGGGATGAAAAAATACAAAACAAACCATCACAAATGCACTGCGCAAACCAGAACATGACAAGCTGAATGAATAACTATAGGACATCAAGTACAACACACCGGACAGCAATCACAAGAACCAGCACCTTTAAAAGACTAAGAATAATGTTGGAATTGCTAACCAGAGCGTAGTGGGCAGTGGTTAATGTGCAAAATGTGCATCCATATCTGTGAAAGGTGTATAGATACCCGTGAAAAACCATTGAAACTCTCTCAACTTTTTGACATCATGAGTGTATTATCCACTACCAAGTAGGTTATGGTTAGCAGAACCAAATAATGTTCGACCACTACAAAGCTAGATAATTAAATTGTGCCATGCCACATGGAAATAATTTAAATTCAATTGGCAATCAAAATACAGACCATGAACCTAAAGATATAGAGCATAGTAAAGGACAAAGAACAACTGAAACGTTCTCACCACGTCATCTCACCATATTAGTCTGAATGTCACAGTCTGTTTCATCTACTGGCCCTTGCATCTGATATCTGCCACTCAAGACTGGGGTGATCTAGAATACACACAGAAACGAGACGACGTCAACTACTGTGTTCAGAAACGTTAACCGACTAGAAATAAACACGGGGCATAAAAACAAAATTTGCTTCCCTATCTAAACAATTTAATTAGAGAGGGGGAGAGGCAGGGTTAAGCCTATTAAAAAACCCAAACTTCACAAAAGCAATCAAGCCGTTTGCTTGGATTGAGTACCAGAATAAAATTCATACGATGCCTCTGCAAATCGATGAAAAAAGCAAGAAACAGCGAAGAAAAGAAAAAAGATAACAACTTTCCGATGTAAAAAACAGCAGTTGAAAGTGAATTAGGGCAACTAATCCAAATGCAACTGACAGAAAACAAAATCCCAACAATTTAATTAGACAGAGGGAGAGGCACGGTTAAGCCTGCAAAAAAAAAAAAACTTTAAAAGAGCAATCGAACTAAAAAAAAGGTCTTTCCTCACGGATTGAGTACAAATCGATCGGAAATTCCTATAGAAATCGTGCGATGACCCAGTAAATCGATAAATCGACAACAAATAAGATTAAGCGAAATAGGGCAAAATAAATTACATGCCTCCGGTTGCGTAATCGGCGGAGTCACAGCATACAAGTCCTCGAGGGTTCGTACCTTTCGGTTGCCCGATGCCATCGGCGCCAACACCAACGCGATCGAGACAGAAACATCAACTTTCCGATTACAATTGCCTCTATATGTCGATATGTACACTATATATATATATATATATATATATATACAAGATTAACTCAAACCGTCTCTTTCTCTCTCTCACACACACACACACTCGTGCTCCTTGTGTGCGCAATCTACAATTAAATTTGGAAAATCCCGAGGATTAATAAGAGAGCAGAACTGTATGGTGAAATGCGGAGGAATCTGCACAAAATCTTCTTATCGACTCGGTTCTTTGCTAGCTTTTAAGATTTCTCCTCTCTCTCTCTCTCTCTCTCTCTCTCTCTCTCTCTAATTTCTCTCTCACTACAAGGAAAATAATTTTTTGAGTAACATCACAAAAAAAGTACATGGATGACTATGGACTTTGGTATTTTATGATAACTTTATTTTTTGTATGCATACATTGACGATTTGACATTTATCAAAAATAGCATACTCCCTCTATCCGAATTTGTTTGTCTATTTTTTGAGTTTTTGTCACTTTTAAATAATTATATTTTGCAATTTATAATGTGTTATGTAATTTTAAAAGTATTGTCTTAAAAAACTAATCGAAATTTATCAAACAAGATTCATATTGTATATATAATTATTTATCAATTTAAAGATGTCTATTGATTTTTTTTCGGTTACAATAGAATGAGGGACAAATAAATCCAGAAGGAGAGAGTATTTTTTTTATTATAGTAGGAAGGGACACGAGGTGACGGGGTCTTTGTTGTGAATTTAGGGTCCTCGTAGTAACTCAAGTCACTACACTCTGTAGTGACCTTTTGGGATCTAAATCGTTGATTTTTTCAGAAATGTGGACTACATTGTAAGTAAAAAAAAATTATGATAATCAGAGATTGGTACACACACAATTGAAACAAATTTGTCTTACAGTTTATTATTTAAATGATACTGGTCATTCATTTTCATAAAATAAATAATATCTGGCCATATGGCTACCAATATTTAATTTTAAAAAATTATATTAATGATCTACCCAACAATTTCAACAAATTAAAATGGTTCGGGTTCTAAATACATATTATAGATGACCCGCAATTGAGGTTACTATAGTAATGCAATGACTTGGGTCATTATAGGAACCCCGAATCCCACAGTTGTAATCTATAGTGCCCGAAGGCATCCTTGTGGTACGTATTCCAACCGTCTATTTTTTAAAATTAATTGTTCAGATGTATTTATTAATTTTTACCGGTAAGAGTAGTATTAACTATCAATTACGGAGATGGACGGTCGAATTGCAAGCTAAACCCCTGTAGTGCCTAGGGATCCAAATCAAGTAAAAATACGTGTATTTTTGTGAAAAAACTTAGCCAGATTAAAGTTTACATCAAGGGAAAAAGTTAAAGTAAACATTTTTCTACAACTCCGAAAAAGGGTAAGGATTGATGTAAGCTGAACCGAAGACTTTCATAAAATAATTTTCCAATCACTTGAGAAAACTTGCGACTTCAGCAATTACGTTGATGTGTGATTTTGTTTTTGATTTTTTTTTTGTTTTATGCATCTGCTATTTTTAAATTGTTTTATAATAAGCTGATTCCAGTAGGGCTCAACCAAATGTATGGCTAATTATATGTATCGGATGTTGATACATACCAAGAATTTGGTACCCGAGTCAATTATAGGTACCAAATTCTTGGTACTGAGCATTACTCTATATGTATCTGCCTTAGGTGTAATCAGTCTAATTTGGTCCAAATTTTTATATTTTTTGGGATCGAATCAAACATTTCTATTTCTAAATATATAAACCAAAATCACACTGTTTGATATTTGGTTTGGTTAGGTGTTATTCAGTTCCGGCTTCTTCTTTTCTTTTTCTTTTTATTGAATAAAAAATGTTAATTTGGCCAAATTACTATATTTTATTCTATTATTGGGTGAAAAATTCACAAGTTTGGATTAGAACTCTATTATAAGCCAAAAATGATTGTGACAGAAACTTTTTGCCACAACCCCACTCACATGGGATGTGGGGTCCGCGTGTGAGTGCAGTTGTGGTGGTTGTAGCACAAAGTTTGTGTATGTATCATTATTCAAACAACAATAGTCGGACCCAATAATAATAGTAGCCCAAATACCCAAACCCAAAAACACTTGTGGCTCAGTGAGTATTTATTTTATTTTAGTCGGCTAAGGGAAAAAAATTAACATATATATATATATATATATATATATTATAGGAATGCAAACAAGGCAAAAATTGAGCTCAAACTCGTCTTGTTTTGTTCGTAAAAGTGTCGAGTCAGGATAAATTATTTAACGATCCTCCTTAAATGAACCAAGCCTATTTGAGGCGAGTTTTTACAAGCTGGGCAGAGCTTTACCAAACTCATTTACTAAACGAACCTAAAACTCAAACTAAAGCTCAGCTTGATTACTAAATGACTCGACCCGAGCCCAGCCCCGATTTGCTCATAAGCAGCTCGATTTATGTCCAGCCCTATGTGTGTGTGTGTGTATATAGGCAAATTTTCTAGTAAGGACCTCCCTTAAATAAGGAAAAAATGTATTTTTTCACGTTAAAAATTGTTTTGGGGGAATCCGAACCGTCCGATGTGTTCAGAAGATGTTTTTAAGGCTTTGTTCTCTTTAATTTTTTCCCCATTTAAAAAAATCCTTTTCAAAAAGATTCCTTCTTTTCAAAAATAATCTCTCTCTACTAATTACCTCATTATTTTATTTCTCTCTATCTCTCTCTAATCATTATCTAATTATTATCATATTCAAAAACTCAACCAAACATATCTTAAAAAAAAAACAGAAAATTATTTTCAAAAGATGTTTTCAAGTATTCACGGGGGAAATCTTTAAAACAAAAAAAAAACTAGGAAGAGTTTGATCAAAACAGTTTTGTGAAAAAATTATTAACAGTTTTGCGAAAAACTGATTGGATCAAGCTATTCCCCTTTTTTTTTTTGAAGATTTTCCGCATGGACCTTTGAAAGCACATTTTGAACACATCGGACGGTTTGAATCGCCAAAAAAATGTTCGGATCACATAGGTCCAGATAGGGGGTGGAACCTATATACACACACACACACACATACAATAAACTTATAATAAGGGACCCTTATTTAAGTTTATATGCGAACCTAGGGGAATTTTCGACTTTTCAGACCAAATTTTGACTATTCGAAAAGCTCAATGTTTTTAAAACGTGTTTTTAAGGGCCCAAGCCCGGGCCTGGAGCCCCCCGATTTTTGGGGCCCCTTCTCGTAGGGAAAAAATATTATATATAAAAAAAATTATATATATAAAAAAATTATACATATATATATATATATGAAGGGCCTCAAATTGAGACAGCAGAGTAAACGTGGAATCCAAGGGCCTGAAGGGGCCCTTCTTGAGGAATCTCCAAAAACAAATATCCGGAAGGGCTTAATCTAATCAGTTTTTGATAACTTTTTATCGAAAGTTGATCAGATCAATCCCTTCTCCCCCCTTTTTTGGAGATTCCTCATAAAAGACTTTTGAAAACACATTTTAAAAACATTGAGCGGTTCGGATTGTAGAAATTTGGTCCGAAAAATCGAAAATACCCCTAGGTCCGCATGGAAGCTTAAATAAGGGTTCCATATTGGAAGGGGCTTCTATATATGTGTGTGAGGCCGGGTCCATGGACACACACTTTGTACATGCATTTTGACACTCCATTTTAGCTATTGAGATAGAGGGCATAGATTAAAAGTTAAAAGTACTACTCTTTCTCTTTGTCACTCCCCAAAACGCCGAATCCTCTCTCCCTCTTCTCCCTACACGCTGTCTACCTGTAACTCCAGCCATGACTGGACTCACTCCCCCCTCTAGCCCTGACTACCTTCTGTCGACAAGCCACCGCACCGACACCGACAATTGATTTCCAAAAGTTATTGCAAGCAAATTGACAATCTTCTTTGCACAGTCTACGTGATTGCACTGAAAATTTACCACAAGTCATACAAAACAAGAATAGCTACGGGCCAAGCCAGACCATCCAAGAAAGAGAACTGCTAATTAGTAAATCCATAATTGGTATGCAGGAAATCAACAAGGATGTTAACCTACAATATGCCTTCAAAATGCATCAACAAAACCAATTCATTCTAGAAGGCCAAAAAACGATACTCCTGGAAGCACAAGCTTTCTTGGTAACCAACGAAACAGAGCACTACAAGAATGCTTACCATGAGAGGACAAAAATTGGAATCTAGGAGAGCAAAAAAAAAAAAAATCCCAAATTACCCAAGTCATCCTCTGAACTAAAAAAAAGGTGTCCACTCCTTCTTCCCAATATTGAACTCTACGCTTAGACTTGGGGCCAAGACTGCCAAGTTGAAGTAATAGATTTCATTGAACATTGAATTTCAATACACTAGGTTGTTGCCGATCAAAAAATAAATAAAAAATAAAAATACACTAGGATGTTTATTTTCTAAACACTGGTCATGGTTTTCCAGTAGTTTCTTTCAGGAATTCAATCAAACACATTTTGCAATGTCGAGAATCTTCAAATTAACCACCAATTGATTCCACAAATCCCGAATTGATTCCAAAAATTAGATGTGAGCGGCTTTGTCGTCTTTGCCATCAAACCTCAATCTTCAAACATCAAAAACTGTCGTCATCTTCCTTTAGAGTGAGAGAACAGAGGTAAGCATCAATGGGTGCAAAGAATCAGAGGGGAGAGGATTGTCATCATCATCGGAGGTGGAGGACAGCTTTGTTGGCGGCAATCCATCATCGAGAGTTAGGCGACTGGAGGTCGATTACAGAGGTGAGTGTATTAGCGTTTTGGGGAAAGAGGGGGAGAGAGGGTTCAGCGTTTTGGGGAGTGACGAAGAGAGAATGATCCTTTTAATCTGAGCCCTCCATCTCAATAGCTAAGATGGAGTGTCAAAATGTGTGCGTAAAGTATGTGTCCATAGATCCGGCCCCTATATATATATTTATTCAACGGTTCAGTTCGATTTTTTTAGGTTATGCCACTTAGTTTGAGAATTTGGAAAATGTGATTCCTAATTTAATAAAACATTGAAATCATAAAAGTATGACATCACATATTCATTCCTATATTTTCCAAGTGTCAAAATCATGGAATAAAGCATCAAATTCTCATTCCTCCTCTCAATTTCCGCCATCCAAACTGAACATTTGCTCGTAGTACTTCTTACGTAATTTCATTGCTTTGGATCCCACTTTCAGTTTACACCTTTTAATACCCCTTCTTTGTTTTGGATCCCACTTTACACCTTTTAATATTGTAACTCTATTTTTAAGAACTCGAATATTTTGACCAGCTTATTCGTTCCTGAACAAAGCATCAATCTCATATTCGCAGTACACACATGATACCGATGAATTTTTGGGTTATTCCCTCTAATCACCAGCATCTCTATGATTCCACGGCTGTCCGCCGACCTCTAAAAACCCTAAAAAAGAAAGTAGCCGATGACTGGGAGACCAAACGATTGGCTGCCGGAGAAGATCATTTTCCAATGCCAGGATAAAATCCCTCCAAATATCCACCATCCACACACAACATAAAGAGACGAGGAAACAGGATAAATGATAATATGAGTGCCAATACAAACAAAAATCAATGCCGCGACAATAGAAATACAGAAGTAACAATATCCCATATAACTGAGGCCCTCCCAGGGTTCCTGATAATGTTACATTTTCATCTAGTAATTAATTTGAAGCCATTTGAATTTATGGTACATCATGTAGTACAGATCCACCTAAAACATTGGACGACAGTGAAGTATATGTGTGAGAGTTACAAACCACGTGTAAACTCGTTACAAAAATTCACCCCTCTCTGAAGTATGGTTCTTTTGAATTCCATCGGTGTTTTCTTAGAGATGCAAATAATGCTTCAGAGGAATTAACTGCGTTTTTTTTTTTTCACATACCAGGGAAGTTTCAATAGACCTGTAACCAGGGGCAGTTCCATTCAGTATGTGAATCCTATAAACTTATGCAGAAATTGGAGAGAGAGAGAGAGAGAGAGAGAGAGAGAGGTCGCACCTTCCTTTGCATTGAACTGATATCTACAAGCCAAGTATGGTTCCTGTTCACATCCGTAGACATAAAATAAACGATCCAATGATCAAGCACCGAGTTGTTCAAATGACAACTTAAAAGTTCAAAATCAGATCATCTTACAGCAAAGCCTTCATATGGTGTATGTTTAAGCACATCCATTCAGGAGATAACGATAGAATCAAAGAAGTCACTGAGTGTGAACACTGTGAAGGAAAATAATACTCACCAAAAATAAATACATAGTATTCTGCTAATCAATCGGATGCTTGTCAGCTTGGCGAGATGTATAATGTGCAGAAAGCAAAAGTAGAGAAAGAAAAGAACTGGCTACGAATATCGCATCAAACCACCGGTGGTAAAAATCAAACTGAATGTCTCCACCCAAAACATCTGTTATAATTATCCTGTCGGTAAAAAACCATTCAGACAACCAATACCAAATTAGTACCAAGTTTTGCAAGCTAACCAGATAGAAGGACGACCACTAGACCAGAATACAGACAAGTTAAGAAGCAAATATCTACTATATGTACTCAACAGGAATGTGGGAAGAAGATAAGGGAATCAAAATTAGTCTATTATATCCACTCAAAATTTTCTTCTTCAAAAAAATTTGGAGTATAAACTATAAAGTCATGCAGTCATGTTGATAATATTTATTTAATGGTGCCTCCAACCTATTATCTGTATTTCACCTATTGGTGCATCAACACATAAATTCCATTCAATCAATTTATTGATGGCTAATACAATGAACAAAGCTGCTAACTTTATGATGGTTCCCGGTATCAAGAATATAGGTATACTGGAAGAATTTTGGTACTCTGGAATGTGAATTTTGTAAACTACTATGATACCCGAGCTATCTAAACCATGCAATCATCAAATTTTGGAACCTTTCAAAAAAAATTTTTTTTTGATATATTCCTCTTAAGAGGGGTCAATTTCAGGATCCTGAAATATTTACACATACCTGTATTCAGTTGCTAGGCTTTTCCTGATTAAAAGAATAGAAGATAGAAAATACATTCCCATTATTTCAGAGAGAAGAAGAACAACATTGCTTGACGATCCACTCCCAACTCTAGAAACTGCAAAGAAAAACTGCACACATCCAATAGCAGCAGGTTAGGCAGGAAAATCTTAAAAGTCGACATAATCAAATTTAACATGGTGTTCACTAGACATGACCTATTTCGAATTAATATTTGGTAAAGGCCATCAATCACATGAATCACGTAATTACTTGTCTAAATGATGTTCATTGTTAACTATAATCTCCAAACAGATATCAATAAGAACAAAGCAAGCTATACATAGACGTGAGGGATTGTAAAACTCTACTTATGTACAAGAGTCCATGTCACGTAGCTAGAGCTGCACCACAAGGGGGAAAATGGCAGGTCAAATGATTTCAACATTTTATAGGTTTAGGGAGCAATGGAAGTCAGTTAGGTAGTTTTTGTTTAGGTAAGTTGAACAAACAACAAATAAACACATTTCGTGCAAATGAGTTCAAAAAACTTGATTTGAAAACAAGTGACGGGTAGGTAGAAAGGTTTTCTGGCAGGAGTGAGTTGGTTGATGGATTGTGCGGGTCAGCTGGAATGGTTGCCTGGGGGTGGTCGCTAGCAGCTTGAGGTGGGTGTTTTATGGAGATGGTCGTGACTGGCTGGAGGTGGTCATTGGTAGTAACCTGTCTCTAATCAAGAATGAGCTGGTGACTGGTGTACGTGGATTTGGCTTACGAGATGGATTTGACAATGGTCTCTAAGTAGCATCTCGCAACCAGTCAATTTTAGTGTTTACCTTCTACTTACTATTATCAAGATTGCCTTACCGAAGTTCATCCCCAAAGAATAGCTTTTTAAATGTTCAGGTGGAGTTCTTACCCTCTACATATCTTGTGGTTACGTTTGACGACAAATGTTATTTAAAATAGGTATTTGTGCAAGTACTTGATTATTAAGAAGCAGCTGTCACTTTTACAGTTCGTATGTTATTTACTGAAGGACTCAATCACTTCTTCCTTTCATAGAATTGATCTCTTCGCTGCTCGACTACTGAAATTTTACCATTCAACTGCCTTAATAAATTCCATCTCTGGTTAATCCACTACTTCCAAACTGACACGTGGCACTACTTCCAACAGTACTGGAACTGCCCTATATAGTCAAGCCAAGCAAAAGGGCGTTCCCTGATTATGGCCTCTAACCACAACCCTCTTTTATCTTTGATACCTGGAAATAAGGCATTAGCCTCCATTGAACCATGAGTTTTATAAGTCCAAGTCTAGGTTCTAGTTTTCACTTGCAGCAAAAAACCTGAAATGTGTCAGTCTTATCTATAAGCATGTACAAGCCAAGAGGTAGAGAAAAGGCAATGCTAAACGGGTAATAAGATTGACAATGCTACTCGACCTCCTCCAAGGTAGTCCACACACTTTTCTGTATCAATCAGCTATGACAAAGTGCAACATGGTGGTATCGTAACATTTCTAAAGTACACTTGTCACAGGCAATCCAATCCAAAACCTACCAGAATAAATAATTACCTTCATTAGATTCGACAGGAATCCGCGCACTGATATAACCACCAAGATTCCAATGAATAAGAGGGATATATACTGCACACAGAAACAGCAAAAACAAATCAAAAAAGTGCAGACAACAAAATATCAGCCAGGTTAGCCAGCAAAGAATGCTAGTGGCAATACATGGCAATACACGGATGCTACATGGTTGGGTTCAATTTTCCTAGGGAGCTCAAGCACCATCGGCCACATACTAACTAGGGCTTGCCAATTTGTTCAATCAGGTACATTTGCTATGTTCCAGATATTTTATAACTAAGACGTATAATAACATCAAGCAAGTAGCATGGCAGAATCCACAGCACGGTGAATGATCCTATAACCAAACAAAAATTAAGGAAAAACTAACCTGCGATAATAATGCAGCATTAACACCAATATCAAAGAACTGCAGGAATATGCTAATTATCTTTGTCACGGGATCAACTGAACCAGCCTGTCAAAAAACAAGCACCAAGTATTTATAGTTAACAGCATTCGACATAATAGTGCAAAAAACAAGAATATTTGTTCCCATTTCAAAATACATTTTGACCTTGCAAATTTAAAAATCGATCAATTCCAAAAAAGGAATTATTGAAGAAGAAAAATATAGTACCTCCTTAAAGACAACACTCTGCAGGGACTGCAAAAACAAACTTAATCTCAGAACCTCACATATCATACAAAAACGAATAAAACAAGGAAATAGACAGAATAATTCCAGGGAAAGAAGTAATTTGTTTGTAGTTTGCATTGAAAATAAGAGTAAAGGAACTGTGACATGATAAGCTACTTTAGTAGCACCACCGACTTATGCAGAAATGAAAGGAGCAGTTAGGATGATAGGAAGTAGGAACATTTTCTGTTTTTGTAATACGAAATCATGGCATTGCCTTCAGAATGGAATCTTTTGTGTCCAATATGTTTTCAACATATTTGAAAAATGCCGGGTCAGCGTGTCCTTGTCAGGTCATGTCTATTCTTAGATATTTTAGATTACAGCCAAACCTAACATCAAACTATCAGAGAACATCTACCTCATAACTTGAATGAAAGCAGCAACAAGAAGTGCATGCACATATGCATACACAAGAAAAAGACAATATAAAATAATGCAAATGCGACGATAGGAACTAATCGTTGATCTACCAACCTTTGTCTTACCCTTATCATTTTGTAAACACAATAGACAGAACAGGCATAACCCAGTAGATTCTGAAGATGACCCCTCCAGGTCCTTGAGTAAGCAGCAGCTTCCTGAAAAAGGATGAATCAAGTGGAATACTGGTTTATCCAACACACACACACACACACACACACACAGGTCCACTAAAAAATAACCAGCAATACACATAGAATGAAGATGGTGGAAAGAAAGCTGATTTTGCAAAAGACAAGGAAAAGATAGCAAAAACAAGTCAGCTCAATAACAAATATTCAGTTACAGTTGAACAAAAGCCCTATCTAGTAGCATACTAAAAGTTTTCCTATCGGTACCTGTTTGTAAGTAGATCAACTCATGAGTTTACCTAAATCTTACAGAGTATTTAGTTTTACTCATAAATATCACAGGCCAATGTATCAATATTGAATACTAGCAACAATAATTCTTAAACTAACAATGTAACAATACTGAAAGTAAACGGAAATGAGACCAAATATGTACATAAAATAGTAGCAGCAAAAACAAGACTACATCTTAGAAGTAAACCTTAGCTTGGCGAAGCTCGTAGATTTCCAAGAATAGCTGCTTTGAAAGCTCTTCTAAAGCTTGTACCTCTGCTTCCATGTTTTTAATATCTTGAGAGGGCAAGAAGGAAATATAAATAAATATAAACGTCAGGGAAAATAATATAAAACACAAAACGAAACTTGAAATTACATTCAAGGGGAATAGGAACTAAGCATATTGAAGCAAAAACAAGATACACAAGAATTACTTTTGAAAGATCTAAAGAAACAAAATCCCCATTGAAAAAACCCAATAGAAAGACTCACAATCCACGTCTGGTAGAAGTTTATGATGGAGACTACAACTACATGAATACAGAACAGGTGGCACTAAATTACTAATATATCCCTTAAAGGTTAGCAAAAATCTACTGTTTCTTTATACAGCAAAAATTCCATTAATACAATCATCAGTTAACAGACTCCAAGATTACTCAGGTCTTGAGTTACTTATTGCTAGCCATCAGCGGACACAGGATATCCATGAAAGGGGCTTGCATAAAAAAGAAGATTGGATGGTCAATGTAAGTTTGTTCGCTGTGTAGACAGGTATGGTGACATCATTAAGACCTCCTAGGCCAAAGTTCTAAACACCGAAATTAATGTAGGGTATTTCGTAATTTTTCAAAACTTGGGGGAGCCATGGCCGTCTGCCCCCACTTGCGGTGATATACGACATACCAGGTCTCTGGATTCAAAATGATGCGGCCATCTTGCTTCTTACCCCACTAACCAAAGCACAT
Organism: Vaccinium macrocarpon; assembly: GCA_022606695.1. Classification (NCBI taxonomy): domain Eukaryota; kingdom Viridiplantae; phylum Streptophyta; class Magnoliopsida; order Ericales; family Ericaceae; genus Vaccinium; species Vaccinium macrocarpon. Next base: position 5,567,474 of record CM040171.1, on the reverse strand, counting down.
TTTGTGGTCTACCTAAATTAAATATGCTTTACTAAAAAATGTGTTTATTGCACAGAGAGAGAAATGTAAGAAAAAGAAAAAGGAAGAAAATGGTGAGGTCACTTGGGTCATTTTGCATGTAAAGTGAAGGCGGTAGCCGTGATCTTTAGTCCAAAAGGCCTGCATATTTCCAAATGTCAGAGAGGCCACCCACAAAAGGGCAAACCACAGGCTAGCAAAATGGACTTTGCCATACGTCTTATTGTAAAAAGGTAAATAGGCATTCTGAAAATCTAAACTGATGAGTAAATTAGTGGTCGACTAACAAAGAGGTCCAACTGATGGGCATCTTACAAATCTCAGGGATGTGAAATATTTCCTAGAACAAAAGGGATTCTGGTTCTAAGCTCGGAGGAGTTGTTTTTAACTAATCCACAATTGAAGTTTAGACCAACAAAGAAAGCAGAAACTGAATCAGAATATAAAAAACGGGAGAGAGAGAGAGAGAGAGAGAGAGAGAGAGAGAGAGAGAGAGAGAGAGAGAGAGAGAGATGCATGCACATTGAAACCCTCCGTAAAAATGAAAGAGAAAAAGTGGTAAAACAGAGATTCCATGAATTAGAAAAGTAAAAGGAAGAAGTCGTAATATACATAACTTAATTACGAGTAAAAAAGATGCAAACCTTGCTCCTTTTGGTCATCTTGTACAGATCGCACAACTGTCCCAACAATTCGCTTTAGGAAGGACCTAGCTTTTAACTTCTGCAACATAGAACTGTCAGTCAGGTACAACCGTAGAATAAGATTCAACCCGGCCTTCTTGTTGTAGAGCTTTGCAGTAATGCTCAATGTCAGGCATTCAACATACATTAGCTTTGCAAGTAGCCAAGTACATAAGTATGCGTTACTAACAGATGTTGGCGCAGAAAATCTTGTGAATATGAGTGATCTTTAGAGCATATTTTATGTCACAAACTAGACTGGTAATTATAGAAGCATACAAGTCACTAGATTGAACATGCTTCACTAGGAAACAGGAATTATAAAAAAAATTAAAAAATCATCAAGCTATTCACCACCTTATAAAATTCATACCAAAATGTATCATAAACCCATACAATAGATCCATTGACAGAAAAGCAGTACCAGCATATCACGAGCATCAACTGTAGCTTTTCCATAATGGGTTCCTTATTGTTCTAAATTCGAGGAGTCAGTCGCAAATTTTTCATAAATACATCGGTTGAAAAACAAATAGGTAAATTGCAAGATAAAATAGACAGCATTTCTTATACTATTATACACATTAGTTGATCATTATGATTAGGTACCGAGAAAAATGACTCACTTAGAGCCAAGTGAAGTCGCAATATTAGACTATGGCACTGCGGACAGAGAGTTACATTACATCACAGTAGAGGGACAGCGGCCATTAACAGTAGACTCGCATTTAACACTACTTGCAACAATAAAGCAGAAGCCATTAGATGAGATGCCTTCTTACTACCAAAAAATGTATAAGGTGAGATGCTTATTTATAGGACACAGATATATTTCTTTAGTGGCACTAATCAGAAACTTGAATCAATCCACTGGTTGGACCAACGAAAGCCATTATGTCATGCGATGGGGCACAAAATGGAATATCTGTGGAGAAATAATAGGTCACAGATAGTTCCCAATTTTTAACATTTGAAATATTTTTATATAAGGAAATGCATTTCATTGAAAAAGAAAGAGCAACTATCATGCAAATTCTTGAGATAACACAATCTAGTTTCATGTCCATTTGAGGCCTTGTTTCCCGTAAGATTTTATGGGAAATCCCATAAAATCAACTGGGAAACTAGGCCTAAAAGCACTATAAAATAGTTAACAAAGACAAAAATCAAATACCAACATTGCACACAAATTTCACAAATAACCACAGAACAAGAACAAAAAATAATGAAGTTTGAACATGTAATACATGTAGAACATTTGAACCAAACAAACTACATTCACGAAATAATTTGGCATAATGAGATAAGTTTACCTCTTCTGATCCTTGGATTCGCTCCATCTCCATTTGAGAAAGAATGATTTTCTTCTTCTTCGAAATGCATGTTTCAATTGACTGCATCAGTTGTCTTTCCAGAGCCTTAATCTCTGTTTCTTCAATTTCTCTTCCATAGTGAGATTAAAAATATATTAGAAAAAATATCTTAGAGGTAGGAAGTACCAAAATGCACAAATCAGAGAATTCACCCTATGCAATTTTTAATGCTTTAAAACTCATCTTAGAAGACGATTGGCTTCATGAGTGACTGTAATTCCATATCAGCAAAGCCATCACACAAAACTAGCATCAACTCAGGAAAGGTGTGAGTGTGACTAGTTATCCAATCACAGGCTAAACCAAATGATCACTAAACTGAAGCAATGATCTCAAGGCATTTTGAAGATAGATAACTACGTTTCTTACTATGAAGTAAATAGTCTCACCAGAATACGAACATCATAGAAGAATCTATATGTTTAGACACTGTATTAATGATTCAAATAGTCAAATGCAATAATCTTCGAATTCGAGTGCATGTGTAATTTTCTAGACATATTGATGATAATGAAACTGTGAACTTATGCATTTGCTGGCTATCCTTGCTGACTTTTCCTTGAGGCTTGATCAAGGTGACATCTAATGCGAGTGCGGTCTCTTTACTTTTCCAGGATTTTTCGTGCAAGTCTTTCAACAACAGGCTTATTGATGATCCAAATGTTTCTCATTTTCTTTCTCGTAAGTAATTTTTACAACGCGGTGTAGCCTCTTGGGGTTAACATACATGGACTCTAGCACAAAATAGGCACATGATCAATGATAAATTCAGAGAAAACAGGCCTAATTTCAATCTTTGCCCTCAGTGGTGTTTCATAGTAGGATAAATGAGGAGTCATTGGATCATCTATATTGATCACCATTCTAATGTTGGGTGTGCTTGTACAATGTGAAACATAAAAATATTAGAAGGGTGCAAATGTTTATATAACAACGCAAATTTTAATACATGTACTTCTTCCCTTAAAAGGTTGCATTTTTTGGGACAAGCATTATATAAAGGAGGGCTCCTTGACGAAACAAGCAAACAAAAGTCAATAAAAAGAAGAGTACCTATCGACACCCTGCCAATAATGGAAGAGCGCAGGTTATGTCGTACTTTGATACATGTTCTCAGCAAGGTTCTGAATATCGGGCACGGTGCCGTTTGTCATTGGTACGGTATGTACCAGTACAGGTTTGTTGCAGGGTACCGTTTTAGATTCCTCACTATATATATATATATATATATATATATATATACATATGGTAAAACATAATATAAATACCCATAACATAACCTTCGTTTACATAACTCACTGATACTGATGTAAAAAAGTAAGAAAACGTAAGTTTTTTTTTTATTATCAGACACAAAATAGGTTTAATTCCAAAAATATAAGGTCACAGTACATCCTTATACATCCAAATAACCAAATTCAATAGGAATATCTGTCGAAAGACATAAAAAGAAGGGGAGTATGCCAAACTACAGTGTGATACCTTATACGCTATTCTCATCTCCAAAAGCTATTTGTAAGTCCCACCATCTTATCAATATCTCGATTCAACATTTTTACCCACTGCCTTTGTGGAATAATGCCCAAAAACCTTCTCTCCCCTCATGAGGAAGGACAAAAAGGACACGCATATGTTCATAAGTAGAGGTGAGAATAGAGATGCAATCTTCACTGTTCTTTCTGGTTCGATCAGAGCTCAAACTCTTCGCGGGAATGTTTTGCAGAGACAAGATCCAACAATGAATCAGCTCCATAGGCGTCTTGCAGTCGATTTCTTTTCTTTCTTTTTTTATTGAACTTCCTCTTTAATTTTCCTCTGATTTCTTCTTTTTTTTCACTGCTTCGTCCCTGCCACAGGACCTCACCGGAAAAGCCTGAAACTCACCGGAACTTGACGGTAACTGCCGGAAAACTAAGCAAACGGGAATATGACCTCTAATATATACCAGTTTCTTCCTAAAATGGTAGACACCGACCGGTATGGTACTAACAACCTTGGTTCTCAGTTCCCACACAGCATGGATATATCCTCACCTCTGCGCCAATCAAATGGCCTCTATAGTCTATACTAACTAATCAAGCCAAAAAATTTAAGTTTTGCTATTTCGTAGTGATTTGCAGTGAGTTTAAGCGTCTACGATCAACTATTAAAGTTCATTTTTTTATTTTTAATTCAATAAACAAAGTAAAAATTACACAGAATGACTTGGAAAATAACTTCTTTGTTTCATCTCGCCTTGTTGAAGGTCAACAGAATCAACACCATGAAAGGGAATCATTGGAAGTGAAGCATAAGTATAAAAACCAGGGCGAAACGAAACTAACCAACTCTTATGTACAGGTAAGTTACAATTTGTTCTTACCTAATGAAGAGAGATAGATAACTGTACGGAAGATTCACAGCTCCAAAACCAGATAAGACAGCCATGACAGTCACGCCAATGACACCAATTCTGCTGACCAATTGAGGCATCGTGAAAAAACCTGAAACGGTGATAAAGAATAAAGTTATTAACCTCGAACCAATTTCTCAAGTGAAGTAGAGCTGAAGGGGAAAAGAAAAAAAAAAAGTACGTGGAAAAAACTTGTGCAGAAGAACAAGTTGGACGTGTCATAAAAAAAAATAAGAGGTCGGGCAGGAATAACATTGTATAGGGACTGAAAACCTATAAGTCAACTTGTAGATTGTTTGGTAGTTGAATCCCTTGGAGTCTAGCAACTTGGGCAAGAAGCAGTAAAAATGGAACGAGGAAGAGGGACCTTTCTTTGTTTGCACCGCAGTATATGTATATATAGACATACATTCATCTCTTTGGCACGACCCCAGACAAGCCAAAAAGTAGATTCAAACCTTTATCAGGTGAAGGCATTGGAAAATGAATGCCCATGCGCCAAAAACCATATAGAAATGCCAACAAGAATAAGATGGCACCAAGTGCAGCCCGTTCCTTTCTCACACCTGACATGAAATATAGAGTTTAGGTGAATAAAGATTGTGCCCGCTAAAGATTCGTGACTTGTTACAAGCATGGTACATCAAAATTCCCAAACAAAATATGCAGAACGGAAATAAATCTCAGACCATAAATAGAAAGAATGAGGAATAGCATAAGCAAGTAACTTACCGTTGTTGCAAAGCATTAAGTAACAGTGATAATAAGGCAACATGAAGACTAGTAAAAGAATCAAACAGAATAGATCAACCTTCCAATTCATCCATCTTGCCCTACAGCCAACAAGGAATAAGAAGCCTTCAGATCAGTATAAGTTGCACAAAGCTGGCTTATCAATCCATATACCTTCACATAGAAATGAAGTAGCATTCACACTAACCACTCTTAGAGCATCTGCCCAAGACTATCCATTCTTTCCCTTTGGCTATAATAGTGACAAAATTATCTCAAAAAAAAAAAAAAAGAGGTGCAGAAGACCAGCTAGTGGCTTGGGAAAAAAATACAATATGAACAGCTCCTCTCCCTGTGAGCAAGGCACTATTCATGCGGTAAATATTTGTCTATTATCATTTTGACTTGAAAATGGTTATTTGCTTTCGGTGCTTAATCCCACATGGGTATTTTGATATCCAGAAGAACTGCGGGTACACCAAATGTAAACCGGATTGTGAGGAATTCATCTCAAGGTCCCATACAAAAGATCTGAACTATTCAGTTTAAAATCATTTTTAAAGGTCTGTGTGAGGTTGGAATACAAAAATGATAGAGGGACAACAAAAGTCTCCAACATGGCTCCAACACACTCACATGGTGTACACCTATCATTACTGGTTGGAATATGACTGCTATAAAATATGGCCATTTGTATGGCCATTAACATATGACCCTTACAAAAAAATGATTGTTGCAAGATATGACCGTTAAAAAATATGACCGTTGAAAAAGTACAACTTTTGGAAACGAATACAAATAGTATTAAGGAAAGTTTGGAATACCGAATATGTATAAGTAGAAAAGACAGAGATTAAACAAATAATGCTTTTAGAGCATATAGTTAAAGTAGATAGTCTGGTAGTGTGAGTTTAAAAAGTTAACTAGATAAAATAGGAAAGAGGCTTTCTAGGTACATTGTTGAGTGAAATATAAAGAGGCTTGTGTGGATGCTCTTATAGTTATCCCAGAATGCAGGCCGCAATAATTCAGCAAACCTCAACCGTGAAGATTGCTGAAATTTACCAGGTATAAGTTAACTATCACTTCCAAAGCTATTATATGAAATGGGCAGCTTTCCACTCATTCCAACTTTCTTTTGAGTTGGATGCTTTAATGAAGACAAATACGCAGAATTAACATGTATTACTCGTGAGATGATTACACTACCTTGTAGTCCTCAATAATTATGCTTATCCACTATGGAACCTCAATATATAGGAAACTTCTTTTTTCAATAGACTGTACTTGACACTTCATTTAGCTCCTGTACTTGCAAGAAAGTACATCTTGCCTATGATGCCGAAAACTACAAAACCTTTGGCTGTGTTTGGTTTAGAGTTTTAGTTTAGTTTTGATGATGTAAGCATGTGTAATAAGTGGAGAGAGATAGAGATAAAAATGAGAAAAATGATGATGTCATCAAAACCAAAACTGGCTCAAAACTTGTAAACGAACATGGCCTTTATAATTTGTGAAATTTGACACTTTAAGCATCAATCGAAAAATAATGCTACTGACTCAATTCCTCTCTAAGATTATATCATTAGAAGTCTTTGAACTTTTTTTTCTTGAGTGCTGCTAGCAATCATCCAATAGGCCGACGTTTATGAACAAAATATTAACAAAAATAAAGTTGAATGAAGATTGACCGACGGAGAGAAGCCGTGCCCAGTGCGGACACAATCCCGACATTCTCAACCAAAGCGCCCAATTTGCCGAATCGGCTAATCCCATAAATTGCATAAGATATAGATGGGGAAGGAAGCCAAACCGTTTAATAATCTCCGAAAAAAATGCAAACCAATCTAAGGAACCCTAGCTACTTAGCGTCAAGAAAAACCCTAGGTGATTTTAAGTTCAATTTTGCAATATCACAACAGCATTCACTTGAAAAAACAAAATAAAAAGGAAATAGAGGATAGAGAGATTTAACTCTTTGGATAGAATGGGGATGATCTCGAACAAGACGAGCTGGAGGAGGTTACAGGAGAAGGCGAAGATGACGCTGAAGATGATCTGAACGAGTGCCCTCTTCTCTTCGTACTCTTTGTAGAGTCTTCGGTTCAAGAACCACAGTCCTGCCCATCCCAGAAGTGAAAGCGAAGCCGCCACCACCACGCACTCGTAGATCGCACGTCCCCAGCCCATATGTTTCTCCTCGTCCGCTTTCTCTCACTATCCCTACTTGTCCGACGCCGATGATCTGTTTTCGAGGTTCGTATTTCGGTGGAGCGATGCCGATGAGACGCGACACCCACGTTTATTTGCACCCAAAAAAACAAAATTTATTCATTTCTTTCCAGGCTTCCACCTTCGGTTAAGCCAAAAATATATATATTTTTTTAAAATCATTTATTCCCGTTTTTCCGTTAGGTCAAGTGGATGCAATTCAAAATAACGCCAGATTTGGCTTGTTTAAAAAAACTGATTTTTTGGTTTTCTTTCGTTTTATTCTTACTCAATTTTTTTGTATTTGTTAGTTTTTTATCGATTTGTTATATTTTCTTGACTTGTTTTGATAAGAAAAATCTAAAAAGTATAAAAAATTTAGTCAAATTTAAAGTTTTGTGAATAAAGACGGAAAAAAAAATAGGTTTCTTTTTGTTTATGTTTGGCTTTATGCAAAAAATTATTACTTTTGACCATAATTTTATATTTTTTGGATTCGTCTCGACAAGATAAATTCATAAACCACAAAATCTTGACGCAAAACTAACAAATGTAATTTTTTTAATAAAGACAAAATCAAAAAAACCAAAAAAACAAAATTTTCAGTTTAGCCAAGTCAGGCCTAAGGCCTATGATGTTAGAGAAATAAGCTGAATAGAAAGGGAAAACTAAAAAAATTTGTTTGGTTTCCAAATAGAAGGGGAAGAGAAAAACATGAGGGAGGAAAATAAAGTGAAAATTAACTACGTACTTTCCTCTTATTTTCTCTTCCATGAGTACATATTTTCCTTTCTCTCTTACATAATCAAACAAAAGAAACAAAGGTGATTTCTTTACTACTTCTTTCTCATTTATCCTTTTTTATTTTCTCTTCTTTTCCACTTTCGATAGCACAATGTCAACTCAATTATCCTAATTCGAGTGTAGTGTTTTTCTTTATGAGGGCAATGTTATTTCATAACAAGTGCAATAATATTTCGCAAGAAAAAGCAAAGTTACTATTCCCCAAAATTTTGATTTTGGTGGCACATTATCAACTCATTTGTCCACATTTGGGTGCAATGCTTTTCTTTAGGACTGCCATGTTATTTTGTAATGAGTATGTTATTTCGTAACGAGTGCAGTAATATTTCACACTGTGATTAGCGACAATACTATTCTCAAAATTAAAAGTTTGGTTTTGACAGCACATTGACAACCCAATTGTTCTCATTTTCATGCAATGTTCTTGTAAAGGATGCAAACGTGGGAGCAATGCACTTTCATCAAATAAGCAACCATTATTTTGCTAAAAATAAATCTTGATCTATATGTGATACGGCCAAACCCAACTGTCCTCGTTCAAGTGCAATAAGGTTCTCAAGCGATGACACTGTATTGCAATTGAGTTGTCAATTTTCTTGCTTTTCAACCTAGCTATGGTCTTGACCATCTCTTGAAGTGATCCTCATTCTCACCGCAACTTTAAAAAATGGCTACCAGTTTGTTTACATATAAAATTAACCAATCTAATGATTAATTGACACGTAATCGAAAGTGCCAAACGTTGGCAACTACTCGTCAATGAAGATACACTGGATTAATAAGATATAACGCACCAAATACGATGTCGTATTGCTTCTCAATTTAGAAAGGTAGTTATTGATAGTTACAAGCCATTACTAAAATAGAGATTGGCCTCGAAGCCATGATATCAACTACTGAACGCACAAGCTCCACGTGTAAACTTAAGAAACAAGGCGATTGGTGGTTAGAACACGTGGAATACTTCTGGAAAGCAGTTATTTCCTTAAACACGTTATCATTTGAGTTTGTTAAGCCAACGTGCAGATTTAAAGCTTCTAGGAGAAGGGAGAATTCAAATTCAGACGTGGAAGGAAAATAACTGCCCACTATCAGAGTGGATGTTGGAATTCGAAGCAAGCTAGATTCAAATCCATGGAGCGGAAAGTTTGAACTACAAGCAACGTCTATAAATAGAAGAAATTGAAGAGTGAAAAGCCCGGACAAATCTTCAACAAACAGCTATCAAAAAACTGATGCTTGGTTTGTTCATTGGCAAAGTAGTTTAGGATTTCGAACTCAGTTCGAAGTAGTTTAGGATCTCGAACACAGTTCGAAGTAGATTAGGATTTAGACTAGGATTTATCTCGATTGTTCTTGTAACAATCACCCCTATCCCGGTTGTTCTTGCAACAATCACCTGTTCGAAGTTCTGTTACTCTGTATTTGAAGTTGGAGACAATTTCGAAGTAAGTTTATCTTTGATTTATTAATCGAAGTGTCTTGTTTCTTTATTGTTCTTTAATTTCCTAAGTTTATTGGTTTGCATTTCTTCACTTATTAAGAAAAATCCTCTTATTTGAGGTAATTGAACCAACAAAACACAATCGCCTGATTAGGTTTGGTTTTCCAAAGTTAATCTGAGGGAGGAGATTGAAACTCTCTCTGACACGCTTGCACACAATTATTTTTCATTGCAAAGAAGTAAAAAGAACCAAATACATCTTTTTTGGCACGCCCGGTGGGACACCAGAAAGTGTTAAATGGCTCCAAAACTTAGGAAGCAAGTGGATGATTTCTCGACCGCCAAACGCCTTGTAAGATGAGAACAATGGTAATTCTAAAGAGAATGAACAAATCGAAGGCCTTCAAGTTGGACCAGAGATTTGTGTTGGTCAAGACTTAAATATGGGAATTGGCCAGGTTTCTCGAATGAATACTAGGAAAAACAAAACTGTGCAAGGTGATGACCCAAAGAATCCAGAAATTGGAGGGAATGTGTCATCCAACCACTTTATTGAAATGATTGCTACGTTTAAAGAATTGGCTCAGACTCAAAAGCTTCTATTACAAAAATTGGAAGAGCAATCAGGGCTTAAAAGTGATCCTTTGCCTTCACTTGAGAAGGATAAAGGAGAGGCTAGCACAAGCAAATTCAGGTCAAGACCTGGAAAGGAGCCTATAAATGTATAAGACATACCAGAATCTTGGTATGAGCCTACAAAAAATTATGATTATCAAATCCCTAAACCTAAGAAAGTGTCCAAGCAGAACACTAATGTCTCATTCGAACCTAACTATGATGGTGTACATGAGGAGAAAGGTTTCAGGAATTATGATTATGGATTTGATGAATATATGTATACTCCTAGAAATCATATTAATGAAAAGGGTAGGACTAGTGCAAAAAGGCCTAATCCAGAGGTTGGAATTCCTAAGTATTCAGGGATACCAGAAATGGGAAAGGTACATTCGAACTATCTGTACGAACCTTTTGTGAAGCAGGAAGGAGGTTTCAAGCAACCTAGGTCTTTTGATGATCCTTATCAGAGGATTCCAGAAGACCACATGCCTAGAAATGTCACTTGGGAACCACCTGTTAGTTCAAGAGTACCTTTGGAGGAACATCCAACCCTTCGAGATGAAATATTGGGTTTGATGCAAGAAGTTTATGGACCTTTGAACCGGGGGTACAAACTCAAATTTATAGAAAACCCTATCCAGAATGGATAGATAAACAGTTCGAAGTCCCTAGGGGGTTTAAAATCTCATATTTCACTTTGTTCCATGGAGATGGAAAACAATCCACAACTGAACATATTGTTAGATTCACTGCTTAGTGTAGGGAACTAGGCAATAATGGGTTCATTAAGTTGAAATTATTTTCTAATTCTTTAACAGGGACGGCCTTCGAATGGTATTCTAACTTGACACCGTGAGTCGGCCCAAATTGGCAAAGGATGGAAGAATTATTTCATGCACAATTCTATCAAACCGAGCCCGAGGTTACTATGGTCGATTTAGCAAGATTAAAAGAGGCCCGATGAGAAGGTCGCGCCAATTTATTGCTAGGTTCAAAAGGGCCAGAAATAAGTGTAAACTTCAATTACTAGAGGTTGAGTTCGTAAGAATAGCACAAGATGGCTTAAGTAGAGAACTTAGGAAGAAGTTCGATTCTACTGAATTTAGAGATTTGGTTGATTTAACTTACAAAGCATCAAGATATGAGTCTTTGTTAGAAGAGGATGTTGATAGAAATAATTCTTCTTATTCAACCTATTACAAAGAACCCATTTATGAGATTGATGCTGCTGAAATTGTTGAGCATGAACCTTGTGTGTGTGACTATCTAGTTCGAAAGGATTCTTCTATACTACCAAGAACTAACAAAAAAGCTTAGTAAGGTTTATTCATTTGATATTTCAAAGGCGGGATGAAATTTTTGATTACCTTTTGAAGAAAAAGTTTATCAAACTTCCGAAAATGTTAAACTTCCAACTTTGGAAGAAACAAAAGGGAAAAGTTATTGCAAATGGCATGCTTTTGACTCATTCCACTAAAAATTGTAATGTTTTCCGTGATAGGATTCAGGAGCGATCAAGAAAGGAAGGATCATGTTTCCACAAAAGGCTATGGAATTGATATTGATCCATTTCCAAAAATTGAAGAAAGTTGACTACCAACACTAATGTGCCAACATCTCCGCTAAAAACTGCCAAAGAAATGTGGCGTAACAAGCGGGGTGCAAGTGGAAATGAACTCGGTCTGCGGTTTTAGCAAAGGAAAGTCAAAAGTTGGCCAACCTCGGAAATAGTGATGGAAAGACCTACCGCCAAAAATATTTCACCAGAAGTTCTTCTAGCAAGGGCTTTAAGCAGGCCCCCATCTTCCCATGCTCGAGGCATCCTTTTTTGGAATGTTTGTGCATGGAATGCAAAAGGCCAACTATTTGATCTTCAAGGATTTGGATAGGACAGGGGTTGATTTCTTTCCAAAGAGGATGGAAAAGAAAACCTTGGATCAAAACAATGTTAAGGCCTGGATTAATCCAAATCATGGAAGGAATTAGAGGCCTTGGTCCGCTTTCAAAGAGAAATGTACCTTCTAGTCTGGGGTCCCCCACCAAATTTCAAGAGGGATTATCCTCCTTCAAGAAGGTTAACTTCGCGGAAGGCCCCAATGGGCCAAAGAAATGGAGGAGAAGAAGAGCAATTTACTTTGGTGAAGGGGGTTCCTAATTGGTTTCTGAAAAAGATTAAACCAGAACTTTTTCAAGAATGTAGAACCTCTGCTAAAATAGGAAACAAAATGGTTAAAACTCCCAGTGCTCCTACTGGTCAATGGGTAGTTATTAAAGATCCAAAGACCAAGGCACCTCAAATGATTCCTATGTTGACAAGAACACAGAAAAGGAAGTTGTAAAGGAGGTATACTAACTTCCAAATGGAAGAATATGCTTCCAAGGAGAAACCTAATGGGGGTGATGAGTTCAACCCAAGGTTTAATAGACTTCGAAGAGAGGATTCTGAGGAATCTCTTCGAAGGGGATTTTTCAATCGTAAAAGAGAAACTCGAAAAATTGGTCGCAAGGATGGGATGTGGAGTACCTCAGGACAATCCAACTTCTCCAAATTCCTTGGCAAGCTATCAATCTGGCTTGTTAGAAGCCATGATAGTGGAACAGGAAGAAGGAGGGGAAACAAATTCGTCTCCTGTTGGAAGATTTTTCCCTGTGGAAACTTCTGTAGCAGAGTTTACAGAGAAAATGAACGCAGCAGAAGTTGGATCAGGGCTACCAATGCAGGGAAAAAGTATCATTCAATTTGGGACTCTACCTGAAGTCCAGATTAATATGGTAACTCCTTCATTTATTAACTTTGGACCTTTCGGACCAGATTGTTCACCAGTTTGAAGGGCATTACAACCAACAGTTGCTTATATGGAGGTTATTGATGTTTCAAGTGATGAAGAATATAATCTCACTTATGATAATGGTTGGAATGACAGCTGGGGAGCTTTGATTTCCAAAATTCAAAAGGAAGAAGAGGAGGAGGATTTCATGATTATGGTAAACACAGCAGAAGAACCAGAAGTAACCTCCAAAGAGAAGGCAATCTTCATTCCAGAAACAGAAAATGACTCTTAAGTATCCTTTGATTGTTGATTTGGATTGTGCTGATCTTTCTTATCCTTTCAAATCACCTTCGAATGACATGAGGCACCATTTAAAACCATTATACATATCCGCTTTGTTTGATGGCATTTCGCTAAAATGTAATTTTGGTTGATAATGGTGCAAAGAAGGAACATTTTGCCTTCTAGGACTCAAGAAGTTGGGAAAAGAAAAGGTTTGACCGATCCCAACAAGCACATCCATTCTTTGGGTTCATCGGTGAAAGTAAGAATCCCAAAGGAATTGTTTCTATACTGAAAAGTTGGCCAAGTAGAAACCGATACACTTTCTTTGTGGTGGACACTTTTACAAGTAAGTATAATGCTTTACTTGGTAGGGATTGATTCATGTCAATGGTCGATTCCATCCTCAATGCTCCAAGCCCCGACATGATTGTGAAATATAAAAATGGGAAAGAAGTGAGGGTCAAGAGGTGAAAGCAGACTCCACACCCCTTCAAGATTTCAAAGAAATTGTGCAGAGGCAGAGATGTATAAGTTCGAAATCATCCCTCCGAAAGTGAATTGCACAAACCGCCACCCTCCATCCAATGTGTTGGAAATAGGAGAATTGGCAGTAACCAAATCCAAACTCAAACAAGCAGCTTGATTATGAATCGCATAATCCACTGTGATGAAGCCGCTTGATGTGAGTCCAAGACAGAGTTCAAGAGGCCAAATCTTTGGCCTTAGTTAAGTTTATGGCTCTTGAAATAGAAAGCGTAGATTATAAGAAACAAATGATTGGGAGGAATTGTTGGTCGAGAAATCCGACCGGGGTTGAAGTCACTTGAGTTCAAGAGGCCTTTATAGGTCATGTCAATCTCAAGATCCCGTGGGAAGAAGTAGAATTGGGAGAAGGAATTGTTCCAAACACCGCATAAATCAATAAAGGGGCTTGATATCGCTTCGAAGGCCAAGTTGATCGCAGCAGCTTTAAAGAGAACAAAGAATGCTTTGCTTGGAGTTATAAAGAACTAACAGTGTTTGAGTAGAAATTTGGTTGAACATAGATTACCTATCAAACCTAATTGCAAGCCTTTCAAACAACTTCCAAGAAAAATGTCTCCTGAAACCATTTTCTTGGTTAAAAAGGAAGTTCAAAATCTTTTGAATGCTGGTTTTATTAGAACTGCAAGATATGTAGAATGGCTTTCAAATATTGTTCCTGTTGTCAAGAAAAATGGGAAAATTAGGGTGTGCATTGATTTTAGAAACTTGAACACTATAACCCCTAAAGATGAGTACACAATGCCCGTAGTAGACATCTTTGTGGATAGTTCTAAGCAGCCACAAAATCATGTCTATTATGGATGGACATTCAGTGGTACAATCGATTTGCATAGCCGAGGAAGATGTTCATAAGACTGCGTTTAGAGCCCATGGCAACCTTGGAACCTTTGAGTGGGTCAAGATGCGTTTTGGGCTTAAGAATGCTGGTGCTACTTATCAAAGAGCTATGAACACTATCTTTCATGAAATAATAGGGGGTTTTCTAGAATGCTACATAGATGACATAATTGTCAAGTCAGGATCTATTGATGATCATGTAGAACACCGAAAATAGCTTTTTCAAAAGATGAAGCATTATCAACCAAAGTTCAATCCTCGCTAAATGTGCTTTTGGAGTAATGGCAAGTAACTTTTTGGGATATCTAGTTCATAGCAAAGGTATTCAAGTTGATAAAAATAAAGCTAAAGCTATTATTGAAGCAAAACCTCCCTCAAACAAGAAAGAACTACAGAAATTTCTTGGTCAATTGAATTTTCTTCAAGATTTATATCTAATATCTGCAGTGGAAAAACTAAAGTTTTTTCTTCTCTATGAAACCGGAAGGATGGAGAGGACTTGAATGGACAAAGGAGCATGATGATGCTTTCAAGGCCATCAAGGAGTAGACTGATCAATCCACCGGTTCTTGTCCCACCTAGGGGGGGAGAGCCGGTTAAACTATATTTAGAAAGAAACCATGACTCAATAGGAGTTTTATTGGCTCAAGACAATGAGGAAGTGGAAGGAACAAGCTATCTATTATCTAAGTAGATTTCTTAATGATTGTGAAATTAGATATTCTACAGTAGAAAAGTTATGCTTAACTTTGTTCTTTGCTTCGAAGAAACTCAGGTACTATATGATGCCTAGAGTAACTTATGTAATTTCTCGTGACCGATGTTATGAAGTATATGTTGTCCCAACCTCACTTTCAAGTGGTAGAATTGGGAAGTAGATTGTATCCTTAATTGAATTTAGTCTAGAATATATTCCTCAAAAATCAGTCAAAGGGCAAGCTCTGGCTAACTTTTTGGCTGATCACCCAAATGAAATTGAAACTCCTGAGATAGCAGAGGTTAATGCAATAATAGTCAAACCATGGAAAATGTGGTTCGATGGTTCGAAAACATCTCGGATAATTTTGGAATTGAGTTGTTTTGGAATCTCCTCAAGGTTTGAAGACCAAGTTTGGATTTCGAATAAATGAAGGGGAATGTACTAATAATCAAGCAGAATATGAAGCTCTAATCACTGGTTTAGAACTCTTGCTTACTTTGAAAGTTGATATAGCAGAAGTGTTTGGAGATTCTCAGTTGATTATAAACCAAGTAAATGGAGAATTTGGTTGCCACAGTGTTGGTTTAAAACTGTACCATGAACATGTGAAGTCGTTAATTCAGCAATTTCACATGATTTCTTTTACATATGTTCCAAGGTTCCTCAATGAAGAAGTTGATGCATTGGCTCAAAGAGCATCAGCATTCAAGTTTATCCCGGATGACAGTAGAGAGTTTTGTCAATTAACTCTAAGAAAATATTTGCCAATGCTTAAAGACAGAAACATGAACTTCGAAGTATGTGAGATCACTTCTTCTCCTAGTTCAAATGACTGGAGGCAGTCATTAATTGACTATTTAACAAGACCTGATGCCAAAACAGATAGAGCAACAAGGCTAAGATCTGTCAACTACATCATGTATAATGGGGAACTGTTTAAGAGAGGAGCAGATGGATTGCTGCTTAAGTGTTTAAACAAAGTTGATGCTTTTAGGGTTATGGCAGAAGTTCATGAAGGTATCTGTGGAGCTCATCAAACAGGAATCAAGATGAGATGGTTGATTCGAAGGTATGAATATTACTAGCCTACTATCTTAAAGGATTGCATTGACTATGCAAAAGGGTGTGAAGCTTGTCAAAAGACGGGACCTCTTAAAAATTGCGACCACCTGAATTGCAATTATGTAGTTAAACCTTGGCCATTTAGGGGTTGGGCAATGGATATGATTGGTATGATTTACCATCCATCTAGAAATGGGGATAAATTTATACTAGTTGCTACTGATTATTTCACCAAATGGGTGGAGGCTCAAGCCTTTGAAAGTGTCTCTCAAGAGCAAGTAATTGAATTCATTAAGAATATCATCTATAGGTTTGGATTTTAAACTATAATGATAGATAATGGATCCATTTTTTGAAGGTAGAAGCGGTGAAAGCTTTTGCGGACCTCTCATGGGGTGTACTTGATTAACTCTACACCATATTATGCTCAATCAAATGGAAATTTGAATCAACCAACAAGATAATCAAAAGAGGCATTCAAAGAATGGTTGATAGGAACCCAGAAGAGTGGCCAAATTTGCTATTAAATGTGTTATGGGCGTATCGAACCACTAAAAGAACCAGTACTGGAGCTACTCCTTTTGCTCTAACTTGTGGGCATGATGCTGTGTTAACAATGGAGATAGTGGTGAAGTCACAAAGAGTCGCTTCCCAGAATGAACTGGATATTGGAGCATACCACCAAGCAATGCATATGGAGCTCGAAGGGATAGATGAAGAAATAATTTAAGCTTTAAATCAGATCTTGGTGCAAAAATTAAGAGTAGCCAGAAGTTACAATAAGAAAGTGGTTGTTCGAAGCTTTGATAGAGGGAACCTAGTATGGAAAGTAGTGTTGCCTATCAAAGAAAGAAAGTAAGGACTTGGGAAATGGGCTCCAAACTGGGAGGGACCTTTTCAAATTCATAGAGTCCTTAAAAAAGGGGCATATCATTTAAAAGATTTGAATGGTTATGTCCATAGAAGAAAGATTAATGAGAGATATTTAAAGGCCTACGTCCCGACTATATGGTAGTCCTTTAATAGAAGATAAAAACTATAAAGTAGTTCATCTCTCATTGCCTGTGCTGACCAAGGTAAACATTAAGTACAAGCAGATTTGTGTTGGTTGGAACCCATAGTCCGAACAATGAGATTAACATTCCAAGCAAATGAACAGCTATGAGATTGGAAAACAAGAATATTTCATTGATTAATTCATAAGCTGTACAATTGTGTCTGTTAAGCTAGCCAATACAGAAGCACCCTTACTACAAACAAATTCATACACATCTCTTAGATCAGTTATTTTTTGCAGTTGATTCTTAAGTTCCCTTATGGTCTCAACTGTTGAAGAAGCCTTGCCCATGTAAGTTTGCATGTGGGAAGTAGTTTGAGCAATCTCCCCTTTGACTGCGAGTAAAGCCTCTTCAAGTCGAGCCTCTTCTTCTTTCAACTGATGTAGCTTAGCAACATCTTGATCGTAGGAGGAAATTACGTACCAGGCTTCATCCCTTCAGATCAAGTTGGCCAAAGATGCCTTCCAACTCTGTCTTTGAAGATGCCTCTCTTGGACTTCATAGAGTTGAAGGGCTTTTACTTGGAATTCAGAAGCCTTGGTCAAAAGTTGTGCATGTAGCTCTTGAGAGGTAGGCTTTAAAACCCAAGCAGCTTGACAGCAAATGCTCAAATACATCTTCAAATCCCCTTCAGCAATGGTCTCAAAGTTTAATTTTGAGAACTGTTGGAGAATCTCCCTCAACTCCTGAATCTCTTCTGGTAAGAAGGTAGGCTTGACCAACTCAGATGCAGATGGGCCTTGTTCAACCTTGAGTTGGATGATAGGAGATTCTGGAGAAGGGATTGGAGCTTTGGGATTAGTGATTCTATTACAGAAATCACTCACTTTTTGATTGAACTGTTCCAGGGGAAGAGAATCACCAACAATGGTGCTAGCAGAAGCACCAGTTTCCTGTCAAAAGAGTGCATAAGCATAATTAGGCTTAAATCTTCGAAGTAAGATATGACTAATGCAGGCATGAACATAATGAACCAAATTACCTCAATTGGATGATGAATTTGTTCAGTAGGCATATTGGCATCTAAAAGTGGATCAGGAATAGTTTGTCCAACTATAGCCTCAGCTTGCTCAGTAATGATCCTTGCGATAGGACTTGCCTCTGTGGATATTCTGATATGCTCACTTCGAATGCTTTCCGAAGCCAAAGCTCTTGCAACAATGTTGATAATAGGGGGAGACATATCTTGCACTAAAGCTTGTGCTTTAGGAGATTCTTCTGTATGCCCAGATGACTCCACAAAGGCCTTCGAAGTCTTGATAGACTTAGGTTGTGACTTCTTCTCTGAAAGCATATCCTTCATTAAAACAAGAAATGCAAGAATAAATCTAAAGGGCTTGGATAAGATTGGGTTTGTAATAACTCACCTTTTACAAATTGGCCTATAGTGATATCCCTTGTATCTTCTTCTTCTGACTCTTCACTTAACATTATCCTTCTTCGTTTCGAAGCTTTGTAAACCTTAGCAAATTTAGCCTTTTCTTGGCTAGATCCTTCTTTCGATATTAAAGTTTCTTGGTCCTTCTTAGCTTTTGAAATGATAAAAGGAACTACTGATTAGTTATGTGAAAAATCAGAAAGTTACTAAGAACGGATAAGAGAATTACTGGAATTCGAACCTGACGAAGTAGGGGTTTGTGCAATTCTTGTTTCTTTCCTCATCCTCTTCTTAGATACAGACTCTGTATGTTGAATTTTGAAGTAAGAAAATAGAAAGGATTTGAAAGTATAATTAATACTCAGAATCATAAAAAATTACCTGATGGAGAAGAAGAAGGGGTTCTTTGTTGTTGAGACCTGGTCACTCTTTGTGGAACAGACTGGAGTGGTTTAACATGTAGAGCTACATGTACCAAAGCAGAAGAGTGTACATCTGGTGTTGCTTCTCTTGGAACTGATTGAGGCTCATCTCTCCTGTCAGGACCGAATTCATCATCTGACATAGATAAGGAACTGGATCGTGCTTCACCAACAGAACAACCAATGTGGTTTGCGAAACCTTGAGCTGTGTGGGATTGGTGGTACAGTTTGAGAAGATTATGCCACCAGCTGGCAAATTTAATGAATATTGGACTATCCATGGTGAATTGGCAAGGTTTAAAGTTTGCCCTGGATCTTCTAAACTCCACATTAAGACGTGAGATCAGGTTCTTGTCAACCTTCTTTCTAACATATAGAGGTACATTAGCCTCTCCAGGGTAAGGACATGGGATGGCTTGTACCATGCCAAATTGTCTTGCAAACTGGGCAGGACAATAAGTCTCAGCGTGGGTTTACTTGCAGCCACCAACAATCCCACCTATAAATATCTCTCTTGAAAGAAGAATACTTTCCCAAGCAGCAGCAAAAGTTTTGGCACCTCTGTTCTCCATTATATCTTTTATCCAGGTAGGCCCAATGCTCCAATCAACAGAAGGAAAGAATTCTGATTCTTCCTTATCCTCTTTCATGTCATGGAAATACTGAAGATATTCAACCAAAGTCAAGGGTTTCGAAGCCATGACTCTGAATTTATCCCCATAAACATTAATAGGTTCTGAAATAGCAACTTTGAATATTGGAAAATATGCCAGAATCCACAGTTGTAAGAACCAAAGAGGGCCCCCTATGTTGAACATAAGTGGTTTCGATTGGCTGTCAGATCCTATTTTATAAACGTATCCCAAGAAGTGTGAAGCCAAATCAAACTTCTGACCCTGAGAAAGACAATATGCCAAAGGGGCAAATTCAAGCATAATCTTCTTACCACTATGACAGAAGATCATTTTACAGAAGGTGTACAGAAGATATGCAAAAAACTCCCTATCAAATATTCTATCTTCGAATTTGGCCTCATTTCTAAGAAAGCTTCCATATGAGGCGTGTGAGCCTGAGCTTTTCATGACTGCCAAAGGCAGGACATCGATGGATTTGGAAATATCAACCATTGGACCAAATGGGGGAAGTCCAGTGACACGTCTAAAACTGTGGGAGCCATCATACCGCAGTTAAATCGGAAATAATTAAATGACGAATCCCAAAAGGCTAGGGCAGCGTGTATGAGTGCAGGGTTTTGTGGAATACCATTTGAAGCGAGGCGATAATGTGCCGTGAGTCCAATCTCCTCCAAATCAGTCCTCTTATACTTCGAAATATGATCAGTCCATTCACCCCAATCATTATCCTGAACTGGCCAGCATACAAAGTTTCTTGTAGGCCAATCTGTAAAGTTTAACTCTTGATCCTTTATAAGCCTACCTTCATCTAAGATAGGGTAGCATGATGTAAACTTGAGAGGAAGATCGAAGAATGCAGGCCCTAGAATATGAGTAGTAGTTCTATCGGGATTCGTTATGAAGACTTGATTATTCAAATCACTACGTGAGTTTGACATTTCTTCCTCAACGTATCTTCGAAGAACGAGTGAGGAGGTACCCATTTGGATAGCGCTTTCAGAAGCCATGGATGCAGGGTTGAGAGAGAGAGAGAGGGAGAACGAAGTGTTTGAAAGTTTGAAGGCGTAATGAAAACGTTCCAAGCCCTAGATTTTATACGTTACGAGAAAGCGGTGCAGCGTTTCGGGCCAAATATCCGTTTTAAAGTTATTGGGCCTATGATTATTTTTCGGCCCACGATTGGTTTCAACTTTTGGTTGATAATTATTTTTAAATCATAAATCATTTCATGCTTCGAACCACTTTTTGGTTTATTCTCATGAAATGTATTTTAACAATTTATGCTTGAAAGTTCAAACTGGTTTAAAGCATAATTAGGTGCTTCGAAAAGCATTTAAAAGTGTATAGCAAACCATAGAAAGAACTAATATTTCATAAAACTTCAGATATAAGGAAAGTACATGCTATAAAATCCTATTACACGAAGGAAACTAAGCATCTACTGGTGGTGAAGCAGCTGTTGGAGTAGGGATAATTTGGAAATAATGAGGAAAGCTCCAAGTCACTAAGGCATGGAATCTTGTCCAAGTAAAACTGAAAAACTATTTTTCCATCATTCTAGCCTTGTTTTCTTCGTCAATTTTGAGCTTCTTCTCAATCAATGGCCTGATTTTCAAAACCAGAATCTTGGCTTTGACTTCGAATTTGGCCAATTTGAGAGTATTTCTTTTCATGTGACTTTTTAACCTCCTTCGAAGCCTCTTAGAAACATTGGTATGCTTCAAAGGAATACTTTCGTGTTTTCCACCTTTTATGAAGTTTGGAGATCTGATCATGAAGCACTTCGTAATCATGAAGGTCTTGATTAAACCCAAATGAAGCAGTGTTATTCTTCATCCACATTCGAAGCAGAGGAAGCTGACTCAGAAAAGAGTGAAAGAAAGGGCTAGTTTGAATACTACATTGGAGAGCTTCGCAAGCCCATAAAAAGTTCTTAAAAGGTATGTCCTCTTTAAGAATACCTACATCCAAAAAAGCAAAAACAGCCAATAGCTCTTTAGCTTTGAGGGAATCAGAATGAGGATAAAGAGAATAAGAAAGGTTAGCATGATAAGGAGTAGGGTCGAACTTGATATTCTTTAACTCTTCGAACCAATCCGTATTCTCGGGAAGTTCTCGAAGGGAAAGATTGGCAGGATCAATGAAGTTACCTTCGAAATGAGGCATTCGAACCTCGTGTAACCAGTATATAAATTGAGTACTGGCTTTCTGCTTAAGCTCTCCATATCCAAAGAAAACCTCGACCTTTCATCCTCATGGACTTTAAAAAGCGGGGAGTTAAACGGTGGTAAATGAGGTCATCAGCAAGCAAAGATTATGTTGGGATCTTGTCTGATGAAAGGGGATAAGTATTTGCTCATAGCTAATGAGCGATAGTGGCTCCAGCCTTTATAGCCAGCAGGGTCATCCATTCTTACCACCACTATCTCAGATGGTAAACCCCATAGAAAGGGTTTATGAGCAGGAGGAGATAGAGGATCCCATGGGTCAATAGGCTCAGAAGTTTCTACTTGAGCAACTGTATAAGATTGATCCCTTCGAATCTCACCAACAATTGGTGTCACAATATTTCTAGTGTCAGCAGAAATTGGGTCATTAAGAGCCAAGTTTTCGAAGGCATTTTGAGTGTTAGAAAAATATCAGCCATGGTTGAATTCGGACGAATATCGGTTTATAAATTGGCAATTGATTTTTACCAGTGATTAAGTCTTTTTATAAGCAAAATTCTAGTTTAAAAACGATTCGAATTCTGACAAATGGAGAACGTGGGTGTTAACTGCCCACTATCCATGAATCTCTCATAAGAACGAAGAGATTTATTGATAACTGCATCGTGGGATGTGTTTGAAACTGCCAATAACTTATACTTTTGAAGCTTACAGGAATTCGAAGCGACAGAAGACACAATAACACTTATTCAAATCCTTTGAACAAAGATGTTAATGTGGGGGTATGTTTACATATAAAATTAACCAATCCAATGATTAATTGACACGTAATCGAAAGTGCCAAACGTTGGCAACTACTCATCAATGAAGACACACTGGATTAATAAGATATAACACACCAAATACGATGTCGTATTGCTTCTCAATTTAGAAAGGTAGTTATTGACAGTTACAAGCCATTACTAAAATAGAGATTGGCCTTGAAGCCATGATATCAACTGCTGAACGCACAAGCTCCACGTGTAAACTTAAGAAACAAGGCGATTGGCAGTTAGAACACGTGGAATACTTCTGGAAAGCAGTTATTTCCTTAAACACGTTATCATTTGAGTTTGTTAAGCCAACGCGGTAGATTTAAAGCTTCTAGAGTAGAAGGAGAATTCAAATTCAGACGTGGAAGGAAAATAACTGCCAACTATCAGAGTGGAGGTTGGAGTTCGAAGCAAGCTAGATTCAAATCCATGGAGCGGGAAGTTTGAACTACAAGCAACGTCTATAAATAGAAGAAATTGAAGAGTGAAAAGCCCGGACAAATCTTCAACAAACAGCTATCAAAAAACTGATGCTTGGTTTGTTCATTGGCAAAGTAGTTTAGGATTTCGAACTCAGTTCGAAGTAGTTTAGGATCTCGAACACAGTTCGAAGTAGATTAGGATTTAGACTAGGATTTATCTCGATTGTTCTTGTAACAATCACCCCTATCCCGGTTGTTCTTGCAACAATCACCTGTTCGAAGTTCTGTTACTCTGTATTTGAAGTTGGAGACAATTTCGAAGTAAGTTTATCTTTGATTTATTAATCGAAGTGTCTTGTTTCTTTATTGTTCTTTAATTTCCTAAGTTTATTGGTTTGCATTTCTTCACTTATTAAGAAAAATCCTCTTATTTGAGGTAATTGAACCAACAAAACACAATCGCCTGATTAGGTTTGGTTTTCCAAAGTTAATCTGAGGGAGGAGATTGAAACTCTCTCTGGCACGCCCGCACACAATTATTTTCCATTGCAAATAAGTAAAAAGAACCAAACACAGTCCTATCCCTGAAGGGAAAGTATAATTGTACTTACCATCAATAAAGAAGAAAGATGAGGGTTGACGGATAACATTTCATTTCCTATTTTACAGGTTTAGCCATTTGCCTTATACGAAGGAAGAGATTGGGTTAAGAGCGTTTACAATATGTGTTTTTTCCCCTGTATTTGTTCGATGAGAGTCTTGTATTATATTAGTTAGCTAGGGAGCTCTAGTCCAAGTAAGCTAGGATGTCGTTGTAGGGGTATGATCTGGTAGCAACTATCCTTATGTTTTCCTGTGCCCAGATGTTCACCTTTCTAAGTCAAATAATGGTGACTCACTGAAGACTGTATCTAAGGACCTATGTTTTCTATAAATTCTTTCAAAAATAACATTGGGGAAATGTGTGAAATGTTATAAAGTGTGATATGGGGTCAATATCAGTTGGTGATTGCATTTTGGGTGTCTTTAAAACACCTTAGAAACTTAAGGGGTGTAAGTGCACATATGAGGGTGTATATATGTAATGTATAACTGATTTTTTTTGTCCAAAATACACTCCCCCCTCTTTTAAAAAAACCAGGCGTCTCCCTCCTCTTCTCCCTCCTTTCAAGCTTCTTCAAAACCCTCCACAAAATTCACCTTCCACACTCAAATACTTCAACATCCAACCAAAGATTCATCTTCTACATGTGATTTAGACTCCGGAACTCCGTGGTTTTGCTTGGAGCTAACATTTTCGGTTGAGGAGCTTCAAGGGCAAGAGTTTTCCATTTTCTATCCATTCAAGTTCAATCTTTGAGGTAGGAAACAATCTTCTACCTCCTCTAAGTGTATATTGGTTAAATGATTGCATTATTTGTGTTCTTGCTCCCTAAACTCTTGTTAAACTTGATTATCTCCATGGAATTGACTTTGGATCATGAATGAGTTTGGATTTTGTGTATTTGATTGATAAATCCATGAATTGGTTGTTGATATATCTCTCTTCTATAGTTATTTGTTGTTTGAAACCTTATTTTTGGCTTAGGTTGAAACCCCTTCCATTTTGGAAAAATCTGCAAATTTTGCTCGCAACGGTCTTTGTATCGATACCCGCTTTCAGGGATATTGATACCCAGCGTTCTATTCAGTTTTTTGTGATCTGGTATCGATACAACTTTCATGGGTATCGATACCCAACTATCTGTAAGGCAGATTTTTTACCCAACTTTGTGGGCATGCCCCGGTTTCGTCCGAACTCCGTTTGAGACGATTCTTGAACCGTTGGAAAGCTTTATAAGTCTTCTTTCAAACCCAATTGGTCTCATATTCATAGCCTTTGTATTTTGAGAGAAATGTGTTTTTTTCCTATCAAGGTGTTGAATTTTCTCGAGGTTCATAACTCCATTTTAATGTTTTTTAGTTCCAGCCCTTCACTGGTCTTTCCGAAGTTTCTCAAATTGACTTCTAAGCTTTGGTAGCCTATCGTGGTATGAATGATGTTTTGTCACGATCTCTCACATTATTTGACACGTATTAACTTTGCCACAACCGACACACTACGAGCTTTCAAACTAAATGAATTACGTAGATGTTTTTTGACACTTGATTGTCTAATAAACTTTTGAAAATGATGATTTGCTTATTCTAGGGCCACTATTTGGTGCATCCCTAGCCATGGGTGTTCGGAGCCCACGAAATCCGACAGGGGTGTTCAAAGCCCACGGAATCCGGTAGAGGGATTCATTCCCTATTTAAATAAGTGGTTATTTGTGAAGAGGTGTAAAATGAAATGTTTTATGAAAATGACTATGTTTTGAAATGATTGGACCTACGACCTGAAAGGTAACGTTTTTTGAGAAAATCTATGGACACTTGGGTTTGATTCGATCTTTGGGGCATATATTGGATATTCTCTCATCAATTCGATCTATGTTGGTCTATTTTAGTTTATTCATTCGTGTGTATCCCATCTCCACGTGCGTGTTTCATGTTTTATACCCTTAGCCCTAGTAGAAAAGTTCCTTACTGGGCTAGTGAGCTCAACCTATCATTTTCAGGTACTCGGCAAGGCACGTGATTGGAATGCTTGACGTGTGGACGCATATCATGAATTATTTTATCCTCTCTATCGTTAATATATTTTGAGAGATAGTCTTGTAACTTTAATTATTTCAATCTTTTGACAAAACTTGGTTTATGTAATAACTCTTAGCTATTAATTACTTATGCATGGGTACGAGTACGTCTTGTAGAAACCTGGTGTACTTTGACTTTGACCTTTCAACGGTGAAATGTATGGCTTTTTATTTATCCTACGTGGATTTTATTGGTATTTGGTTTATTAAATTTGATGACGTGACACTGTAGCTTTGTAACATGTTGACGAAGACCTATTGACTGAGGTTCAGTCAGCAGAAGGGATTACTTTGTCTCCTTGAAAGAATAATAGCCTCACTCTCTAGCCGACTGTTCCCTGTTGATCATATAACCGGGAGATAACGTGTCACATTAGAGGTAAATGATCATAACAAATAGAAGCTCAAGACCACAACCTAGTTCACTTGCTAAGTCTTTTTCCATCAATGTCTATATGGTTAAATCACCCAACCAATAAAAAGAAGAAAATGTGATCAATTCCTATTGAAAGCCCTTAGAATCAATATCAATAGTCCCTTGGACTCGGAAAGTGATAGCAAAAATGGATAACACAGTAGCATATCCATAGCTGCCACCATCGGAACCAATGAAGCAAATGATTGACCCATCATATCATGCGAATAAACAGAAAAATATGAAGATGTTCAAATTCACGTCTCATAAGATCTCGAAGAATGCCTGTTGCGGGAGATTCAATTTGCCCAGATGAAGAATCTTTAACAGGGAGTTCCCTATAGTGAGGAACTTATGGAGGAAAATAAGGCTAGTCGTCTTAAGGCAACACCAGCAATTGAATCTTCTTAACTTGCTATTTGACCCGATCTATCAATTCCTTAATTTAGTTGTTCAATTATTTGTTCGCATTTTTCTTAGCTTTTAAGTTCACTAGCTCTTGGTGAGATTGATTTTCAAACTAAATGTTTAGTAGGAATAGGGTCTTAAATACCTCTAGTTGGTACACATACAACATGGAAAACAAAAGTTGCTCACTCAGAGCTGGCAAGCAGACAAATAACCTATGACTTATTGCCTATCCTCAATTGGTAAATAAAGTACCAAGTTATTACTCAAATGCATTCGAGGTTGCTTGCACACAGCAGACTGTTCCGGAAGTAATAAGAAAAGTAGTTGCTAACTATGCATAGGAACAAACTGTGAAGTATAATTTAGGGTTTCAATTAAATTGTTAGGGGTTTTCAGTTTATTGTTTTTATCTTTTATGTTCGGGGTAGTTTAGTTTTTTTTTTTTTGTGTTGTTCGGGTTTCACTAAAGTTTTCATTATTTACCTCTTATGTTTTAGGTAGTTTAGTCTTTTTGTATTATTAGGGTTTCATAGGTTTTGTCTATTTAAGCTTTGCTCTCTTATTGTAATTGATACATTTGATATATATGATATATGCAATGTCTTGCTTTGTCTCTATCCCCTTTGGTTTGAATCATGGTATCAGAGCAAGTTTCGATCCTGTGACATGTCTGTCCTATGTTTTTTACATCAGCCTTTATCCTCCTATGGATCTCTATCTCTCTTTGTATTATCCTTTCAATGGTAGCAACATCAGCAGCAGTAACACAGTTGCATCAACGACAGCAACAACATCAATCAGATCATTCTATCTTCCTCTTAGTACATCAAACTCCCTCTCTCGCAGTAGCAAGTAGCAACAACAACTCAACACCATTCTGACCTCTGACGACCCTCACTAGAGCTTCTTCTGACCCTGACGGCCTTCAAACAAGTCTATTTGTTGGTGTAAAATTTAGATCTGCAAACCCCAGTCTATTTTGGGATTCTTCTGCACATCGGCACCCTTGCCTGAGTTTTGTTAGCCTCCTCCCTTTTTGTTTTGTATCTGCCTCCAAAAGATCTTTATCACACACACACACACACTCTCTCACAGCTGTCTCTCTCTCTCTATCTCACTCGTAAATCCATCTATTGATCTGTTTCTCGGTCTCTCAGTGAGTCTAATTTCTCTTTATCCACCTAGTCTATAGTGTCTTTGAAATCTCCAAAATTTACAGTCCTTGGGCATTGGTATTGGCGTTCAGTTCAACATAGTTTTGCTTGGCATTGGCATTAGTGTTGGCATTGGTATTGGCAATGTTCGCGCCCCTATTGCATCGTTTGGCTTCGTTACTTTATTGGCAGACTCATGTTGCTCTCCGAGTTCACATCATGAGTTCAAGGGATGGGGGAAGTATAATTGAGGGTGTTAATTAAATTGTTAGGAGTTTTCTGTTTATTGTTATTTATCTTTTATGTTCAGGATAGTTTAGTCTTTTTGGTGTTGTTAGGTTTTCACTAAAATTATCATCATTTACCTTTTATGTTTTGGGTAGTTTAGTCTTTTTGTATTATTAGGGTTTCTTAGGTTTTGTCCATTTAATCTTTGCTTTCTCATTGTAATTGATGCATCTCATATACACAATATATGCAATGCCTTGGTTTGTTTTCTATCCCATTTGGTTTGAATCACAAACTACGAACAAGATAACAAATTTCATGAACATGTGTGATCAATTGGACCTCTAAAATTAAGGAAGACGCAAGAAATCGCCTGTTGGTTTTACCATTATTAGATCCTTTGAAGGTGTGAGCCCTTTTTTTTTTCTTAGTCTGCTCGAAAGGAAAGCCAGTAACTCGAGATTAGAAAGAAATAGAATAAACGGTGCGATCTAGCGAGAACACTTCAAATAATAAGGCATTGCCATAGTCACCACCAACTATTCGCCACGTTGTTTAAAAAACATAGCAAATATATTTTACATTGGGAAATAATACATTGGCCCTGTTTGGTTTTAGTTTTGTTGACATCGTCATTTTCCTCATTACTCTCTCTATCTCTCTCCACTCGTTACACCAACTTACATCATCAAAAACTAAAAACCAAACACATCCATTAGGTCTTATTTTTTTCACCAGATACTTCGGTCAATGAAATTGTTGGTGTCATGCATGTGTAATCACTTTTATTCTAATTACGTTGATCTCCCATAAGTTAAAATAAATAAAAAGCATCCCCAATTAGCAATCTTGTATCAAGGTATTATCATTTTCATTTATTCCACCATGGTTTTCCACGAAAACAAAGCGTAAATCTAAAGGGACCGACGGGAATGTACCGATGGGGTACCGACGGCGTTGCCGACGCCGGTTGGGTCCCAAACGGCCGATCCGAGCCGTTGATCATTCTCAGAATCAAATTCCGAGTGGGCCTACGCGGGAATCGAGGCAATCAGACGGCTGTATGAGCTCGATCCAAAATCACCCCATTTCATTTAAAAAATTTCAAATGAAATGGGGTGATTTTGGATCGAGCTCATTCAGCCGTCCGATTGCCTCGATTCCCGCGTTGGCCCACTCGGAATGAAATTGTTGGTGTTCTTTTTTTCACCAGATACTTTGGTCAATGAAATTGTTGGTGTCGTGCACGTGTAATCACTTTTATTCTAATTACGTTGATCTCCCATAAGTTAAAATAAATAAAAAGCATCCCCAATTAGCAATCTTGTATCAAGGTATTATCATTTTCATTTATTCCACCATGGTTTTCCACGAAAACAAATCACATGTCATGCACTTTGTAATCACAATCTTTGATAGTGTATGTTTCTATTCAAATAATGCATATTTCGAGTGCAGGAGAACTTCACCTATTATTCTTAGTATTTTGCGACAAACAAACTACGTTGTCCGATAGAGAAATGAATTTGAACAAATTATTCACATGAAAAAAAACTGTGACTAACTCCAATCGAATGATATTTATTTAGATACATTGAGTTAAAAACTTGTGACAAAGTCCGAATTTTCCTCAGGGAAACTCACTTTTAGATAATACGGGGAATGCATAATTTTTTAGTACTTTCTATGGTCATGAGAAACCAACTAAAGGCCGAATAGAAATTTGGGGGAAAAATCCTCTATATTCATTGTCCGCTGCTAGCGAAGTCGTCAATCTACTATGGGGAGGGGCGTTTGTGAATGGAGGGAGGTTAGTGTCTGGATGCAGTGAACTATGTCTTGTTTGATTCAAAAGAATATAAATTGAACAAGGTAGAAAGAAGAGTAATGTGGATCATTTTATAGTTCATGACTACCACTCCCTTATTAAAAGATGTGGCATTAATTATTTAGAACCAGATTTTGGGCATTCACATCTCCAAAGCCATTAGATATACAAATTTTAATTTGCTGCCAGCTTGTAAATGAAATTGCCAGAGGGTGTTAAGGGACAAATTATTCGAAGACTAGCCATGCACAAATGCATATACACCTAGAAAGTTAAGCATGGCAAGGCAAAGCTATAGCTTGGAATGGTAGAGAGAAACCACCGCAGCTACTCAGGGTAGAACCATTTGACAAACTCGTCTGAATAGGGGACATAACTGCTACTTTCAGAAACATCCGGTAAGTCTGCAAACATATCAGAAATAGCAGGGGGAGTTGTTACCGTTTGATAAACTAAATGGATGTATGTGTAATTATCAGAAGTCTCAGGGGAGGTTAGTGTATAAATATATCCCGACCATCCGCGTTGTATTTTCCCGCCAAATGGTGGGGATTGGGGAAGAAGGGACAAAGCGAGGCGTGCAGTAGCTGATTTCGATCGGAACCCTAATTTTCAGCCACCGAGCCTCAAAATGCCGCCGTCTGTGGCCTCTGATTCGCCCACAACACCAGAAAACGCAGAACACAATCTCCAGGTACTTCCATCAGTCTGTACAATTTCATTTCCCAGTTTAATTTTTTTCACGGCACGAAATTTGGTTACAATCGACAGTGTTACACCGGGTTGATCATAATTTTTGGAGTGTTTTGTGTTTGTAGCCTTTCTTCGTTCTCCACAAAGCTTCCGCGCGTAAAACCGAGAGGAAATCGACAGAGGGGGTGAGAACGGGAAATAGAACTAGAACCAGAAGAAGAATCGATTTAACCCCATCTAAGCCAAAGAGTTCGGCGGAGCAATCTGAGGTTGAGATTGGCGGGGGACAAAATGACTATCGCTGTGATCATCAGTTGCGAACTGATGCTTTCAATTACGTCTGGTCCAATATTGACTCAACAATAAACGTAAGTCCACAGAGAGAGAGAGAGAGAGAGAGAGAGAGAGAGAGAGAGAGAGAGAGAGAGAGAGAGAGAGAGAGAGGTTATTTGTTCTAACATCTCCCATGGTCCTAGTTTCTTAAAGACAGAGTTTTTTTTTGTTTCTGTAATCTCAGGATGTTTTGAGGAATATAAACGCTGATGCATTTAATGATATACATTGCTGGGTTCAAAGGTCACTCAATGGAATTCGATCAAGTGGAATGCCTGATCTTGTTAAAGTTACTCGATCTTACCCCATTGTCACTGATCCTATATCTAAACAACTTTACACGGGCCTGGTCTTCACCAGTAAGTTTTACTTCGAACAGTTGTTACTTGCGTATTATGGTTAAGTTCTGCATACATTGGATGGCAGTAAATCTGTACTGCAGAGAGAGAGAGTGCAGTGCCTGCTCATTAGTTTTGGAGGTCTGAAACGGACTCATTCCACATATTTGGCATAATAGAATTTTTCAACACATCTTAAAAAAACATTTCAAAATATTTATCATTGCACATATTTAAATATATAGTCATCAAAAAATAAACAGTCATTATAGTCTATAGGAGACCTACCTGTTTGGGGCCCCTATTTTTTTATATTTTTTTTTGGGGCCCCGAAGAGGTGGCTTCGTTGGCTTATGCCATGAGTTGGCCCTGAGAGAGTGGACCTCATTCGTTCGGCATTTGAACACAATTGCAATTACTTTCTATGTATCTTTTTTGATAGATGATTAATCTCGAGTTCTTACCTGTCTGGTAATTTGCAGAGAATATGGAATTAGTTGATGATCTATTGACGTTCGAGAACCTTGGTCTGCATTTGAAATCTCGCGGGTGCCACGTAGCTAACCTTTCATCATTTGACTTCTCAGCCAAAAATGGGATAGATGGTTGTCTTAGAGGTTTATTGAGGCAGTTTGTATTGACTAACTTGGATGTAAGTTACACCAATATTTTTTAACCACAATTGAACTTGATTATTTTGGGAGTTCAGATACATAAATTTCTTCCATGTTTTTAGTGCAGGTGGCTGATATGTCCGTCTTAGCGTTGTGGTACGTTGACCAAGGGAACTATGATAACCCAGTTGTTGTAATTATCGATGATTTGGAGAGATGCTGTGGGTCTGTCTTGACTGACTTCATCCTCATGTTGAGGTATTGTAGCTTGCCTTAAGTACCAGCTAAGCATTAGTTGTCTCCCAGTATATCTCTTTATGCATCACCTCTAGCAGGAAAAATAGCAAGAGCTTCCTTAAGTATTTGCACTTTTGAACAGGTTTTGCTGGGCTTGTTTATGCTATTTCATCTTCCAGGGATTAACCTGTTCTCTAACTTCTCCAAACATGTCAGAACTAAAACCCATGGGAAAATGGCATCGGGGGTAACTTTTTCAAGAAACACATAATATCCCCATTCCGTGAGGAATTCAGTCATGTCGAAGTTGAAAGGGACATAGGTTAGGTTCATGTAGATCCACAAACCTTGGTAGATGACACAGTCTTTTCTGTTTCATGTTTTCCTTATATGGTGCAATGTTTGTAGGATCAGTTGACTATGATATGGTTGTTAGGTCGATATTCTTGGCGAGACCAATTTTTTTAACAACTTAGTTGAGTTTCCACTATGGTATTTTCAGTATTCTTGGACTAAAAGTTGTCAAATCAGTTGATGTATGGGCGGAGAATGACTTGTTGATTTGACAACTTGTAGTCCAAGAATACCGAAAATACCTAAGTGGAAACTTAGGCCAAGCTTTTGCCACTTAAGCTAAAATGCTAACCCCTATGAATCTATTATACAAACAGTGAATGGGCGGTTAAGATTCCAATCATCTTGATAATTGGAGTTGCTACCACAGTTGATGCCCTGAGGAGCATACTTCCTTCACATGCTCTCCAGTGCATGTCCTGTCATAAGTTCATTTTGGGATCTCCAGCTGATAGAATGGACGCAATCATTGAGGCCGTTCTTGTGAAACAATGTTCCGGATTCATTGTTGGCCACAAGGTGGCAGTATTTTTGAGAAACTATTTTTTAAGGCAGGATGGAACGTTGACCTCATTTGTTAGAGCTTTGAAGGTAGGTGTTCAATCCAATGTGGATTTTATTGCTATTTCCTGTGTCTTGATAATGGTTTGCAGATCCTTTCATCTGCTTCTCAAGTTATCTTACTGAAAGCTTACTATTGTGATGGAATTACAAGTACTTCCCAGATAGCAATTGTCCAGCATTTTTCCACGGAACCTCTAAGCTTCTTACTTGGTGGCTTATTTCACAACGATAGTCAGGTTGAATTTTCTTCTCCTCCGATAAGGTGTTTTAAGTATTTTTTCTTTTATAGGTGTACTATTTAATTATGTAAAACCAGATCCTTTTGTGATTTTGAACCATGAAATGGTAATTGTCACACCACGAGTGTAATTTTAGCATCTTCCAGTTCTGGTGGATATGGGCTATTCATGAAAGGAGAATGCAGTACATCCCTTTTGTCGATGAGTTTATAACCTGAAGAAAGTAGCACCGGTTAACATGTATACGTTGTATCTGCTTATCATCCCGATAAAGAAGTAACATCCTATATTATGGGGTACATTACCAAAAAAAATACAATTGTTTTTGTAATTCATAATTTTTTTAGTTGCATGCAGCTGCCAATTTCATATAATATCAGTGCAAGATGAATTTACACAAACAACTTGTGCTTGCCTTTTTCGAAACTTCCAAACTCATATAATGTATGAGCTTTGACTTTTTAGAGATTCTCGAGTGTTGCAGGATTTAAGCAGTGAAAGACCTGCATCAGTGCCTGAAACAGTGTTAAAGCAAGTTTTTAGCCTTCCATCTTGCAGGAACAAGTAATTTTTTTTACCAATGTTGCAATTATTTCTCTTTTTCAGTGATATAGATGCTTTCTTTTGAAAAACAATGAGATTCTGAGTTTGTTTGTAAATCCGTCACAAGGAATGAACTGGCTGAACCAAATGAAGAAATTTTTTCTCAAGGCTTGGCTGATTTGAAAAGATTGCAGAATTTATGGAGCTCTGTGGTTCTGGTGAGGCCTTAAACTATTGTTCTTCATCTGTCATCTTCATATTCTTTGTTGTCTATACTTGTACTGAACCAAGTATTGTGGTCTGTTTCCCCCAAATGATACCTACTACTTATGTGTAATGCATTATCTCGTTTGACACCTTCTACTTATGTATTTCATCCATTTTTTAGGAATATAATACTAAACAGACTAGAAGGGTATCAATGACCTACATATGCTTTATTTCAACACTAATTATAATGAGCTTTGGCAAAGCCAAGTGTATGCCTCAAATCCCTATTCAAGTTTGCTGGCGCTCAGTCCTTCTGGAGGCTGGCAGCTGATGTGTCAATTTGTCAAACCTGTGCCTTTTGCGATGAGTAAAAGTAAATACATCAAAAGCACCAATGGGAGGAAGCTATTCTCACCTACCAGAGCAACTAGTATTATACAAGGCTTTGTTGACATATTTTCTTTTTCTGTAACCGCTTGGTGTTGCTGGAACTTCAGTGCAATAACTTGGTATCTTCAGATTCCGCCGTACTGGACATTGTTTTAAGGCTTGAAGCTACAAACCATTTGTGATGAGTTAGAAGCTTTGCTTTTGTATCTTTGTACTTGTTGTTACTTAATGAAAAATATTTGTCCCATTGTTTGTACTCTGTAAGTTGTTCTAAAACTTCAAGATCCTACTGTTTGGTTATTACTGATGTTCTGTTACGGTTGCAGTGTAACTTTTCCACTATGCCTCCATGTGGGGCAGTTGTGCTTGTACAGATTTCTTTTTTGAACGATGGAAATCCATTCTTGTAAAGATGATGGAGAAACATTTGTTGCGATATATTTTTTTCTCTTAACAGATTACGGTGATTACCTTTGTTGCAGTGCCTGTTTGAAGTTGGAAAAAGTCATGAAATTACCCTGTTGGACTTGTACTGTGAGACACTTGATCCAGTGCTATACAACTCGAGGGCTTCTGATCATTGCTGGGGACAAGAAGACCATCAAGTGCACGGACGATTGAAAAACTATGTTTTGATCTCTCAGGTGGTCCGCAAGGTCAGGTGTGTAATTGAAATGGATTTGAATTACTAATGGAATGTCCTGTAAGCAACTTTCAATCCTTCTTACAAAACAATTGAAGAATCTTCTCTCTCTCTCTCTCTCTATTTTTTTTTTTATAATGTTGAACCCCTCCAGGGATAACCCCAGGTCTATGGCTATATGACCTACAACACTCAAAAAATGGGCCAAGCCAAGAGGCCCAACTCCTATGAGGCCTGAGGACTGGCGAGGAGTTGAACACATGACTTTCACTGGCGTATTCTGGACATATAGTTGGGACTATACAAGGTTCCATAAAAAATAAAATAAAATAAAATAAAAATGGAAGAGAAACTTCTTTGGAAATCAGCACACTTAATTTCCAGCAGCCAAAAATGGAATTGGGGCAGGAGTAATGACTTAAGTATTGACTAAACCCATGGAGAATAGAGTTAGAATGTACTAATATCTAGCTTCAAAATGAATATGGCGTTGAACAAACAGGGCTAGCCTCAAAACCACTAGCTGTCTGTGTATATGCCAAGTTGCAAGGAGTTGCTTAAAATTTGTCATCACAATCATCTGACATCAAATGCAAAATTTGTGAGCATGATATGCCATATGGTTGTTTACAGCGAAATATTAGGCGGTTCAGACTTTGTGAAGCCTTCCCATTTGTTTAATGATTAAAAAAAAAACCTTTTAAACTGTGAGTGAATTTGGTTGCTTCTGGTTGCCTGCTATTATCAGACTTACTATAACTTAATTTAATCAGGGATCTACCGCTAGTGTCCCTATGTCAGTTGCTCAATAGATGGGAAAAGCATACCAAGGGAATAATTGAGGTACGCCTGCAGCTCATCTTGTTTATGTTTGAATAATATGTCTGCAATGTCCCACCCTTTACTTGCCCAACAACTTGTTGGAGCCTAACAAAATGGCTAAGTTAAGATGCAATGGTTAATCCACTCTGCACCATTCATGTTTCTTGTAACCTATCCATGTGAGACAAACAAGGGTGTTACAATGTTCGTACTTTTTCTTGCCTGGATTCAGAATGAGGACCTATGAGGGTACATCAACATTATTTATGAAATTAAAATTTCTATAGAATGTTAGGGTATGCCTTTGATGCCATACACAACAATGATAACATGCTTATACTCTGCTGTCTTTTGCTACAGATCCTAATCTCCATTGGGAACTTGTGATTGGATGCTTAGCTATTATAGAACCAACTTAGCGTTTTTGGAGGAATTTATTCCCACAAGAAAATCGGGCAGTATTTGTTGGACAATAACGTAATAGGAAAAATCAAAACTTAAGCAGGGCTTTGTAACAAGTCTCAATAGAGATGAACTTCTAGCATGGGATAGAGTTCTTTTGTTTTTAGACTTCAGTGTTCAGCAGCTTGGCTATTCATATGTGCCTGCTGTGAAAATATGGATTAATGCAAACAGCTTATATAATTTGTGCCGTAAAAACTGGAATTATGACCTTTTAATCTTCCTGTTTCCAGAGTCACAGTGATATTAAATTCTATTACCTGTGCATACTTTCTTTTTCTTTTTATTTTATTTTATTTCATAGATTTTTGTTGTGTGTTACTCACTTGACTAACTCAAAATAATAAGCAGCTATTTTAGTACGCGATTGAATGACTGTAGTCACTTGCTGTCCAATTTTCACCTTTTAAGTATTAACGGTTGCTGAGGAGATATAACTATGTTGGACAATATGCTTGTTTCAGATCGACGAGAAAGTGAGGGAGCTGCAGTCAATGATGAAATTTGAGGATGGCAAGGATTTGAAGCGAGAGTTGAAAGACATATCCAAGTAAGTTCCATTTTTTCTCTGTGCTTATTGGGTTTCTTATGGTTCTTTCTTACACTAATACGTTTAATTTTTTCTCTATTGAAAAGAGAGCTACATATCTCAAGAGTAAGGGTATATATGAAACACAAGTGATAACAAGGGTAAAAATAATAATCCCATACTTGTAAATCTTGCTTTTTGTAATCTCCTAAAATCCTCATTTGGCATGTAGAACCTCTATGTTGGGGTAGGACCATCAAATCCAACGAAAACATTCGGACAGTGGAAAACCATACCAGATGGCTTTAAGCAAAATTCACCATAACTCTTCTCTTAGGGAGGCAAAGTAGAGGGGGTGATTGCAAGTTGCTGATGTCACCAGTGTGCTACACTGATGCTGACCTGTCAGTGCAAAGCTATTCGATTGCCTCCTCCAGTAGCCCTTCATGATTTTATCTTTTTTAAGTGTAAGATTTTAATCGGAATCAATTGCTGCTGTGATTCCAAGTTATTTAGGAGCAAGCTGAGGGTTCTAGATATGTCATTTGCACTCTCCGCATCCCACCAATATGGCATGAGGGTTGTAACAATCTTCCCCACTTAAATTTGCAAGTTCTTTGCTTCCTACTGCCCACATGGCCAAGTAAGGTCCCCTGGTTGGCCACAAACTAACCCATACATGGGGACATTGTGCACAAGCTCAGGGCCTATCCCCTGGGAGCCTTTACTCCTCTCCACACTTGTCCTCCATGAAGTAGGGTCGGTGTTGATGGTTGGCTAATTAACCTGAACAAAGTGACCTGGACAAAATAGCCCAAAAACTAAATCTCAGTTTATATGTTAGCAAACAAGTTTAAATTGACATTTAGCAATGCTGGATGAGGGATGTTACACATGGCTTGACTATTTTTTCGTGCGCTTTATCCTTTCATCTTCACATTAGCATGAACTTAACTGGCTTCAGTATGGGTTTATTGCAGAACTGTGCCACACATTGTTATCTAAACAACTAATCGATTCTATAACTTTACTCATTGGACAGGAGGCAGAAAACTCGAGGCAACTCTAATATTGACAAGGATGGAAAAGCTTTGAATGAGAAAGTCGTAGCATTAATTCATCTCATGGTTGAGTAAGGGCACCTTTATCCTATAATCCATATCCTTTCTTTCATTTGTACACTCCTGTATTTGCCAATAATAGTCTGTGTGTCTTTCATTTTCATATGAACTTCACGTTTTAGTCGTTTCTGTTCATTGGTTGAGTTTTTTTTGTTTGTTCCCACATTATCATGCTCAAATGCTTTTTTTGACTGGTGGATCTTTGATTATTAAACAGGAAACATATGCAGCCCATTGAGTGCATACCTTACCATGAAATCATCTGCTTTAAGAATGTTGACAAACTTCAGTCAGTAAGTATTCAGAGAAAACTTTAACCAGCATACTTATTGGATCTTTCTTATTGGCTGCAACAAAACCGGAATTAAATAGGAACTGATCAGTGACTAGTCGTTATGAATATTATGACAGCGCTAAGGCTGCAAACAAACTGAGCTGCTTGCGAGTAGAGCTTGGCTCGTTTAGTAATTGAGCCAAAGCTTGAGCTTGAGTTTTAGGCTTGTTTAGTAAACAAGCCGAGCTCAAAACTCAAAAAATTGGCTCGTAATAGCTCGGCTCGTTTGTACAGGCTGGCTTGTTTAAAGAGGCTCATTAACTAAATTAACTGGGTTTCGCTCGTTAAGGGATAGGCTTGTTTACAATCGAGCTCGAGTTTTAGGCTTGTTTAGTTAACAAGCAAAGCTCAAACAGTAAAAAGCTTGGCTTGGCTCATTTGCACCCCTAGATGGCGTTAAATATAGGACTATCCACAAGTCAATAGTAGGCTTCATAGATATGCTGTATACTTACAAGTAACAATGTGTTGATAGGTTCTGTTTACCATGACTTTGATTTTTTGTCTGAATGCACCCAGCTAGTTAATGTGATTGATTTTTGTTTAGATTAGAACAAGACGAGATTGGAAATTTGACTTGCCGTATTAGAAAGTTCATGTTAATACTTTTTTTCTACAAGTTGTTCTTATATTTTATTACCCGTAGATAAGGTTAGGTCTACATTTTTCAATTCGTTTAGAAGAATCTGCATTCTACTTCAGACTTGGGGTTATAGCCGTTGTTCACTTTGTTATCAATCCATGAGTGTTAACTTTTAGCTTTTTTCCCCCTCATAATTTGACAATATAACTCTCATTGTGTTACACAAGGCTTTGATGGGCAACCCAAGGAGAACAATCCAAGTTGATCTTCTAGAGTTCCCCAAATTTCTCAATTGCAGTTGCTGCAGCAAGAATGGTAATAATCCATTTCCATCCATGCATGACACTTCAATTATGTAAGTACTTCTGCAAACTTTCTGCTCTAATTGAAAGTTTGTAATTTAGTTGAAAATGGCTGCTGCTAGGAATTTTAAAAGGTGCATTCAATTTTTGATGGAATATTACACATTAGAAAGGGTTCGTTTGTTCGGGTTTACTTGAGGATACAAATACTAAGTTACAATGCCTCTTTGATAAGGTTATGCACAGGGTTTGATTTTAAGAGTTTGACAATGTATTTAACTGCATTATAATATTGCAATTTTGGAAAGACATTAGACATAAACTGTTTCAGAGTCCCGCTATTTATTTTCCTACTTTGCGTAGAAGACTGATTGTATTTTTTGGTCAGAGAAATGATGGATTATTTCTTGTTCCAAATAGATATGGAAACGTCGGACAAGCACCGTGCATGTTCTGCCAAAGACAGTTTTGTTAACTGAATGGTCCAAAATATGTGTGACATTACGTGTTGTTGCATGATTCCTGAAAGTGAAAAGAGTTTCTGAGTAGGATTTGCCATCGTGCAGACTAACATTTAACTTGGATCCATGCTACGTGTATTACAGGAGAATTTCTGCGCCTCTCTCCTTGTCTTAGCAACTGGAACTAGTTTTGCAGCAATTGTCTTACTTCCCATCTAAAATATCATCTGCCCTGATGAAAGGCTGAGTTTGGCAAAACTATGGTTCAAGAATTTTGGACTTAAGTTTGTCCAGAGTGAAATCGGGCCAGATTCTACATTGCCCAATTCTTACAAGTCAATGCAGTTTCTAATCAGTAATATGTAAATCTGAATAATTCCCTATCAATACTATATTATGAACATTATCCATAATCATAAATCATGACATTTACCCTGATGGAAGCAAGTTAGATCTATGTTTACCAGAGTAATGTTAAGTTACCAGTAATCCAAGAGCTTAAGCCATTAGCAAATGAGCCCAACAATTTATATCAAGTTATCTAAAACCCTCCCTCACGTGCAACCCCGTCTTGCTTGTGAATTGTGGAGATGCAAATTTTCATTGATAGAGTGAAACAAAATAAGAATGGAAGAAACAGAATGCAAACGGGGGACAAATGCAAATAGAGAGACTTGAACCCACCAACCAGAGCTTTGATACCATGTTAAGTTACCAGTAGTCCCAAAAGCTTAAGCTGTTAGGAAACTAGCCCAACAATGTATATCAAGCTATCTAAGAACTAAATTAGGTCAGTTTCCGGATTCTGTTTGGTGGTGCTGTTCCAACTTCTATCAACCCTGATTGGTTGATTGTCACCAGTTTCACGAAATTTTCTGTATCTAATACCCGAACTAAGACGATCAATGAACTTATGTTCCAGAGACATTGTGGAATAGCAGTGACAAGTTTTGCCATGGCACTAATTCTTTTCATATAGGGCGCTGGCATGGCATCCAAGTGACGGGTGGGTAGCAAATTAAGGGTATCCACTTCACTAGTTGTAGCACATGTTGTGTATAACTGGAATGTCAGTTTCTATGTTTTACCTTAATAAAATAAGTTTGAAGTGTTACTTGAAAGTCGTGTCCTGTCTCCATTTGTCGTCCCAGGTACATGTTAACTCAAGAGCATGGTGACCTCATTAATCTCCATGACTGGTACCAATCTTTCAAAGCAACTGTTCTTTATCCAAGAGTCAAGGGAAAGCACCGGTTAAAGCATTCACCATCACCAAAGAAAAGAAAGGAAACTAAAGAATCTCAGAACAAGAGTGAAGCATCTGTTCAGTATCCTCTTGCTGCTCATTTCTAATAGCATTTTCTGGTTGTTAATATTGATATCGTCAATTTGACTTTGACATATTAAGCATTTGATTTACATTGCATGTTGCGGTTGAAAGATTGCTGTACTTGTATGTAGATGATTGAGTTCTAAAAAAAGTTGCTGAAGTATGTTGATGGGTTGGTGTTTGAATTGCTCTTCTTTGTTCTGTTACTACGGTAGTGAGTTTACGTCTAGTCGAATAATGTTTAGACTCTGCATTGAAAGATTTTCTTGTTAAAACTAGTGGGAGTTTTCCCCTCCAATTTTAGGTAGTTGGTGAATATTATACTTGTGCATAAACCTAATGAACACATTCATGTACACTTTGTGGTTTTCCTCCCGTCTTTGGCTCCTATTTCCAGAAAATTATTCACTTATCTTACCCATGTTATGGCCTTGCTCCACACTTCCTTGGGCCTAATTGACTTTGTGCTCGTTCGATTTCTCGATTATTTTCCTTTATTGTAATCTTTGTCGGATCATAATCGTGTCTACTATCTACCAACTTGGCATTTCCTATCTTGCTACCCCTGGGTCACACGCCTGCTACCTTGAATATAATCTTGATTAGAGTTTCCATTTTTTTTTTTACCTTGTTTCAAAGACATAATTACGTGAGTCTGGGACCTCAATACCACATGTCATGCCATAGCCGTTGTAGTTGATACAGCTGGTCATTTTGGTTGTACCCTTGTTTGAAATTTATTTGTTCGACAGTGATCATGTAGTGCAACTCTGTGAACGTGCCCAATGGATCCTTAAGAAATCCTTGACCTCATTTTGTATAGAGCAAAGTTCTGCAGGGCCGTTACAGAGCTCCAGATTACAGGGCTGCTTCGGATGCCTAGCAAAAGACGTCCTGATTATGTCCAGAGAGTGGCCTTTGGTCTCTGACATGCAGGGTTCGAAGAGCTTTGATACTTTTATCCTACTACCTAAATGTAATCTCGATTTTCTGAAGAAGTATTTGATCAGTCTC
Source organism: Vaccinium macrocarpon (assembly GCA_022606695.1). Taxonomy (NCBI): domain Eukaryota; kingdom Viridiplantae; phylum Streptophyta; class Magnoliopsida; order Ericales; family Ericaceae; genus Vaccinium; species Vaccinium macrocarpon. Next base: position 5,525,273 of record CM040171.1, on the reverse strand, counting down.
AGGCTGGAAGGAATGCCAAAGATTTTCTCTCAAAGCTATGGATTCTCCTGCAATTATTGTTAGCATTGAACATGATATCAGGGCAATCGTGTATTCTTCGAGGGAGGGTGGTGAACTTTGTGAACTGGCAACTGTATTTTCATTGGAACATTTCAACTTGGAATTCTTGTGCGTCTTTAAGATTGTGAGTTGTCTACTTTTATTCCCTCTCTGGAGTTCATGTATTTGGATCCTTGTTTTAGCTGATGCTGCAAGGGTTAATTAATGCTTGGCTTTGTTTGTTTGCTGCTCTAACTTGGTGGCTGATGTCTTGCTTGCAGTGCCTTTCGGCCTGGGTATGCCCCCAACTTGGTTGTACTTGGACCATGTTAGTTTTCCAGGCAAAGCTGGCCCTGGCCCTGACTCTTCGGGGTCTAAATCAAAGATTAGAGTCACCTTTTTCGTTGGACTCATATAAGGGTTACCGAAGTAGAAGACCCCTAAAATTGATAAATTTTCAATAATCTAAAGCGGCAGCACCTCGAGCTTTAGCTCAAAGCCTGCTTGTAGAAATTGGTTTCATGCCCATCTAGCCTTTTTGTATTGCGAACCAGTAATAATCACTCTGGTGAAAGGTCGAAATGCTTATCACGGTTTGTTGGAATGAGAAAGGGTTCTGTTTACATATAAAATTAACCAATCCAATAATTAATTGACACATAATCAAAAGTGCCAAACGTTGGCAATTATATGTCGATGGAGATGCACTGGATTAAAGGAATAAAATTGAGTAAATACGATGTCGTATTGTCTCTCAAGTCGGAAAGACAGTTATTGGCAGTTGCAAGCCATTGCTAAAAATAAAGATTGATTTCGAAGTCATAATATTAACTGCTAAACACATAAGCTCCATGCGTAAACTTGTGAAATAAGGCAATTGGTAGTTATAATACGTGGAATACTTCTAGAAGGCAGTTATTTCCTTAACATGTTATCAGTTGAGTTTGTTTAAACAAACGTGCAGATTCAAAGTTGAAGGAAGAAAGAATTCAAATTCAGACATGGAGGAAGAATAACTGTCAACTCGAAGAGTGAGATTTAGAGTTCGAAGTAAGCCAAAGTTCAAATCCATTGAGCGGGAAGTTCAAACCACAAGCAACGTCTATAAATAGAAGAAATTGAAGAGTGAAATGGCCCCGGACAAATCTTCAACAAGCAGTTATAAAAAAACTGATGCTTGGTTTGTTCATTGGCAAAGTAGTTTAGGATTTCGAACCCAGTTTGAAGTAGATTAAGAAGTAGGTTAGGATTTATCTTGATTGTTCTTGTAATAATCACCTTTATCTCGATTGTTCTTGTAGCAATCACCCGTTCGAAGTAAGTTTATCTTTGATTCATAAATCGAAGTATCTTGTTTCTTTATTGTTCTTTGATTTCCTAAGTTTGTTGGTTTGTATTTCTTCACTTATTAAGAAAAATCCTCTTAATTGAGGTAATTAAACCAATAAAACACAATTGCCTGATTAGATTAAGTTTTTCCAGAGTTAATCTGAGGGAGGAGATTGAAACTCTCCCTGACACGCTCGCTCACAATCATTTTCTATTGCAAAGAAATAAAAGAACCAAACAGGTTCTCAAGGTGCGCTAATGCATTACGGGGTGTAGTGTATATGCTTTGTCGAGATGTCATCACCGTGAGTATTTTATAGGGTTCAAAGCAGGCATGTACCTTGCAGGTTACTACTCCATCATCTGTCCCTTGTCAGCACCCCATCCCACTCTTGCAACCCCCACGCCTACCCCTTAAAATACAAAAAAGAGTAAGGGCGTGGGTGGTAGAGTGGGTGAAAAGAAATTAGAAGTTGGCACTAATTTTCCCTTTCCACCCAACTTTTTCTTTTCTATTTTCGACTACCAACGAACCCATACAAGTTGAGTAGACTAGCTGTAAAAATATAATATTTCATCCGTTTCAAATTGTTTATCACTTTTGAGAATTTTGACTTTTTAAGCAGACATGCAATAACTGTATTCACATTAAATAAATTCATTAATTTTCAACAATACCCTTATATTTCAACTTTTGAATGAAATTATTATTGTTGTTAAAGGAGTTATTTTGGAAGATTGAGTAAATGGTGTTTTGACTATTCAAAGAGACTAACAATTTGGAATAAACCAAAATAGTATTAAGTAACAAACAATTTGGAATGGAGGGAGTACTAGTAGTGCTTCTGTTTTTTCTTACTGTAATAAGTATTTTGTGATGTATCGGCAGTATATTGGTAGAATATTGTCTCTTTTGTTATGTAGTGGAGCTCGTTTTGATAATACAATATTAAGACATTACCAAAATGATTTTAAACGAGTTCAAAATAAGAAAAAGAATTGGAAATCGGATTTTAAGGTATACTTTGATCGGGTAATTAAGGCTAAGTTTTTGCTAAATGCTAAATCTATTGATATATGTGAGAAGAATGACTTCTGGGAGAATACAAAAAATACCACTGAAAATATCGAAAATACTAAAGTAATATCATATTATGAATTGAAAATTCGTGTCATAATAGACCGTCATCTTACTTGTTGGATGGCATCAAAGTCCAACTCCACCTTTACAAGTTTAAATAATAGTAATAACTACAGTGCCCAATTGCCCATTTATATTCTTTTCTTTTCATTCTTTTTATCGCCCATAACTACAGTGACTCCTACTCCTACTTGTTATTGGTCTCCACTCACAATGCTTTAATCGGGTTTCTAAAAGGAAAATGTTAAAATCAGTACTCGGCTGTCGTTAAGGTTTAGAAAATGTATTTGAATCTGTAGAAAGGGTAAAAAAAGTGTGTGAAATTGTATTAAAACGCGTAAAAAACATAATAGGTTTTTTTTTATTTTTTTATCTTCTTCTTGACCTATACAGCAGAAGGACCCTTATACAAATAATCATGGATATTACATTGACGGAAACTATATTATCCAAAATACTATTCTTATTATCAAATTGAATTAAGATCTCTTTTTTTTTATTTATTTTATAAAAGTGACATCATATTGATATAAGCCAAGCAACACTTACATAACGGAATTCATTACAACAAATTTGGATAAAGCCAAACTAACTGATGCAAAACTATAAAGCCAAACTAACTGATGCAAAATGATAAGGTACTAGACAATCGATGTCTTTCATCCAAACTCATGTATCTCACCGCATTCAGGGCCAGCCCTCCCTGGCCTTGGGCACACCCCAAAACCCCAAAAAATAGGGCACTCCAAAAAAAAAAATTAATGTTCTAGCTTGGTAGAGTCTTTCGAGCCCATTATGGAAAACAAAAGAAGGCCAGTTGATTAGAAGTATAAATGTACCACCACAGGCCCATTAATGAATGAGTCACACCTTCATTCTTTTTAATACTCCTTCTCTCACCCCTTCCTTCTTGCTCCTACTTTAGTGTTTGGCTGCTCATCCAAATCTTAATGCAACTGACAAGTTAGTATTTGGCTACTCCAAATCTGAATGCAACTGACAAGAGTCACCTAAACCAACTCTTTCAATTTGCACTTTGTTTTTCATTGTCTTTTCTTCTTCTTGTTGACCTCCTTTTTTGTTGGTTAAAATGAGACTAGCTAACAGGACTGTTTGATACAAATATTAATTGCAATATTATCTATTTCACCTTCTCCTTGGTTCACTATGCGGAATTGTAATTTTAGTTTTTGAAGATGAAAATGGTCATACACTTTCTTTAACCTGGTTTGGGTAAATTGAAAAAACTGATTTTTTGGTTATTTTGGTTTTGTCCTTTTTTTTTTTGTTGCATTTGTTAGTTTTTTGTCGATTTTTTGTGGTTTATTGGCTTGTCTCGACGAGAGAAATCTAAAAAGTATAAAATTATTAGTCAACCTTAAAATTTTGTGAATAAAGATGAAGGTGACATCCAAAAAACCGTTTTTTTGGATTTTTTTGTCTTTATTCACAAAACTTTAAGTTTGGCTAATAATTTTACACTTTTTAGATTTCTCTCATCTAGACAAACCAAGAAAAAAAAAAAAAAACGACCGAAAACTAACGAAGGCAAAAAAAATTTGAATGATGACAAAACCAAAAAACCAATTTTTTCAATTTACCCAAACGAGGAACCTTGTTGCTTGTATAGATGCCCTCAAACAAGGAATTTTTTTTCCCCTTGTAAAAATTGTTAGGTTTAAAGGGCACAAAATTTAGAACTTGCCTTGGGCACTCGAAAGTGCTAGGCCAGCCCTGCGCACGTTCAGCCAAAAATTCATGACTATAATTAGCAGTATAAAAAAGATGAGAGGTAGTAAGAGACAAAATATAACAAATTAATATCCAAACGATCTGATGGACTCCAACTAAGTATGAACGCATAAATAAACTTCCAAAGCTATAGATCTAACAAGGCATCATGGGTTGCTCTGCCAAAAATATCAAGCAAGGTTAGAATACAGTTGGCATGGATTTCATTGTGAAGTAACACCGCCTGATAGAAAACCTGATTTGAAGACTAAATGTTCATCCAAAGACGAAACAAAGTACTCTTGCAGAAATGAGAGACATAACTCTTATAGATGATGAGATGAGAAAAAAGGAAAGAAAAGAAAAACTACAAAATAAAAGGAGTGGGTTAGAATTAGTACCGTGGCCTTCTCCTCCCGTCCTACAAGGGTAGTGAAACCCTAAGAGGGGGGAGAAGGAAAAGAAAAATATGTGCGACGGCTAGGGGATTTATGAGAGAGAGAGTGTGTGTGCTTGATTGTTTTGGGGATTTATGAGTTTCATTAATCAAGATAAGTTACAGAGGGTCGAAAAAACTGGTATTGTAATTAAATTGACAATGCTAGTACTTTACATTTACAGAAGCTCCCACTCCCAAATGTAAAAATTCTAATTTTAATTAGATCCAAAATTCAAAAAAGGAAAGGATCGATTCAATAGTAAGAATCATATTTCATGTCATTTCACATAACAACAACATTTGCGAAGAGGTTTGTTGTCCAAAATTCATCTCAAAACAAAAAATTGAATCCCGAATGGGCCACATTAACACAAACGCATAAAAATACGAGTAGACACATACTTATGTTATTGTATAAGGAAACAATAGGAAAGAGTAAAAAATAATAATATACTTAGATTACAGCTGACTGGTATAGTTTTATGACCTTGAAGACAATGAAGAGTAGTAAGATACATGAAAAGTTTTCTCGAAAAGATCTAGAGAATAGAAATCAACAATTCAGATTCATGAACCATTCATTTATCTTTCCTGAACTTTTTTAGGGGAATTTTTTCCTATATCTAAAATTTTTCCTGGGCCTTTTCTTCTTTTGTTATTCTGATTAATTATACTAAATGTACATATGAGGAAAATGGGGGTTGTATGTAATCCTTTAAACTTGTAGGTTGGGGTCCAGCTGTGGTGCCCCAATTTTACTTACGACGAACATTGGGTTTACATACCATAAAAACAATTTGCACTTACCACACGTATAGGTCAAAAATTTGTAGTAAGTAAAACTTTTGTTCATATTAAGTACAATTGTGCAGGAAAATAACAAAACCACCCTCCTTCTTGTTGTAGTTTTCATCTAATGACTCGGATTTATCTATTTTTTATTTAATGGCTTCGATTTAGTGGGGTACCATGGAAATTTCAAGTATTATATTGTTTAGGTGAGGTGGCAAGAAGCAACTGATTTGCATGAAAACTTTGTTTTTTTCCGCCTTCGATGGAAGTAGTTTATTTTCTATCATATTATAAGGAACTAGTTGGAAACCAACGTGCTTCGCACGTCACTTGTTGCCCATTGTTGATGCTGCACGTCACTTGTTACCCGGTGTTGATGTTATTGTTATTGGTAATTAAAACATACTACCTCTGTCCCAATTTTATTGTCCCTCGTTTTATTCTAACCGGATAAAAAAACGATTATATCTTTCAATCGATAATACATTTTATATGCAATATGGATATTGTTTGATAGATCTTGATTTAATCTAATAAACAAAGTGTTCAAAATTACCTAAAATATTATAGATTACAAGATATAACACTTTGAAAAGTGGCACGAACTCCCATAAGGGACTAAAATTATGACGGATGGAGTAATTTGGTGCCCCCATATCACACCAACAATGTCATTAACGTGGAGTTCACATTCTTCTTATTTTAGCTATAGTGGTATTAATCTGGACTCATTGTATGTGCTCATTGCTCAAATGTCATGCTCATTATCACTCAAGTTCAATATTTTTGAGATAATTTTGCAACAGTAGACAACACTCCTCTGAGAGAGAGAGAGAGAGAGAGAGAGAGAGAGAGAGAGAGAGAGAGAGAGAGAGAGAGAGAGAGAGAGAGAGAGATAGATGGAGTAATGTCATTCTAATCAACCTAATTTTTATAAATGAAATTACAGCGCAAGTAACATCCCTTCCGATTTCCATGACTGGACCAAGTTGGGACTTCTTCAACAAACCGTCTTCAGCCTTCTTCTCTTATCACCTTTCATCTCACCATTGCCTTTTCTTGCATCCCCGATGCCCTTCACTTTCCTTGAATCCTAGTATTAATTAAATTAACAAACAACCCAGAAATACCCAAAAATATCCTTGATAGAGCTGACCCATCTCAGTTTTTCTTCTTCATGTCCATAGGACTCACTTTCCGAGTGACTTGCTCCCACTTTGAGGCTTATTATCAACTTGATGATTCTTCATCACTTCTAATTTATTATCCTGAAAACCAACTTAAATTAATTCGTCAAAATCCAATTTCGTTAAAGTATTTTGCTAGCAGACAACACAAGGAAGAGTTAGTCATTAACCAAATGCTAATAACATGACAGTGAAATGCAGAACACATTGACTTTAACAACCATGCCATTGCCATAAGATTGACACAATACGCTTTCTAGAAAAAAAAAAAAAAAAAAGGGACTACATGTACTAAACATCAACCCCTACCTTGTTATTCAGGGTTCAGGGTTTATAAGGTTATACATCATGAGGAAGCAACTATGACTTTCCGTAAATAAGCAGGATTTTTTTTTTTGGTACTTAGAAAATATATTAAAACTTAAGTCGAAATTCAATTGCTAAAATCCTTAAGAGTTAAAATTCAATTGCTATTGACTAAAACAAAACAAGAATTAGTGAACAAGATACGAGAGAGAACGAAAGAGATGCTAGAACAGAAATGTGAAACGGAAAATCCCGGACAACACTAAAATAGTCGGTACAGTAAAATTACATCACATAAGTATATATCAAACACACATCTATATATACACATCGATATATGTATATGTGTATATGAACATACACATACACAAAGGGAGAGAAGGGAAGGCAAAGCGGTCGTAGAGGATTTTGTATGGCCAAAATCTAATCTTTTCGGTTTCAAATGAGTAACGATTGAAGAGTTTCAATTTTCTTGCATAGATAGCGCGTGGTTATCATTGCATAAATACCTTAAGGAAATAAATGATAGGACACAAAATTCAAATGAAAAACAAAAAAAAGGAAAAGGAAAAAAAGATTCAGAGAGCTATACCTACAGGCTTATTCCAATGCTTAACTTTGCTGCATTAGGCGAAATTCCTTTAGGTGTAAATATTCATGTGGCATTGCAAAGCCGTCAATGACGATTTCGATAAGATATTTCCGACACTCTCTTCAATTCATATCCAAAATTGCCCCAAATACGTGGACGATATATACAAGCAAATTAAAACCAGGGTAATTCGTCAATTGTGCACAACATCCCAAATGAAGAAATAGAAAAATTGGAAAGTAAAACAAAATTACAAACCTCACCTAAACTGAACTGTCGGGCCTGGGCATTTCCAGCACTGCATGTATTGGTATATCAACATATTGTTGCAAATCTGCACGAGAATATAGATAGATGACCGACATACACTAATACTATTACAGGTTACTACTGCTTGTTTGTTTGGACCTGGAGTTTTATGTAAACTAATATAAAAATAGACATAGCCCATCATCGCTAATGGGCCAAGATCGCCCAAACCTTACAATTCTTTTCCTAAAATATCTTCTCATACAACTTTTGCACATTAATAAAGCATAAATAGGAGCAGTCTCGAACCACAATTTTCCAAATTTGGAATGTTTACAACTTTCTCTCGCCGTCATGAAGGTAATCACATGCTCAATGTCATTGTCAGTAACTCGGTATTTAAGATACTTTAGCTAAGTTTAGGGAAGAAATACATTGCAAAACACTATTTAAAAAGGAGTTTCATATATAGCCATTCAATCAAATTCACAGAAAAGTAAAAACTACAATGTCTAATCACTCATTAGAATTGAGAATCATAATTCAAAATCCAAAGCTTTCTGTGATACTTCCTTTACACTTTCGTGCAGATTAAAATGGTCTTCGGTTTCAATATTCTACTTCAAACATCAACTCATACTTTGGTAGTCTAAGGTGGTTGAAATAGACCAGAGGACACTAACTGGTATTACCTTCCAAATCAACTTATTTCCATTAGCAAATCTTCAGTCATAACACAATCCAAAAGCTACCTAATCGAGAATGGAGCCACTCACTGCATATACATTATGCGTAATATAAACAAATATATGCAAATACAGAAGTTCCAATAATGGTGAACATTGTTCGCGTCTACTTAGTTGGTTCAACACCATCTCAAATATAGCTTTTGATTGACTGAATTGAAGAGAAAGATGCACATGTAGGAAATAGTGTTGAAGTTCTACCATCTATCATTTTGGAATGTGTCAATCAAGGTAGTTGTTCATCCTATCATATCAGCGGAACAATAAGCAAAGAAAGAAATGACGTCTATTAAGCTTAAGAATGACGCTAATACTAATCAGGAATGAGTCGTGGAGCAAATCCACTCCAGCTTTCACTTGTTCATTCAATAGGCTTGGGGATTCCTTCAAAAGGATGAGCTAGAATAAATGGGATTAAAGCATAGACAATCATCCTTTCCTCTATTGGCCTCAAAACTTTAATCAACTGAATGAAGTAATACTAAAGTAATAAAATAGCATTTACTTGTCAACTTTGAACAGGGGAAACAAAGTTCAAGAATAATTGATGGAGGAATGACAATTATGACACATTATAACTTTACATAGATTTACTTGGCGAAACATCACCGATTCACCTAGAGTTCATTCGATGTTGTCAATTGCCTCGATGAACCACCTCATCCAACAATGATAAATTTGACCTGCACAAATTTCAAAGCCTAAATGTTAGAACAATTTATGTGCAATTTAGAGCATTGCTTAAGTTAAAAATGCCATGGCAAAGAGGTAACGGAACAAGGTAACGAAGGAGCTGGCCGTTTCTCCATAACCTATACATAAAAGGGGGAAGGGCGGGCAGAGTTTTGGTGCCCCTATTTGGCTTTCAGCCAATGCCGGTCAGCATATACAAACCAACCCTGTTCACACCTTGTCAGATTCTTCCCTTTAGAAACAACTGTTTCTACAAACTTTAAAGCAAAAATCCAATCTTCAATGCTTCCAATTTTCATACAGAGTTGTTTATCATTCTTGGGTTTCATTTTTGTAGAAAGGTTCAATCTTTTTTCATTTAGATAGTGAACATAGTCAATCATCATTCTTGGGTTTCATTTCTTTTCGAAAGATCGATTCTTTTCTTCCGAAAATTTCATATTTAGGTTGTTCTGCACCTGGGGCATGTAGGTGAGTGATCTGTTTGCATCTCACCAAATTAATACGTAGATAAAAATATTAGACCCTAATTTCATCATCCTTTAACTAATTATAAACACTACAGCTTTAAAGATTCAGGGAAATTTGACAAAATTGTCAAGAATCTTATCCACCCAAAATCTAACACATTTATACGAAACCTAACTTTTGAACCAAATCAAACCCAAATAACAAACAACTTCTCTAGCATGCAAATAAACATTGCCGAAGGCCTAGCAACGGGGTAACAAAAGGAATGGGACAATGACTAAAAAAATATTTCAAAATCAGGATGAGAGAGAGAGAGAGTGCCAGACCTAGGTTCACTGCAACTCAATTTTTCTTTTTCTTTTTTATTTATACAGCGCCAATCTATTTATACAGCGCCGCTTCAAGAGTGAAATGCCGTATCTACAGTACCACCCTTGTTTTCTACCTGCAACAGGGCCCTTGGCTTGCCGACAAAGAAGAGATAATTAGGGTTTACCAGTACCAGACAAGTACAACTTTCTCTCGCTGTCGCTGTGTTAGAGGCTATGGGTGTGTACTTCCATGGCAGAGCAGAGTGGATGGGTTGTTTTGGCGAGAGAATAGGGAGCGCTGCCTAGACTAAGGAAGGTGGGCCGAAAATTGACACAGAGATTCATCCTGATTCTCGGAAAAGTAAAGCAAAAAGAGAGATTGTACTCGGATTTTCGGGAAAGTGAGAGAAAATTGCAGCATGTGAGCAAAACAAGGAAAAGAGGAGGGTAGGGACGTAGCATACAATACTCTTCCTTTATAAATGTGAAAAGACCAAAATATCACAACTGTCAGAACACTACAAAGCACAAAACCAATGGTATTTTGGTCCAAAAATGGACAAGCGATTCTTATTCTTATATATGGAAGGTTAGATTACACAACATTAAAATTTGAGAAGACCAAACTAACCCCACTATCAAAACGTATTTTGTTAAGAGATAAGATTTTTTCATTTTCCTTGAAACCTGTTGATATCATGAATAAAACATAGATATGTGTTTCCGTTGGCTACAAAATGGAAAACCCAAAATATGATATCACAGATACATCTATGCAATTTGATTGTGCAATCAACGATTTCAAACTAAATAAAATTATCAGACCAATCACAGTATGAAGTGATCAAGCTAATAGATCGTACCTCTAATATTGCAAACCAAGAACCAGTGAACTGATAATGTAGCTGTCATGTCTGATCCCATGAGCCAACTGGAGACAATCCCGACCTGAACCACAAATGAATACTCAAACCCAAACCAGTTATTTGGACCACAAATATATCTTCATTTTGAACAACTTGAGCTTTCAGTCACAATTCCTAATCAGAAAACACAATGTCATTAATAAACATGGTTTGGAAAAATGAGAGAGCTCGTGATTTGCAAAAATTGTAAACCAGCATTGGATTTGCAATATTTGTTGCCAAGAGAACAACAAAAATGAGAAAATAACTTGTATGCATATTAACAAACCCCAGATGAAGCGGATCCATACGCAGAGTTGGCCCCTCTTTGCAAGTCTGCCATTATTTCTCCTTGCAAAATCAAAAACTCAACTCTTTGTCTCGGGTTGCTCTGGATTGTGGAGTGATGATGGCCATCATAATTCTCCAGAGCTATTTTCCCATAAATCAGGAAAAATAAAGAGCGGATGAAGAAGAAGATTGAATAGCAGCTATAACAGTAACTGAAGGACGCAATACCTTTACAAGAATTGACCAAAGAAGCAACTGGCTCTTGCTTTACCTTCGGTAACACGGGTCTGGATTTTTTAATTTCATAAACCTTATTCTTACAAAGAAGTTTAGGTATATCATTTAATGGGTATGTTGGCATTGTTTACAACTTTTAGGGGGTAATTCGAGTGAAACATTTCACCGAACACGCAATGAAGCATTAAGCCCTTCTCATATTCACCTTTTGCAAACAAAAGCCAGCTCTAAACTAAATATTTGAAACTGAAACTAATGTTAAGATCTTTTTACCAAATTCACTTATTCTGAACATAATTTTCATTGCATTCAGATTAGAGACAAAAATAAAGTACAAAGAGAAGAGCAAATTATTTTTCGAGGAGAGAGTGTGAGAGAGAATTACAAAATTCTTGACCCAGCATATCCGAATTGTGGGTATTCAATGCTACTTGACCAATCATAGACACTTGTGTCCATCTACACTTTCGATAAGAAATTTCAAAATGTAAGATGGACGGTAGAACTGGATATATAAATGCCATCAAAAAGCAATACACTACAGTAATTTTAATCACAAAAGAGCACCACAGTTTCAAATTAAAATAAAACCCAGCTAAGAACCTCACCTGATCAAAGCAATAATAGTTAGCTTTTCCTCATCAACTTTTCACTTACCCCAAACTACATCTAAAGCCATTCATACAGAGTAAACATTTCGCTAACCTAAGCAACCCTTCACCTTGCAATTCATCTATAAAAAAATTAAGCAAATTCAAAGAAACCATTAATGATTCGATGAAGAAATCTACAGCCACATAGTCGCAGCAAGAATAAGCTAAAAACAGGAATAATTATGCAAATACTCAACTACCATAGCTCACATCGGGTTAATCATCTCGAACAAACAAAAGACCAAAAACATGATTATCAAATCCACTAAAAAAACCTACAATCAAATGGCAAAACCAAGTGTAAATAATTACACACTCGATCAAATCAAGCCCTTATACACCCCAAATGGCTTACCAGTTTCTAGACAAACTTTGCTAGCCTATAGCAAAAAAATATGTGGTGTTTGAAGATTGTACATAAGTTAAGCCTAAATTCAAGGCCTAAACTAATGTAATAGAGATAGACAATAAAGTCTATGTCAAGAAGGTTTAACCTAATTAGGAATTGTAGTACTTAACAAAAATTTCAAGGGGAGAGAAACCCTAGCCTTTGATATGAAATAAAAATCGAACCTGGAAAATCCCAATTAATTCTTGGCGTTGCTCCATACCTAAAATTTAAAGCCATAGATATGAGCATTAGAAGCAGATGTGAGAGAGAGAGAGAGAGAGAGAGAGAGAGAGAGAGAGAGAGAGAGAGAGAGAGAGAGAGAGAGATGTTGTACCAGTTCTGAAGACGCGTCGGAGCAATTCAAGAGAGGAGGGGCTAATTTTTCTCTGGTTTTGCCATGATTGAAGCAAAACCTCGTAGCTTTTATAGATCGTTGCTTCCACAGTCCTTAAAGGACCAACACCGACCGACAACGTCCCTTCTCGCCCATGCGTACTTCCTCACGATTCCGTAGACTAAGGGTTATCTTTGTGAAAAAATGAGATCAAATGATTTATGCAGTACGATTACCTCCTTGAAAAAGGGCCTTGGTCGCCAAGCTTCTGCTTTTTGCCTTATTTCATGCCGTATATTATGGCTTTTTGGAAGAAGCGTACCTGGGTTTTACTGTTTTCCTTTTGATCCTCTGTTCTTCCAAACTACGGTGTTGTCCTTAACTTTTCAAGTATTTCACTTTTGCTCCTCCCTTATTAAATACCCAAAATACCCAACCATTTAAACCCTGCCATGGCAAAAGAAAAGGGGCATTTTGGTCCGAAATGGTAAAAAATGGCATGGCATCCTCCGTTCTTATATAAGAAGGTTTAGATATTATATACATACAGAAAACAGTAATATCATATTATAATAAAAATATATACTATTATAAGGAAAAAAAATAGAAAACAAAGCCAACTTCTCCAAACGCAACCTAAGTGAATACTCAAGACAAACATAGTCAAAGCGGTGAATGAAATTTTTTATTTAAAAAATAGGCCCAGTCAAAGAAAATGTTGAAGGAAAGAGAAAAATAATGGAGATTGGATAGAATACCCGGGAAAAGAAGAAGAAGAGAAAAGTGAAAAAATAAATACTTCATCTGTTCTATTTTAAATGTTCCATACGAGTATCCGTGTCATTTTCAAACTTCTATATCTTTTTATTTGTAATGTTTTCAAAGTTTTTAAAATTTTTGTCTGATAGAACTAATTGAGATCTATCAAATAAGATCCATATTACATATAAAATACATATTAGAATAAAAACTACAAGAGTCTAGAAAATGCACGCATAACCATAGAGAGTAAGTAAATTGGGGACGGAGGAGTACTAAAAGTAAATGGACATGGAAGTTTAGTAAATTGGGACGGAGGGAGTACTAAAAGTAAATGGACATGGAAGTTTGGCTTGTATATCTGCCGCCAATCACTCTTTTTTCCGTTGTCATAAATATGAACCTTGTGTGTATTAGGGTTTCAAACAACAGTTGATGGTGTTGTTGGTCGACTATGTCCAAACCAGTTTATCTTCCTCCGTCTCCTCCTCCTTTTGCCCTAAAATCTCAGGGAAAATTTCAAGAAAACCCCTAAACTTTACACTCAATGTCTCAAAACCCCCTGAACTTAACTAAACTTCAATTTCACCCCCAAACTTTCACTCCGTTAGTCAATTTACCCCTACCATCCAAATCTGTCAACTTGTTTACGGAAATGGCTGACTTGGACTATTTCTTCTGTTATGTTGATGTTAAGATAGTGAGATGGCGTATGTTGGGCCCCTAACCTTAACTTAAAGAAAAAAAAAGGGACTAGAAATTGTTATGGCCTTGTTCGGTTGGGAGTTTTGAGAGAGTTTAGTTTAGTTTTGATGATGTAAGCAGATGTAATAAGTGGAGAGAGATAGAGAGAAAAGTGAGAAAAATGACGATGTCAACACAAAACAAAACTTGACAAAGCCGAATCAAAGCTCCTAACCGAACATGGCATGTATCTTCTTTTTTTTCTTCTTCTTCTTATTCTCTCTCTTTCTTTCTCTCCCTAATCCTTTCCCTCACCAGGAACTTCTCTCCTCATCACTTTCTCACCAGGAAAGATCAAAATTGAAAGAGCCCATAAGGTTAATTGACAGTTCCATTGATGTCTCGGTAGTTTTGCCTTAAAGAACACAATGTTCTTTTGGACCTTGTTCTTAATAGCCTTAACGACAACTTCGGTAGCCACTGCTTCTCCTCCCCGGCCTCCATATTCGACGGAGTCGAGTATATGGCCTAAATTTGTGCCCAATCTAAGGCCACCACCCAGATCCACCGCTCCAACGGCCTCTCCGTCTTTGTCACCAACACTGTCAGTTTTGTGCCCAATCTGCAACTTTTGAAGAAGTATTGATGGCCTGACCATTTTCCTTTCTACGTAGAAACTTAAGAAGCAACCTTGATTGTTAAACTCAAACCATGATAGTCTTCTAAACTTCTACAACCAGATTTGTTAGATTAGGCGAAGGGATTTCTTTCTCTCCGTTTTTTTTATTAGAGGCAAAGGGATCTCTCTGTCCCTTTGACATTTGTGAATCCTTAAATTGTCTTTCTATAAATCTAGACATGTTGTCATGAATTAGGTGTTGCTTGGCTTTGATTTAGCATCATTCAATTGTATGGTGTGTGTTTAATGGAATTGTTGGTGGAAGAAAAGTGGGTTTGGAAGGGGACGGTGGATTGATTTTTTTTTTCTTTCCTTGTTTTTTTTTTTGGTCGAGATAGAGAGAGGAATTAATGGAGTTATTTGTCCAAGTCAGCAATTTCCATTAACATGTTGACGGATTTGGACGGTAGGGGGTTAATCGACTAATAGAGTGAAAGTTTGGGGGTGAAATCGAACTTTAGTTAAGTTCAGGGGGTTTTGAGACGTTGAGTGTCAAGTTCAAGGGTATTTTTTTAAAAAAAAAATTCCCAAAATCTCATGTGCTGATTTTCACTGTGCCTCTGTTCCAATGCATTTTCAACCGTTTGATGCATGTTAATTTTTAAACACCGAAATTTTAAAACACAATCTAATGGCTCAAAAAACCCTATTCTATTGTAAAATCTATTATGCATGTGTTTCTCCAACACTCTACAAATTAGTAATATATCTTGACCAAAATACAAAAATCTTCAAGTCACAGTCCAAAATGTAAAATGCAAAAAATAATAGCCTTCCAAACGGGCTATGAGTATGAATCCCAGTGAAAGTAAAACACTGATTGTAACGCCCCGATTTTCAGACACATTAATTAAAACAAGAGATCTAAAAAGATTCATTTAAAAATAGGGTTTTCTTAATAAGTAGTGGAATAACATAAATAGAAAAGTACTTTAGTCTGATACAATAAGAAACAGTACTTGTAGGAAAGTTAAGTTACATTTGTCCAACACAAAAATAAGGCGATTACAGAGACTTCTACAGTTCTAGGTTGAGGTCCCACTCCCCATAAGTTCCCTGATTGGTTGCAGGGTCTTGATACTTGTTGCAATGTCCTCCTTTTCCCTCCTCGGTACCTGACATGAAATGCCAGGGCACACAACACCATGAGTTTTGACACTCAGTAGCTAACTCCTACCCACTAAACCTTACATTACAATTCATCAACAGTTTATATCAAAGAGTGCATAAATAAGTAACAAACATCTGATTTCCTTATCTTCTTTTTAACTTGAGCGTTCTCATAGATTCTAAAACTTAGGAACGTCTCTCCAATTCAAAACTAATATACATAATTCCTAGTGGACTTTTCTGCTGGCGAGGCTCTGGTTCTGCTGACTCGATAATTGGGACCTTTCGGTTGACCAGGCTTTGGCTCTGCTGACCACGACTTATTTCCTAGTGGACTTTTTGGTTGGCGAGGCTCTGGTTCCGCTGACTCGATAATTGGGACCTTTCGGTTGACTGGTTTTGGCTCCG
Source organism: Vaccinium macrocarpon (assembly GCA_022606695.1). NCBI lineage: Eukaryota > Viridiplantae > Streptophyta > Magnoliopsida > Ericales > Ericaceae > Vaccinium > Vaccinium macrocarpon. The sequence continues at coordinate 5,508,796 of CM040171.1, read as the reverse complement.
CTTAACTACCTACTTAACTCCCGGGTGGACTTTTTTACCGGGCTAGGCTCGTTCCTCCGTGACCTAATAATTGGGACTTTTCGGCTGACCAGGCTTTTGCTCCGCTGACCACGACTTAATTTCCTGGTGGACTTTTCGGCTGACGAGGCTTTGGTTCTGCCGATCCAATAATTGGGACCTTTCGGTTGACCAGGCTTTGGCTCCACTGACCACGATTTAATTTCCTGGTGGACTTTTCAGCTAGCAAGGCTCAGGTTCCGCTGACCAAACATTCATCTTACTTTTTGGTTTCTTTGACCCTAAAAACGTCTATGTGAACTACTACGTAAGTATGAACCCGGGAACCTATTTGTCCAATCTAACAATTCAATAATTTACCACCTCGAGTTTACAACAAGTCAATAGAGAATAAAACGAAACCTCAATCAATAACATTCAAATAATTCACATATCACAAAATTTATCTTTTACCAAGCCTAATGAAATTTAACTTCATGTTTATCAATTAAATCAATAGAGTACATCAAAACAAACATCAATATTATTAGCTTTAATTATGACAACAAAACAAATCATAATGGACATGAATAATCAGTCAAACAACATAACCATACACATCCTCACTTGTTAAACAAATCAACTTTAACCATCTTTAGGCCTTACGGCCATAATCGGTTCATCAGGTTTCTCGACCTATTTCACATTTTGGTTTCGTTTCGTTCGGGCTCATTGCAAACCCCAATATCAAGTCTAAGGCTACTAAATATACTTAGGGTTAATGGATAAGAGGTTTCTAGCTTTGATCTGGACGAAAAGCTCGGTGGTGGAATCCGGTAGAGTTTTGGTTGATTAAGAAAAATTCAATTTCAAATAGAAACTTTGAGCTGTGCTACTGGGTTCAAACCTCAACAGTTTCACGTGATTCTTGTGTGTAAAATGAAGCTCTCGGAGTGCTCTAGAATCTTTGTGAAGGAACCTAAACCCGAAATCCGCTTTAAGAATGAGAAAGATGGCGATTTGTGAAAGGTCAGTGAGTTGTCTGGAAATTTACCCTAGATTTTTACTAAACTTTGGATGGTTATAACTCACTCAAAACTCAACCGATTTGGGTGATTCTTGTGTCTAAATACAAGAGCTTCAAACCCTCTACGAAGTTGGTGAAGGAATGTAAACTTAAAAATGATTGGAACAAGGAGCAAAATGAAGATTTACAGAGGGGTAGAGAGTTGTCTGGAAAGAGAAACAACATATTCCAACAGAATTTTGGGCAAGGATATTTAGGTCATTTCTAAACCGTTTTGGGTGATTCTTATATCGAAATCGAAGTAATCGACGTCCTCTACAACTTTCATTTGGAAGTCGAATACTAAAAACGATTGTAACTACAAGAAAATTGGCTGTGAAAAGGGGTACGTGATATGGATGAAAATGGAAATGGTGGTGGTGATCTCTCTCCTCTTTTCTCTTATTTTTCTTCTCCTTCTTTCTTCTTATTTTCCAGACTATTTCTCTCTTTCTCTAAAGTAATGAGGAGGGGAGTGGGTGATGGGTTTATAGAGTGAAAAAAGGGATGGGAGTGGAGTGCAATGGTGGTGTAAACCACATGGGCAATTGAGGGGTTGATAGGAGGGTGATGGGAGAGGTAAATGGCAGAAAAAGGGGGGAGGAGAGGTCCGATTTTCAGACTTTGGGGTGGTCTGTGGTGTTGGTTTTGGTGGGTGAAGGAGTAGAGAGTGGGGAGGAGAGAGAGAGGGAGTTGGTAGAATGCATAAGTATGCATATATGTATTGTGTATGTGATTATATGCTTATATATATATACATACATATATATATATGTCATGAGTGTATAAATCTAAATGTATATGTATATGTAGTAGGATTTTGTTAGGATAAAAAGGGTAGGAACATAGATAATTAAAGTCTTAAACTTAGTTTAAATAAATCATCAAAACTTAACTAGGATAATTATATTTAAGAAACAAAATAAGTCATAATAATTATTGTAAAATATAACTTCGAAAAAAATAATAATAAAAATAAATAAATAGAATGGACCGAAAATTCGGGCCATTACTCTGATTGTGGCATGATTAAATAACCGTTTTTAAATGACCTTTTTGGATGACATGCTGAAAAGTGAAGTAGGGGGTTTTTCGCATGGTATTTTTTGTTGTTTTATCTTACTCATTATAAGACTAGAGAATAAATTTACATCATATTTATCGTCTTGGTGAGAGGAATCAGGAAATAAAAAGATGCAGACCAAAACATCAAAAAAGTTCATATAAGAGACATAAAGGTAAAATAAAGTAAAAAATTTGACTCAAATCTTGCAACGATCAAGAGAAAACAACAAAAAAAGATGGTGCTAATAAGCTCATAAAAAACCAAGGCAAGCGTAGTGATTTTGTAGCAGTTTAGTGTTTCACTAACCTAGTTTTTTTTTGAATAAACTGGTTTTTTATAGTTTTTTTTTTATCTGATGTGTTGTGAGAGAATAACCTGTCTTGGTGTTTGAAAAAAACCAATTTTTTTGTTAGTGGACACCCACGGGTCCATATCCTATGGAGATGGGTTTAATACCCATTGTGATTGTTCGGGATGAGGTTGAGGTAAAAATAAGTTCTCATATCACGTCAAAAATATAATCTCATTAAAAATTAATCCTAAAATCTAATTTTAATGCAGGAAAAAGAAAACATGTTTTCTTCTCACTTGTCCAAACGGAGCCTACCGGTACTGGGTACTGAACGTGAACAGTAATTATACGGTCAAAGAAAATGTCAAAGGAATGCGGAAACAGCGGAGAGGATTGAAATTAAATAAGGTAGTACTCCAATTGATTTTGGGCATTTTTGGGGTGAGTTTCCCATATGGTTTTATCGAGATAACATTAAGATTTAATAAAATTAGCCTTCGGTTTTATTAAATGATGAAGAGATTTGATAAAATTTTAATTTTTATCTTGATAGGCAAAATACATAAAAGACAAACAACGGAGCGTAAACATAAAAAAGTAGAGTGTTAAAATTATTTTTCATTAAATAAATATAAAAGGAAAGAGAGAAAAGAAGAAGAATATATACCCCTCAGTGGTGAAATTTTTTTGGGTCCCGGCTGAGCAATACATATTGGTACCCAATGAGCATTTTGGCCATCGAAAGTATTTTGACGGTTGGGATTTTAGAGAGAGAAATAAATTTATATCTTCCAAAATATCGAAGTATAAACATCAAAAAGTGGAGTGTTAAAATCATTTTTCATTAAGGGGGTGTTCCACTAATTAGAATCAAAACAAGTCATTATCTCATAATACACCACATAAAAAATCGGAAAAAACGAGTGGAACACCTCCTAAATAGTAAATAAAAAAGGAAAGCGAAAAAGGAAGAAGAATATATACCCCTCAACGGTGATTTTTTTTTTTGAAGTGCTGGCTAAATAGCACATGTCGGTACCCAATGAGCATCTCAGCCGTTAAAAGTTTTTTGGTTGATTCGAATTTTAGTGAGAGAAAGATGAGAGAGAAGAGAGAGGAATAAATTTAAAACTTCAAAAACATTTTTAGACGACTTAAATACGCGCTTGAACACCGCGTGATCTATGTGCGCGCCGTACCCTATTTGCACCAAATTTTTTATTCTCTCTCAAAAGTAAACGGACGAGGGAACCAATGCGTATATCTGCCGCCCATCACTCTCTGCTTTTCCCTCTCTTATAAATAACAACCGTATATGTTTGCGAGGGTTTCAAACAACAGCTGGTGGTCCTGCTGGTCGACTGTGTCTAACGCCGCTCATCCTCCTCGTCCTTTCGCCCTAACTGCGGCGGCGACGTCGCACCTGATTACGACTCCGCAACTCCGGCGCTGTTCCGTCATGGGTTTTCAGTCGTCGGCGGCGGTGGAATGGCCGGCGAGCAGGGTTAGGGATAAGTACATCAGTTTTTTCGAAGGGAAACAGCATGTGAACTGGAAATCGAGCCCCGTTGTTCCTCACAACGACCCTACCCTTCTCTTTGCCAACGCTGGTTCGATCCACCAAATCTATCTCTGTTTTGCTGCGATTAGTTCTGTTTTTCTGGAGTTTTCTATCGTAGTATTCATTTTCTGTATCTGGACTTATCGTTGTAGTGACAAATCTGATAATTGGGCTTTCATCTCATTATACTACTCAAGTTTCCTGCGTAGTTATTATGATTAGTTGATGCTCGGTTTCGATGGCTGTAGATGTGAAATGAAGGGATTTGACGTTACTATTCAGCGAGAGTAGCTATATTGTTTGGAACAAATGGAAAATAAGGAAAAGAAAAATTTTAAAATTTCCCCTTCCAATTTTTGGTTTAGAAAAAAAAGTGAGGGGAAAATAAGAAAACCAAGTTTTAAGCACAGTACATTTTCTGTGGGGGTGTTCTTGCTGGAGTGAGCTCTTTGAAACTTCCGGGATGGGGGATGTAGAAGTGGAAAGAGTGGTGCACACCTCAGCCTTTGCTACTTGCACGTGGGGATGACCTGCACACGTAGATAAACATGTCAGTGCCTAGCCCGGACGGTGGTGGTCCGGGAAGGCACTCTGACGGTTAAGTCAGTCACCGGAGGGGGAAAATGCCACAGAGATCTAGAGAGAGAAGTGGAGGAGTTAAGAGGGTAGTAAATGAGGAGAGAGAGATAGATCCCCCATTGTGGTAGTTGTGAGTGGGTATTTATAGGCAGAGGGGGTGTGCGTCCCACGCGCTCAGTGCCCCTCACACGCCTGTCACTGGCGCTCAGAATGATAGGTGAGGTGACCTTTGTTCTTGCCACAGACGCCATATCCAGGATGACGTCACGGCAAGTGGGTTCGAGTAGTCAAATCGCCCTCAAGACATTCTCCGTCACCCACGTGCTCCTGCAGGTGGCGGTGGCAGAGTAGGTGACTGTCGCATTTAATGCTTCATAGTGGAACGTGTAGCGTGCCTGATACGCTTCTCCCGAACCAAGTTAACCCGAGCCCTTGTATTGCTGAAGTCGACTGACTCAGTACACGAGTGGCCCAGCCCCCCGGGCGCTTGGCACGCCGATCGGCGGAGGTCCCGAGGGTATTACGAGAGGCAAGCGGAGAATGCCATGCCCTCGGCACTACCCGCTTGGCAAACATCGTTCAAATCCATATTCGTCCAGGACCGCACACCCGTGCTCCTCACCGAGGGCACCGTACGCTCGGCACTATTGAGACGGATCAAACTGCATTTAGTTTTGCAGATTCTGAGACAATGATCCTTTTAGCTCTTTGCGGTTGTGGGGAGGGGCCTCTGTTGACCCCTGTGAACCCGGCCGCTACATTTTCCTTTCTATTTCCTCTCACTTTCCTTCATAACCATTTCTTTTCTTTGCCTTAAGTTCCCTAGGTTATAGTTTATGTAAGGGTTTTGGCGGACATTTCCCATGTTGCGGGGTGTGTTCCAGGATGGTGAAAGGAACATCAGTTTATTTCCTTTGTAGATTCCGTGTAGCACAGACACTTCTGGACACTCTTTTGACACGTCTACAACGCTCAAGTCCACAATGTCCACACACACACACACACACACACATATATATATATATCTATATATTCGATTTTTCTAAGTGTTTTTCATTTAGACACTCCGGGGGCACTTAAAAAAACAATATGGACACTCTTGGTACACTTGAAAAACAAGTAGAGTTGTTGAGAAATAGTAGACTCTAATTAAAACTTAGAACTATCTCTTATTTTTTGTGTCGTGGATGATGGTTTATTGATTCTCAGAACATATAAAAAATGAAATCCTTTCTTGTTGGAATACTTTTGTGAATGACATTCTGACACAATGTTATCAATTTTGAGGAATATATGGAGTCACAAATTTATAGTTGGAGCCTTATTTTTTTACATGCTTTACCCATGTAATAGTATATTTAAATATATCATAAAACGTGTCCCCCAACATGTCATGTCCTTGATTTTTCAAATTTTACGCGTCGGTGGTATGTGTCACGTGTCCATGTCGGTGCTTCATAGGCCGCGCTATTAGATTAATGATAATGGAGAGTTAATAAGGGACCATTTGAGCCGCATATCGTTTTAATAACTCAGGTGTCCTTATCAGCTTAAGCCCCACTCGACTAATCCTTAGGAGCCAATCTGTTGTCCATTGGTGGAGTTTCAGGAAAATACCGGACAAAGTCCATAAGACTGGTGGAGTTTCAATAAAAGCCAGGACAAAGTCCCTTATGGATTAGTCCCATAAGAGTTGATAGCATGTCGGAAAATATTTTGAATATAGGGAGTGGAAGTCCCTAACAAACAACGAGAAAGTCTATTGAGTTTGAGAGCTCTATCATGAGGGTTTGCAAATAATATACTCAATAGGTGTGATTTGAAATCGTTCATGTTAAAAGGACTTTATTCAACAAGACCAATAAAGAACATCTATTCTACTTCTAATTATCTTCCTCTCTAGTTTCGCAAGTCACATATAATTAAACCTTTTGCATTCTTGCTATAATTTAATTTCAAACCATACTCATTCGAAATGTACATCAATTCAAACGGATCCTAATGGTCTCCTAATTCAACATGTTTTGTTTGAATAATTCGTACCGTGTTTGGACAAATTGTGCTCTGTTTGAAATTCATTGACAATATATTTTCCATGGTTATTGGAGTTTCATTCCCAGTGGGTTAAGCTTATTAGTTGCTTGTCATTCATTTTCACTTATGTAAATTTGATATCATACAATGCATATTCTGATACATTGTTTGTGGCAGGTATGAATCAATTTAAGCCCATCTTCTTAGGGACTGTCGATCCAAACAACCCCATGGGCAAGCTCACTCGTGCTTGCAACACCCAAAAGTGCATCAGAGCTGGGGGGAAACACAATGATCTTGATGATGTTGGAAAAGACACCTACCACCACACATTCTTTGAGATGTTGGGAAATTGGTCATTTGGGGATTATTTTAAAAGAGAAGCAATAGAATGGGCTTGGGAGCTTCTCACCAAGGCAAGTGGGATATTCTCCCTCACTCACCCTCCACCAGGTTTTTTAAACGTTCAAGTATATTCTATTGCACCCATCTGTTACGTGTTGCAAGTTTCTCATTCTAGTCCAATGCACGCAAGACAACAGTTCTTCATTTGTTTTTCCTTCCCTTCACTTCACTTTCTATTATTTTCATTTTCTGTGGTCTTTCTTTTCCAAATTAGACTGATCTGTTGGGAAACTTCATTTGGCGATCGTATGTTCTGCTTGATAAGAATTCTAATAGTCTGTTTACACACACACACATATTCTGTTGTCTTTCTCTTCCAAATTAGACTGATCCGTTGGGAAACTTCATTTGGTGATAGTATGTTCTGCTTGATAAGAATCCTAATAGTCTGTTTACACACACACACACACATATTAGGATGCAAATTGCTAGTGTCGTCCTTCAATTTTGGCTCTGGGGCTACATGCCTGGTTTATTATCTCTATCATGAACATATGACATTGTTGGCAATGCATTACTGATGGTAGATTATGTTTAATCTGCTAAATCAATTACTGATTTGCAATGTTGAATTCACTGACCTTTTCACTGTGACCGACTGTTGGAACTTATTTCACCCCAGACTTCTTGTATTTCAGGCCCATATCGAGTGTGCAGAACATAGAGTCTTAGTTTCACCGTGTGACACTATCAATACTACTATACTACACTTCTTTATATGTGACTATCGTATTAATTACGCTTTATGTTTCATTTTGATTCTCTATGTTGAGCAGGTGTATGGACTACCCACCGATCGGATATATGCAACCTATTTTGGTGGTGATGAGAAGGCTGGCCTTGTTGCTGATGATGAAGCTAGGAATATATGGCTCAAGTTTCTGCCACCTGGACGAGTACTGCCTTTTGGTTGTAAGGTATGTGATCACTCTATAGGTTAACATGTATCTTCATCACTTTTTAGTTTCTTTTCTCTGCATGATGACGCATCCCACAGCTTTGGTGCAATCCACTTGAAAATAGTAGCATTGTATGGGTTAAAAACTCGAAGAGGTGTCTTTATCTGTTGCTATTTTTCATAGCTAGTTGTCATTGGGAGGGGGAATGGCGAAGTCTGGCCTTGATAAGTACCTGGACCTTATTTACTCTTTTGAGAAGAATGAGCATGTTATTTTTTTTTTAGGTGGGGCCACCTTTTGTGTTTTCTTCTGTTGGTGCTTTGTATATTGGATGCATTCCACCTGCATCGTCCTTGTAGTTATATGATTCTATTACTTGTGATGGAAAAGTAGGCTGGTATCCAAAACAGCTATGGCATATTTGCATTGTGTTGCAATAAATTTTTGGTACTAATATTAGCAAAATTTCTACTTCCGAAAATGGACTTTTGATACTGAACTCATACAACGTATGAAGACAAAAATGATACTAATACTGAATATCATCTGCACATATCTCGTCATTATATATATTCATGTTATCTTTTGTTGAAGAAATTTTGACATCGATGTCATTAGGTATGAGATACATTTGGGGTTTTGTTGATATGCCTGGCAGCCTGCGAAATGTGTTAAATCCACGCGCAACTACTATGGTCCCATGCCACATTTCAATATGATTTTTCCATGTAGTCTGACGTTTGTATCCGTCTTTGTGTTTCTTTTTTGATAATTGTCTCTCTATACAGATATTTTGATTATCTTATGAAAGTTATATTTATCGGTCTTTATTTTTGTTACTTCGAGTAGGACAACTTTTGGGAGATGGGTGATACTGGGCCTTGTGGACCCTGCACTGAAATTCATTTTGATAGAATTGGGAATCGCGATGTTGCATCTTTGGTTAACAATGATGATCCTACATGCATTGAAATATGGAACCTCGTGTTTATTCAGGTACACCTTGCGCTCACACAATCCCATTTATGGTTTTTGTTTATGAAATTTGTCGTCCAGCATTTACCGTATGAACTTAGATGAATTTGTCAATATTCTGGTTCGTTGCTCAGGCATGTGTTTTTTTATTTTTATTTTTACTTTTATTTTATGATGATTGGATGTTTATTGGGCACAAAGGCAAATTACCATTGGTTTCATGTCTCTTTTGCAGTTTAATAGGGAAGGTGATGGTTCACTAAAACCTCTTCCTGCCAAACACGTTGATACTGGAATGGGTTTTGAAAGATTAACTTCCATTCTCCAGAATAAGATGAGCAATTACGACACGGATGTGTTCTTGCCCATCTTTGATGCCATCCAACAAGTAAGATGACGATTTAATAGGCACATTTCTATGACAGAATTTAGTTTTGTATTTTCTTGGTGGTACTGTTTCTCATCAATATTATCGTAGTAAATTAATGTGGAGGGAAAACAAGATGGACTTTTGAGACTTACCATTATTTGACAATGGCGGCGAGGTTACTTGGTGCACAAATGTGATACTATGTTCAAAGGAAGATCTCAGAAGTTCATAAATGTCTTTGGTTGGAAGAGGTTAAAGCTGAAACTTAGGGTTGATGGGTATTATAGTAGTCCTGGGTTGTTGTGGAAGACTATCCATTGGCGATTTTACTGTCCAAATATTGCCTGCCATCTATGATGCACGGACACGGAAACGGACATGGACACGGACACGGGGACACGACAATTCTAATAAAATGGGGACACTGACACGGCGGGGGACACGCCACGTGTATATTTAATTTTATATATATATATATATATATATATATATATATTAAGTTACCATTTTCACACTTCTGGCATCTCCTCAACTTCTTCTGGATTCATCTCCACAATTGAGCCTTCAATCTTCCTTTCCATTTCAACAATTTCTTGTGAAGTCACTCTTGTGCACAATCTTATCCCTTTTCTAGGAATTTTGAGCAAATGTGCCTTCACTCTAGCGTACGTACCCTGTAATTCAAGTTCACAAAAATGACATTTAAACTTGGTAAACCCCCCTATTTGTGCACCTTCAAATTTAGTAACATAACTCCAAAGAACTTTATCATTTTCAGCCATTGTAGTTCTGCAAAATAGATACATAGCAAGCAAAGCGAATGATAAAATTAAAACCATTAAACCAACAATTGGTTACATGAAGCATTTAGTAGTCCAACCATCCATTGCAAGCAAAGCATTCTTCATAAAGATCAAACATAAGTTCTTAGTTCTTACATCAAACAAACATTCATGAAACAAACACCCATAAAACAAGACATTCAAAACAAGACGAACACTCATAGTTCAATACAACCGAATTTTCCCTTAAGCAACTAATCCCCAAACTTCCCCAAACTTCAATTAGATCCAACTTCCATCACTTCTTCAATGTCATCTCCATCATCCGTAAAGACCACGGCCTCCATTTCGGGCTCATCAAGTGAGAGGTTTGCAATCTCAAGCATCCCAACCTCATCAAGTGAAAATTGGTCTCCCGCAATATCCCACGTCTTTGTTTGCCCTTGACAATATTGTGGGCTTCTCCTTGATAAAAGCCAAAGGTTGCTATTCACAAACACGAAGTCCTCCGCCTGTTGGGAGGTCATTCTATTCCTTTTCAATGAATGAATGAAGGAGTATGTACTCCAATTTCTCTCACAACATGATGAAGAAGAAGGTTGAATGAGAATCTTCAAGGGTATCGTTTGAAGAGTCCGAGCGGATGCACCATGAATAACCCACCAAGAATGAGGATCCATATTCCATCTATCTTCAATAGAATCAATGTCGGCAAATGGCCCATCCTTGGTTGAGAATTTGGCATACTCCATATTGGCTTTGGTACGCTTCGAGGAATCATCAAAGTACCTTTTGAAACATTTCTTCCTCTCATTTGTAACCTCTTCATCTTGGCGTGGAGGAACTCGCTTTGGATCCTCTTGAAGCCATTTTTCACTATAATACCTAAATTACGAAGTAAATAAATAATTAAAAGGTGAATGATACTAATACCAAGTTAGTGGCTTAGTGCAAATGGTAAATGAATTACCTTGGATTTAGAGCATGTGCCAAGCAATGAAGAGGTGTATTGGTCTTTTCCACCTATCCACAAGTATTTTATGAACAACATCATAAAATTGACCGTCATCATCCACACAAGGGATCTTCTTCTCAAATTTCTCAATGGCGCACCTCACTTTCTCAATTGTGGTATCCCACATGTCATAAACCAAATGGAGAGTGGGTTTGTCTGTGTCACATGCTCTAACCATGTCATAAATAGGAGATGTAAATGATAGAATGTAGTCTACCTTATCCCACCATGTCTCATTCAACAAAGTTTCCCTCACAAATGAAGCCCCACTCTCCTCCCTACAAGCATTCCATTGACTACTAATTACCATCGATTGAAGACCTTGCTTGACAAGCTTAAACCTCCTAAGCATCACAATGGATGAAGCAAATCGAGTGTCCGTAATCGAAAGTAACTTCAAAGGAGCAAACTCATTGAAGATTGTCAATCTCATTGAGTGATTCATTGTGTGATTCTTAATGATCTATGCATCACCAACGACAATGCTAATCCAACCACACTCATCATACATAACCGAGTTACTCTCCACATTTTTTGCAGCACAAATGTTTTTCAAAGCAAGATTTAGAGTGTGCACTACGCAAGGAGTCCAAAATATGTGAGGATATTGCGTTTCAATGATTTGTCCCGCCGCCTTACAATTTGGAGCATTATCGGTGAGGATTTGCACAACATTCTTAGCCCCAACCTCAATACCAACCTCCTTCATCAATGTAGCAATGAAATGTTTATCCTTTATTTCTCCCTCACAATTATAGGCCTTAAGAAACATAGGCAAACCTCCGGTGACCGCCATAAAGTTAATTAAAGATCTTTGTTGCGGATCACTCCAACCATCACTTGCAATCGTCACGCTCTTCTCCTTCCATGTGCCTTTAATAGGCTCTAACAACCGTTCAACATTTGCCCTTTCTTTTTGAAGCAATGTCGTTCTCAACAAGTTGTACCCCGGAGGTAGATAACCCGGTATGCTATTATTTGCGGCATAAGTGTATGAGCTAACATAGTGAGGATTTCTTGCCAAATTGAAAGGCAATCCGCTAGTGTAAAACATTCGAGCAATCTCACTATGTAATTGATCTCGGGCTCCAATATTAAAGCATTTAACGACAGGATTATCAAGTTGAGTTACGTTTCCCCTCCTCTTTTTTGATCCCAAGCCTTCTAGTGTGTGATTCAAATTTGAGCTACTCGTAAGAGATGCACTAGAAGGAGGCAATGGAATTGACTTTGGTTGGGATTGTTCAGATTTCTCTCTCCCCTCTTCCATCAATCTCTTAAAATTCAAAGTATCAGTGCTTGTTACCTTCTTACAAGCTGCTATCCCCTCACCAACCGTTTTCAACAAGTGAGCTTTCACCCTTGTGTAAGACCCATTTTTTTTTCTAAACCACAAAAGTTGCACTTCCATTTGTAATTTCCACCTCTTCCGGGAAAGTTGTCCAATTTAGTTATAAATTTCCAAAGTACTCTCCCCTTTTCCTCACCTCGGCAGTTGGTACTCTATTGGCACCCGTTGAGGAAGACATTTTTACTGATGGACACAATTTTTTTGAAAAGGATTAATAAACAAAAAGTTAATACACTCATTATTAATTGAAGTATAATTTGTTCAGAATAATTGATAAAGACATTGTCATTTGATTTATTCCTTACATATGTTGATTGACATGGACCCTGACGTATGTTGACTGACGTGGACTAAGGCAGTAGCAAACATACAAACATGGACCCTTTGATATTGCAGATTTCATACAAACATATGTACAACCAAGTTGAGACAGAGACATATTTTATGCAAACATACATACAAACATAATATATACAAACAAACATACGTATTGTTTCAAAAAAAGAAAAAAAAGAAAACAGAAGGTAGTAGCAGACGAGAGAGAGAGAGAGAGAGAGAGAGAGAGAGAGAGAGAGAGAGAGAGAGATACCCGATCGACTTCACTATCGATTGTGCATCCAGCAGCTCCTCTGATAGATCTAGGGTTCACCAGGGCATTTGGTCGACTGAAGCAGGATAAATATATATATAGACTGACCAAAATTACAGTTTTTCCTTAAGTTTTGATTAATTTCACATTTACCCCAGAAAGTTTTAAAATTTTTCAATTTCACCCTATCCGTGTCCCCATCCAAAAAAGTACCCTAGCCATGTCCCCTGCCACGTGGCGTGTTGGTACATGTTTTTAGCTGTGTCCCTGTGTCGGGACAGTGCGGTACGGGATCCAGGAGAGGTGTCGGTGCTTCACAGGCTGCTAGTATGGTGTATGTTCTTATTCCCTGGATTAAGTATTTTTGCTTTTGCTTGGTTACACCGTTCTATGTTCTACTATGACATGCTTTCATTACATGCGCTGGAGCTATTGATAATGTTCTGCCTCAAGTGATGGAATCATATTGTGATCAATTCTCATTTTTTTGATAACACTTAATAGCATTTGATGTGGTTTATCATCTCTTATCCTCATCAAGGACATTAGCCCTCTGATACTATATCTCCTCCATTGGGATTCTTTGTTGTTTGAACAATCTTCTAAAGAATGTCTTTTTGAGGCTTCTAGGTTGGTTTGCTTTCCGTGTTTCTTTCTAATTGATTAATGTACAAATATTGGGGAGTGTATTTCCCACTCAGTTTGTCCATTTTCATACTTGCAACTTTAACTATTTTAAACCACAATTAATCGTGTCTTGTTATAGGTAACTGGAGCTCGACCATATTCTGGCAAAGTTGGATCAGATGATTTAGACAAAGTTGACATGGCATACAGGGTAGTTGCCGATCACATTAGAACTCTTTCATTTGCCATTGCTGATGGCTCTTGTCCAGGTGGAGTGAAAAAAGTTTGACATCTTGTTTTGCGCTCTTACTGCTCGATTATGCTTGTGATGATATGATTGCCTTACCTTTGCGGTTTTGTGAAGAGTGGAATCCTACTTGAACTATTTTTAGAGTGACAACTTGAATGGTTGATATAAGTTTGCCTCATCTCTCCCTTTTGGTTTGCGATTGTTGGTTTTGGAAAATCTGTTTTTGCTCGTTCATTGCATTTCAAGTTTGGTAGTGGTTTCTAATTGCAGGAGTTGGGATTTATGTTGCTAGTGCTAACTTTCAATCTGTACCCTCTTTTACCACTTTATTCTTGCTGTTGCTGGAATTTTCATGTTAAGAGCTTTCACTTAATTTTCACGAATTGAGGATTTTCAAAGATGTTTTGTTGCCTTTTTTGAGGGTGGTGTTTACTTGGAGTTATATTTTTTCTTGTTGTCAATTTTTTATAGGAAGAGATTTGGCACTCCCAAATTGATTTTGGGGAATGCCAAAATCAATTTGGGGAGTGCCAAACAATCCCTATATGGACTTGATTTTGGCACTCCCCAAGATCAATTTTGGGAGTGCCAAAATCAATTTATTTTTTTATTTGATTATGTATTAAGCAGGACTGATTGTAGTCTCACCAGCTGTGCAGGCAACGAAGGGCGTGAATATGTCCTCAGGCGTATTCTTCGGCGAGCGGTACGTTATGGACGTGAAGTCCTAAAGGCTGAACCTGGATTCTTCAACGGGTAGAAATGAAAATCTTGGCTGAACTTTGGTGTTTGTTCACTGTTTTTGTATCAGTTCTGGATTTGCATTACAACTTGATTGTACTTTTATTCTTTAAGCTTCCATTTTATGGTTAAAGTTTATGCATGTTATTTCTATTTCTATGTATTAATTAAATTTACTTTTGTTCATCCTAATTGTTTTAATTGTGTGGAAACCAGGCTTGTCAAGGTTGTGGTGGAAATCATGGGTGATGTATTCCCAGAGCTGAGACAACATGAAGAGCATATCAGGGATATTATTGCGGAAGAGGAAGCAAGTTTTGGCAAGACATTGCTTAATGTAAGCTTGAGCTCTGTTCACACCGTTTGGGCATGTCTATCGTATGCCAGCGGATGCAGTAGTTAAGATAGTGTATATGATAGCTTTGGGTAGAAACGCAAAAGGGAGGGAAAGACCCAAATTGACTTTAGATGCGGTAGTACGCAAAGATCTGAGTATACTGAGTTTAAGCGATGAAGTAGCATTTGACAGAGCTCAATGGAGAAAAAGCATTCATGTAGCCGACCCCAATTGATTGGGACATAAGGCTTGGTTTGGTTTGGTTTGGTTATGGTTCATTTGATCTCCACCGTTCCAGTCTGTGCCTTTATGTGATGTTTGCTGAGCCTTTTGATTTTGTGGACCGTTACCGAACAAGATTCTGGGTTCTAAATTAGCCTCTGACTCTCTCATGACTTGAGCAAATTTTTTAAATAGGGTTCAAAATTTGTTGAGTGTCTCTTAATTCTACTGCTTTTTCCATAGAATCCCTACCTGTTTTTCGTGGAGTGTACATGGTTGAACATGTTTTCTGTTTTACCAAGAAACTTGGCGAAGGTGAAGGCCAGCTGATTTTGTGGCGATCGAAACCTTGTATTGGCTAATTTGCAACCATGCCAGTAGATGCTCTTATTTGGACATTTTTTAGTGCTTTTGTTTTTGTTTTTTTGTTCTCTTTCTTGCCTTGTAGATATTCTTTGTTCTTTATTTTAGGTTATAAGTTCATACCCACATAGGATTTCTCAATAACACACCGGATGATCTTTCACTTTTCTTCAGGGAATTGAGAAATTTAAGCGGGCTGCTCAAGATGTTCAAGGAAAGATATTTAGTGGCCAGGCAAGTATATGACTAATGGTTTATCTCTTTCAATTGGTTTTGTATTTTGTGTTTTAACTCATTTTGTAGCATATCCTAAACTTGTCATCAATTGTCATCAAACAATGGTATGGAAATACTAAGGTGCTAATCCAATTAGTCTTACAATATTATTTTCACCGATCAGAAGAAAAAAAACTATTGAAACTTGTCTTACAGGGAATGATGAAATTAAGAATTACAATCTTGTAATTGGAAAACCTGTTTTGGAGTCGAGCATGTTAAGTTAAAGGAGCTTAACAAGTCTCAGTTCAATTATAATCACAAGGTTCCTTTTTGTGTTCACTATGGATAGGATACTGAGAGGTTTATTTAAATATAACGTTTTGTCTTTTGTTTCTTTTTGTTGCATTTGTTTGTTTAGAACAAGCTTATTGAAAGTTTAATTAGGAATTATAATTTGTGTGATATACTAAATTTTTTTTTGTTGCAGGATGCTTTTGTCTTGTGGGACACATTTGGCTTCCCATTAGATCTGACTCAGGTGCATGGAGTTCTATGAGTCTTTATGTTTCATATTATTCCGTCTGAATTGGCTCCTAATGCCCTTTTTCTTTGGCAGTTGATGGCAGAAGAAAGAGGCCTTGTAGTTGATATTGAGGGTTTTAACAACGCTATGAATGAAGCTAGGGAAAGATCAAGGAATGCTCAGAATAAGGTAGCTGGTCCTTTTGTCTTGTTTCTATTTTTAGGGGCATCATATACCATATTATTATGTGGCTAGTTGTGCGAGGGAAAACAAAAAAAGGAAGAGAAAAGTGTCTGCAAGAAGAAAATACACCTCTAGAAGTGCATAAACGCTGAAAATTGCTGTTGTGGCTGTTGCAAATCTGGTGTGTATTTATAAATTTTCTTGGCAGCAAACTGGTGATTCTATTCTTCTGGATGCTGATGCTACCTCGGTATTACACAAAAGAGGGATTATGGCAACAGACGACAGCTTCAAGTTTACGTTGTTTCAGGTAGTTTGCATGTCATTTTCAGTTATAACTTGATATAGTTATCATTCGTGTCCATAGGCCTTTTATTTCAGTTGCTCAGCAACATTAGTGTCCGTCAAAAGCTTTCAAGTTCACAGGGATGAGCTTATAATTCTTGAAATTACAGAAGAGACCAATTGTGATGGGGTTAGTTTTCAAGTAAGCTTGCACTACAATATGCGTATTCTTGTTGTGTCCTTTTTCTTTTTATATAGAGAGACATACTTCATGAAACTAATAACAGTGAAAGTCCATGTAGTGAAGCTGTATTGCAGTTGAACTAGTACTACTTAAAAAAAAAACTAATAACAATGGTATACAAGTTCTGAATATTTGCATGTCTATAGAGGTTTATAATGGTTTTCAGGTTGGAGCGAAAGTTTCCATTTTCAATAGAATAATACAAAATATAGGCTACTAAGAGCATTTTGACTTTGACATCCTGAAATAGCGGGAGTTGGGGAAAGCTATCTCTTAGAGTTTTAGGGGGTGGTCTGCATAACTGCATGTTTTCTGTTTCCTTCTAGTTAGATCCACCTATTCTCATCGGTATCCATGTTTATATGCTGTCTATTTGTTATTGGATTTCGCTTGTGTTGTTTTGTTCCATTTCGTAGTACATTGGGACCTCAGTAAAATACAGTGGGCTTTAACCATGAAACAATAACATGGCTTGGTTTGACATTTTCATAAGAAATGTGTTGGAAATTTTAAGCATCTTGGACTGAAGGTTTGGTTGGCCAGAGGGAAAACTCTGATCTTTCACCTGATGAAAGGTGCAGATATTTATCTTTATCTCTGTGAAACTGCTGAAGCCATGTTGTTTGACTTGATTATCAATTGACCATAAGTTAAGCAACTTACCTTGTTCTCCTCAAAATGCTTCTTTGACCCCTCAATAGGTGTAACTATAGTATACCATAGTTTGGTTTTTTTCATGAAAGTGGTGTATTCAGTGCTTGGACTTTGATTGAGTTGAAGTAACTCTTACTTCATTTATAGCCTCCTTGTTAATTTCATTGGTTTTCCCCTATTTCCTATTTGTTTTTAACCTTTCAAGGATAATTTCAGGACCACAAAAGTGTGATAAAAGCAATTTACACGGGGAGGGAATTCTTAGAAAGTGTTGTTGGTCGTGATGAAATTGGTGTTATTTTGGAAACTACAAGCTTTTATGCTGAGCAAGGTGGTCAGGTATGATGCACTTTGCTAAATAATTAGTAACGACATTACAATAAGGTTTTTATTTTTTATTTATTTTTATTAATGCTTGAGTTTCAATGCAATTTCCCCCCTTTGATTCATGTTTAACTTTGAGTAATGCTAATATTTCTTTATTGTTGCGGGGGATTATTATGCCAAACCAAACCAAGCCTTATGTCTCAATCAATTGGGGTCGGCTTCATGAATCCTTTTTCTCCATTGAGCTTTGAGCTTTGTCGAGTGCTGCTTCATCGCTTAAACCTAGTATACTCAGATCTTTGCATACTACTGCATCTAATGTCAATTTTGGTCTTCCCATCTCTTGTGCGTTTCTGCCCAAAGCTATCCTATCCACTTGCTTAACTATTGCATCTGCTGGCCTACGATAGACATGCCCAAACCACCTAAGCCTATTTTCCCTTAACTTCTCCTCTATAGGTTCTACACTTACCATCTTGCAAATTGTTTCATTTCTAATCCTATCTCGTCTAGTCTTACCACACATCCACCTCAACATTCTCATTTCCGCTACACTTATCTTGTTCACTTGTTGCTTTTTAATAGGCCAGCATTCTGTCCCGTAAAACATCACTGGTCTAATGACAGTTCTATGGGGGGATTATTATGTGCTGAAAGAAAAAGATTTCGAAGGTCATGAAAATGAAGGGAATATACATTCTACTAACAAAACAAATGAAGGAAGGACTGGGCAAAAAGTCCTGAAAATAATTGGGGAAGAATTCAATTTCAATGCGATAACAGTTTGAGAGAAGGCTTAAGGGATCTAATCTTGGAACCTGTAACTTTGATTTCATCTGATCAAGCAATAAACCAGGGAATCTTTAAATCTCCTTGAAAGCCCTGTTGATTCTTTCTTGGCCGATGAAATACAACATAGCTGCCCAAGATTACATACTAATAATATTGGGGATATCCAGTGCCATGTATGAATAAGTGGAGAAACACAATCAAAGCCGAAAGATATGGGCAGAGTTTTATCAGCTTGAGCAGAAAGCACGTATGTATCAGTGTCAACATTCCTCCATTTTCAAGCTATCCTTGGTTTTTAACATCACAGGAATACCCATCCATGGTATGGAATTGTTTCTAGGACTACATTTGGGAACCAAAATGAAATTGGTGACGAGAATGATGCGTACTTGATTCATTGCAAGTGTATTTGGAGCTAGGGAAGGTAGTCCTTAAGAGGATAGCAGTAACATTTTTTTGGATGAGTCCTATCCAGAGAATTCCTGGGAAGCTGTTGAATGTAATGAGATTTGGGCATTACGACATGCATGAGAGGGGAGCAATAGCTTGAACAATTCAAATTCTTCCAGCATAGGAAAAGTTACAGCAGTGAAACGCTAGAATTCTGGAGAAAATTTTATAAATAAAAGCAGAATCATTAACTTGGAAGTTATGTGGACAGGAGAGGTACTCCAAGATACCTGACAGGGAGGGTTCCCAACTCTTGGTTTGTTGGTAGACCTACTTCATTCTGATAGTTTGCAGATTCATGTTTATCTTCATAAGCAATTCACCTTTTGTTGCCATCAGAATAGGAATTTTTTCATCTTACATACTTCTTTGGGTTCATAGATATTTGATACTGGATCAATTGAAGGCCCTTTTGGAGCATTTCAAGTTAGTGATGTACAAACTTATGGAGGCTTTGTCGTTCACATCGGTTCTTTTGCTGGCGAAACAGGGAAGTTCTCTGTGGGTGATAAAGTGATATGTAAGGTAACGTATCTTTATCATCGGGCTTTGTATGCTTATATGGATGCAAACTAGTTCTTGCTTTGTATTTTTTATAACTGTAATTTATTACTTGAGCAGGTTGATTATGATAGACGTAAGCTCGTTGCTCCTAACCATACCTGTACGCACATGTTGAATTTTGCACTCAGGGTAACCAGCAATGTTTTATTGATCCGAGCTTCTGTTGCTGAGCTTTCTTAACTGGTTTGTCGATCGCTTACTTCTTTTTAAGATGACTGCAGGAAGTACTTGGAAACCATGTTGACCAGAAGGGATCTATTGTTCTTCCTGAGAAATTGAGATTTGATTTTTCTCACGGTAAGTTTTATAATGGAGTTCATTCATTCTGCTTACGAACTTATTATTGAGCCATTGAAATTTGAACAGGCAAGCCTGTGAAACCTGATGAGTTGAGAAAAATTGAGTCAATCGTGAATGGGCAAATAGAGGCTGAATTGGATGTATTTGCAAAGGAGGCCACTCTGACAGATGCTAAACATATCAAAGGTCTACGGGCTGTATTTGGAGAAGTAAGTAGTTCCGGTTTCCTCATTGTTTCTTGGAGTTCAGTTGTACATGAGCCGCAATCCGCGGAGCTATACTTGCTATTTACCTGCTGCCTTCGATATGTTATTTACTAGCAGATTCTCGTGCCTAAAGGCACTTGAAACTTAATATAGTCTCAACTTAAATAAACTACTAATGTAATCTCCATATATCATTACTTACAATTTTGAGATGTTTTCCTATTTAATCTTAAAAGGCAACATTTAAATAGGGATACATTGCATAAAAAAGTACGGAGAGGGGCAGGTATATTAGGAGAATATTCTCTTTATCTTTTAAAAAAGAAATGGCTGACGACTACAATTAATATGAAAATATTAATTGATTGGACGGCTGTGGATGTTACGTTGTTTGCATGCCTAGACATTTTCTAAAAAAACCTCTCTGTTTCATACTTGTTATTCATCTTTTTAAATATAGGTCTATCCTGACCCAGTGAGGGTGGTGTCAATTGGTCGAAATGTGGAGGAACTTCTTGCTGATCCAGAAAATGAAGAGTGGTTATCAATTTCCACGGAGCTTTGTGGAGGTAGTTTTCTCCTTGTGTGCCTCTTATTTTGGATTGTTTCCATTAAATATTGACGTTAAATGTGTTGATATGTCTAGGGACCCATATTACAAATACACGAGAGGCTAAGGCATTTGCGCTTTTGTCGGAGGAGGGAATTGCAAAAGGAATCCGTAGAGTAACTGCTGTTACGACGGATTTTGCTTTTAGGGCTATGGAACTGGCATCATCACTTGAGCAGGATGTAAATGAGACGTCAAAAGCAGAAGGAATCCTATTGGAACAGGTTTATCACTTGTCACTGTTCACATTAATCTTGCAATAGCCGACCGCTTAATTACTTGGATTTATGTCATTCTTATGCTACCCTGGCGGAGTTATATTTTCTTCTTACTTATGAGAGGGTAGTGCATGGAATGGGAACTGTTTCCAATTTCAATCAAGGTTGAGTTATTTTCTTTTCATCTTGGTTGTCCACCTTTTGGTACTTTGCTACCTTTTCGAATTTTATTACCCTCTTTTAAGCCAGGGTGTTTGAAGATGGAAGAATATTATGTCCAGCAGCATCCTAAATAGTAATGAACATCAGTAAAGACCAAAACTATTCCCAAACTTGACTCCCAGGTGCCATAAATGTGCACTCTATTTGGTTGAGAGTTTTGAGAAATATTTTTGAGATACATGTTTGGATGGGTTTTTGGAAAAAGTAATAATTAGAGAGAGGTGTAATAATTGGAGAGAGATAGAGAGAGAAATGAGAATTAATGATTGGAGAAAGGGGTATGAGTAGAGAGAGAAATGTGGTTAATGATTGGAGAGATGAGAGATGGGGAAAGAATCTTTTTGGAATTTTTTTTGGAAATGTGAAGTGAACACAGTGCATATGTTTTCTTCTTTCTGTTCCCAGCGGCATCCTAAATGTGCTCCGTTAGGAAAATACATATTTTTTCTTCTTTCGTTGAACTGGTTGTTCAGTTCAAAAGTTTTCTTCCGAACTTCGCCAAAATGTGCAATTCAAGTGTTACTGGTTTTCATGTCAGCATATTGTGTGTTCTCGTTTTCATGTTGAGATTGTTTCATATTGGTTACTTTTCCGAGGATCTTTAAGAATGAATTGACACAGTTTGTGTGTATTCTTGCACCTGAATTAATATATCTGACACAAAGGGAGAATTCTTGTTGAGTGTTGTTCCTTGTTCACAGTTTTCCCATGCTTACTTGCGGAAACTGGATATGTTCTACTTTGTGCTATTGTTGTGGCTTATACGAGTATTCCTTGTGATGTGACTAAATGAGGCCAAACAAAACTAATTTCTGGGAATGGCTCCTGAACTAAAGGAAATTCCCTGCCTGCCAGGATTTTCATGAAATTTCAGAACCCTGATCTTTATGTTTGTAGTCTCATCCTTACCTTTTGACCATTCAGATTCTTTCATCTTCCCTAAAGTAAGCAGCGCAGGAGTTTTTTTTGGTTCTTTGTTTCCTCCCCCCAGGATGTGGTTTGTTATATCTAATTGAGAAGAAGATTTGGCTTCACTTGATATATTGTTTTGCTGATTTTCCTCTCCCCTCTCCAGAAAGTCAGTTCTCTGAATGGTCGTGTGGAATCTGCGGCTATTCCATCAGCCAAGAAAGCTGATCTTAAGGCCAAAATATCTGTACTTCAGGTATTCATCTAAGATGACTAAGAGTGTACCGCATTTCAGTTATATATCCTTGTGCTTATATTCTTCTGGATGAAGTTGGTTCTTAATTGCTGTGTGTAAACTAGAATCAAGTGATAAAAGCAAAAAAGAAGATTGAGGAAGAGAATAAGAAGAAAGCTGTCCAGGCCGCAATTGAGACAGCAGAAATTACTGCTCGTGATGGAAAGCCTTTCTGTATATTACGCGTCGATGTTGGTCCGGACACTAATGCAATCCGTGAAGCAGTCGTCAAAGTCAAGGACGAGAAGGTTTGCTTCTGGTCATTCCAGCTAAATATTACTTGATGTTTACTTTTTCTGGAACCTTCTTATGTCTGTATGAAGTTTGCATGACTAGTTATGTGAATTGCAGGAGATACCGGTCATGGTTTTCAGCATAGATGAAACTGCAAACAAAGCATTGGTGTGTGCGGGAGTACCAGAGCAATGTAAACAAATTAAGGTATTGGAGTGGCTTTTGGAAGCTTTAAATCCTCTAAAAGGAAAGGGCGGAGGAGGAAAAGGCGGTGTTGCTCAAGGCCAGGTTAGCAATTTTCCCGTTCTTACTAATCCAACTCTTATAGCATATAGCGAAGTTTATCATCCATTAGAATCCTATGCGTTTTCCATTTCTGATCATCCGCAAACAAGAAATGTTCCATCTTGGATTGATCTGTGTGCTAGAATCCCATCTGGGGACCCCACAAATAACAAATCCCTGTAGTTTTTCTTCTAACGTATTTCCTGTTTATCAAGAAACTAGGTGCTGCAGTTTACTTCAACTATGAGATTAGAGAGATTAAAAAAAATGCCCAATTCTGTATGCTTATTTTCAATTCCCTTTGGACCCCTAACAGACCACTGTTTCAGTGGGTATTCTATCCATCCCCCGCCAATACCCCCAATTATTGGGGACTAAATGGGTTATGTTGTTGTTTCGTCCCCTAACAGCACTGCTTCATCTTTTCTTTCATTTACATTTTCCCTGCAAATAAACCAAAATTGATGGTGCAAATATTCTTTGGATGTGATATCAGGGACCCGATACATCAAATCTAGACAATGCGATGGAGGTGGCGAAATCGTTTGCGGCAATGAAATTGAGCTGTGACAAGAAATAGGTCCAAGTATTTTCAACTGGCAGAATCATGGTTGACTACATTTGCAACAGTTGATTGTTCTAAAGGAAAGAAGTAGAGAATCCATCTGATGGTAAACTAACACTCTGGTTTTTTATAAGCCACACAACACTGTAGTATTGTTCTACAAAAGTGAAGTGGTTAAAGTTAAATTTTTTCTCTAAACAAGTCTATATTTTATTTTAATTTTTGTTTGCCCTTGTGCTGTGAATTTGCATTCTCCAGTTAGATGGAAGTGATACTTTGTTAAGGTTAGCCTTATTGAATGAATATTGCCATATTGGTACTTTCGGTTTCGGACAGACTATGTACTATGGGTACAGAACCCAATACATAGAAAATGCATAGATCGAGCTCGGTGTGCCCCACTCCAACAATCCAAATTGTTTTTTTTTTTTTTTTTGTTGTCAATTTGTCATTTCTAATCTATTATACATGGGAGAGGGGAGAATGAAACTCGATTCCGAGATGCTGTGTGGGGCATCCAAGAGCTCTACCGCATGAGCTTGCCACCACTTGCATCCAAACTGTTCATTCATCTAAAAATTAAATTCCGAATGGCCCCGTGAAATTTAGCACAATCTAACGTCTTTAAGTGCTTGATCTAAGAGCGACCGTTTCAATCCAAAACTTTTTTGACTAAAACAGGGGGCTCTTAGATCAAACACTTTAAAGACATTCGATTGAGCTGAATTTCAAGGGGCGTACGAAATTTAATTTTCAGATGAATGAACGGTTCTGATTGTTCGTGTTGGACCCAAAAGTGGGTTCCCGAGCTCGATCTGTGCATTTTCTGTGTATTGGGTTCTATACCCATATAATTTTCGGTTTCTGTTTCGGTTCTTAAATATTGTAGCTTTGCCTCTTGAAGGGGTCTACTTAATTTGAACATGAACGGATCAGAAAAAAGAAAGAAGAAGAAAACAGGAAGCTGTTTATGCATGTCCCCCCAACATAAAAAATGCCCATGGAGCAATATCGCCACAATAAATGGTTATTCTACATAGCAACGCTACCAACATAATTTTAGAAAACAACTCTGGAAACAATTGTCTTTGGAATCATTCGATGCATGGTTGTGTTTTGACGTTGTGTGCATAAACTTTCTGTTCTACAAAATTGGTTTAATTAAACCAGGAGGCCCAGAATTTGGGTGTGTTTTGCACTCAGCACCTGTCGCTGAAAGAGACCTCTCGGATGTTTAAACGGTTATTTGTTGATATGGCCAAACACTAGAAAAAACCGACAGGCATTTTATGGTCAAGCTTTGGTATTTGCTGCGAATTTCTGTTTGTTTCCCGATACATTTGACGGAACTTATTGAGCTTTAGTTTACCATGTCTGTGGAAGCCAAAATTACCCATGTCATGCCAGGCAAAATAAGATGCGCTACGCCAATCATACTAGAACATATTCACACTGTTTCTGGGAATAAGCATGACAAACGCATCATAAATCAAAATCCAAGTACATTTTTCATACCTAAAATAAACCACCTTCCTGCAGACAACCAAAGATCTACTCTCACCAACAAACACATCAACAGCAAAGTTTCTTTCACCTGGTGTTCAAATCAAACTCTCCCACATCGCGCCACTCGTGTTGCATGCTTGTTTCTCCATTCTCAGTCTCCTCATCGTTCAAGAAATCCTCAGACGGTTCTCGCTCCTCTCTCTGTGCATTGCTTCCCCACCCATTGCCCATTTCGTCCGGGTTACCTAACTCTTCCTCCTCACCTGGCATCTCATCACCCATCCCAAGATCACCACTTCCGTGGGACCCAAGTGCACTTGCTCGTATTGGTGCGCGAGCCATGTGTGACTCGGTAGCTCGAGTTTGCTCTGCCTTAGCCATGGCTGCCATCCGCAACTTGGCTTCATGAGCCTCTCTACCGGCTTTCTCCATTTCTGCCCTGAGTTCAAACATGGCTTTTCTCTCTTCTTGTAGCAGAGCCTGCTCAATCATCAATCTCTCCTCCGACCTAAAATCCCCAACAGATCGCTTACGTGATATTATGTTGAAGGCTAGAGCCTGTTTCTCGAAGGTGGCAGTGAACTCTGCGACTTTGGCAGCAATGTTGTGGTCCCACTGCTGCGAACGAGATAGCATCTGACCTGTTGTGTCAGAATCAAGGATCCTGTCGTCCTCCTCAGCTTCATAGTCTGCCACAACGTGATATGGTAGTAACCTGCCGAAATTTAGGTGACCAAAATGCAAATTGGGAAGTCTGTAAATAAAGTTATACTAAAAAGGCAAAATATCCTACATGCAAGCAAGATATTTCACTATCAAGTATAAACTTCCTCATGCAAAACTAGGTATGTGATCTTCAAGCAGGAATCAAGTAATTCGCATTCAGTTAAAGAAAAGAAAAGAAAAGAAAAGAAAAGAAAAGAAAAAAGAGTAAGTAACATGCCATGCTATATCCAAACTACAAACCATTTGATCATCAGTCAAAGCCTGCGTAAGCAACAAGCCTTGAACTTCTCACTGGTATTCTTAAAAAAGTAAGAGTACAAACCATAAATTACAGGTGATGGGGGCTTGGATGAAGGAGCTATGGGCAGGCTGAGAACTATAATGTTATCTGGAGCCGGGCATGCCCAGCAATGAAATGTCTTACTACTTGAGACATCCCCAAGTGTCTTGGCTTGATTGCTTGAAGCCTGGCGAGGACAAGCAGCAATATCTCAGTGATCCAGTCATCTGAACTAAAGCCAGTTTCACTCAATGAAATGACAGCTTAAAGCCGGTTTCATTCAACGAAATGACAGCTTAAAGCCAGTTTCACTCGATGAAATGACAACACAGAATTGATATCGGGCTGGATAATGGAACACTAAACCTACAGATTGCAGACTCCTCATGTACCTTTCCCTGTTCTAAAGGGATTCTTTTCCTTTTCTTTGGTAGGAGTATTTTGTAGCTTTCTAAGGAAATTGAATGTTCTGCAGAAATGTATTAAGTGAAATTTGTAATGTACATTCAGCCTGGACATGGTTAGGACACAATTGCAAATACTTCACGCTGAAAATCTAAGCAATGACACGTCCATCCGTCAAAACAAAGGTCCTTGTTACATAAATAAGGGAGAATACAACAACATTGGAAAACAACAGTTCACTTGTTTCAATCTATTTCCTGTGGCACAACTGACCACAATCTAATGAGGATACAAAGAAAATTAAGTAACGCTATGGGACAATGGGACATAACGGGAACCCAAAAACGGGATGCACATAACTGACATAAGACAGATAGACCTCCAATGTATCCCTATAAACTCACTCCAAGACCTCAAGGGTAAAGAAACATCACCTATACCAACTTTTTGGCAAAAGAATTTGATCCAATGCTTTCATAAGCATGAATCATGACAAACTCTAATGCTACTTTGAATTTGATTGAACAGAAATACTAAACAATTCCTTGGCTTCAATTTGAAATGATTCTCCTTCTGAGGTCAAATACCTTTTCTTACCTCTTTCTTCTCCTTGGGCAGAGCTTCCTTCCCAGGTTTGTACACCTAATCATACAACAAGTTTTAAGCAAACCTACTGGCGCAATGGTCTAAAGCCTCTAAACTACCATATGGCACAAGACCACGAATCCCCATTCTGCCAGTCTTTATTCATATGGCTTTCTAACAAAATCATTTGGAACTTGGGTT
This sequence comes from Vaccinium macrocarpon, assembly GCA_022606695.1. Taxonomy (NCBI): domain Eukaryota; kingdom Viridiplantae; phylum Streptophyta; class Magnoliopsida; order Ericales; family Ericaceae; genus Vaccinium; species Vaccinium macrocarpon. The sequence goes on along the minus strand of CM040171.1, from coordinate 5,481,487 downwards.
GAAGAAAAGAAGGGAATTTTCTCTTCACTTGTTTGGTTTGAGAGGAAAAATGGAAGATAATAACAAAATGAAGAAATAAGCAGACATTTTTCTCAAAACCTTCCTCAAAAGTTTCCTTCTTAACTATTTTCTCTTCCATTCCTTTCTTTTCCCCATGTTCCAAACAGGCCCTAAATACAAGAGAGACAAAATATTCTTCCAGGAATAAGGGACTTGATTAAATATTGGGTAGAACTCAAATGGTTCTACGTTCAAGTGTTCAAATGAAAACAAGGATAGAGGCTGGAGATGCTCTAACAAACCTGGCACATCAAACTGATTTAGTAAATAACGATCCATGGCAAATTTGATCTAAAAACTATACGTGCACATAAACATTAATCATATATGGAACCCAACAAATCGGAAGACGCGTTCGTTAAAGAAACAAGAGTAATTAGATGAGAGAAAGGAAAGAAATAGGGGGAAAAACCTCTCGCAGGCGTCTTCAAGCGAAGAGAAAGGACGTTTGAAATCGGGATGACAAACTTGGTACGCATCCTTGTACGCCATCTGTGGCCCAAACCCATTTGCCGCTGCTGCTGCGGCCCGATTCGCCGATGTGGGTTGTGGTCGAATTTCCTTACCTAGTTGCTGCAGCTGCTGCGATTGCTGCTGCGGCGGATTCGAATTAGGGTTTTGATGTTGCTGAATAGAATTCGAATTCGAACTAGGGTTAGGGTTAAGATTGGGGGTTTGTTGTTGTTGTTGTTGGGGGTTGAGCGAGCGGTGTGCAAGTCCAGGAGGCCTGAGATGTGCGTCGATGTTGGAAGGGAAACGAGTGATTGCCGATTGCTGCTGCTGCTGCTGCTTCTGCTGTTGGTATTGTTGATAGAGGAGTTGCTGCTGCTGCTGCTGTTGCTGTTGCTGCTGCATTAGCCGCTGCTGCTGTTGCTGCTGCATTAGCCGCTGCTGTTGCTGTTGTTGTTGCATTAGCCGCTGCTTTAGCTCATACTGCTGCTGCTGTGCTAACGCCTTCGCTTCTTCCATCTCTCTCTCTCTCTCTCTCTCTCTCGAAAATGTCTACTCTTTGGGAGAGAATAGAATAAAGCTGGGCCTTCGGATGGAGTTCGTAAAGTCAAGGCCTCACGGGGAGCTGGCCAATGTGGAAACGGTTCGTTTTGGTCCGATTTATTTTCGCAACCCCCAATTACATGATGCTAAAATTTTCGGGGATAAGTTATAAAAAGAAGGTAAGATAAAAGAGAGTATTATTTTTAGAAAGTTGACTTATATTGATGTAATGTTTATGAAAGGAGATAAAAAATACTCCCTCCGTCCTGAATTTGTTGTCTATTTATGAGCATGCGTGTCATTTTTTTAATTGTTTACATCTTTTAATTTATAATGTTTTTTACAATTTAAAAATTTTTGTTTAATATATCCCATCGAGAGCTATCAAACAAGATCTATATTGAATATATATAACATTATACATTTGAAAATATAAACAATTTTTTAAAGTGTTGTGAATAGTGCAAGTAGACAATAAATTTGGGATGGAGAGAGTAGATAATTTGGATGAAGGATTAAACATGAAGATAATTTTTAACTTGGTTTGGATGTTTTATAAATAAGAGAGGGTAGATAATGAAAAAAAACTGTCAAATAACTCTTTTACCCTTGTGCTGTCCCTAACTTGGTTATGCATTAAATTAATTATATAATTGTAAAACTTAATTTATTTAATTAATTTTGGACATTTTGAAGCTATAAAAATTTATTAAATTGAAAATTTAATTTTTTTATTTAAAAAAATGTTTTTTTAAAATGTTGTTGTTATCTAAATTTTGTTTTTAATTGTATTTTTTTTAAAAAAACTTAATTATAAAATAAATACATTTTTTAAATGTCTCTCTCTCTTCCCCACCTCCATACCCAATCTCATCTTCAAACCCAAAATCGAAGGTTATAACGAGGGATTCGATCTCAAAGCCAGAAGGGAATGTTGTTCTACTCGGCGAGACCTTCAAATCCATCCAAACAAAACCACCATCGGAGCACCTTGGATTTTCGGTCAACCCTTTGTTTTTGGGTATCAGATTTTTGTTTCTTTTTTTTTTTTTAAAAAAAAATGGATTGTGAAATTTTTAGTATTAGATTCTGTGTTTTTTTGGTATCAGATTTCTCCCTCTGGTACCAGATTTCTATTTTCTGATGAATCTGATTTTGTTTTTTTGTATTTGTTTGTGAAATTTTTAGGGTAGAGATGGAGGATGGGGCTTGGTAAAGGGGATAAGTAGGGTTACAATGTCATTTTCGCGCTCCTCTACATGGGGATAATTTTTGGGTAGCCTCAGGGGTGCCTAAAAGTTATAAGGGAGAAAGCCCTTTGAGGGGTGAGAACGTAGGAGGGGTGAAAAATAAGAGGAGAGGATTTTAGGCTTGCCAAACAGAGGCAAAGGCGTGGGGTTCCACACTTATCACCCCTGATAACTTTTGGAGGGAGGCTTTGCCCCCATCCAAGTAGAAGGGAAAATTTATGGGAAATTTTTAATCACATGTACATGAGAAATTTTTCAGTTCCGAGTGTGTATTGCGCACATGGGCCGTGGTACTTGCTCGGTAATCTCAACCGTTTATAACGTGATCCAACGGTCCCTATTTCAGAGAGAGAAAAATGGGAGAGAGAAAATCAATCTAGGCCGCCCAAAACACATTTGATGGCTCGGATCATGCTTGGGTACCAAGTGACAATACCTACTCGACACCCAAAAATTTTTCATATACATTTACACCCCTTGTACTATCAACTATGGTGATAGGGGTGGAGGGAGAGTAGGGCAGTGGTGGGCCTTGGCCACTTTACACTTTTAATTTTTAGTTTTTTTTTGTCGGTTGAGATCTCCCAAAGCTCCCATGAATGATTTCCGAAACCGTAAATGATTTTCGAAATTTGAAAACATGTTGGCTTGCACTTTGATAGATTGTTAAGCTACTTTTGTTATATTTTGATGGATGATCAATATTGAAAAATGTATTTTTGGAGTTTTCTTTGACTATAGAATGTAAGCATGTTGATAGTTATTATTATTATTTTATATATATATATATATATATATATATACTTATTTGTTTGTCTCTCTCATTATAACAAATGGAAAAAAGATCTTATTTGTAAGAAGTAGTTTGGCTGGTTTGTTAATTGGTCAAACTTTTTTCTTGATTTTATTCATGAAGTTGCCGGAATTCATAGGTTGAAATTCATAGCGATCATAAAAATTTGAGTGAGAATGTTGAGTAAGGAATATAAAGATATTTGATGTTGAATTTTTTTCTATTATAACTTGACCCCTGAAACTCAATCCTTGGTCCGCCAACTGTTGTGGATGCCGTTTACATTGCGAAACCTTTACTTGTTCCACTAAGCTATACACGGTTTTTTTTATGTGAAGAGCTGTACACGGTTTTTTTATGTGATGTATTATGAGAGAATGAGCTATCTCGGTTTAAAAAAAAAGTTTTTTGTTAGTAAAACACCCCCTGCTTTGGTATTTAATGTTTAAGGAGTCTGCTAATCAAGATGCACAGCAATTAGCACGCTGAAGTCAAAGTAGCAACATAATCGTGCCAGAACAATCTAAAACATTAGCGACAATTGTAACCAGTTGGTGGGTGATTCATCATCTTCTTCATTGGGTATAGTTGGAAATAGAAAGAAACTTCAAGAAAAAATCAGATGTTAAAGGCTTCAAGAGTTTAGTTCTTGAGACTCGCATGACCTTCTTTTGTTCTGATTTTTTTGTGTTACTTCTTTAAGGTGTACTTTGAGCTTTGTTGAATATCTGCTATGTTGTGGTTAGGTTTTAGATTTTCTCATTTCTTTCTTTTTCTTTCTTTTCCTCCTGTGGTATGCCTCTTATAGGCTGTATATCCGGTTAACCTTTTTCTATTTCAAGCTAAGTTACCTCAACAAAAAAGAAGAAGAAGAGTCTATAGTCTATTGTCCTCCTTGTGTATATAGTTTTTTTTCCTTGACAATTTTTTTTTTATAATCTTGAACACAAAGTACAGAGATTAAAGGGGCTTGAGCACACCTTAAAATTTTGAGAATAGTTATGGTTATAATAATCTTTTCGAATTATTTTTTGATATTATTATTTTTTTGCCTTTGTTAATTTTGCGTCACTTATTGTGAATTATTGTTTGTCTCTATGAGATAAGTAAAAAATAATGACAATACCTTAAAAAAAGTTCACTAAAGACAAATAATCCAGAACAAACAGGTTTCTTGAATTATTTTTGTCTTTTTTGAACTCTTTTCAATTTTGGTTCATATTTTTATAGGTTTATGATAGCATCGAGATAAATCAATAATTTACAAAAAATGAAGCAAACCTATTTTTTTTTATTAGGAAAAAAAAATTCCGTAATTAAGTAGGCCAAATCCCTTTTCCATCTGAAGCTAGTAAACTACTAGTAACTTGGCCAAACTCTAATAATCTTCAAAATCCAGGATAATTAAAGCATGTTTTCCAAAATGAATTATCAAGAGTTTGAGGTCTAGAATAACATTATGAAAAGATCTTCCACAAATTAAATTGTTAAACCTAGGTCGTTTACGTCACAAACCACACTGGCGGGATCTAGGCTTGCACAAAGAGACGTTACATCCATCACCATTTTTACAACTACTGCGAATTACGCTTTCTTAGGCATCAACATTAAGTAAAGAAAAACCGCAACGACTCTTGAGTCTTAACCGAGATAATGCCAAAGACATTTTACATTAAACCAACAATCTTGCAGAAGCCAAGGCATTTAAAACTCCTTACAACCACAGACAAACTAGGGTACTTTGCCCCGGTTCCATGACATTAAATTCAAAAGCTATTTAAAAAGTGGCGAGTAACAACCAACAGATAACAAGAGTAATCTCTGCTAACACTTGACTGGCACAGTAGTGGACCAACTGCTACCTCGAATCAAAATCTGCAACCAAAAAGTAATAGGAGAGTGTACATTAGCAGCATAACGAAAAGCAATGTTCAAAAGAAACTTTGGATGAATCGAGGAATTTATACAGCTACCAAATTCGTAACAAATGACAAAACCAACAAATTAAGAATATATTTTCAACATTGTTTTGACAAACTTTCTCAACCTGTAAACTTATTACAATAGCTTATCTCGAAAGTATTAGAAATGACCACATTCATCTCCATTCTAAAGAGATAATAGTACTGTTAATGTTTTACTAATGTGCCAACTAATCATCTACCTCGCGATTAGGAGGTAAGGTAAGTGGGGCTAATCGGTAGGTAGTGGCAAATTAGATTAGTAATTGACCAATAGGGTAGCTTACCGCCAAGTTTACCAATGAACCAAAGGCGCTTGATAACCAAGCTTGCAAACTAGAACATCGGCATAAGAGGCATATATAGAAATTCAAATTCAACTAATCAAATATCATTTGATCCATCTAAGAAATGATTATCTCTAAAATATTCTCATGAAAAGATTGTACTTTTCAAATAGTTAAATAATGTATCATTTGAACAACTAGAAAATTATCATCTTTGTTATTATATATGAAATTGTACATTCTCACATTTGCAAAAGCAAATTGTAAGGATAAATTGGCGACCGTCAGTTGAAAGGAGACGTAAACTGACCAATAGTTTCGTGTGATGGGCTGTAGGCCCGTGGTCGGAAGCAGTGTCATAGAGTGGAGTGACTGGACTGTAGACCCGGCAGTGGGAAGCAATCCCCCACTTAGATAAATTTGAAGAAGAATGCTGACACTGCAAGATAATACGAGACCTTATTTACGTGCAATACACTATAAACTGCATTGACGTGGATACATTCTGATCTGCATAGACACTAACACGTGTATATTTCATAAAAGATACTGTTTTCGGTTAAACTCTCGTTATTCTATTCTTGTCATAAATATTATTCTAGAATTGCTAGCTTGGTTTAGGGATAAGAGTTATCTGTTGGCATTATTGGTCACTATGTTACACTTTTGTGACCCAAGCATAATACCATGATGTTGCTTTCACGACTTTGACGTATAATTCTAGACTATCGGAGATGAACAAGAGGAATACTATAGCCTGGAGAAGTTTGGAGCCGAGCAAGCTACTGGCATGGGCGATGACAAGACCGAGGGCTATGGGAAGCCATAAATCCCACCTATGTAGAATAAATGTATTTGTGGGGAAGGAAATTGATGAATTCAGACTTATTATTACTTGAAATTTTATTATTTGTAATAATAATAACGTACCCAAAATTAGGGGCGTTACATTGTTTGAAGATCCAATCCAATTAGTTAGGACTCGGGTTACATGCATACTAAAACTAGGCCTGACAGTATACTTGTCTTGGGGAATCCCTCTCGGGGATATGTGGGCCCGCAATGGATACTTCATCATGGTATTAAGGGGTGGTTTGGCTAAATACAAAAAACTAGTTTTTTGGTTTTGTCCTTATTCAATTTTTTTTTTTTGCATTTGTTAGTTTTCGGTCAGTTTTTTTGGGGTTTCTTGGCTTGTCTCGACAAGAGAAATCTAAAAAAAATTAAATTATTAGCCAAACTTAAAGTTTTGTGAATAAAGACGAAAAATAAACCAAAAAACCGGTTTTTGCCATAATTTTTCATCTTTATTCACAAAAATTTAAGTTTGGTTAATATTTTTATACTTTTTAGATTGCTTTTGTCGAGACAAACCAAAAAACCACAAAAAATCGACCAAAAACTAACAAATGCAAAAAAAAAATTGAATAAGGACAAAACCCAAAAAACTAGTTTTTTGTATTTAGACGAGGGAGACCTAAACTCCTTCTTCTCTGATAGATCAATGATGTCTCCTTCGACAACCGTCCATTCAAAATACCAAACCAAATTTGCAATGAAAAATTCCAAGTGAAGCAAAGCCAAGCCCAAAATGGGACAAATCCTCCTCCCTGCCCTAGATGGCATCATTTTGATCTCACTACTTCCCTTTAAGTCAAACAAATCTGCAGACTCACCAGCACTACCACTGCTGCCGCTAATAGGAGTAGTTTTGAAGAACCTCTTAGGCTTGAATTTCATGGGTTCGTCCCACACCTTTGGGTCCCACCCAATGTCCGCCACCATGATGTTGACTATAGTATCCTTGGGCACCAGGTAACCCTCCAATTCCACATCCTCGGTGACGGAGTGACGGTGGCGCCTTAGTGCTTCCAAAACCATAGATTTTAAGTATGACATTCTTTGCAAATCCTTATCCATTATCATCCTCATGTCCGCTCCTTGATTCTTCTCTCTAAAGTTTGGGCGGCGGCCCTACAAGCCTGTTGATCTTTTCATGCAGCTTGGCTTGAATGTGAGGGTACTTGACCAAATTGGCCATGATCCATTCTAGAGCGATTACGGTCGTATCTGTGCCTGTGTTGAGAAACTCGCTAGAGAGGCTTACTATATCATTTTCATCTAATTTTCTCTTCTCGTCTGGAAGCTCTAGCTTAAACAAAATATCCACATATGCGACGACACTCTCTTCTTCTTCCTCCTTTCTGCACTTTCGTCGTTGTTTAATAACTTCCATTCGAGATCTTATGAGGGGATGAATACTTCCTTTTGAGTCTCTTGCAGCTGTATGAGCTCCTTCTAGCGATTGCGAAACACAATCTTATTTGAAAAATACCTGTCACAATCATAATTAGTTAATGCCTGGCCAACGGGTGAGTTTCCCATTTAATAAAATCAAAATATACCAAAATCAATAGTTAATTTTAGCAAATGAAGAAGCCATTTGCTAAAGTCAAATCAATGCAAAATGACATCCTCATTTGCAAATGGAAAACAATCCATAAAACTGAGGTTAAAAAAAATCAAATTTCAATATTGTTTAATTGGTTGGAAAACATTGCATACTGGAGCATAAATCAAGTGCATGTGGTGACTAGCTTATGCAGTAGAGCTCTTGAATGTCCTACACTGCATCCAGAGATTGAGTCCCATTCTCTACTCCCCTTGTAATAGATTAGGAATGACGAATGACAACAAAAAAGTATAAATCAAAGGGGGCCAAACTGGGTTTGTTCAGCTCCACCATACTACAAGGGAGGCAACGTTCTCAAACAAAAAAGTTACACATACAACCACTCCCACACAACACTCACAAAAGTTTGACGCAAAATTAACTAATACAATTTTTTTTAAAATAAAAACGAAATAAACACTTTGGATCAAGTAATTTATTTTGAGAAACTTGTCCTAAAAGGTACGAAGCCCACAAATAAACAACGTCCACCACTTTTGACCCTGGTATGCATGCAGTATAGCGCGTTTTTTTTTGTGTGTACTCTTTTCTCCCTTTAGGCCTATGGGCCGTGTAACTTGTACTTGATTTCTATCAATATAAGTTGCATTTTCCCAGCTCAAAAAAAAAAAAAAAAATTAAGAGGCTTACTAGGCCAATGATAATTTTGATACACTGATGCATCAAACGTCATTTGCGACTCTAAAATCGACTTCGAATCTTCGAAGGACATGGACAGAAATAGACAGTCTACATTTAGATCGTCTATCGGCAGAATTAATAGTTTGGATTGACTTGTTGGATGAGATTCGCCATGAGGGATCCGTATCTAACAAATTTAAGTCAAAATTGAGACCCGCGATATTTAGTAAACATATCGATATTAAAGAGTGTAACCTGTAATACTATATTCATAAAATATAAAGTGATGGTCACTATAAGAATAACGATGAGAAAAATCAAGATCGACAAAAAATCCCCAAATCCCCAAGATTGACAAAAGATCGACATATTGGGAAAGAAGAAGGGTGGGTGAAAAGACGAGTTTGACCCTCAAAAAAACTCCAAATTGGATTTTCCGTCTAATTTGCTAACGGAAGTTAATGGCAGTGACTCAATTCGACCAAAATTGAAACTATATGGTTCGTTAGAGTGCAATTGAAACTAGAGTTACTCAATCGAGACTCAGGTGAAACTACAAAGACTATTTCAATAATTTTCCCTTTATTTTAAGATGTAAAATTACCTCTTACAAAAAAGCACTTCAACGGTGTTCCTCTAGAATAATTAAGGTTAATCTAAACATTTACTTGATACAAAGTTATTCTACAACTTATTTAACAAACAGTCTGAACTTTTATTCTAGCTTATAAAAAGCTGCACCAGTTATTTCAACCTATTTTAAAGTCTTTTAAAATAACAGAAAAGGCAAGGTGTACTAATGATGATACATTGCCTAATAAGTGAAGAGTGAAATGAGCAGATTGATTAGGTTAGAGAATATGCTCTGTATCTTTTTCTAAAAACGTAATCTGGTGGCTACAATCTTTGACACAAACGAACTGGAGAGTTGTTATTGTTTGTGTGCATATTGTCTATTTTCACGAAAAAAACACTATTTAACAACGTAAATTCTACACAGCATAATTAAAAAAAATTGACCGGTATGTGATTGGTAGCCTTGGCCACCATCTCTCTCTCTCTCTCTCTCTCTCTGCAAAAAGTAGAACTTCATATAAATCGATAAGGGAAAATTTCATAAAACCCCCCAAACTTTGATATCCTGCATCGTCACCCTTTCTCCATCTACAGCTTAAACACCTCCATAACGTCCTGGTGGATCCCACCAACGTCATGAATCAACAAATGCGTTGGATTTGGTGTTGCCGCCGCCGTTGGTGGAGGCGAGGAGGAGGAGCTTCGGTCCAATCGTCGCCCAGCGGGGAAGAGAATGTGCGCTTTACAACCATGGACGGTGTACGCCTTGGCCGTAGCCCCCGGTCGGAGAGGACTTTCTAGGCTGCGGCAACGGCGGTGGGGGAGGAGGAGTTTTGTGGGCGCAACCGCACCGTCGCGCTCATCGTGTGTGTGTGTCTCTCTCTCCCCCATTGGTTTCCTGTGAATTGGAGGAGTGAGGAGGGAGGAGGAAGAAGGAGCTCTAAAAAAAAGGAAAAAAAAGGCCCAAAACGACATCCTTTTGTACCACTTAATGGTTATTGGGGTCCGTTAACCTCCACCTTAGCATTTCCCGTTAATTTGGTAACAGATCCAGACGGTGAGAGTATGTTTGAATAACATAAGTGAAAATTGGGAGTACGATTAAAAAAATTGGAAGTTTAGAAGGTTTGTTTGATATTTGGATCAAAGTTTGGGGGGTTTTATGAAATTTTCCCAATAGATAAATGAATTCTTACAATAGTTCAAATGAGTGGTACAAATACAACCAAACACTATAAACAACAAAAGAAATTACGTCAAGCATAAATTAAAGAGTTCTTCTTCTGCTTCTTCTTTTTTTTTTTTTTTTTTTTTGTATTGAAGTTGCTTATTTATTTATTTTTATTTTTTTATATATGCTTGATAGCCACCATCTCGTAATCCCAAATTTTCAAAAAATCAAAAGGGACATGTTGGTTGACTCCTTCTAAACCATAGAATAAATTGAAGGAATATAGGAAAAATTCATTATCAGTTTCCACCTTCACTGTCAAATAGCCCAAGAATGATGTACATATATACTTGCAACAAGTTAATTTGGATTCTCAACCATTAATTCTGAAGATAAAAATTGGATTCTCAATCATTTCTTTTCTTATTGTCACCAATATATTCTCCCACCATGGATGTACATATATATATTTGCAACAAATTAATTTGGATTCTCAACCATTAATTCTGAAGATAAAAATTGGATTCTCAATCATTTCTTTTCTTATTGTCACCAATATATTCACCCACCATGTAATCTTTACACACATTATAGCAAAGCACACTGCACGCATGAACAAGTTGATGGAAGTACACAGCAATCAACCATCAAGACCGGTAAAAATACCCACAAACGCAAATGAATCAGACTCAGACGATTTGAGTTGAGCCAAAACCAATCACTGTAAGATTAAAGAGGCTATCCTCGGATGAAATAAACTGATAAATTTTGGATCAAATAGGATAGGGTACACGTAGTACTTGAACGTCAGTCCCGGTTGTCCAAAAATGTTTTGGACTGTTCAAATTTCTCCCTTCATCTCTCCTCTCCTCTCCTCTCTCTCTCTCTCTCCCTCTCAAACTTGAACTGTCCTAAACACTTTTAAATTCTTAGGATCGAAATTCTTTGGATGGATGTGTACAGATCGTCACGTGAATCCACCCCAGCACCCACCCCAAGACCCATGTTTTTTCTTGCGTGCTAGGCACTTGAGTAGGGCAAAAACTTTTAACTACACTCGTTAAATAAATCAGTCCTACAGTCCCTTTCCTATCCACATCCTAAAATACAGACCTTTTGTCCACACTCCCCTTTTACACAAATTTTTATGATCTAAACCGTCCAATATATTCAAAACGTATTTTATAAGTATAATTTTATGAAAAAAACTGATCGGATGAAGCACTCCTCGGTATTTTTTTTATGATTTCCCGTGTGGACGCTTAAAATTTGGTTTTAAACACATTGAACAATTCGAATTTTCAAAATTTAATTAGAAAAGTGGATAGGAAGCTTGGTGATCAGTCCTAATACTAGTAACCAACTACATGATCAATCATGTAATCATTTTTCCCGTGATACACTCATTAATAGATCGTCAGCAGTTTTGCCAGAAGCTGCATCTCGTGCACTCCAGTCTTTTTTGGCCCTTTGTCGACCTATTTCAATAATCGATTTCGTTCATATTGTAGATCTTGTCCAAAAACTCAAGCAAAATTTAAAATCATGTTAATTGGACAAGTGATTGGAAAACAAAAAAGCTCAGGTTTTTGCAAGGTTTCTATCCATTGCGTGCATAACCCAATTTCGATTTTTAAGGTATTCTCAATACATATTACAGGGTAATTGTTAGTATTCGACTAGTATGTCTTTTAATCAGAATTTGGTGTTTTGTCGAGATCTACAATATGAACGGAACTGTTTATTGAATTATTTCCGACGAGGGGCCGGGAAATGCCGGAGTACACAATATACAGCTTCCGGCTAAACTGCCCGAAAATCCATCTCCCTAATCTCTCAACCACTACTAATTATCGTAACCACCACCCATTACCACGACGAAAGAATTACGGAGTATAATACTCGAAAACCAAAGGAAAAGTATTACTCCTATCATTATTTATATATCCGTACATTAAATATGATGGAAAAATGGGACCAGATGGGACGTGTTTTTTGTTTTTTGCTAGGCAATAGCCGGCAGATTCCTTATCTACACTCGTTAAATAAAATCAGTCCAAATTCATCATGCCGGAGTACATGATTTTATTTATTTATTGGGTAAATTACACTGACCTCCCTTGAGATTTCTGACTTGTACACTGACCACCCCTACTTTATCTGAAATAGCACTGACCTCCCCTGAGTTTTATATTTTAGTATCAAAAGCACCCTTCAACAGTACCGATGGTGCCAGGGACCCCCTTATGGGTCCCCAACGGTCGATCCGAGCCGTCCATTCATTCCAAAATCGAATTCCGAGTGGGTTTCTGTGGGAATCACCTCAATCGAACGGTCCTAAGTGCTCAATCCAAAATCACCCAATTTCGTTCAAAATTTTTGGATTGAGCACTTAGGATTGTCCAATTGAGGTGATTCCCGCGTAAACCCACTCAGAATTCGATTTTGGAATGAACGGACGGCTCGGATCGACCGTTGGAGATCCACAAGGGGGTCTTTGGCACCGTCGATAGTGTTGAAGGGTGCTTTTGATACTAAAATATAAAACTCAGGGGAGGTCAGTGCTATTTCAAATAAAGTAAAGGTGGTCAGTGTACAAGTCAGAAACCTCAGGGGAGGTCAGTGTAATTTACCCTTATTTATTTATTTATTTTTTTTAACTGATGCAAATTTATCTATTACACGATCAATTATTAGGGGCGGATTAAAGGAGGTCAAGTAGGGTCACTTGACTCTATTAAGGTGCCAAATTTTAACAGGATAAGTATAATATTTTTTAAATTTGTGTTCTTGTCCCTTGTATATGGTATTTTTTGCCCAACTACTTGCCCTCTTCATACCATTGACCACTTCGAATAATATTCCTTATAACTCTCTTATTCTCTTCACTACTACTTGTCCTCCTTACCACACCCAATTGCGTCGAGTTGTTGTATACTGTTATAGATATGCAACTCCAAAAGCTACATAATTGTTTTAATGAGGTAAACACAGAATTGTTTTTTTGTGTTGCATATGTCTAAGTTCATCCAACTCATTTGCAAGTTTTGACAACCAAAAGTTGAACCACATGGCCGAATTTTGTCATAAAGACTTCTCCGGTACTGAGCTTTTGGCACTTTCGGATCAACTTGAGAATTTCATCATTGATGTGCGGTCTAGTGTCGAGCTTTCAAACTTGCAAGGAGTTGGTGATGTTTCTTGAAAAGATGGTTGAGACCCAAAAGATATAGGGTATCCTTTAATTTTCAGGCTTTTGACTTTGACTCTAGTTTTACTTGCTGCGACAGCTATAATAGAAAGAACATTTTCTGCCATGAAAATTGTGAAGAACTGACTTCGTAACCCAATGGATGATCAATGGTTGCCTGATAACTTGATTGTGTATATTGAGAGTGAGATTTTTAATAGTATCACAAATGAGGCGATTATCCTATGATTTCAAAATATGAAACATCACTGAGGTCACTTGTAAACGCTGTTATAGGTTTTAAATCGATACCTTCTTAGCTACTTTTTGTCGGCATTCAAGTGTAGGTTTTTGTAGTCGGTTGTGGACGTGGTTATATGTTGTATACTAAGCTAATTTTTATTTGGCATTTCAGTGTATCTTTTGGGAGATTAATTGTAAATAAAATTATGTCATTAATAGATATCTACATTAACTCCTTTATATTTCGCATTCTATTGTTCTTTTTTTCTATAATTCTGTTTTAAGAATTTGACCCCATTGATATTTGGTTCTGCCTTTGCCCCTGTCAATCATTTAATCATTCCTCGCATGTTTTCAGTTGTTAGTTGTTAGTGGGAGTTTTTTTTAATTTATTTTTTGACAGTTGTTAGTGAGAGTTGGATAAAGGCTGTGTTGCACGGATCTGCTATTTCTGGCGAAGTATCCGTGTGGACACAGGTACGATGCGGGTATGGGTACGGGATATATGTCGGGTGCGGCCATTTTAAATCGGATACTTCTAGTTTCTGCAAATCTGATTTTCGATTTGAATGAACACATTTCGTGTTGTATAGAGACACTTGGTTCTCTAGGAACTCTAGCACCACCTATTTTGGTGGATTTCACTATCAAATGTATAAATCTCACATAAATGTACAGTGCTGAAGTGATTCAGAGCACGATATTACTATGCTCTGCCTTTGGTCTTACTTGTATAAATTTGAGTGAAATTTTGTGAGGGTGAATAAAACTTTTTCTCGTATTAGTTGAAACAAAAAGTGATGCACCTCACTAAAAATTGATGTCATTCTTCTCCAAAAAATATATTTTAGGGGTAAGACTTACATTGTTTCAATCGATACGAGGAAATTTTTTTGGGTGCCGAGTGCATATTGCTAATTGGTACCCAAGCGCAACCCCAGCCATCCAAAACATGGTACCCAAGCGCAACCCAAGCCGTCCAAATGGACGGTTCTCTTTCTTTTCTCTCTCTAAAATCCAGACAGTTGGATCGCGTTATGGACGGCTCAGATCGCCGAGTGGGTACTACGTGAGCAATACCCACTCTGCACCCAAAAATTTCTCCTATGCGAGAGAGTTTTGTTGAGCAAAAATGATAGCTACACACTCTTTCAACCACTCCCTATCACACCCTCTCTCACATGTGTGGTGGGGCTCACCGGTAGGTTCCAATGGATCCCACTACAGATGTGAGAGAGGGTGTGATGAAGAATAGTTGAGAGGGTGTGTACCTGTCATTGTTCTCGATTGAGCCTCTTGTATAAATTTGCCTTCTTGTCTTCACATGTACACATACTAGAGAAACACAAAGGGAGAGAGAGATGGAGACCTGGTTCATTATCATTGTCTCCCTCTGCATCGCAGCTCTCATAAAACCCATCGTCAACCTAACGTTTTCTCTCTTTTCCACTTCCCATCACCAGAAGAAGAAGCTCCCGCCGGGACCCACCAACATTCCGGTAATCGGGAACTTCCTATGGCTCTTCAAATCATTCACCGTATCCGAATCCGCCCTTCGTTCTCTTCGGGCCAAATACGGCCCCATTATGACCCTCCCAGTCGGGTCTCGCCCAGCCATCTTCATCGGGTCCCACTCTGTCGCCCACAAAGCACTCGTCCAAAAAGGTGCCGTCTTCTCCGGCCGACCCAAGTCCTTCGCTGCCAGTGAGATCGACGCCAACAACCAGCAAAAAATCAGCACCGCCACCTACGGCCCCCGGTGGCGCCGCCTCCGCCGCAACATCACATCGGAGGTCCTCCACCCCTCCCGCCTCAAATTCTACGCCGCCGCCCGTCAGCGGGTCCTCGGATTCCTGATTGACCGCCTCGTTAGGGAGTCCCAGTCGGAGGCGATTAGGGTGGCGGATCATTTTCGCTTCGCGATGTCTAGCGTTTTGGTGTTGATGTGTTTTGGGGATGGGTTGAATGAGAAGCAAATCAAGGAAGTTGAGAGGGTTCAGCGGCAGCTGCTAGTGACAAAGACTCTGTTCCTTTTTCTGAACTTTTGGCCTATGCTAAGTAAGTGTTTTAGTGCCTTGAAAAATCACCACAAAATTTTTTCTTGCATAATTTTATCGATAAATCTAAAGGGACCGACGGGTAGGTACCGATGGAATGCCAAACAGGCGGCGCGACGCCGGTTTTGGAGTCCCCAACGGCCGATTGTTGATGGTTACCGGAATCAATCCGGGGTCAAATTTGGGCCATCGAATCGAAGCGATCGGACGATTATGTGAGCTCGTAAAAATCACCCCATTTCATTTGAATTTTTGAATGAAATGGGGTGATTTTTGGATCGAGCTCATACTCCCGTCCGATTGCCTCACATTCTCGCGTGGCCCACCACCGAATTTGATTCTCGAGAACGATCAACGCTTCCGGATCGCCCGTTGGGGACCCCTGCCGTATGTCGGCGACGCCGTCTTCAGATCCATCGATATCCACCCGTCGGTACCAATAGAAGGACTCTAATTTTATCAATAATAACAAGGACACAACAACTAACCACAACGAATTTTTTTTTGAATATTGAATGGGGTACCGCACCGACGTGGTACAAAACTTTTTCTTGCATAATTTTATCAATAATATCAAGGACACAACAATTAACCACAACGAATTTTTTTTGAATTTTTTTTTGGATATTGAATGGGTACCGCGTGGTTGAGCCTACGTGGTACTTGAATGTTACATCCGGGTGGTCTAAAAGTGTATTGAACAGCGTAAATCGAATCCCTCTCTCTCCTCCTTTCTCTCTCTTGTTTCTCTCTCTATAATCCAGATTGTTTAAAACCAAAATAGACGGCCCAAATCAAGCGCGTGATTACCACGTGGTATCCGTTCAGCGTTGAAAAATTGCTCAACCACAACACAAACTTAGAACACTCATATGGGTTAAGACCCATATGTGGCTTCGACTGGTGGATCCCACTCTTAAGTGAGAGTGTTGTGGTTGGTGTTATGGCGTTAATGTGTCTCCAACATTATTTTGTAATTATACACAAGTGAGGTACCCATGTTATGAATGGAAGCATGAAAATTTGATTCTCATGTTATGAGAGTGTTGTTTAAAGATTTCAACTTTTGAAGAGGACAAACATTAAATGCGTCAATGTCTCCCTTGATTTCCACAATTATCCCTTGATTATCTCCCCTAATAAAGTTATTTTTTAAATTATTTATGAAAGGTAAAATTTTGAAATCCCCACACTTTTTGATGTCGACTTTTAAAAAATGACGAATATTTTGTGAAATCTAAAAATGGAACAGAGGACCAATATTGTGGGACGAGGAGTATATTACTATGAATTACCATATCTTCATTTTCAACAATATTTTTTTTTGATAATAAATGGGGTGGTTAAGAAAGTGGAAGGGTCGAGAAAGAAATGAATATGAGATGAGAGAAGTGGAGAGATGATGTGGAATTTTGTTTGATTTTTTCCCCCCAATTTTTTAGAAAAAAGAGTTAGTGCAAGTGGCCAACACCTCTTTAGTATATAGTAGAGATGTATCAGTGCTTTCATACATATTTCTAGACCATAGAATAATGAGTAATTTTTTACAAGTAAGAAGATTTTTACATAATCTAATGGCCAAAACACCGATACATGCAAAGATAGAGAAAAAAAAGATGTGGAGCTGGTATTGGTGGGTGTTTATGGTTAGCGTTTTTCAGGTAAGATTGTGTTCCGCAATCGCTATAGGAAGCTTAAACAGCTGCGCCAGAGTCAAGAGGAGGTATTAATCCCACTCATACGATCCCGAGTTGAAATTGTTAAACGACGACGACTAGACAAAAAGGAAGAAGAAGAAGAAGATAGTGTCGTGTCATATGTGGACACTTTGTTAGAGCTAGAGCTTCCGGATGAGAAGAGAAAATTGAATGAGAAGGAAATAGTGAGCCTATGCGGTGAGTTTCTCAACGCGGGCATTGATTCAACGTCTTCCGCTCTGGAATGGATCATGGCCAATTTGGTCAAGTACCCGCACGTTCAAACCAAACTGTATGAAGATATTACTGGGGTAGTGGGCCCATCACCCCAAATTATAGAGAAAAATGACAAAACAGACTTGGTAGTGATAAAGGAGAAAGATTTACAAAGAATGCCGTACTTAAAATCTGTGGTTTTGGAAGGTCTTAGGCGCCACCCACCAACGCACATCTCGATTCCTCACTCGGTTACTGAAGATGTGGAATTAGAGGGTTACCTAGTGCCCAAGGATACCACGGTGAACTTCATGGTGGCAGACCTTGGGTGGGACCCAAAGGTATGGGATGAACCCATGGAGTTCAAGCCTGAGAGGTTCCTTACTAATAGTACTGGTGGCGGCAACAGTGGTGGTGAGGTGGCAACTTTGTTTGATTTAACGGGAAGTAGAGAGATCAAAATGATGCCATTTGGAGCAGGGAGGAGGATTTGTCCAGCACTAGGGTTGGCTTTGCTTCACTTGGAGATTTTCGTTGCAAATTTGATTTGGTATTTTGAATGGAAGACTGTAGAAGGGGATCCTGTTGATCTATCGGAGAAGCAAGGGTTGAATACTCCTATGAAACATTCACTGCGGGCCCATATTACCCTTAGAGGGCCTCCTCAAAATTAATAAACAAGCTCAGTTGTTGAAGACATTCTGGCAATGTGATTCTAGACCGCATACTCTTGATAAATTATTTTGTTGTGATTTCTTCTCCTCATTTTGTAATCATATTTGTCCTTTGCAAAACGTTCTTCAAGCATCATGGATTTGAAACTTGGTTATTGGTCCTGTTTTTTTACTAGCCCAAATGTTATATTTTTCTACTAGGTTTTGGGCAGACTATTCTTCATACATTTTGATACATGTCTTGTACATCTTTGGTCTCTTTGAGACAAACAAGCAGTAGCCGTGAAGAGAGAGACCAGCAGTAGCCGTGAAAAATGCTAGCCGCAGCCATAGAGCAGTAGTTAGGTCTCAAAATGATCCGAAAATGTATTAATAGGTGAAATGAATGTTCTAATGTCATGTCTTAAGTGAAATTGTATAGGAAAATCCAGTTGATGCTACGAAATCACTGTTTTTATTTATCGACCTGACAAGATTGGACTACGAAAGTTGAATTTCTAAACAAAAGGTTTTATTCGAAATCTCTCTCACCTTGATCGTTCTGGGACGTTGGTTTGCTTAGCCGGTGCTGTTAGCGATAATGTAAGGAGATGACTAACGAGTGATATAGTTTCTGGTAATGTGAATAGTATGAAATAGGGTCACCAAACAGCATACGAAATGGGATGCAGAAACTCTATGGACGCGAGGCAGGAAAAATGAACACTTCGGGAAACAAGAGTGAGACATGCGATAATAAAATACACGAAAGCATATATACCTTCATAGATACACAGCATCGTCAAGTCAAAATAGCAGGATAAACGGGCAAATGCAAACTAGGAGTACTACTTGCCCAAGTCTTCACCCGCAATCTAAAAATACAACATAACAACATTCCAACTATGACATACTATGTTATGTTCGTGTATGATACTCCGTAATTCTTAGATTCACTCTAATCTTGCTTACTAATTCTGAGAAAGCCCTCTGGGGGAGATGTGGGCTCGCAGTGGATATTTCATGATGGTAGTGAACTCTTGCTTCTCCGTTAGATCAATGGTATCCCCTTCCATAGCCGTCCATTGAAAAAACCAAACCAAATTCGCAACGAAAAACTCCAAATGAAGAACAGCCAACCCAGCTGCTGGACAAATCCTCCTTCCTGCACCAAATGGCATCATTTTGATCTCCCTACTTCCAGTTATATCAAACAGATCTGCCGCCCCTCCGCCGTCGCTAGTATTATTATTAGTAAAGAACCTCTCAGGCTTGAACTCCATGGGTTCATCCCAGACCTTTGGGTCCCACCCAATATCTGCCACCAAGAAGTTGATTGTGGCATCCTTGGGCACTAGGTAACCCTCCAATTCCACGTCCTTGGTCACCGTGTGGGGCAAGACGAAGTGCGCGGGTGGGTGGCGCCTAAGCCCTTCCAAAACCACAGATTTTAAGTACGGCATTCTTTGTAAATCATCCTCATTTAGCATTAACATGTCTGCTTTCTCGTTCTTCTCTCCAAGTTGGGGCGATGGGCCCATAATGCTAGTGATCTCTTCGCACAACTTGGTTTGAACGTGAGGGTACTTGACCAAATTGGCCATGATCCATTGCAATGCAGTGGAGGTTGTATCGGTGCCTGCATTGAGGAACTCGCTGCATAGGCTCACCATCTCCTCCTCGTTGAGCTTTCTCTTCTCGTCTGGAAGCTCCAGATCCACCAAGGTATCCACATATGCCACCACACTCTCTTTGTCAGGTTCCATTTTTCCTTGTTGTCGTTGTTTAACAACTTCCATTCGGGATCTAATTAGAGGGATCAAGACATCTTCTTGACTATGGCGCAACTGTATGAACTCCTGCCAACGATTGCGGAACACTATTTTACCTGGAGAAAAAAAAAATGGCAGGCACAACCAACAAGACCCTGTTAAAGCTGAATACTGTTTTGAAAAGTTCAAAAGTATATAAAGGTGCAAAAATATAATGACACACTATATGAATTGTATATTTAAATTCTAAACATTTTGGCATCATTAGTTTGGTAACTATTGTCCAGTCCAATTTTAAGCATAACTGATCTTATTTCCTTTTCTATCCTCACTTCCAAAGGCAGAACAAAAGAATCTGTTCCAGATATGAGAAGAACTAACATCTGCTCTGTTTTCTTCGAAAAAAGTCTTTTATTAACTGAGTTGGAATTCTCAATTTCAAGACTTGAAAGCCCCACCTCCCTCCTTAAATGTGACAATCTGTGGTGATGGGAAACAATTGGTACATGTCTTGCCAGGCCTATGCAGAACAAGTCTGAACAACTATTCAAGTAGAAATTAGGCCTTAGAAATTAAGCCATTGGAGAATTAAATTTTTGGGGACAAATTTAAGGATTACATGCGGTGGTTAAATGTGCCAACAAGTTAAACGCACTAACTAGGTACCACCAAGAGATCAGAGGGGCGCTAGCTCTTCTAAGAAACAAAACACAGATACGTCGGGATGGAATCAGGCCTTTATATCATGGAATGAATGTTTCTAGTGTATACCGTAGACTGTTCAACATTTGTCTTTAGGCAGTGTTTCTAATGTCTCCTTGTTCTCAATCATCACTCTATTTTTACTTACAGTCCTTTTGAATTGAGTGATTTTCTTAGAAAAATAAGGGTTATCTTTCTCACCAAATCTCATCAGTTTTGGTGAGAAACAACATATGCTTTGCATTTACACACATTCCCCATCATTCCTCACCTCTTTATCCAAACAAGTCGTGAAATTTTTCTTTCTATTTTTTCCTTTTCTCACCAAACCCCTCAATCCAAAGGGGCTATTAGGAAGTGACAACTAAATCAGATTTCAACAACAAATTAACTTCAGCCCCAAAATGTAGGGAACCCCTATCAAAAGATTTTTTTGGCGGAACCGAATTCTAACAACAGTTCTAACCATATTTATACTTACTCAAGGGTTATGAATGAATCAAGCTGTTCGCGAGCAGTTTGACCTCGGCTAATTATGAATTTATAACTCATATTAGTAAACCGTAAACGAGCCGAGCTCGAGTCATTTTAACTCGGGCTTATCTATAGCTACTCCCCTCATTTATATAGAGGCTCATTTAGTAAATAAATCAAGCACTTCAAAGCTCAGTTCGGCACCTTTGTAACCTAACCGGAGTATCCGTTTCATGTAGGAAAAACACCGAACACATACCTAGTTTGGGCCAAAAGTTGAGAATGTTGAACCGCCTAAACCCCAGAAGCATTTGGCGCTGAACCCTCTCAACTTCCTTGATCTGCTTCTCATCTAACCTATCCCCAAAACACATCAACACCAAAAGCCCAAACATAGCGTACTGAAAATGATCCACCACCCTAACCCCCTCAACCGCCGCCGCCGCCGACTGGGACTCCACCACAAGGCGGTTGATTAGGATCCCCAGGACCCACTGACGGGCGGCGGAGTAAGACTTGACGCGGGAGGGGTGGAGGATCTCCGAAGTGAGGTTGCGGCGGAGGAGGCGCCACGTGGGGCCGTACCCAGCTGAGCTGATGTTGTGCTGGTTGCTGCTGATGATTTTCCCGGTGGGGAGGGCCTTGGGTCGGTCGGAGAAGATGGCGCCATTTTGGACGAGGGCCTGGTGGGCCAAGGTGTGGGTCCCGATGAAGATGGCTGAACGAGAGCCGATACGGACGGTAATGATGGGGCCGTATTTGGCTCGGAAGGAACGGAGGGCGGATTCCATTTCCGATAATGATTTGCGAAGCCATAGGACGGTGCTGATTAGTGGGACGGAGGTGGGTCCAGGGGGAAGGGTCTTCTTGTGGTGAGAAGTGGAAGGAGAGAGGATTAAGTTGAGGAGGGGCTTGATGAGAGCTGAGATACACAGGGAGGTGATGATCACGAACCAGGTCTCCATATCTCTCTCTCTCTCTCTCTCCTCTTCCGCTTTCACACACGCACAAGAGGGAGTGGGATCCTTTTTTTTATTTATGTTTGATTTTATTAAATGTTGATGTTAGCCGATTTTATCGTTTCCAAAACAAGACTTAATCCGGCCCATACATTGAGATAACCAATGGTTCAGATTTATTTATTCCTCCCAAAAAGTTAACTCAAACCGAAAAGAGTTGCAATCTGAATTATGGATTGCAACAATGAACGGTCCTGATGTGCACGGTCTCCTCTGGTCCAAAATATGAACACGGAGAATCTATTTCTTTTCTATAGAAAGATGATATCCGTGGCGGTTATATTACGTAGTCTTTCCTAAAGATTCTTATTTGTTTGTTTTTTCTTTTCTTTTCGCTTTTTTTAAATAAAAAATTAACTATTTTAGGTATATCATTTTCTAAAATTTTTTACACCAAATTAAAGTAGTTTTTTGTAATACTTTAATTTTGATTAATAAAAATTTAAAAAATAATCTAAAAACACTTTATGTTTTTATTCAAAAAATACCTAATTTTTTACCTATGACAAACAACAGAATCTGGATGGAAAGATATAAAGATTTGCTCGGTCTCCTTCAGTCCAAAATATGAAAAGAAAGAATCCATCTTATATAGTATAAAAAAATAATTTTTCATAAGAAGTGCTATGAACGCGACAAGTGGTTATAATTGATAAGGGACCATAATTATGCTTTTTAATTAAAAGTGATAAAAGGGAAATAATCTTAATATTCTATAGATATTACAAAATTTGGAAATCTCTAAGATTATCATTTCCTTAATAGAATGAAAACCTTTGAAATCTTTTATATATATCTAAGCGGGAATAAAATCTCTTCCTCTCCAATCCTTTGATTAACAATGAATAGATCATTGTGTTCTTCTATATGTTTGAAGGGATTATAATAATTTTCCTTCATTTTTGCATTTTTTGCGGTTCGTGCCAAAACTTGATTATGAAAAGTTGCTTTAAATTAATGATTTCATATGTGATCTATGAAGTTCGGTAATAACATTTCATTTTGCAGGAGTTTTAGCCTAACACTACAATAGGATTTAAAATGTTATTGTTGCTTTACCGAATCTAATGCTTCAATTTCGTTACATTGTATCCATTTTAAAATTCTTAACCAGTGGTATTTTTTTTACTTATTTCATAATGCAATTTCAAAAAATTTCAAAATTGAAACATTTATATTTATCCATGTGTATCAAGGGAGCACACAGATCTCCTATTTTACAAATTTATATCTTGGTTGGTGCATGTAAAAACAAAAAGAATGCATGAGAGATTTGTATTAATAAATTAGTAGGATTTTATTTGATCATTTGGATCCAAATATCATTCAAAGTCTCAATGTGTGTAAACAGGTTGAGCTACAAATTCACAAGTGTATTTTATTAAGATAAAGTTGAGTTTTTAGCGATGAAATAGGATAAGATGTCATATTTCTATTTGAATTCAAATGGGAAAAAACTCAAGTCATTAGCATGTCTTTTGTGAGAGATTGCCTCTTAATTTACCAAAAGCAAAGATCTCCAATTAT
Organism: Vaccinium macrocarpon; assembly: GCA_022606695.1. Classification (NCBI taxonomy): domain Eukaryota; kingdom Viridiplantae; phylum Streptophyta; class Magnoliopsida; order Ericales; family Ericaceae; genus Vaccinium; species Vaccinium macrocarpon. The sequence continues at coordinate 5,457,752 of CM040171.1, read as the reverse complement.
ACCAAGTCCAATTTTAATTTAGTAGGTACCTTTTTTTTTCCAGAAAATTGGTTTAAAGGCCAAGTTTGAGGCTTTTAAATAGTGTTAGTCCAACCAAACTTATTTTAATGTTTCCAATACATTGATAGGAAATATTTGATGACTCAAGGACAAAACTAGACAAAAATACCCTTAATGAATTAGATTAAGAAAGCTGCACTAGGAGGAGTAAAACCGCGTGCTTTGACCAACGAAAGTGACATGCAACGAAAGCGACGTGGTGAAAGCATTTACCAATGGAACAATGCTCTGTCCAAAGCAATGTAATGCTCTGACCCTTGGAACAATGAAAGCGACGTGACACTTTCTTCATCAGCTAGACTCTCTCTCATGTGAGTGGGACAAAATTAATTGCCTTTTAGATTGGATTGATTTGGGGGTTGATTTTAAAGGGGTTTATCTTTATTCTTGTTAAGTATAGTGGGTTTAGGTGTTTTGGGTTTAAATTGCGCTTTTGTCTTTTCAATTATAGGGTTTTTAATTTATTTAGAAGATGACTTCGTAGGAATGTCTGTAGTATTTTAGGCTGACTTTCATGGGAATGCAGAGTATTTTGAAACTTTACTTTTATGCAGGATATACTAGGGTTTAGGTTTAAGTCTGGCTTTTTGATTTATAGGGTTTTAGTAGTTTAGACACTTTCATAGGGTACCCTAGGGTTTTAGGCACTTTCATAGGGTACCCTAGGGTTTTAGGCACTTTCATAAGGTACCTTTGGATTTTGGTTTAGGCACTTTCATTAGGTTTGGGGATTTAGGCACTTTCATTGACTAGTGGAGGCATTTTTGGAATGTGTATGTGATTTGTCCTTTTGGCATTAAAAAAAAAGTTGACGTTCTTATTGAAGTAAATACCCATTTACTATGTCCTTCCCAAAAACGGACCCCCTTTTTCCCCCCTAGATTCTCATTTAATATACTAAGCAAATATTCTTCATATAATGTCCTTTCATTGGCGATGCTAGATTGTCCATTTCACCTCTATCAATTAAATTTGGACCTCTACAATACAACAATGCAAATGTTTTAGAAAACATTTTTTATTGCCATTTTGTAATGGAAATGATTTGTTAAAAAAATGACGATTTTTGCATTTTGTAGAAAGCAATCGATCAAATGAGCATAGCACGGGTTCATTGCAAGGTTTTGTATAAGAATTCTAGTTGAACGCAAAGAAGAATTTTGAGTTCTGTTTGTTACATCCTGTGAACGTTAAAATTCTAACAACTGATAAATGAAAATAAAAGGAGTTGCAACTAGGAAATATGATAAATGAGTGCCTTCTCCTTGAATGTCGACCCAAAATCTTATTCTTGAAGCATCCCATACATATGTTGTGCTATAAGAGGAATAGTTCCTCCTTTTAAAGATGTTCCAAACAAAACCATAATTCTTTGGAGGAGTGTGTTCAACTTATTCTCAACTTTGCTTTCGTTTCTAAGTCTGGGAAAAATCATATCACATCTTTTTGCAGATGCTTTGATATAAGAGGGTTACAAATAATTATACTTTTATATGTTACAAAAAGAAAAAAAGAAAAACAATTGTACTTGAATCAATGTATTAATATTACTCAGTCAAATAGGCCGTGTGCTATACGCAAGTACACTTGCATGTTACTCGCAGTAATCCACGCTACCCAATCCCAAGAGATTGGAAAAGTGGCTCTACCTTAAGATTTAGGAGTTTACTCTCACTTAAGGTTTCAGGTTTGAATTCCCTAACTAGCAAACGGTTGGGGCTAGAGGGGCCATGCCTAGTTGTTAACTCTATGGCTCCGAAATTAGTCAAGGTACACGAAAATTAACCCATACATCTTATCAAAAACAAAAACAAAAAAAATTAAATAACCCATGCTACCCACAGGACTAAGAGATAGACAAACAGGTGCAGGGACGGAGCCAGGATTTCATATTCGGGGGGGCGCAACATAAACAACAATACTGGAGTTGAAAATGGTGATTAAAATTCTTTTTTTAGGGACCACTCATGTGATGTTTTCGTAGGGTAATTGGTATTTTCAGCATTCTTGGACTACATACATCAACTAATTTGACAACTTGTACTTTAAAAATACCAAAAATACTGAAAATACCTCAATGGAAACTCAGTCTAAAAGACAAAATTTGTTGGCCCATGGAGTTTATATTAAAGCAGGGGTGGCCCATCCATAAAATATTTGAATAAGTAGTAAAAAAAAACTCAATGAAAATTTGCTATTGGGGGGTGGCCTTGGCCCCCAATAGCCAACAAGTGGCTCCGTCTCTGAACGGGTGACACACTTGATCTCGTGCATAGTATGGGTTACGTGCTAGTTTCTTTTGTATATAGAGATGACATCCGTGGTGTATATTACGTGGTGAAATTGGACTGCATATGGACTACGGAATACTGTGAATTTCAATGCAGTCTATTCGTAAAACAGTGATACTTCACCCACCCTGCCTTTTTTAAACAGATAATTCCCCTTGCCCTAGTTTGGGGAAGAAAAAGAGATTTAAGAAAGCAATTTTTATGCATTTTAATTTTGTCCTCAAATACCTAGCTTGTAGGGTGGGACTTGGCTCTCTAAATATTTTTTGTAGACTAGATTTTTGTTATCTTACCCAAAAAAAAGAAAAGATTTTGTTAGAATTCTACCATTCTTGCTTATCCACCGGACAACATTGTACTGCGAAATTTGAATTTTTCCCTCAAGATGGAATATGTTCGATTTCTCTTGCCCCTTGATAGTTCTGAGTTTGGTTTGCTTAGCTAGTGTTCGTAGCAATGCTGTAAGGAGACAACATACGAAGTAGGATCGAAACCAGCCTAGGAAATGGAAGGTGGAAACTCAATGTAAGCAAATAAACACTTCGGGAAACAAGATTGAGGATGCAACAACATAATACAGAAAACCAAATACAAATATATAGATACACAACATTTTCAATTAAAAATAGCACAATGACTGAGCACCCGCAATCTAAATATGACTATTATTGTATATTGACGTGTATACACTAACATGGTTTACTCATTTTAAGAAAGCCCTCTAGGGGAGATGTGGGCCCGGAGTGGATATTTCATTACGATAGTGAACTCCTGCTTCTCCGATAGATCAATGGTATCCCCTTCCACGGCTGTCCATTCAAAATACCAAACCAACTGCGCAACGAAAAACTCCAAGTGAAGCAAAGCCAACCCAGCTGCTGGACACATCCTCCTTCCTGCCCCAAACGGCATCATTTTGATCTCTCTACTCCCCGTTATGTCAAACAAATCTGGCACTCCACCGGCGCTGCTGGTAGCACTAGTGAAGAACCTCTTAGGCTTGAACTCCATAGGCTCGTCCCATACCTTTGGGTCCCACCCAATGTCAGCCACCATGAAATTGATTATGGCATCTTTTGGCAACAGGTAACCCTCAAACTCCACGTCATTGGTCACCATATGTGGCAAAACAAGGTGCCCAGGTGGGTGACGCCTAAGACCTTCCAAAACCACTGATTTTAAGTATGGCATTCTTTGTAAATCATCCTCATTTACTATCACCATGTCCGCTTTCTCGTTCTTCTCTTTGAGTTGGGGCGATGGACCCACAATGCTAGTAATCTCTTCGTACAACTTGGTTTGAATGTGAGGGTACTTGACCAAATTGGCCATGATCCATTGCAATGCGGTGGAGGTTGTATCGGTGCCTGCGTCTAAAAACTCGCTGCAGAGGCTCACCATCTCCTCCTTGTTGAGCTTTCTCTTCTTGTCTGGAAGCTCGAGATCCACCAATGTGTCCACGTATGCCACCACACTATCCTTTTCAAATTCTGTCTTTCCCTCTTTTCGTAGTTTAACAACTTCCATCCGGGATCTGATAAGAGGGATCAAGACACCTTCTTGATTTTGTCGCAGCCTTATGAGTTCCTGCCAACGATTGCGAAACACTATCTTACCTGGGAAAAAACAATAGGCCCGTCCGATGAGACCCTAATTGAAGCCATATAGTTTGTTGAAAAATATAAAAAGCATAGGGAAACATGTAAAATAATACTAAATGAAATGATTTGTATGAAATTCCAAAAAAAATTTCATCATTTTCTTTGTGACTACTATCCTATCTAATTGTTAGCACGACTAAGGCTTTGTTTGGCTAAATTGGGGAAAATGGTTTATTGGTTTATTTGGTTTTGTCCTTATTCAAATTTTTTTTGCATTTGTTAATCTTACTTTCCTTCCCTATCCTCAATGAACAAAACAAAACACAAGATTCTGTTTCAAATATGAGATGACTTGTTCTCTCTTTTTTTTTCTTCTTCGGAAAGAGGATCCCATACTGAGTTGGAACTCTCAATTTCAAGACTTGGAAGCCCCAATTACCTTCTAAGATATGAAAATCTATGCTAGTGGAAAACAAATGGTCCAATTTCTTGCCAGGCCATTGCAGAACAACCATGCTAATGAAAAATTAGGCTCGAATTAGGATACAGATCACCGTAAATTGTGCTACTTAAGAGACCACTTTTATGAGAATTTAAGCTGTATTCTAATTGAACATGGGTTAGAGACGAATTAGAGGGTTAGCCACCGGAGGAGGTTGGATGTTTCTCTATTATCTATATACTCAAACCCACACCTTCAGGTTTTTCAAAGTTAGGCTTTTCTATTACGGACGGAATTCTTCTAGTGTACATCTTTTAACTTCCGACCTTAAATCACAAATGAACTTCCGCTTTCATATATAGGTACTTCAAAAACTTGCTCTGACAATCACATTTAACTCCGATAGAAAAGAACAGTAATATTTCTCTGATACTAAACAAGTAAATTAATATTTCACGGACGCACATTATTAATTTCACTTTGATTCACGCATTATGTGATGGATTTGTGACAGCTAAAGTAGATTTCAACAACAAATTAACTTCAGCTCCAATAAATTGGGATAAATTGGGAACAACTATCAACGGTTTTCTCGTGCCTAACCCGGATTCTAACAATGGTTATAGCGATATTTAGAAAAAGGGTTAGACTCCTCCTCGGTAACTGTTCAGGATAGTTAAATAGTAAATTCTTTGTGTGCAATGGAAATCTCACTAATGAAATAGAAGTTCAATTAACTGTCCAGGACAAGTACTAGAGAAGAACTTTTGTCTATGTTTGGATGGCAATAATCTTAAGGTTCTGACGTTAGGAATAGACATGGACATAAATATGATGCCAAGCTTTTTTTATTCTAACATTTGACAGGGACAGGAATAGAAATAAGAATAGGAATGTGATTCCTGATGACATATTCAACTAGAAATCACATTCCTAGACTGAATGAAAATCTCAGATTCCTAGCTCATTCATTAAGAAAAAGAAATGTTAACTTTAATAAATTACCAAAATAATTGTTTCATGCATTAGATTATTGAATTAATCCAAACACCGAAATGTCATTCCTCCAGGTATCAAATTCCTAGGAATTCGATTCCTTGCAATCATGTTTTCATTCCTACCCAAGAAAATTTCCGGGAATTTGATTCCCAATAATTATATTCCTATTCTTCCTTAAAATTCCGGTCATCCAAATACAGCATTTATGCAGAGAATGTAACACGTACCTAGCTGGGGCAAGAGGTCGAGAATCTCGAACCGACTAGCATTCACTAGCAATTGGCGTTGAACCCTCTCAACGTCCCTGATTTGCTTCTCATCTAACTTGTCCCCAAAACACATCAACACCAACAGGCAAAACATAGCGTACTGAAAATGATCCACCATCCGAACCCCCTCTGCCTCCGACTGAGACCCAACGAGGCGGTTCAAGAGAATTGTAACGACCCACTGGCGGGCCGCGGAGTAGGACTTGACTCGGGAGGGGTGAAGGATCTCCGACGTCAGGTTACGGCGGAGGAGGCGCCAAGTTGGCCCGTATGCAGCCGAGCTAACGCTGTGCTGGTTGCTGCTGAGGATTTTTCCCGTAGCGAGGGCTTTTGGCCGGTCGGAGAAGACGGCGCCGTTTTGGACGAGGGCCTGGTGGGCCAAGGTGGGGGTACCGATGAAGATCAACGGGTGAGACCCGATTCGGAGGGATGTGACGGGGCCGTGTTTGGCTTGGAAGGAACGGAGGGAGGATAAGATTTCAGAGAACGGTTTGCGGAGCCATAGCAAGTTGCCGATTAGCGGGAGGGTGGCTGGCCCAGGGGGGAGCTGTTTCTTCTGCTGCTTGTGGGAAGGAGAGAGAATTAGGTTGAGGAAGGCTTTGATGAGAGCTGAGATGCAGAGGGAGAGGATGATGATGAACCAGGTCTCCATCTCTCTCTCTGTGTGTCTCTGTATGCGGGGAAAATGGATATGGCGGGGGAATTTAAAGTACTGTTCCGATTTGTTAGGCTTAATTTTTCAAAAGATTTTAACACGTGGTGCTAAAATTATGATTTTTCAAATTAAAAAATGAAATGGGTTTCGTGTATTGTTTTCTAATTTTTTTCGCACCAAATTAAAGTACTCTTCGTGTACTTTAATTTGATGTGCCAAAAATTGAACAACGATACACGAAATCACTTCATTTTTTGATTTAAAATATCAAGATTTTAACACCTGGGAACTAAAATCTTTTAAAAAACTGGGCCTTAAGAAAGAGGAAAGAAAAGGGCGAGGAGAGTATAAAACTTGAGGAGTATACGACTTGAGAACACAACTCGAGATATAATTGGTTTGCATATTTTCAATAGATATTTTTTGAAAAGATTACAGAATTTTGAAGATAATTAAAATGCATTACCAATTTTTATTTCCAAAACACTAAATTAAGGTAAATTATACTGTGCGAGAATAATACTGCAATATTTATTGAATGATATGATAACAACAATACTCAAGATTAATTTTTAAATGGGTTTTGTTAAAATGTGTCCCCCAGACACATGATAAGATTCATTAAATGAGTCTAATTAAATCTATTTTTTTAGAAATTAGTAAAAATAATTGAAACAAAACCCTTTTTTAATTTATCAAAACCGTCCCGGAAAAACTCAAATACTAGATTTTAGTCTTGAAAAAATCATCAACATAAAATTCCTTCCATAATTCAGCCCCCTTCCTACTTCAATTCTTGACTTCGCGAATGGCGTGCGGAAATGTTCAGCGCTTTTGAACCCTTGTCAGTCAATGACTCCGGCTGCAATTATGTCAGCAGTTGTGTTTTGAATTGTTAGTAGAATTCCTCTTTTTTATGTGGCTCTTTATGTGCCAATGTGGATTTCTGAGTTTCTTGTTTTTAAGACCAATTGTTGTTTGACAACCACGTGTTCGGGTCAATTTTCGTGCACCTTGATTAATTTTGGGAGACCAATTTCACCGTCTACTAGCGTTTAAGACCAATTATTAAAAGCCAATTTTCCATAAAAAAAAAGCAAAAATTTATTTTCCATTAGCTAAAAACTAAGTTTCTAAAAGCCAAAATTTATTTTCAATGCTAAAAGTTAAGTTAGTAAAAGTCAATTTTCTATAAATGGGTTAAAAGCTACTCTATCCGTTCCAAATTGTTTGCCACTTATATTATTTTCTGGTGTTCCAAATTGTTAGACCTCTTTAAAAAGTAAAATAAAAATAAAAATTTGTTCAATCTTCCAAAATGACCCTTTTAACAACAATCATTTCATTCAAAAGTAGAAATATAAGGGCATTGTTGAAAATTAATGAATAATGCCTAGTTTTCCAAAAGATTTTAGCACCTAGGTGCTAAAATTTTGATATTTTAAATCAAAAAATAAAGTGATTCCGTGTATCGTTTTTCAATTTTTTTGCACCAAATTAAAGTCCACGAGGAGTACTTTAATTTGGTGTAAAAAAAATTGAAAAACGATACACAGAACTACTTTATTTTTTGATTGAAAAATCATGATTTTAGCCCTTGGATGCTAAAACCTTTTGGAAAACTGGGCCTAATCTTTCTTGCATAAGGCTTGAGAGTCAGTTAGATTGGGCTGGCAGTTCCAAATGATGTTTTAATTTCTATTAATCGAGCTACCCCAACAAACAAATGGAAATTAGACAAGACCATGGGACACCAGAAGAATGAATAACATTGGATTTGCAGAGCCAAGAATGGAACGGAACAATGTTAGAGAACAAATCTGAGAAAAGGTCTGAAGTGGAAAGGGACCGCCATAAGTGATCAGCACTCGGGTACTCTCTCAACACATGAATAGCAGTTTCAGTCGTATCGGAACATACATGACAAAAATTCTCAGTTGTAATGTGTCTCAGGCAAAAATTATCCTTAGTAGCCAATCGCTCTTGCGCTGCAGCCAAAGAAAGTGGGTAATTCTGAGGTTGGAACTTTCCGAACCCAAGTCTTAGGTCATACGAGAAATCAGGTACAGGCGCAGAACTAGCCCAGCAAATGGAAGCCGGAAACTGAATGGAAGCGGAGAGGCAGAGAAAATGAACACTTCAGAAAAACAAGAGAGGATGTGACAAAAAAAAAAAAAAAAACAGAACCATATGCACATATACAGATGCACAACAAAACAACAGGAATAACTGGGCACCCACAATCTAGTACTAATAAATTACACAATCCTTGAATTTGCTCGCAATCTAAACATATATAGCAACATTTTGACTACTAGCGTATGTGGAAGCATACATACTAATACGGTTTACTGATTTTGAGAAAGCCCTCTAGGGGAGATACGGGCCCGAAGTGGATATTTCATCACGGTAGTAAACTCCTGCTTTTCCGATAGATCAACAGTATCCCCTTCCACGACTGTCCATTCAAAATACCAAATCAAATGCGCAACAAAAAACTCCAAGTGAAGCATAGCCAATCCAGCTGCCGGACACATCCTCCGTCCTGCCCCAAACGGCATCATTTTGATCTCCTTACTCCCTGTTATATCAAACAAATCTGGTGCACCGCTGCTGCTAGTAGCACTAGTGAAGAACCTCTCAGGCTTGAACTCCATGGGTTTGTCCCATACCTTTGGGTCCCTCCCAATGTCTGCCACCAGGAAATTAATTATGGCATCCTTCGGCACTAGGTAACCCTCCAATTCCACGTCATTGGTCACCTTGTGGGGCAAGACCAAGTGTCCAGGTGGGTGGCGCCTGAGACCTTCCAAAACCACAGATTTTAAGTATGGCATCCTGTGCAAATCATCCTCGTTTATCATTACCATGACTTCTTTATCATTCTTCTCTTTGAGTTGGGGCGATGGGCCTAAAATGCCATTAATCTCTTCGTACAACTTGCTTTGAAAATGAGGGTGCTTAACCAAATTGGCCATGATCCATTGCAATGCGGTGGAGGTCGTATCGGTGCCTGCGTTTAAAAACTCGCTGCAGAGGCTCACCATCTCCTTCTCATTGAGCTTTCTCTTCTCATCTGGAAACTTGAGATCCACCAATGTGTCCACGTATGCCACCACACTCTCCTTTTCAACTTTCGTTTTTCCCTCTTTTTGTCGTTTAACAACTTCCGTCCGTGATCTGATAAGAGGAATCAAGACATCTTCTTGATTTTGACGTAGTTGTATGAATTCCTGCCAACGTTTGCGGAACACTATCTTACCTAGAAAATAAAATGGTAGCCCCATCAAATCAGACCCTAATTGAAGCCAAATAATGTATTGAAAAATACAAAATGTATATAGAAACATGCAAAAACGTAATGACACTATGACATACTCTGAATTGTATAGAAATTCCAAAGATTTCGGCATCATTTTCTTTGTAACTGATGTCCTATCCAATTGTACTGATGTCCTATCCAATTGTTAGTGCGACTAATCTTACTTTCCTTTTCTATCCTCACTCCCAAAAGCAAAATACAAGATTCTGTTCCAAATATGGGAAGAATTATGCTCTTTTTTTCCATTGAAAAGAGTCTTTTAAATACTGAGTTGGAAGTCTCAATTTCAAGATTTGGAAGCCCCAATTGCCTCCGGAGATATGAATAAGGATATAGATCACTGTCAATTGTGGTCATGAAGAGACCACTTTTATGATCATTTAAGATGTATTTTCATTTTTTTAAAATGGAGCCTGTATTTTCATTGAGCAGGGGTTAGAGAGGAATTAGAGCACCTCTAGTAGACTACCTAAAAAATGTTGGTGAAATTCCATAGAGACCCCCTCATCTATTCCTCCGGGACACAGTCACCCTCTAACATTTAAAAACACCTAAGCACACTCCCTCAACTATAACCGTTACCCACCTTCACCCATTCTCTTAAAAAACTTTCTGTTAAATAAGTCCAATCACTTATTTACATAATTTCCAGACAAAAATGCCCCCAAGAGCAACATGTAATACATGCCCTAGCCTCCATAGCTCTAGTAGCCAATCTTATTTTGACGAGAGAGAGAGAGAGAGAGAGAGAGAGAGAGAGAGATCATGAATGGGTCGTAGGAGAGAGATGGAGGATTGGTTATTAGAGCTATGGAGGCTGGGACATGTATTAGATATTGCTCTTGGGGACATTTTTGTTTGGAAATTATGTAAATAAGTGATTGGGTTTTTTTAACGGAAGGTTTTTTAACAGAAGGGGTGAAGGTGGGCAACAGTTATAGATGAGGAGGTGTGCTTGGGTGTTTTTAAACGTTAGGGGGTGTTTGTGTCCCGGATAGATGAGGGGGTAATTTCACCAAAAATGTTTGCTAAAATATACACCTAAGCACATGTGAGACCCTATTTTGTGTGCTAAAAACTTAGTTAGCTAGCTAATAAAGAATGTACTTTGGTAGGCTACTTATATATATATATATATATATATATATATATATTATTTAAGTCTTTCCTTTCTCTCTCCTCCTTCCCTTCCCTCTCTTAATCTCTCTCTCTCTCTCTCTCTCTCTCTCTCTCTCTCTCTCTCTCTCTCTCTCTCCTTAAGTCTCTGCCCAAATTTAGGTAGTTACTTAGGGCATTTAGAAAGTGAGAGGTGACCCTTAGGATTTTAGAGAGTCATTTTTTGTCCACTAGGGAGTCATTTTTTGTCCACTAGAGACTATTTTTTGAGTTTTTCTTAACTAACTAGTTAGAGCACACTTTAGAATACTCTTTTAGGTAGTCTACTATAGATGCCCTTACAGGGTTAACAACCAAAGGAGGTTGGGTGTCTCTGTAATTGATATACTCAAACCCCACACCTTTAAATTTTTCAAAGTCAGCCTTTTTGTCATGGACGGAATGTTTCTAGTGTACAACTTTCAACTTCTAACCTTAGTCACATTACATAAGAACTTCTGCATTCATTGGTACTTCTAAAACTCTCTCTAACAATCAAAGTTAACTCTGATAAAAAATTAGAGTAACACTTTGCGCACGCATGTTATTTGACTTAGGCCTAATTTGGCTTAAAAGTTGTTTTTGGATTATTGGTTTTTTTTTTTAGTTTTTGGCCAAATTTTTTTTGCATTTGTTAGTTTTATTCGAGATTTTTGTGGTTTATGGATTAACCAAAAAATTTTTGAATCTTGAGAAAATAATATTATTCGCCAAAATTCAAAATTTTTTGAATAAATTCAAAAAATAGGTGGATTATTTGACCACAATATTATACTCATTTTTAATTTTATTAAAATCCATAAACTACAAAAATCTTCGTTGAAAACCTAACAAATGCAAAAAAGATCAACAAAAAACTGAAAACTAAAACCAATAATCCAAAACCACTTTTTGCCCAAACAAATTATTTTAGATACACGGATTATGTGATTGGGTTTGTGACAAGCAAAGTAGATTTCAACAACAAATTAAATTCAACTAACTTCCGGAACAATTACTATAGAAGAACTCGACGCGTACCTATCATGGACCAGAGGTTGATAATTTCGAACCAACTAGAATTCACTAGCCATTGGCGTTGAACCCTCTAAGATATGAAAATATATGGTAGTTTGGGCTTCACAAAAAAAACTGGTGAATCGTGAATCCGGTCTGGACCGAACCGATCTGCACATTTTGGATTTTAACCATGGATTAATGGTCCAGCAGACCGGATCCAAAAAATAATAAACCGTGACTCGGGGTCCGGACATGGATTTTGATTTTGAAACCGTGGATTAACCGATCCGGACCATGAGATTTTTATTATATCTAATTTTTAAACAATAAATGTATATGTATGTATGTATAAATAATTTAACACTTATATAAAATTTAGAAGGTAAATTATTACCCCATTTGATGTATTAATTCCATTGCCGTGCATTTGTATTGAATTTCAATCAATTCAGTAGTTCATTGAATGTAGTAGGTGTTCACTGTTTTTTTTATTTTTTTACTTTTAAACGGTATTTGTTTCTATTCCACTATGTAACTAAACTAAGCTACATGCTTTCCGCTGCTGCTTGTTTAGGCCCCGGTTGTCATCATATGCTCCATCTAAGGTCTTTCTATTTTCTACATTGGATTTTTTAAGATTTTATTTTGATGAAACTGTTTATTACTTGTTTACGTATGACATGTAATCCGTGGATAAAATCGGAACCGATCCGTGATTCACGGATCGGATTGGAACCGAACCATGAGACTTTTGGTCCAAACACTAATTGTATTTTCTAAAAACCGTGACTTGCGGATTATAATTGAATTCTTGCCAATCCAATCCAATCCGGACTGTGTACACCCCGAATGGTAGTGGGAAACAAATGGTCTGATTTCTTGCCAGGCCAATTCAGAACAACCATCCTAATGCAAATTAGGCCTGAATAAGGCAACATATCACCTCAATTGTGGTCCTCAAGAGACCACTCTTATTGAGCATTTAAGCTCGATTTTCATTTTTTTAAAACGACAGCTGTATTTTCATTGAGCAGGGGTTAGAGAGGAATTACAGGGTTAACAACCAAAGATGGCCGGGTGTCTCTCTGTAATCGATATACTCAAACTCCAAACCTTAAGATTAATCAAAGTCTAGCTTTTCTATCACGGCCAGAATATTTCTAGTGTACAACTTTCAATTTCCGACCTTAGTCAATTTTCCGCTTTCCTAGGTACTTCTAAAACTCGCTCCGACAATCAAATTAATTTAACTCTGATAAAAAAAACTACAATTACATTTCGCACACCCAAGTTATTTGGGTTGGATACGGCTGATACGCACATTAGCATTATGTGATTGTGTCACAAAAGTAGATTTCAACAACAAATTGACTTCATCAAATTAAATTCAGCTAACTGTCCGGAACAATTACTAGAGAAGAACTCGACCCGTACCTATCATGGGCCAGAGGTTGATAATTTCGAACCGGCTAGTATTCAGTAGCAATTGGCGTTGAACCCTCTCAACGTCCCTGATTTGTTTCTCATCTAACTTGTCCCCAAAACACATCAACACCAACAGCCCAAACATAGCGTACTGAAAATGATCCACCAACCGAACCCCCTCCGCCTCCGACTGAGACCCAAGAAGGCGGTCAAAGAGAATTGTCAGGACCCACTGGCGGGCGGCGGAGTAGGACTTGACTCGGGAGGGGTGGAGGATCTCCGATGTGAGGTTACGGCGGAGAAGGCGCCAAGTCGGCCCATATGCGGCCGAGCTGATGTTGTGCTGGTTGCTGCTGGTGATTTTTCCCGTAGCGCGGGCCTCAGGCCTGTCGGAGAAGACGGCACCGTTTTCGACGAGGACCTGGTGGGCTAAGGCGGGGGTACCGATGAAGATCGACGGGCGAGACCCGAATCGGAGGGTTGTGATGGGGCCGTGTTTGGCTTGGAAGGAACGGAGGGAGGATAAGATTTCAGAGAACGGTTTGCGGAGCCATAGCAAGTTGCCGATGAGCGGGAGGGTGGCTGGCCCAGGGGGGAGCTGTTTCTTCTGCTGCTTGTGGGAAGGAGAGAGAATTAGGTTGAGGAAGGCTTTGACGAGAGCTGAGATGCAGAGGGAGATGATGATGATGAACCAGGTCTCCATCTCTCTCTCTCTCTCTCGAATATGGTGGGGGAAGAAAACTATGCGTATATAAAATGTTAGTATATATATAGACTTATAGTATTCAGGAATGTGATATTTCCCCGGAATGACACTACTCCAGTAAGATATTGCCGGTTTCAGTAGTCGTGACATTTTGCCGAAACTTTGTATATTTCCATTTGTTTAGGATGCGTCGGTGGTGGTCAACAATACTACATACTTAGAAAAATTGCACAAATTTTATCTAGAAAAGAGTAATGAATGGCTTAGATTCACTCTCACTTGAGAGTGAATCTCAACCACTCATTGCTGTTTTTTTTGTGTAAATTCTGTGTAACTTTTCTGAGTATCAGCATTAATGGTATGTGGTTCATAGATGATGCATGTCATTTGTTCCGAAAGAGGACATATTAGTTTCCATTCTTATCCCTCTCTACTTCTTTTAATTATTTATTTACCAAAAAAAAAAAAAAAAAAGAGGGCAAGAAGGAAGCTCTTACAAGGCTCTGCCCCGGTATCTATAGGAAGGAGTTGTTGTAGTCCACATGAGCAAGCCGAATGAGGCGTTGTTGCTGAGCTATCATCAATAGCGTTCGCAGGACAGGTATTCTCATAAAATAAAGGATAAAAGGAATTCTCAATAAACAACATAGGCTTTCTTCTAGTAAGTAGTAAGAGCATCCACAATGGCATAACCAAAATCAAAAAGTTGCTTAAGTTAGCAATGTTTGTTTAAAAAAGTGCTCACATTGGAATAACCAAACTTAGCAACTAACCAAATTTTGTCACTTGGATAACCAAAACTAGCAACCTTTTGCCAATAACCAAATTTAATGGACCCCACATCTACCCAATCAAGTACACCCACCATTACACAAAATGACAAAAACCTTCTCTCTCCTCTCTTAACAATGTTTTCAAAAGTTTAATTTAAAATTTTTTTTCTTTTTCAAAAGTTTAATTTTAAAAAACTGGTTTTTTTCAAAAGTTTATTTTTAAAAACTGTTTTTTTCAAAAGTTCATTTTAAAAAACTGTTTTTTTTTTTTCAAAAATTCCTATTAAAAACTGTTTTTTTCAAAAGTTCTTTTAAAAAAAACTGTTTTTTTTTTTCAAAAGTTCATTTTAAAAACTGTTTTTTTCAGAAGTTTATTTTTAAAAACTGTTTTTTTTTCAAAATTTATTTTTAAAAACTGCTTTTTTAAAACCGTTTTGTACTTCAAGAAAATTCAAAATATTTTTTAAAAAAAATTTCAAAACTATTTTTTGTAGTTTGAAAAAGTAATGTGGCAAGTTTTGTTTATCATTTGAATAAGTGATGGAAAGTGTCAATTATTTTTGGTTATGGACAAAAAACACCAATGTGGGACTTGACATTACTAACTTTAGCAACCTCTAAATGGATAACAAAAAGCTTATGTGGCAAATTTTGGTTATTCAATTTTGGTTAGACCATTGTGGATGCTCTAAGGGTATTCATTAAGAAAGGGTCTTTCTTACGGCCCGAGGCGTATTTAGGAGGGGTAAGGATCTACTCTTCCAAACTAGCCAGTAGTCTATTTTCTCCATTAGCTTTTTCTTGTCTCGGGCGATATTAGGTGAAACAGCAAACGAGAAAGAAGAAATGAGATGTCCTGACGGTTCTCTTTCTTCTTGTGTTGTGTCTGCTGTCTCCACTCCCCTGAGCAAGAGTTTCAACCCCTTTTCATTGAGCTATTCTTCTTCCTCTCGAGTGAAAGCCTAGGTTTAGCCAGGGATACATAATCAATGAATCAATTCAATGGTCCTTCCCCCTCTTAATCGGAATCCTGATAAATAATAATCCCCCAAACAGAACATGTATCTACTGGTAACTGAGAGTGATGAAATTCAAGCACGGACAGTGATCTCGAGCACTAACTAGCAACATGAAGCAGTGACAATGATTTTGAAGGCATATCCAGAACTGTCGAGCACCATGGATGGATTGTGAAGGTCGTTTTAGGGTTTTGAGTATCTAATAATGGTCGAAATCAAGAGGATTTAGGTCGATTGGATCTGTCAGCACCAGGATTGTGGTTGTCGAGTATTGGGTTATTGATTACGAGACAGTTCAAGTATCAACAGAGGATTTTTGAAGCTGGGTATGGATTTCGAGTGAAAGGGGGGTTGACAAATGAGACCGAAATCAACTGTATGGGGTTCGAAAAGGGTAGACTAGGGTTGTTTCACATCCAGCAGTGTTTGGAACAGCAGTGGTTCTGCCTTTCTAATTGCCTCTGGTGGTATCTGGGCCGTACTTTGGCTACTAAGAATAGATATCGATTACAAGTAGAATCTAAAGGAGTTTATAAGGTGTCTAATGTATCTAGTACAAAAGAGTGAAATGGAATTTCCCGCACTTCTGAGTCTGAGAAGGAAAAAAAAAAAAAAAAGGGATAAAGATATCAAGTAAACAAACAATTTCACCGGCCTGCTCCCATGTTCACTTGATTTTAATTACGCTAATGTTTTGGTGATCGTGTCTCGAGTACTGTTGGGGAAATGTTTTTTTTTTTTCTTCAAAGGGTTCTTCAAAACACTTTGTCTCCCATTGGCTAACTATAAAACATTTTTGCTCCTTACATGTGTGAAGGCCTTATAGACTATTGAAGTAGCTAGGGTCAAGAGAGGCTTCAAATGCTCACGGAATGGGCCCAGGTTGAAGCCAATTTGGGAACCCGACCAAAAACTAACTTGCATAGGGCCTGAGAGTCAGTTGGACTGGCCTAGATCTTCGAAAAGATGACAGTTTCTAATTTCTATTAATCCAGATACCCCAAACAAACGAAAAAAAAAAACTTGGCTGACCATGTGTCAGTCGTCGCGCATCTCGGCCATCCGTCCGTCCAAAAATTTATTGCACAGTTCGAATTTTAAATAAACTCTTTATTAGATTTGCAATTCTTGCGGAGCCAAGAACGGAACGGACCAATGTAAGAGAAGAAATCTAGGAAAAGGTCTGAAGTGGAAAAGGACTGCCGGAAGTGATTAGAAATAGCATTCAGGCAATCCCTGACCAACACATGAACAATTTCAATCATATTGGAACGGAACGAACGTGACAAATATTATCAAAGGTAATGCGACAATAACAATAAACTAAAGCATATGCACATACATAGATGCAACTAAACATATATAGAAATATTCCAACTATCAAATACAGTTTACTGATTTTGAGAAATCCCTCTAGGGGAGATGTGGGCACGTAGTGGATATTTCATCACAGTAGTGAACTCTTGCTTCTCCGATAGATCAACAGTATCCCCTTCCACGGTTGTCCATTCAAAATACCAAACCAAATGGGCAACGAAAAACTCCAAGTGAAGCATAGCCAATCCAGCTGCTGGACACATCCTCCTTCCTGCCCCAAATGGCATCATTTTGATCTCCCTAGTCCCCGTTATATCAAACAAATCTGGTGCTCCACCGCCGCTACTATTAGCATTAGCAAGAAACCTCTCAGGCTTGAACTCCATTGGTTCGTCCCATACCTTTGGGTCCCACCCAATGTCCGCCACCATGAAATTGAAATTGATCATTGAATCCTTCGGCACCAGGTAACCCTTTAACTCCACGCCCATGGTCACCTTGTGGGGCAAGACGAGTTGTCCAGGTGGGTGGCGCCTGAGACCTTCCAAAACGACGGATTTTAAGTATGGCATCCTGTGTAAATCATCCTCATTTATCATTACCATGGCTTCTTTATCGTTCTTCTCTCTAAGTTGGGGCGATCTGCCCATAATGCCATTGATTTCTTCGTACAGCTTGGTTTGAACACGAGGGTACTTTTGTAAGCGTTTGATCCAAAATCTCATCGGACGTTTGTAAGTGGGAAATTAGCTCATCGGATGTTTTTAAGCGTTTGATCCAAAATCTCCCTATTTCGTTCAAAAAAAAACTCCCCATTTCGTTCAATTTTTTTTAAGAACACTTATTATGCATGCCATTATTTTTTATCGGCCATTTTCCTTATGAGGACAAGTTAATAGAACCGAAGCTGTTTGTGTTTTACGTGGCTCTTTATGTGGCATTGTGATTTTCATTACTTAAAGAAAGAATAAGCCTATAAATTATTCTTTTTGTCTCGTTTTTATTTGCCTAATTTATTTATTATTTTCGTGTGTCCTAAAATTTGGTCAAATTGTTGATTGAATTTTTTAAAAGTTTTTCTTTATGACTTTTCCTCTACATATGCACAAACTGTACTCTCATTTAATGGCCAAAAGGATGTAAGCTATTCTTGAGAATTTATAAGTTTTTACTTATTTTTTTAATCCTTTATAATATCTCAAAATTGCACAATTTCAAGGGAAGGCTAAGAACATACCTGAAAGAAACACAGTGAATTAGGGATCAACAATATCAAGACATTCCTTTGTTTAACAACCAGCTTTCGGGCACGTGGTACACACGTTTTTTCTAGATCACATCACAAATTTTATGCGACCGTTATTAGGGCATCCTCATGAGCCTCAACAAAATTTAGATTAAATTTGACCTCAAAAACACATTTTATACTTTAGCTAGTCACTTTTCTAAAATCACATAGAATCAGACTCTTTATTACAACTTTATTGTATTAAACTCTGTTTTTATTTTTCTAGTTTTTAAAATAATTACAAATATTGAAGACATATTATGGGACTTTGATAATATTTATGAGCTTGTCGAGTAGATTTTAATACATAATTACATATTCAATGTTGGTCTTATTTGATAGATGTCGTCGAGTATATTTTAAATGTGTATTTTTTCCAACATTGGATATGAAAAATAAAAGTTATAAATATTTTAATTTTAAAAAAATAAAAAAGTGAGAGAGAGAGAGAGAGAGTATTCAGGGAGAGAGAAACTATTAAACTAATCCTAATAGGTGAATAGTGTCTTTAACCAAATACCGAATTAATGTAGCAAAGCTACAACTTTTGCAAATTAGCCAAATTGTTGTTGAGGCTTATTTTCGATTGTTTTTCTCCCTTTAACTCAACAAAATAACCATCATGCCTCCCTTGATGAGGATGCTCTTATGAAGCATCTTGTACAAGTATCTTATCACCTGCTGTCACTGGTCGCTTCCACGATTATATTTTGACAATTTTTAATCAACTTATGAGGCATATTTTAGCTATGGTGTTTCAGTTAATTAGCATTGTTGGGTGACCTTTGAACTCCCGTAATTCTTAGATTCACACCAATCTTGTTTACTAATTGTGAGAATGCTTTCTGGGAGATATGTGGGCCCACAGTGGATATTTCATCATGGTAGTAAATTCCTGTTTCTCTGATAGATCAATGGTATCTCCTTCCAAAGTTGTCCATTCAAAATGCCAAACCAAACCCACTTGCGGGACAAATCCTCCTTCCTGCCCCAAACGGCATCATTTGGTCTCTCTACTTCCTATTATGTCAAACAAATCTGCCGCCCCTCTGCCACCGCTAGTCATATTATTAGTAAGGAATCTCTCAGGCTTGAACTGCATGGATTCACCCTAGACCTCCTTTGGGACCTGCCACCATGAAGTTGATTGTGGCATCTTTAGGTACCAGGTAACCCTCCAATTCCACGTCCTTGGTCACGTTGTGGAGCAAGACAAGGTACCCAGGTGGATGGCCCTAAGACCTTCCAAAACCATGAATTTTCAGTACTGCATTCTTTGTAAATCATCCTTAGCTATCATTATCATTGTTGCTTTCTCGTTCTTCTTTTGGAGTTGGGGCGATGGGCCAACAATGCCATTGATCTCTTCATACAACTTGGTTTGAACATGAGGGTACTTGACCAAATTGGCCATGATCCATTGCAATGCGGTGGAGGTCATATCGGTGCCTACATTGAGGAACTCGCTGCAGAGGGTCACCATCTCCTCTTCGTTGAGCTTTCTCTTCTCATCCGAAAGCTCCAGATCCACCAAGGTATCCACGTATGTAGCCACAATTTCTTTGTCAGGTTCTATTTGACCATGATGTCGTCGTTTAACAACTTCCATTTGAGATCTATTAAGAGGGATTAAGACATCTTGTCAACTCTGGCGCAGTTGTAGAAGTTCTGGCCAACGATTGCGGAACACTATTTTACCTAAAAAATAATGACAGCCACAACCAATAAGACCTTGTTTAAAGCTCAAATGCTGTTGTGAAAAATATAGAGAGTATATAGAAAACCTGTAAAAATATACTCCATTAATTGTGTATTGAAATTCTAAACATTTTGGCATCATTTGCTTGGTAACTTTTGTCCTGTCCGGGTGTCCAATTGTTACCATGACTGATGTTTACTTTCCTGCTGTATCCTCACTTACAAAAGCAAAACACAAGAATCTGATCCAAATATGAGAAGAAATATATCTGCTCTGTTTTTCGTCGAATCTGATCCAAATTTAAAACTAAATTTGGAACTCTCAATTCAGACCTTGAAAGCCCCACCTCCCTCCTTAAGTATGACAATATGTGGCAGTGGGAAACAATTGGTCCATGTCTTGCCAGGCCTATGTAGCAGGACAACCATTCTAATGCAAATTCGGGCAAGGTAGGCAAGAGATCACAGCAATTGTACTTTCTATTGAAATTGGAGTACCTACAGAGTGTTTCATCTCAGCCGTCCATTTCAATAATTAATGATTTAGATTTTAAAATCCGAACCATTGATTATTGAGATGAACAGTTGAAATGAAGCACTATATCCGTAGGGCAGAGAGGGCACTACAGGAATCCGTTCCCTATCTTTTGGGCGGTTTGCAATCAAGGAGCTGGAAGATAATCATTGTCCTTGGGAGACCATTTTTTTTTAAGCAGTATTTCAATTTCTACATCAGGACATTGAAGGGTAGTGAAGTTTACAAATAGAAAAGCAACAGTGAAAGTAGATTTCTAAAAAAAAATTAACTTCGGCTCTAACCATATTGGGAACACCTATCAACAGCATTTTTTTTAGGCGGAACCATATTCTAACAGTTATACCAATATCAGAGAAGGGTCCGAATCCTCTTCAGTAAATGTTTCGGATTCAACCCTTGTTTGGCAAAGTGATTTTTATCTTGCACTTAGATAAAGGTTTGCTCCCACCTAAGGACAAAGGTCTCAGGTTTGATTATCCTTGCAAGGAAGCTTTTTGGGGCCACCGGGGGTTTATGCCTGGTCGTTACCTCCAGGGCCAGCCCTGGGCCTAGGGCACCACAAAAAGGCTAATTTTTGGGGCACCCCACCATTTTATACCTATGGGCTTGACTAGAACACTTTTTGGACCAAAATAAAAGAAAAAAATCCATTAGGAGTGACAAAAGAGCCCAACATTGTGGCCCAATGTTTAAAAAAGACTCAAAAATTATTGTGGCCCAAAATTTTAAAAAATGCCCAAAACTAAAATTGATTTTAAAAAAATCACAATATAAAAAAGGCCCAAGTATAATTGATACTTTTGCTTCTAAAATTGCAACACTCGTAATATTCAAGTGATACTCATGCGGTATATGTATCTAGAGACTTCGTGTTTTAATTTTTCCGTTATTATGTGATGCTTGTAGAACATTATATTGTTTTGGTTTTCTCATATAGTGATTGTTACTCGAAAAATTATTTAGGCGTTGTACTTGAAGGGCACAATTTTTGGGCTAGGCCTAGGGCACCTCAAACCCTTGGGCCGGCCCTGGTTACCTCCAAGGCTCCAGAATTAGTCAAGATTGACGTAAGTTGGTCCAAACATCCGGTTAAAGAAAAAAATAGTTCGGATTTATTCTGATAATGTGTTTCTATGGAAATCATAGTGAAATCATGACATAAGTCCAACGACCAACAACGAAACTAGGATTTGATATACAAGGGGGCTGGAATATGAGCAATAAGATTTTATTTTTTAAGGTTTAAAAATCTAAAGGGTTAAATGTCTAAATAATACCCAAACTAAAGTCAATATTTTGGATTGGCAAAGAGAATATATATGATATGTTGCAATAAAAGAAGATAAAAGCACAAACTTCAAAAGGAAACACCAAGATAGCAACAATAGGCATCTGAGCAACAAACAACATGAACATCACCATAAAGCTACAAAAATATCAATAAAATATAGGTAAATATTAGTGAAAACACATCAAGACTATAGGGATTACAAGAATTAGGGATTAGTACGTGGGAGACCGATCATATAAATATCTGGTACTTGAAAAAAAATTAACTTAGATAATTATAGAGATGGCCAAATGGTCCCCCTAGCCCCCATAAGCCCCTTCATAGTTACGTGTGATGTGACAAATAATAGAGAGGAGTTTGGATCCTCTCCAGTTGTCCAATTTGAACCGGAGTCAACCTAAATCTGGACCGTCCCTTATTGCAATTAATGGTTTTGATTGTTTATTGTAATCTAAAATTTGGAAAAATCTCAGATCCAATTCCTTAGCAGAGAGCATTGGTTTCAAGTAGAGAACACATACCCAGCAAGGGGCCAAACGTTGAGTATGTCGAACCGCCTTAAACTCAGCACCAATTGTCGCGTAGCCCTCTCAATTTCCCTGATTTGCTTCTCATTTAACCTGTCTCCAATAAGTATACCTTTTTTTCAATAAGTATACCTTTTCACATAAGACACCCTTTCACATATAATATGTATATCTCTATAATAAGGCACATTTTCCCAATTAGAAACCTAATAATTGAAAATTTTATTTATCCCTCACAACTTCAATTAATAAATAGAGAAAATGATATGTAGGCCACATTATGTAATTTCTTACATTTTGAACCTTAAGTAATCTATCTTGCATAGGGCCTGAGAATCAGTTGGATAGCCTAGCTCTTCGAAAAGATTACGGTTTCTAATTTCTATTAATCCAAATACCCCAAACAAACGAAAAAAACACTTGGATGACCACGTGGCGGTCATCGCACATCTCAGTCGTCCGTCCAAAAATTTATTGCACTGTTCGAATTTTAAATAAACTCTTTATTAGATTTGCAATTCTTGCGGAGCCAAGAACGGAACGGACCAATGTAAGAGAAGAAATCTAGGAAAAGGTCTGAAGTGGAAAAGGACTGCCGGAAGTGATTAGAAATAGCATTCAGGCAATCCCTGACCAACACATGAACAATTTCAATCATATTGGAACGGAACGAACGTGACAAATATTATCAAAGGTAATGCGACAATAACAATAAACTAAAGCATATGCACATACATAGATGCAACTAAACATATATAGAAATATTCCAACTATCAAATACAGTTTACTGATTTTGAGAAATCCCTCTAGGTGAGATGTGGGCACGTAGTGGATATTTCATCACAGTAGTGAACTCTTGCTTCTCCGATAGATCAACAGTATCCCCTTCCACGGCAGTCCATTCAAAATACCAAACCAAATGGGCAACGAAAAACTCCAAGTGAAGCATAGCCAATCCAGCTGCTGGACACATCCTCCTTCCTGCCCCAAATGGCATCATTTTGATCTCCCTAGTCCCCGTTATATCAAACAAATCTGGTGCTCCACCGCCACTACTATTAGCATTAGCGAGAAACCTCTCAGGCTTGAACTCCATTGGTTCGTCCCATACCTTTGGGTCCCACCCAATGTCCGCCACCATGAAATTGATCATTGAATCCTTCGGCACTAGGTAACCCTCTAATTCCACGTCCTTGGTCACCTTGTGGGGCAAGACGAGTTGTCCAGGTGGGTGGCGCCTGAGACCTTCCAAAACGACGGATTTTAAGTATGGCATCCTGTGTAAATCATCCTCATTTATCATTACCATGGCTTCTTTATCGTTCTTCTCTCTAAGTTGGGGCGATCTGCCCATAATGCCATTGATTTCTTCATACAGCTTGGTTTGAACATGAGGGTACTTCACCAAATTGGCCATGATCCATTGCAATGCGGTGGAAGTTGTATCGGTGCCTGCGTTTAAAAACTCGCTGCAGAGGCTCGCCATCTCCTCCTCGTTGAGCTTTCTATTCTCATCCGGAAGCTCTAGATCCACCAATGTGTCCACGTATGCCACCACACTCTCCTTTTCAACTTCCGTTTTCCCCTCTTTTCGTCGATTAACAACTTCCACCCGGGATTTTATAAGAGGGATCAAGACATCTTCTTGATTCTGACGCAGCTGTAGGAGTTGCTGCCAACGATTGCGAAACACTATCTTACCTGGAAAAAAACAAAAACAGTATCCCCATCCAATAAAACCATTGAAGCCCAAATAATGTCTTGAAAACTATAAAAGGACATAGAAACATGTAAAAATGTATGACATACTATACTTGTATTGGAATTCTAAATATTTTGCCATAATTTTCTTGCAACTACTGTTCTGTCCAATTGTTAGCATGACCGATTTTACTTTCGTTCTGTGTCCTCACTCTCAAAAGCAAAACACAAGATTCTATTCCAAACATGAGAAGAATTGTTCTCCTTTTTTTTTCTACGAAAAAAGTCTTCCAAAAACTGAGTTGGAACTCTCAATTTCAAGATTTGGAAGCCCCATATGAAAATCTATGGTAGTGGAGAACAATTTGTCCAACTTCTTGCCAGGCCACTGGAGAACAACCATTCTAATTAATGCAAATTATGCCTGAAGAAGGCAACAGATCACCTTAAATTGTGGTCCTTAAAGAGCCACTTTTATGAGCATTTAAGCCGTCTTTTCTTTGAGCATCATCGGGCCTTTTTTTTTCCCCAAAGGTTGTATACAGGAATTAGAGGGCTAATAACCAAAAGACATTGCATGTGATCTATATATACTAAAACCCCATACCTTCAGGTTTTTCAATGTCGGGCCTTTCTATCACGGAGGGAATGTTTCTAGTGTACATCTTTCAACCTGTGACCTACCTTAGTCACATATGAACTTTGGCCTTAATATCTAAAACTCTCTGTGACAATCAGATTTAACTCAAATTAAAAAAGACATTAACTCGGGCACGCATATTATGTCAAAACAATAAAATAACTTCAGCTCCAATAAATTGGGAACAATTATCAATGGTTGTCTCGGGCCCAAATTTTTACAATAGTTATAGCTAGCAATGGAAATCGAACAATTACTGGAGAAGAACTCGATCGTTTCATGTAGAGAACGCGTACCTAGCACGGGCCAGAGGTTGAGAATATCAAATCGACTAGCATTCACTAGCAATTGGCGTTGAACCCTCTCAACTTCCCTGATTTGCTTCTCATCTAACTTGTCCCCAAAACACATCAACACCAACAGGCAAAACATAGCGTACTGGAAATGATCAACCAACCGAACCCCCTCTGCCTCTGACTGGGACCCAACGAGGCGGTCAAAGAGAATCGTCAGGACCCACTGGCGGGCGGCAGAGTAGGACTTGACTCGGGAGGGGTGGAGGATCTCCGATGTCAGGTTACGGCGGAGGAGGCGCCAAGTTGGGCCGTATGCGGCCGAGCTTATTATGTGCTGGTTGCTGCCGATAATTTTTCCCGTAGCACGGGCCTTGGGGCGGTCGGCGAAGACGGCGCCGTTTTGGACGAGGGCCTGGTGGGCTAAGGTGGGGGAACCGATAAAGATCGCCGGGCGAGACCGGATTTGGAGGGAAGTGATGGGGCCGTGTTTGGCTTGGAAGGAACGGAGGCCGGATAAGAGTTCAGAGAATGGTTTGAGAAGCCAGAGCAAGTTGCCGATTAGTGGGAGGGGGGTGGGTCCCGGGGGTAGTTTCTTCTCGTTGTGGGAAGGAGAGGAGAGGATTAATAGGTTGAAGATGGGTTTGATGAGAGCTGAGATGCAGAGGGTGATGACGATGATGAACCAGGTCTCCATGTCTCTCTCTCTCTCTCTCTCTCTGTGGCAATGGATATGATGGGTTAAAAAAGATCTAGGATTTTAAAGAAATACAACTCCGTAATTGTGGAGTCCTTCTGCCTGCACAGATGGGAATGTACAGACGGTGCACAGATGGGTTTAGGGGACTCATTTTTGGGTTTCACACGGAAGATCCGAGCCGTTCATTCATCTCAAAATCAAATTCTGAGGGGTCCACGCGGAGATCAAGTCGATCGGACGTCCCTAAGTGCTCGATCCAAAATCACCCCACTTCGTTCCCTAAGTAATGAACGAAATGGGGTGATTTTGGATCGAGCACTTAGGGACGTCCGATCGACTTGATCTCCGCGTGGGCCCCTCAAAATTTGATTTTGAGATGAATGAACGGCTCGGATCTTCCGTGTGGAACCCAAAAATGGGTCCCCTAAACCCATCTGTGCACCGTCTGTACATTCCCATCTGTACCCATATGTTTACTGGTAATTGTGTTCACTCATGTATGATATTTGTGGCAAAGTCGTACATCCACTGTATTTCATAAAGCCGGTCTAAGGTGACGCGGTTGTTTTTAGTCTCCAGAGAACATTCTCAAAATATTCCGTCCCAATTTTATAGTTTCTTATGAGAATTCGTGCCACTTTTTAAAGTGTTATATCTTATAATCTACAATATTTTAGGTAATTTTGAACCCTTTGTTTATTAGATTAAATCAAGATCTATCAAAAAGATCCATATTGCATATAAAATGTATTACCGATTGAAAGATATAATCGTTTTTTTATCCGGTTAGGATAGAACGAGAGACTATAAAATTGGGACAGAGGTAGTATATTTTTTGAAAAATGCATGCTATCAAATTTGGAAAACACTTCTACCTGTTTTTGATATCGGATCATATGTACGTGTGAAAAATCAGTTGAATCAGATAGGGGCTTTTTTAAACGGCTCAACACCTGCAAGTGAGGAGATTTGGAGTGGGGAATTACTTAGTACGGGAAGCCAACGGTTTTAGTGTTAGTAATCGACATTTAATCAACGGGTATCTGTAATCTTAACATGGGGAGATTAATAAGTATTTAATAACGTGGAGCTCAAAATATAATCGAGATAAAGATGGGAGTGCAATTATAATTCTTTAGTGATATGAATTATAATTTGTGAAATAAGAATAGAATCCGGGTGGGATTAGGTTTTCTTATTTACACAATGAGCCCAGATTTATTTCTCCTCAGGTCCCTGCTCTAGCCCTATAAATTTATCGTTATGTTCTCTATGTCAAAGTACAGTCATTCAAAAATTTAGAATAGAGGCTGTGGGAGAGAGAACAAAGAGATCATGTAGAAGTCCACACTTGGCTACATGATCGAGATATAAGGGAATATGGCAGAAGATCATGAGGAAATGCTTTGTCGAAAGAAAGCATTTGCGTATAGTAATTGGAGTGCATGTCAAGTTCCGAAATAAGCAAATTAAATTTAGCGTTAGGTACTCACGGATGAGAGGTAAACCCTAATTCCGCCTTGTAGGGTTTATATTTACTTTTATTGTTTAATCTGTACGTGCAATTACTGGGTTCTGAGATAAGTTTCCCAACAGTTAGTAATTGGGAAGGGGTGTGCAATGTGTCAACTTCCTAGGGGTGGGACACCAACACAGGGCAACAACTTTTGAACAGCGGATTTGGAGTGCCCTTAAGGCCCTAATTGGATGCGGGATAAGTTTTGGTGGAATTAAATAGTAAAGAGAGATAAGATAGTAAAAGATATTAGTTAGTAAAGGTGGACGCACATTGATGTGATGTTTTGGAAGAGGGATTAAATAATACATGGTTTGGATGAATTTGTGATAAAGAGTGATAAAGTTAGGTGGATAATGTAAAAAGTTGTCAAATGACTTATTTGCTCTTGTGCATGTGTAATATTAAATATTACGACAAAATAAATACATAAATACGAAACTAATTAAATTAATTACAATTTTCAATAAATATGATTAATAATTACTTTTATTAATTATATCTAAAATTAAAGTATTTAATTATTTTTTTAACTTTTCATTTTAGTAATGTTGCGTACCACCTAATTTTTTGCTTGTTTTTTCTTCTAACTATGCGTTTTTTACTTATAATAACTAATTAGTACTCCCTCCGTCCCAATTTATTGTGTCTATTTCCGTTTTTGGACATCTCAAAAAATCGTCTATATCTTTCAATCTATAATGTTTTTTATAGTCAATATAGATCTTATTTGATAGATCTCAATTAATTTTTTAAAACAAAGATTTCAAAATCATAAAAAAATATTATAGATTATGAAATATAGACAATTTTTTGAGAAATTCCAAAAAGGAAACAGGTGCAACAAATTGGGATAGAGGGAGTAATTTTTATGTTATTCCCCAACAATGTCAAATTTTAAAGTATAAAAAAATTTAAATTTTTTGTATCAAGTTAAAGATCTCAATTAGTAGTTTGATTTTGTGCAAAAAAAATTAAATTAAATGTGAAAGTACTTTATTTTTTTATCCGAAAGATATTGCAATGCAAGTCAACAATGTCAAATTCTTAAAGTATAAAAAATTTCAAACTTTTTTGTATCAAATTAAAGATCTCAAATAGTAGTTCAATTTGGTGCAAAAAAAATAAAAAAATCTAATGTGAAAGTACTTTGTTTTTTGTTCCGAATGATATTACAATGCAAGTCAATAATGTCAAATTCTTAAAGTATAAAAAATTTCAAACTTTTTTGTATCAAATTAAAAATCTCAATTAGTAGTTTAATTTGGTGTATAAAAAAAAGCGCGAAAGTACTTCATTTTTTTATCCGCAGAAAATCGCAAAGGTTCATTTTAATTCGGCTTAACACTAATAACAAGAGGGGGGGGGATAAGGGAGTTATATGGGTAATTTGGCAGGGGCATAAGGGGGGATAAAATTATAACCCCCGCGGGGGGTGTAAAATTATCCGGGTTCTCATTTGGTACCCAAACCATGGATAAATGCGTGAGACTAGAATAAAAATAAGGGATGTAACTTATACCCCTCCTTAACCCTCAACCATTCGGGGCCTTAGGGTCAATTACTTCTAGTATCTAATGGAGTATATAAGATCAAAAAAAAATTATACACTTGAACTTAATGTATAAATTGGGAGCAGGGAAAATTTCAAAAAATAAAAATAAAAAACCCAAACTTTGACCTTAAGGGAACCAGGGGCAGGGAACTTAATGTTTAGCTTTTTCCATGAAAGAAATCAAGAATATACAAGATTTTGTGGGAATTTTATTTTTTTAAAGATAGAGTACAATTTAAGGGAACTAGGGCATGGTAACTCACTACAGGATTATAGTGAGCCTCATCCGGCCATTCATCTCAGCACAGACGACTTGTATTTGATCTAAACTCTAAATTATTCTAGTCATTCGTTGTTTGGATTAAAATTCAAACATTCATTACCGAGATGGATGGATGGTTGGATAAGCTCACTACAGTCCTGTAGTGAGCTCCTTATTACAAGACCCCGTACCCCAATTTAAGTATTAATTTTTATCTTTATGACTGTTTTATATAGTGATCAATATGTCGCATCTTTACATATTAAAGAACTAGTAATTTTTAACTTTATATATTAGTGTGAAGTACTGGGTTGGCCACGACGAATACTTGTAGAAGAAGACATTAACGGAAAACTCTCACGCCCTGTTTGTTTGCGGTATATAAGGGTGAGATATAGGATATGGCCGGATATACATATCCGGGTATTTTATATCCATTGTTTGTTTAGTTTTGAGAGGCCGGATACTTTTAAGCTAGGATGTATATATCCCCTTGCAGGGGGATAAAATTTAGACACCCCCTCCCTATCTAAATTATATCCGGGCTCTCTTTACCCAGTTGCCCTTCCAATTCTGGCTTCCCATCAATGTCAGGTGTCAGAGGAGAGACCGAGTGAGTGTGTAAACAAATGAAGCCAAAGGAAAAAGCTGATATGACCCCACCACTAGTTTATTTTTTTTACTTTGTTTATTTAGGGCAAAAAAGACATTTTACATTATTCAACCCCTTATATCCCTCTTCCACAATATCAAAACAAACACAGTAAATTTTAATCTTCCCTTCTAAAATAATAGCCCTCAAACCATATCCACCTCTATATCCCCCTCTTATTATATCCCACTTCCCCCCTCATATACATATCCTTCTAACAAACAGGGTGTTAACGATTAAGAAATGGTCTCTTGGACTTGTTTGCTTTTATGGTTATCCAAGAAAGATACAACGAGGTTCATACGAAAGAGATTTACGTTGGCCCAACAAGATATGCTTCAATTTTTCTTACATCACGAGCAGGGATGGAGCCAGAGAGGGACCAATAGGAACGGTTGCCTTGACAAGAAAAAAAAAACCTTAAGTATTATATAGAAAAAAAGAAATTTTCCTAAGAACTATATAAGCTCGCCCTTGCAAAATATATTGGGGAAAAAAATCGTCCCTGCGTAGTGAAATTTTTGGCTCCGTTCCTGATCATGAGGTTTTGTACTTAGAAAAGGAGTGGTACTATAGGGCGTTCTTCTAGTGCGGCATCCAAGTCGTCTGATGTATTTTCGACGATCCTTAATTCATCTCAGCATTTTTGCAGATCTAAGCCGTCTATTGTTAAGATAAAATTCAGGCCATTGATGGCTGACATCAACAGTTTAAATGCCACACTACTAGGCCACCCTACAGCACTCGTGATCTGCTTCTTTGTTGGCAAATAATATCTGTCCATTCATTCATCAGATTTTCTGGATTTCGGAAGTGATCTTTTGCATAAGCGGATGAATCCTTATCCTCCCTAGTCCATTATTGTCTGTCTGTAGGTTTTTCTCGGACTTTTTTTTTTCTTTGATAAATTTTGTGGAACAATTTAATAATTCAAAACGTTCACTTTTTAAAGTTTATCGAGATTATTAATTGTGCCAAAAATCAAAGGTATCAAGACACAACTAATATGCTTTCAAAATGCATTTATATTTTCACTAATTGATGCATGAAATTGAAACTTCTGTCACAATATTTCTCCCCGAATTAGAGAAATTTGAATCTACTCAATGATCTTGAATTACAAAAAAAAATAAAAGCACAAACAAAATCTTGAAATGTAAAGACACAGAAATTTGCATAAAATTTTCGAATTTAGAATTGGACATTTAGGAATTTCTTTTTAAAAGTTTAAGTGTGGGTGAATGAGAGAAACGAATTGATTTTGGACCTTTTAGTGACACATTAATGAAGTGAGGGGTGTGAGATACAATTAGTGTATTCGGCCCTATAAATAGAAAGAGTAAGAGAGAGAAAATCATTCTCTCCCTCCCCGGATTTCTCAAACTCACACCCAAAATCCACCTCAAACACATGAAACCCACGTAGATCCTTCGTGTATGCATCATCTAGACTCGGGATTCCCTTGCTTGGAGCTGAAGAGACTGGTTTTTTGAGGAAAAAAGGTTTAGAGAGTTAGAGTTTTGTTCAAAAACTTGACTTGGAGATGATGTAAATCATTGGGACCATCTATAAATGTGTCGCTAAAAAAGGCTTCACAAAACCCATAAGGTATGGAGAAGCAATAGTGGAATCTTGAAACCCGGATGTTAATTCAAGATACGAAATGAATCTAAAATGTCGTTGGACACTTGGGCATTCAAGAGACACGTGACAATTGTGGGATACCCGAGGGACTCCAGGACACGTGTGGGCTACGGTGAAATATATGTTGAGTACGTGAGGGACACTTGGGCATTTAAGGGATACTTGTGGGGCACATGTAGGATACGTAAGTACTTGGAGTGCTCTGAATACTTATGAAATACTTGAACATGTGATTGATACTTGCTATGAAATACTTGTTGGACACGTGATATTGAATTGTGAGAGTTAACGGATACGCTTGATGTATTCTGAAGGGGATACTTAAATATTCTATCTAAACGAAAGAAAATGAAATTGTGGTTACTAGGACCACCATGTGATGAGTCTCTAGGCAGGGGTATCGAGGCCCGTGAATCTCAACAGGGGTGAACGAGGCCCATGAAACGCGGTTAAGGGGATCCAAATCTCATTGTTATTGGTTATTGCAAGTTATGATCCACGGATAATTTGATATATACAAAGGAACAGAACGGTTATTTTGTTAATATGAACTATACGGTAATTTAGAGATGGTTTTATGAGCATTGTTGGACCTGGTTGATTGGACTTTGAGGAAATATACGGAGATTTGTTAAGTGGAAATATTATAACGAGTCATACGGAGAGATGAAAGTTCAATAGTTGATAGCCTAAAGTTATTATCATGTGATGTAGATTTGGTCGCGTGCCACTACTTGAAAAAGCTTGATAGAAAAATGGGAAAAACGGCCAGTGACAGATTGGTCTGTGGATCTTATGGTTGATGCGAAACAGCCCAACAAACAAAGGCCCATAGACCTATGGGTCTTGGTGGATTTTGGCCTAATTCCCTCATTTAGGCCTCTAAAACGTCAAATTTGCTATTTTAGGAAATAATCAATCTGCTAATTATTTTGTCAATTCAATTCCGTTTTGACCTAGGTTTTTGGAAATAGCTATCTTTTTTATTCTAGTTTTCATATTTGAGCCTAACTCAAATACTTCCGTTTTTGGTAATTTTCGGAATTTTCTTTATTTTATGTTTAGTCGGCAATTGTTGCCTTAATTTTCTAGTTTATTCCTAGGGTTTCCGTAGCCTATATATTGATATTGTAAGCCCTCGGGCTAGTCAGTTGATTAATGAAAATTTGAGTTTCATAGAGAGTTTTTCTAAATTCTTGTTCGTAATCGTTCTTGTTCATCTTCTCTATAGTCTATACGCTTCCTTCATCAGGATGTGAGTAGGTGATGTGTGAAGAATTATTATTCAAGTAGTTAAGATGGTGTTGTGTCTTGAAGTTTATTTGTGAACGTTGAAAATGCATTACCCACCATCCTCATTATGTGTCATTTTCGCATTTGTAAATTAATTTGGTTAAGGAAATCCACCATCCCCCAGTAGTTCCGCGGCTTGATCCATCTTTTTGGTCAAATCTTTCCTTGGGCGTTCAACTTGATCATGTCAGGGCTTACGAATTTGTAGTGGCATAGTTCTGCTGGTACAATTAAGACATTAAGAAAATAAAAAGTAATTTGACTTTCACCGTCAAATCTTATAAGGAGACCTTCATTGGATATTCACCATTTTTATTAGTAAAGAATCTGTGTAGTTGCTCGTATACTTTTGAACAAAAATTAAGGCTTTAAATGATGGAACGCACGGGAAGTAATTGATTACTATTCTTTAAAGATTGATGTATGTTGCCCAAGTGTATATGAGATGAGATAAGGATAATTCTCGGGGACCGATATATGGTGCACAGATCGGACTCTGGGGTTGCTGCGCAGATCGGACTCCGGCGATCCGAGACTTTCACCGGATAGCCCTCGTCGAGCACAATAAGTGTACCAAAAATCAACTTGATTGATATCGTTAAGTACCTAATTGGAACACAAATAGATTGAAAAAAATGGATTTATTGATTTGGATCCAGTGTTTATATACAGTTGTATTCGATTTCATTTCAATCTATTTGTGTTCCGATTAGGCACTTAACGATATCCAACCAAGTTTATTTTTATAAACACTTATAGTACTCAATGAGAGGTATCCGGTGAACGTCTTGGATCACCGGAAATTGGCCGTGCCATGCGTGCACAACACTTGGCTGTGCTTCACCCCCCAGCTTCCGCACAAATCTGCCCGTGGAATTCATTTACAGGTCTTTCATAAATAATTTGAGCAATTCATTAAATTTAAAATAATTTGTCAAGTGGTTCTTGTGAAAAATAAGCTCAATCAGATAATTATAAATACTTGATCCAATGTATCAATTTTTCATCAAGAATATTGGATCCTAAATTCAAAATAAAAGACTTACAAAAAAAAAATCAGAAACTATGCACCATTTTCTTGACAAAGCTTAAATCTAGTGTAAAAAAAGTTGGAAAAAAATCGTGATAATTCATTATTGTTTGCGTGCAAAATGCATAATTACCCAAAAAATTCATGCAAATTGGGAGGGAGCGAGTAACACAAATTTTTTTTTAAAAGAGTGCTCATTAGTAAGATGCTCAGGACCATGAATGAATGAAGTACAGTAATGAGCACAAAAATTGATTTGGGTTTATAAGTCTGCCCTCCCTAATGCCTTTTGGCATTTATTGGTATCGTTTTGGGGCAAAATGTTCTAGTATCTCCTTGGTTGTTGGAGGTTTGGGGGGGGTTCATTGTTTTAGTGATATTCTAAAGGCAAACACTTTGTGCATATAGCCAAGGTTAGATCTGTCTCCAATCATCCCCGCTCATACCCCTAATGACTGGGAATTAGATGAGTTATGTTATTGTTATTGTTATTTAAAAAAGAAAAGTATATTCTCTAGTCCTTTATTTTGCTTCATTAAAATTTTCTTCAGAACCCTTATTAATTATTATGCATCATTTTCTTGACAAGTTTTTTTTTCCCTGTTCATCGGTCATTTTAGGAAAGTTGTTTCTGTTTTACGTGGCTCTTTGTGTGGCATTGTGATTTTCATTATATATAGAAAAAATAAGTCTATAAACTATTCTTTTTGTCTCATTTTTTTTGCCTAATTAATTTATTGTTTTTGCATAAATTTGCTCCAATTGTTGATTGAATTTTTAAAATGCATTTCTTTATGACTTTTCCTCTACATATTGACAAATTGTACTCTCATTTAATGGCCAAATGGATGTAGGATATTCTTAAGAATTTATAACTCTTAACGTTTTTTTTTTTTTTGTAAATCCTTAATAATATCTCAAAATTACACAATTTGAAAGGAAGGACTAAAAACATAGCTGAAAAAAAAACACAGTGAATTAAGGATCAACAATATCAAGACATTCCTTTGTTTTACAACAAGCTTTGGGCATCTTGCATAAGTATCTTCTCGCTTGCTACCATTGGTCGCCTCCATGATTGCATTTTGAAATTCTTAAACAAATTATAAAGCATATGTTAGCTATGGTGCTTCAGTGAACCTTTGAACTCCCGTGATTGTTAGATTCACATTAATAGCTTGTTTACCGATTCTGAGAATGCACTGTGGGGGAGATGTGGGCCCCGTAGTGGATATTTCATCATGGTAGTAAATTCCTCCTTTTCCGATAGATCAATGGTATCACCTTTCATTGCCGTCCATTGAAAATACCAAACCAAATTCGCAACGAAAAACTCCAAATGAAGAATAGCCAACCCAGCTGCGGGACAAATCCTCCTTCCTGCCGCAAACAACATCATTTTGATCTCCCTACTTCCCGTTATATCAAAGAAATCTGCCGCCCCTCCGTCGCCGCTAGTTGTATTATGAGTAAGGAACCTCTCAGGTTTGAACTCCATGGGTTCCTCCCAAACCTTTGGGTCCCACCCAATGTCTACAGCCATGAAGTTGATTGTGGCATCCTTGGGCACTAGGTAACCCTCCAATTCCACGTCCTTGGTCACCATATGGGGCAAGAGGAGGCGCGCCGGTGGATGGCACCTAAGACCTTCCAAAACAATGGATTTTAAGTATGGCATTCTTTGTAAATCATCCTCATTTATCATAACCATGTCTTCTTTCTCGTTATTCTCTCTGAATTGAGGCGATGGGCCCACAATGCTAGTGATCTCTTCCTACAACTTGGTTTGACCGTGAGGGTACTTGACCAAATTGGCCATGATCCATTGCAATGCAGTGGAGGTTGTATCTGTTCTTGCATTGAGAAACTCACTGCAGAGGCTCATTGAGCTTTCTCTTTTCATCCTGAAGCTCTAGATCTACCAAGGTGTCCACGTACGCCACCACACTCTCTTTGTCAAGTTTTATTTGTCCATGTTGTTGTCGTTTAACAGCTTCCATTCGGGATCTAACAAGAGGGATCAAGACATCTCGTAGACTCTGGAAGAGTTGTAGGAACTCTTGCCAACGATTGTGGAACATTATTTTACCTAAAAAATAATGGTAGCCACAACCAATAAGACCCTGTTTAAAGCCAAACTAATGTTTTGAAAAATATAAAAAGTACATAGAAACATGTAAAAATATACTCCATTAATTGTATTCTAAACATTTTGGCATCATTTGCTGGGTAACTTCTGTATCTCACTTCCAAAAGCAAAACACAAATATTTGATCCAATGGAGTGAGGGAGGGCTAGTACGGATTGTGGCCCCTCCTACAATTAAAAAAATATCCGGAAGCGCTTGATCGGAGTAATTTTTCATAAAAATGTTATATGTACATTTTTTATGAAAAACTGCTCCGATCAAGCCCTTTCGGGTATTTTTTTTGTCAAATCCTCGCATTGGACCTTAAAAACACGTTTTAAACGCATCTAACGGTTCAGATCGTCGAAATTTGATCCAAAAAGTGAGGTCCGGACGGTAGGTCCGGATTTAGTGGTTTGGATAGGAAGCTCTCTCTCTCTCTCTCTCTCTCTCTCTCTCTCTCTCTCTCTCTCTCTCTCTATATATATATATATATATATATATATATATATATATATATATATATATATATAAATCATCAAATTTTATAGCCCCGCCCCTGCTCTAGAGATATAATGCGTCTCTGCTACGCAAAAATCTTAACTTTGTCCCTGATTTTTATCCTAATATGAGAAGAATTTATCTTTGCTGTGTTCTCCGTCGAAAAGAGTCCTTTAAAACTAAAAACTTGTAACCCTCAATTTCAAGACTTGAAAACCCCACCTCCCTTTGAGAAACAACTGGTCCATGCCAGACCTATGCAGAACAACCATTCTAATACAAATTAGGCCTTAGGTAGGCAAGAGATCACACCAATTGTACCATCTTTTGGAAAACGGGGTACTTGTAGTGTCCGCTCCGCACTACAGCGTGTAGTTCTTCATCCCATCCGTTCAAATATATCTTCAATGGTCTAAATTTAAAAATAAAAAATAAAAAATAAATCTTCCAGAAACCATTGATTATTGAGATGAACGGCTGTGATAAAACACTACACCTGTAGTGCAGAGAGGGCACTCAAGGAGCTGGAACATAACTGTTGTGCTTAAGAGACAAATTTTATGAGCATTCAAGCAGTATTTCAATTTCTGCATCAGAAGGACATTGGAGGGCAGTGAAGTTTACAAATAAGTAGAAAAGCAATTTAGGGCCTTGCCTGACTGATTTAGGCTGTGACAACTAAAGCAGATTTTTAACCAAAAAACTGACTTCAGCTCCAAAAATATTGGGAACCCCTATCAACAGCCTTTTTGCGGCGGAACCATATTCTAACAACAGTTATAGCAATATCTAGAGAAGGGTCTGAATCCTCTTCAATAAATGTTTCGAATTCTAATCTACGTGTTCCGATGGAAATCATGACATAAGTCCAACAACTATCCATGGGATGTGACAAATAATTGCAGCAATGAAACGGTCCAAATTTGGATCCTCTCCGGTTGTCCAACTTGCACCGGAGAGGACAACTTAAATCTGGGTCGTTTCCTGGTATAATTAATGGTTCAGACCGTTTACTTTAGTTCAAAATTTAGACCGGAGATGATCCCATCCCATCCCCACTTAGAGAGCATTGGTTTCAGGTAGAGAACACATACCTAACCGGGGCCAAATGCTGAGTACGTCGAACCGCCTTAAACTCACCACCAACTATCACGTAACCCTCTCGACTTCTCTGATTTGCTTCTCATCTAACCTGTCTCCAAAACACATCAACACCAGAAGGCAAAACATAGCGTACTGAAAATGATCCACCAACCGAACCCCCTCCGCCTCCAACTGGGACCCAACGAGGCAGTTGAGGAGAATTGTCAGGACCCACTGCCGGGAGGCGGAGTAGGATTCGACTCGGGAGGAGTGGAGTATCTCCGATGTGAGGTTACGGCGGAGGAGGCGCCAAGTTGGGCCGTATGCAGCCGTGCTTATGTTGTGCTGGTTGCTGCTGAGGATTTTTTCAGTACCGAGGGCCTTGGGGCGGTCGGAGAAGACGGAGCCGTTTTGGACGAGGGCCTGGTGGGCTAAGGTGGGGGTACTGATGAAGATGGCCGGGCGACAACTGACCCGGAGGGTTATGATGGGGCCGCGTTTGGAGCGAAGGGAGCGGAGGCTGGATTCGAATTCAGAGAATGATTTGCGGAGCCATAGGAAGTTGCTGATTAGTTGGAAGGTTGTGGGTCCAGGGGGGAGTTTCTTCTTCTGATTGTGGGAAGGAGAGAGGTTTAGGTTGCAGATGGGTTTGATTAGAGCTGAGATACATAGGGAGATGATGATGATGATGAACCAGGTCTCCATTTTTGTCTCCTCTCTCTAGCAGATACTCCTACAAAACTGGGTGTTTATATAATGTCGCATTCAGACATTCGGGTGTGTGATAAACGAAGAGTGGCCGCGTTGTTTGGTTTTTGTCTCAAGACCCTGTGATTGTGTTTAGTTTGGATTTGACATTTTAGATTTTAGTTTTTGGGAATGATTGTATAGAAAAATTGGGATAATAATTAAAAATAAAAGTTAATGATTAGAGAGAGATAGAGAAAAAATTAAAAATATGTATAATAATTAAATAATAATTAAAAAAATTGAGTCTTGAAATCTAAATGAACACCTATTTTGAAAAAGCTTTTCAATAAAATATTTTGGAGTTGAAAGTTAACACTATCACTTTCCCTCCTTAAATGGGTCAAGGGTGGAGGGGGCCCACGAGCAGGACAATTAGCCTTGAAAGTTAAAGGCTTTGTTCGGATGCATTTTGAAAAAAAAAAATTTTAAAAGTTAAGGAGAGAGAGGATGACATGGGATACATTTTGAACAAAAAAATTTCAAAAATTTTAGTTTAAGAACCAATCCAAAACTATCTAGATACATCATTGTGTCAGAAAGAGGGAGAGATAGTGAGGTTGGACTAGGAGTGGACTATATAAATATTTTAAAAAAAAGTTCAAGTGAGACCCACTAACACAGCCATTGCCTGTCAAAGTGGCCAGAGGTAGAAGGGAAGGGGAGTGGGACTTGGGTTAGTTGGGGAGTCCATATTTGAAGTTTAAAATTGAACTTTCAACTCAAAAAACGCAGCCAAAAACTTTTCGGAACACGTGCATTTACCATAGTTCTCTCCGATCATTATTTTTATTTTTAATCATTATCACATATTTCTAATTATTTATTTCTTTATCTCTCTCCAATCATTATCCTATATTTTCAATTACTTCTCTTTCCACTCATAACCAAAACTAAAACTAAAGTGAAACTAAAACTAAAACCCAAACTAAAAAAAGATTGTAGAGTTTTTTTAAAAATATCTAGAAAAGATAATTAAACGGTTCAAATTCACACAAAAAGATAATTGAACGGTTTAAATTCACATCAATTCTCTTTCCAAGTCATTTTCGGGGAAAGGGACTGCTAGAAGTGATTGGCAATAGCATTCGGGCAATCTATCAACATATTAAGAGCAATTTCAATCACATCGGAACGAATGTGACACATATTATCAAACGTAATCACTTTGTTCACTTTACATTTTAAAAAAAAAAATTCCAAAAGATTATTTCCTTATCTCTTATTTATCAATCATTAATCACATTTCTCTCTATACTCATATCTTTTTCTCCAATCATTAATTCTCATTTTTCTCTCTATCTCTCTTCAATTATTACAACTCTCTCTAATTATTATTTTTTCTAAAAATCCATCCAAATACTATCTCAAAAATATTTATCAAAATATTATTCTTAAAACTCTCAACCAAACAGAGTGATGTGTCTCATGCAAAGATTATCCATAGTACATAGCTAATCGCTGCAGCAAAAAAAAAGTGGGTAATTCTGGAGTTCGTTGGAACTTTCAAAACTCAAAGTCTTAGGTAATACGAGAAACAAAGTACAAGAGCAAAACTAGCCTAGCAAACGGAAGGGGGAAACTTAATGGAAGCGGAGAGGCAAACACAGTACAAAGAACACTTCAGGAAACAAGAGAGTGAGAATGCGACAATAAAAATAAACTAAGGCATACGCTCATACATAAATGCAGAAAAGAAAACAACAGAATAACCGAGCACCCCCAATCTAGTACTGCTTAATTGCAATACTTGAATTTGCTTGCAATCTAAACATATATAGAAATATTCCCACTACTCTAATACGGTTTATTGATTTTGAGAAATCCCTCTAGGGGAGATATGGGCCCAAAGTGGATATTTCATCATGGTAGTGGACTCCTGCTTCTCTGATAGAGGACTCTTGCTTCTCTGATAGATCAACGGTATCCCCGTCCACGGCCACCCATTCAAAATACCAAACCAAATGTGCAACGAAAAACTCCAAGTGAAGCATAGCCAATCCAGCTGCTGGACACATCCTCCTTTCAGCCCCAAACGACATGATTTTTATCTCCCTCTTCCCCATTATATCAAACAAATTTGGTGCTCCACCGTCGTTGCTGGTGTAAGGTCCATAGTCCATGGTCGTTATTTGTTGGCAATTTCACGAACAAAACTCATTTTGGATATATCCTCATTTATCGAGTTGTAATTTATTTTCTTCTCTTTTTAGAATGTCTGTTTAGGAAGTGGAGGAAATCAAATATTTGGGAAGATTATTTTTTAAATTGAAAGGCCGAGTTTGTTAGGCAAAAATAATTGGAAAGATTTGCTTGGGAATGATATGGGAACAAATCAAAGGAAATTTTGGGGTTCAATCAAATTAATTCTTCGGAAGGATTTGCACGAGAGTTATCAAATTGGAAAGTTATTGGTCTTATTAGAAAGTTCTTCATCAATAACGATCTATGGCAGTATTCTACTTCAATAAGGAATGTTGTTCCACAACCATATTTCATGCCATTAAAAACAAGTATTAGGCTTCTCGTGCGTGTGGAATTGGAGTCCTTATATATAATGAAGAATTGAGCAGCTTATTCATCAACTTCAAAAGAACTGTTCTTCAATGTTCATTCAAGTTGCTAAGTCACTCTTCCAGTGGATTTCTGGGATTGTTTGGTGGACTTGAGGATTTCGCCGATTCGTAAACCAACCAACCACTGCAAGCAGATGCGTGGATTTAAGCAAAACAAATCTTGGGTTAGTCGGTGAGGATTCACGATTATATTATTAAGATTGTTTTGTAGAATCGCACAATGGTAATTTTAGTGTGTTGATTTCCTCCCGTGGTTTTACCCTTTTTAAGGGTTTTCCACGATATATCGGCGGTTCATCGTTTATTTTTTATTCTTATTTATTTGCTTTAATTAATTGGGTAGCAAAATAAGAATTTCAATTGGTATCGAGCGGGTCACCCAAGTTAAGTAGGAAGTTTTTCCACGAAAGTGGATCCTTGCTTTCACGATGAATATAAACATGAATCACCCCTCTAGTCAGATCCCTATTTTGATAGTGAAAACTTGATTATTGGAAATCGAGGATCAAAGCTATAATGAGATCAGTAGATGAAGAAATTTGGAAGTCATGTGCTAACGGATATGCATACCCTACTGTAACAATAAATAATCAAGCAGTACCCAAACCTAGTTCCGAGTTATCTGTTACAGAAAAGGCAAAGACATTACAAGTTTAATAATAAAGCATTGATATTTTATTTAGTGCAGTAGATGTGAATGAACACCGTAAGATAGCAAACTGCGAAATAGCAAAGGAAGCTTGGGATATTTTAGTCACTTGTCATGAGGGTACGGATGTTGTCAAGCAATCCAAATTGCAAAGGCTTACAACCGAATTTGAGGTTATTAGAATGCAAGAAGACGAAACATTCAACCAGTTCTATTCTAAGCTTATCTCTATTGTTAATAGCTGTGAAACTTTAGGTGAACCTATCCCTGCCTTTCGTGTTATTAAAAAAATTTTACGTTCATTACCTGAAAGATTTAAAACTAAGGTAACAATGCTTGAAGGAAAACGAAAACTTAAAGAAAAGTCTGTCGAAGAGATCGTCGGTCTTTTGCAAACTTATGAGGCTGACATGTTACCTCCTGAATCTCAAAAATCTAAAACTAAACCTTCGGCAAAGCCGATTGCATTTTCTAGCTCTCAGAGCGAGTTAAGAGATTCAGATTGTGACGATGAATATGACCTTGAAGTTATGGCCTTGTTTACAAAGAATTTTAAACAATTTTTTAAAAAGAACAAGACAAAAAATGATTTCAATGATAAAAAGGTTGTTCGCAAAGGAAAAGGTGAGTCTTCCTCTGGCAAAGAGAAAAAAGGAGTTAAGGGGCCACCAGCAGGACCTAAATGTTATGAGTGCCAGGGTTACGGTCATCTTGCCCATGAGTGTGCTAATAAGTTGAAAAAGAAGAACAACTTCAAAGCCAACATAACATGGGATGATGATAGTGAGTCTGAAGAGTCAGAGGAAG
The DNA here is from genome assembly GCA_022606695.1 of Vaccinium macrocarpon. Classification (NCBI taxonomy): domain Eukaryota; kingdom Viridiplantae; phylum Streptophyta; class Magnoliopsida; order Ericales; family Ericaceae; genus Vaccinium; species Vaccinium macrocarpon. The sequence continues at coordinate 5,415,600 of CM040171.1, read as the reverse complement.
AACAAGAGGACAACATCAATTTTATCGCTTTTGGAGCATCTTTGAAGTCACATCTCAGTGAGAATGAATCGTCTGATGAGAGTGAGGATGGAGAAGAATTTGAGGTTGAGAGTATTGGAGAGTTGAAGGCTTCCTATAACCACATGTACAAAGAGAGTATAAAAATAAGTGAGACAAACCTCAAGCTAGCTGAGAAGTGCAATAAGTCCAACATGGAGTTGGTAAGTGTGAAAAAACAAGTGGTAGAATTGCAAGAACTGTTGAACAAGGTCACTGATGAAAAAGACAGGCTGAGGAAGGAAGTTGGGATACTCCAAGAAAAGAATAGATTTTTGACTGATTCAAACATCGTTTTTGAAGGTAAAATAGAAGCCTTAAATTCTGAAATTTCTAATGCTAACAGTTTGTTTGAGCGTATGAGTGCAGGTTCAAAGACACTTGATCATATTCTTGGTATCCAAAGATCAACAAGCGACAAGTCAGGCCTTGGCTTCTATGAAGCTTCGCCCTCAAAACATCCGGAGGCTATTGTGAATAAGGTAAAATCAAAAGAGGTACTCTCAAAGCTTCACTGTACTAATATCGACAACAGTGGTAAACAACATGATAATATTAAAAAGACTAATAGTGATAAATTTATCCCTGTGTGTCATTATTGTCAAGCTCGAGGTCACATTAGACCTAAATGTTTTAAATTACATGGTTATTCCGAGGTTGCTCGAAAGTATTTTCATCAGAATATTAAGTTCAATAACTCTAAGTATATTAATACCAAGAACATTGAAAAAGAATTTCATCCTAACCACAAAAGGTATTTTGCTCAAGTTAGAAGTAAAAAGGTTTGGATAAAAAAGAGAGATTTGCATTGTTTTGTTGCTCATACAGCTATGAAAGTTAGAGATTCACAGGTTTGGTACCTTGATAGTGGTTGTTCTCGTCACATGTCTGGAGATAAAACGTTCTTTGTCAGTCTTGAAAAATATGATGCAGGTATAGTGACGTTTGGTGATGGGAATACCTCTAAAGTTGTAGGTAGAGGAACCATACAAGCTCCAGGCATAACCTGTCTTGAGAATGTGTTATATGTGGATGGTTTAAAAGCAAATCTTCTTAGTATTAGTCAAATGTGCGATTCTCATCATGAAGTTCACTTTTCTAAAAATGATTGTTATGTGTTAGATAAACAAGGGGAATGTGTCATGCATGGTACTCGTACTTCTGATAATTGTTATGGTATATTACCCACTGATAGCTTAACTTGTCATTCTATCCAATTGAGTGACACTGAACTTTGGCACCAACGTCTGGGTCACATTAACTTTAAAGATCTTTCGTTTTTGACTAAAAGAGAATTGATTAGAGGCGTGCCTAAGCTCAGAAAGCCAAAAAATCACATTTGTGGGCCATGTCAACTTGGTAAGCAAATCAAGGCTCCTCATAAAAAGACAACTGGAATAGCCACTAAGAGACCTCTCGAGCTTCTCCACATGGATTTAATGGGACCTTCCAGAGTGGAAAGCATTGCAGGTAAAAGGTATATTTTTGTCATTGTAGATGATTTTTCTCGCTTCACTTGGGTAAGATTTCTCCGTGAAAAATCAGAAACTATATCTCTATTCAAAGCTCTTGTCAAAAGTGTTCAAAATGAGAAAGGAATGAAGATTGGGTGTATAACTCGTATTCGCTCAGATCATGGGAAAGAATTTGAAAATTCTGAATATGCTAATTTTTGTGATGATCTTGGTATCCGACATGAATTTTCTGCTCCAAAAACCCCACAACAAAATGGGGTCGTTGAGAGGAAAAATCGTGTTATTCAAGAGATGGCTCGTGTTATGCTTCATGCCAAACACATTGCTCGTAGGTTTTGGGCTGAAGCAGTTAATACTGCATGTTATGTTATAAATCGAGTCTATCTTAGGCCTGGTACAATGAATACTCCCTATGAACTGTGGAAAGGTAAAAAACCCAGTGTTAAATATTTCAAAACTTTTGGGAGTAAGTGTTATATTATGAGAGATAAAAAGCAACTTGGAAAATTTGATGCTCGTAGTGATGAAGGGATTTTCTTAGGATACTCAACGGATAGTAGAGCTTTTCGTGTGTATAAACATGCATCAAAATGTCATGGAGTCCATAAATGTAGTGGTTGATGAAAGTCCTTTGGATGAAATTAACATCACTACTAACGAGGTGTACGAGTCTTTGATTGAACAGGATACAGGTCATATGCATGAGTCAACCTCAGATGATGATACTAAAGACACAAATTCCTCAAAAGAAGAGGAGCAAGAAGAAGATGAGGAGAATCATTTAAAATGATGTTGAGGTTCAAGAATTGGAACCATCGGGCCACAGTAAAGCTTCATCATCCTACAAGTCGTAATCGGAAAGTGAGCGGACCTTATCGAGAACTCAAGTAAAACAAATGCGCGATGAGGTATCACATCTATGCTATGTTTCCTTAGTAGAACCTAAAAATGTTAAGGAGGCCTTAGTTGATGAGTGTTGGGTTACTGCTATGCATGAGGAACTACATCAATTTGAGCGTAATAATGTGTGGGACTTAGTCCCTAGACCGTTACATACTAATGTAATTGGGACAAAATGGATTTTCAAGAACAAATCTAATGAACAAGGGGTGGTAGTTAGAAATAAAGCTCGACTCGTAGCTCAGGGTTACACTCAGGTTGAGGGAATCGATTTTGAGGAAACTTTCGCTCCAGTAGCTAGGCTTGAATCTATTCGAATTTTGCTTGCTGTTGCCTGCCATCTAGGATTTAAACTTTTTCAAATGGACGTAAAAAGTGCTTTCCTTAATGGTATTATTAAAGAGGAAGTGTATGTTGCTCAACCTAAGGGTTTTGAGGACCCACATAAACTAGATCATGTCTATCGGCTTAACAAAGCACTTTATGGTTTAAAGCAAGCTCCCCGTGCCTGGTATGATAGATTAACCACCTTTCTTCTAGGGAATGATTTCGTTAGGGGGAGTGTCGATAAAACACTGTTTGTTCAACATAAGAATTCTCATTTGCTTGTGGTTCAAATTTACGTTGATGATATTATCTTTGGGTCTACATCTCCTACTCTTGTTAAAGAATTTTCTAATATCATGCAAAGTGAGTTTGAGATGAGCATGATGGGTGAGCTTACATATTTTCTTGGTTTTCAAGTTCGTCAACTTGAACATGGGATCTTTGTCTCCCAATCCAAATATGCCCTTAATCTTGTTAAGAAATTCGGTCTTGACACGCCAAACACGCTTAGGACACCCATGAGCACTACTACTAAACTCTCAAAAGATGCTGACGGGGTCTCCGTTGATGAGACTCTATATCGTAGCATGATTGGTAGTCTTTTGTATCTTACTGCGAGTCATCCTGATATCGCTTTCAGTGTTGGAGTGTGTGCCCGGTATCAAGCTAATCCCAAAGAGTCACACCTTACAGCTGTTAAACGTGTCATTAAGTACGTTAGCGGTACCGTGGGATATGGTATTTGGTTGTCTAGAGACACAAACGCGGACTTAGCAGGGTTTTCTGACGCTGATTGGGCTGGGTGCGCAGATGACCGTAAGAGTACTTCTGGGGGCTGTTTTTATATTGGAAACAATCTAGTTGCCTGGCTGAGTAAGAAACAAAACTCTATCTCTCTATCTACTGCCGAGGCTGAATACATAGCTGTTGGTAGTGCTTGCACTCAGCTTCTTTGGATGAAACAAATGCTCGCTGATTACGGTCTTCCTCCGACTAGTATTACTCTCTTTTGTGACAATACGAGTGCTATAAACATTTCTAAAAATCCTGTGCAACACTCTCGTACGAAACACATCGACATTCGACATCATTTTATTCGGGATCTTGTGGAAGATGGAACTATCACTCTTGAATACATTGACACCACTCATCAAAAAGCTGATCTTTTCACAAAACCTCTTGACTATCATCGCTTTGATTATCTTCGCAAGTCGGTTGGAGTGTGTCTCATTGATTGAGTATTTCACTAAGTTTTATTTATGTATTTTTTTTTTTGTGTCCACTGTGTGTTTTTTCTTTATCAGTTTTTTAAATTGCAACCTCTGTTTCTTTTAAATATATATATATATATATATATATATATATTTGAATATATCTAAGCATATTATCCTGTCACATTGTGGATGTCTTACGGTTTGAATTTGCTGTTATGAGGTTTGAGTATCAAAATATCTTTGATGGTGCATGAGCATATTATTTAATTTCTATTCTGTGTCGTATGTAAGAATTAAATGTGTCATGGCACATGCTTCTGTGATACCTCCTCTACACTTCTACACATCAAAGTTAAAGAGATTACTTGACAAGGCAAGTTTGATTCTCATGCACCTGGATATGTCTCGTATTTTTCCTAAGCGATTGACCGTTTTTGGCCTCATATCTGGATACATTGTTATATGTCTTTCTATGCAAAAGCAATAAAAATATATATCTATCTAGGTGTGAGTGAGATAAATGTTTATCCGGGCGTTCACTGAGTAACCGGACAATTGGGGTGAGGTACTCTCCCTCTAAGCGTTCGCGTCAAAAGGTGGATAGACCTTGTGAAGACATTTGTATTGGACCACTTGCCAAGTAACCGGGTCATTCGGCTCTATCCAGTCCGGATATTCGCGTCAAACGGTAGTGGGGTAAAAGAGAATTAAAGCATTCGTGATTGGACTATTTGCTTAGTAACCGGGCATTGGGTATGAGGTACTCTTACTCCCAATTTTCGCGTCAAACAGCAATAGGGTAAACAAAAAACACGACTATGAAATTCTATCTATTATTCAATATTAAGTTGAGGGGGAGTTATTTTTCTTTGGAGACATACTTAGTATCAATGGGTGCTTGGTTTGACTTCGTGAGGGGGAGAGTGCGTGACAGTCCAATGGTACATGAGAATTTTCGTCTCTTGGATGGTGATCTTAATTTCTTACGATGTGTATCACACACTCACCGTTGTCACAAGTTTCATGTGTCATACTACATTTACTTCTTCATTGGATCCTCGATGGAATTTATTTGATTAGCACATGCCTGTCAATTATGTTTTGCAACTCAAGTCTCATAGCCACAGGCTTCTACCTAAGTCAATTTGATGATGTGATATGTGATTTTGCTATTCAATTTAATTTCGCGGCTTTGCTTGACTGTCTTCAGTTTGTGCTTGAGCATGTGATTGGGCACCTCCACTGTTTTTAAATTCTCGAAGCACTTGAAAAGTGCTTGAGCACTCTATTGGGCATCTCAGCTGTTTTTTTTTTGGTCCTTTTAATTTCCGTATTCATTTGTTGGTGGAACTTTTTTTTATAAAAATGGAACGGAGTAGATCAACACGGAGAAATCCTACAATACCTTTTTGAAATGGATGTAATAACGTTTATTTCCTTGTTATTATAAAATGGTAATAACAAAAAGGGTTTAAAGATTTATATTATTTACTTTTCTATTTGAAGTTCTTTTTATAATTTTCCAATTCTCTCTCTAATATTGCAAATTTGTCCTAGTCTTGGTTTGCTTTTGGGCATTAATTAAAGTTTTTAATTTATTTTATTTTTTTTTCCTTTTCCTCCTCCCACGGCTTGATAGCTTCCTTGACTGTCTCATATAACTAGTTATTGGCCCTCTATGGTAATAAAAAGAACAGATTAGGTACTATCATTTATGGCTCGAATTATATGGTTTTAGATTTGGTTCTAGATTTTATGGGTTTGCTAAGTTGATATTGCTATGCTGGTCCTTATTTATTTCTATTGCTTGCTTTATCTTTTCCTATTGAATTGGCTAGCTCATGGGCACCATTACTAGTTACATGCATCTTTGCTATTGTTGGGTCTTTCTTTGACTATTGTTGGATATAGTCGATTTTGATTTTTATTGTTTATGGCACTTGTTAGTTCATATGGCTCTATGTTCTTTCATTGGCTTTTCTACCTTTGTCCTTCCGTGCCAAAAAGGGGGAGAACTGTTTTGGCTTATAATAGATTATATTTCTCGTTAGTGTGTTTGCAGCTTTACAGGACATGGCCTTTTTGTTAGGGGATAGCTTTTCTCTGTGTAGTGTGTTTTGTCATGGAAGTGCCAAAGGGGGAGATTGTAAGGTCCATAGTCCATGGTCGTTATTTGTTGGCAATTTCACGACAAAACTCATTTTTGGATATATCCTCATTTATCGAGTTGTAATTTATTTTCTTCTCTTTTTAGAATGTCTGTTTAGGAAGTGGAGGAAATCAAATATTTGGGAAGATTATTTTTTAAATTGAAAGGCCGAGTTTGTTAGGCAAAAATAATTGGAAAGATTTGCTTGGGAATGATATGGGAACAAATCAAAGGAAATTTTGGGGTTCAATCAAATTAATTCTTCGGAAGGATTTGCACGAGAGTTATCAAATTGGAAAGTTATTGGTCTTATTAGAAAGTTCTTCATCAATAACGATCTATGGCAGTATTCTACTTCAATAAGGAATGTTGTTCCACAACCATATTTCATGCCATTAAAAACAAGTATTAGGCTTCTCGTGCGTGTGGAATTGGAGTCCTTATATATAATGAAGAATTGAGCAGCTTATTCATCAACTTCAAAAGAACTGTTCTTCAATGTTCATTCAAGTTGCTAAGTCACTCTTCCAGTGGATTTCTGGGATTGTTTGGTGGACTTGAGGATTCAAGGCGTGCGGCAGTCAACCACTTGGTGCGGTGTACGTGGATTTGGCAAAACAGTCTTGGGTTAGTCGGTGAGGATTCACGATTATATTATTAAGATTGTTTTGTAACTGCACAATGGTAATTTTTAGTGTGTTGATTTCCTCCCGTGGTTTTTACCCTTTTTAAGGGGTTTTCCACGTATATCGCGTGTTCATCGTTTATTTTTTATTCTTATTTATTTGCTTTAATTAATTGGGTAGCAAAATAAGAATTTCAGCTGGTATCACTAGCGAAGAACCTCTCAGGCTTGAACTCGATAGGTTCCTCCCATATCTTTGGCTCCCACCCAATGTCTGCAACCATGAAATTGATCGTGGAATCCTTCGGCACCAAGTAACCCTTCAATTCCACATCATTGGTCACCTTGTGGGGCAAGACGAGTTGTCTGGGTGGGTGGCGCCTGAGACCTTCCAAAACCATGGATTTTAAGTATGGTATCCTGTGTAAATCATCCTCATTTATCATTACCATGACTTCATTGTTCTTCTTTCTAAGTTGGGGCGATGGGCCCACAATGCCATTGATCTCTTCGTATAGCTTAGTTTGAACATGAGGGTACTTCACCAAATTGGCCATGATCCATTGCAATGCGGTGGAGGTTGTATGGTTGCCCGCATTTAAAAACTCGTTGCAGAGGCTCACCATCTCCTCCTTGTTGAGCTTTCTATTCTCGTCCGGAAGCTCCAAATCCACCAATGTGTCCATGTATGCCACCACACTCTTTTTCAGCTTCAGTTTTCCCCTCTTTTCGTTGATTAACAACTTCCATCCGGGATCTAATAAGACGGATCAAGACATCATATCTTGATTCTGACGTAGTTGTATGAGTTGTTGCCAACGATTGCGAAACACTATTGTAGGGGTCCGGTAATACCGAGCACCTCACCCTTACGAAGAGATACCACTTTGTTATACCCCTGGAGGTTTACATTGAGGGACTCTTCGGATACTCAATTGGCGTGAAGAAAGCATTTAGGGTTTCGGTCCCTCGTCTCGGGTGCATCCGAGACATCAACCATATAAGGGTCCACAGCGAATGTTTAGAGTTAATCTTTGAAATCCTCGGTAAATGGCGAAGGGTGACCTGCGAAGCTTTACAAAGACGATAGTCTTGTAGAGACTTCTTCTTTGAGTCGGCGGTCAGATTAATGCGGCACATGCCCGTAACAAACTGCAATCATGACGGGTGACGTCATCCGAGCAGTTATGACACGCGTCAAGGCTTCATTGGTGGCATGCGTTTGTGATGCCTTTTCCGGGGTTCGTCATCGTGACGTCACCCGAACGGTTACATCACGTGATGAGCACACCTTGGCTTGGGGCCCAAGCCAGGAGTTCACCTATATAAGGTAATGGTCATCTCCTTCAAAGAGGTACGCGCGAAACACCCTCTGTTACCCTAAATCTACTTTGCTTTCCACCTCTTTCCTTCACTTACTTGACCAGGCTTTGAGATACTGGATTAAGGGCCCGGCGGTCCATCGGTGCTTAATGGTTTGCTCAAGTGTGCAGGCCCAGGTGCTGTATAAGTACAAGCAACGATTCTGTTGTCCTTCACCGCCGTGAGAAGTAACCTGAGAAAGCAGGCTCCACAACTATCTTACTTGGGAAAACAAAAAAAACAAAACAATAGCCCCATCTAATAAGACCATTAAAGCTCAAATAATGTCTTGAAAAAAAAAGGGACATAGAAACATGTAAAAAAATGTACGACATACGATACGAATTGTATTGAAATTCTAAATATCTTGGCATTATTTTCTTTGTAACTACTGCTCTGTCCAAATGTTGGCACGACTGATTTTACTTCCTTCTCTGTCCTCACTACCATAAGCAAAACACAAGATTCTGTTCGAAACTGAGAGGAATTGTTCTCTTTTTTTCTTCGAAAAGAGTCTTCAAAAAACTGAGTTGGAACTCTCAATTTCAAGATTTGGATGCCCCATATGAAAATCTATGGTAGTGGAAAACAATTGTCCAATTTCTTGCCGGGCCATTGGAGAACAACCATGCATTCTAATGCAAATTGTGGTCCTTAAGACACCACTTTACGAGCATTTAAGCAGTCTTTTTTTCTTTGAGCATCATCAGGCCTTCCCCCACACCCCCAAAAAAAAAAAAAAAAGGTTAAATACATCAGTGACTTCCAGAAGTGATTAGAAATAGCATTCGGGCAGTCTCTGACCAACACACATGAAGAACAGTTTTAATCATATCAGAATGGAAAAAAAAAAACATGACAGTTATTATCAGAGGTAAGGTGTCAAGCAAAGATTATCCGTAGTACATAGCTAATCGCTTCGGCATTGCAGCCAAAAAAGTGGGTAATTCTGGAGTTCGTTAGGACTTTCCAAACTCAAAGTCTTAGGTAAGGCGAGAAATTAAGTACAAGCGCAAAACTAGCCTAGCAAATGGAAGGCAGAAACTTGATGGAAGCAGACATATTGGAAGGGAGAGGCAGATAAAATGAAAACTTCATGAAACAAGAGAGTGAGGATGCGACAATAACAATAAACTAAAGCATATGCGCATACGTAGATGGGAAACAAAACAGCAGAATAACCAGGCACCCAAAATCTAGTACTAATACTTAATTGCAATCCTTGAATTTGCTCGCAATCTAAACATATATAGAAATATTCCAACTACTCTAATACGGTTTATTGATTTTGAGAAAGCCCTCTAGGGGAGATGTGGGCCCGGAGTGGATATTTCATGACAGTAGTGAACTCCTGTTTCTCCGATAGATCAATAGTATCCCCTTCCACGGCCATCCATTCAAAATACCACACCAAATGCGCAACGAAAAACTCCAAGTGAAGCATAGCCAATCCAGCTGCTGGACACATCCTCCGTCCTACCCCAAACGGCATCATTTTGATCTCCCGACTCCCTGTTATATCAAACAAATCTGGCACTCCACCACCGTTGCTAGTAGCACTAGTGAAGAACCTCTCAGGCTTGAACTCCATAGGTTCGTCCCATATCTTTGGGTCCCACCCAATGTCCGCCACCATGAAATTGACCAAGGAATCCTTCGGCACCAAGTAACCCTCCAATTCCACGTCCTTGGTCACCTTGTGGGGCAAGACGAGTTGTCCGGGTGGGTGGCGCCTGAGACCTTCCAAAACCACAGATTTTAAGTATGGCATCCTATGTAAATCATCCTCATTTATCATTACCATGGCTTCATCGTTCTTCTCTCTGAGTTGGGGCGATGGGCCCACAATGCCATTGATCTCTTTGTATAGCTTGGTTTGAACATGAGGGTACTTGACCAAATTGGCCATGATCCATTGCAATGCGGTGGTGGTTGTATCGGTGCCTGCGTTTAAAAACTCGCTACAGAGGCTCACCATCTCCTCCTCATTGAGCTTTCTATTCTCATCCGGAAGCTCCAGATCCACCAATGTGTCCACGTATGCCACCACACTCTCCTTTTCAGCTTCCGTTTTCCCTTCTTTTCTTCGATTAACAACTTCCATTCGAGATCTGATAAGAGGGATCAAGACATCTTCTTGATTCTTACGCATTTGTATGAGTTGCTGCCAATGATTGCGAAACATGATCTTACCTGGGGAAAAAAAATAGCCCCATCCAATAAGACCATTGAAGCCCAAATAATGTCTTGAAAAGTGAAAACTATAAAATGGACATAGAAACATGTAAAAATGTATGACATACCATACAAATTGTATTGAAATTCTAAATATTTTGGCATCATTTTCTTTGTGACTACTGTTCTGTCTATTTGTTAGCACGACTGATTTTACTTTCCGTCTCTGTGTCACCCCCAAAAGCAATACACAAGATTCTGTCCCAAACATGAGAAGAATTGTTCTCTTTTTTTCCTTCGAAAAGGGCCTTCTAAAAACTGAGCTGGAACTCTCAATTTCTATATTTGGAAGCCCAATATGAAAATCTATGGTAGTGGAAAACAATAGGTCCAATTTCCTGCCAGACCAGAGGTGAACAGCCATTCTAATGCAAATTAGGCTTGAAGTAGGCAACAGATCAACTTAAATTGTGGTCCTTAAGACCACTTTTATGAGCATTTAAGCTGTCTTTTCTTTGAGCATCACTAGGAATTGGCAAAAGGTTGAGAATGTCGAACCGTCTAGCATTCACTAGGAATTGGCGTTGGGCACTCTCAACGTCCCTGATTTGCTTCTCATCTAACTTGTCCCCGAAACACATCAATACCAGCAGCCCAAACATAGCGTACTGAAAATGATCCACCAACCGAACCCCGTCCGCCTCCGACTGGGACCCAACGAGGCGGTCAAAGAGAATTGTCAGGACCCACTGGCGGGCGGCTGAGTAGGATTTGACGCGGGAGGGATGGAGGATCTCCGATGTGAGGTTACGGCGGAGGAGGCGCCAAGTTGGGCCGTACGCGGCCGAGCTGATGTTGTGCTGGTTGCTGGCGAGGATTTTTCCCGTAGCGCGGGCAATGGGGCGGTCGGAGAAGACGGCGCCATTTTGGACGAGGGCCTGGTGGGCTAAGGTGGGGGAACCGATGAAGATTGACGGGCGAGACCGGATTAGGAGGGATGTAATGGGGCCGTGTTTGGCTTGGAAGGAACGGAGGCCGGATAAGAGTTCAGAGAGTGGCTTGCTGAGCCATAGCAAGTTGCCGATCAGTGGGAGAGGGTTGGGTCCAGGGGGGAGTTTCTTCTTCTTGTTGTGGGAAGGAAAGGAAAGGATTAATAGGTTGAAGATGGGTTTGATGAGAGCTGAGATGCAGAGGGTGATGACGATGATGAACCAGGTCTCCATATCTCTCTCTCTCTCTCTCTCTCTCTCTCTCTAGGATTATGCGGCGAATGAGTATGAACTGTTTGTGTATATATAATGTTAGTTTTCTTGCTCCCTACTATACTACTCCATTATTTGTGGACAGGTCCTACACCCAGTTTGGGTTATCAACTCCAACTTCCTCCCCAAGCCATCGACAAAGTCAAGAGTGTCCATCAATTTATCTGGATCGTCTATCCGTATTTTGGACGGTCAAATCTATTGGTGGGCAGGGTGCGTCAAATTCTCAGGAGAGACTCGGTATAGTGATCAATATCATTGGTTGCCTCTGTGATCATATTTTGAAATTTGTAGTCAAATTATATATTTTAGTTACAGTGTTTCAGTTAATTATCATTGGCGGTGGCCTTTGAATTTCTTTATTAACTTGTCAAATATTTTAGTCAATTTTGATTTAATAAATTATTAATGCTGGTCTCCTCCATTAAATTAACAGCATTTAATTTTTATCGAGATAGTTTTCTAGTTCATTTATTGTAATCCGAGAATTATATTTATTGTGGGTTTCATTATTGTTAATTTCATGAAACATGTTACTGCTTCCTACGTTAATACGGAGTATCACCTTTTCTCTTTAAAAGTCAGTGGTCAATCCTATTATAAGACATTCAATGTTGTTTTTCCCATGAGACTCCCTTCATTAATAATTATTCTATATTAACCCTAATTTTTGAGCTCGTACAAATGTACGATCGAGAAATGAATTAAATAATTTTTGAGCTCGTAAAAATGTACAATCGAGAAATGAATTAAAGTGACCGCGCCCAAAAATATCAAATAATTTGCCGATAAGGTGTGGTGTGGCTTGGCCGCGAAGAATACTTGTAGAAGAAGAAAAAATTAAGAAATCTGTTGACGATTAAGAAATGATCTCTTCAATTTGTTTGTTATGTTTTTACTTTATTTTGTTTCCTTATTAGGTTTTGTACTTAGAAAAGGAAACTTACCAAAACGCCTATAAAAAAACAAAAATGTTAAGTACCTCGAAAAGGTGTTCTGGAAATTATCCAGAAATAAAATCAACGGTTTAGATAATTATCCAAGTAATTTGAATTTTGGAGTAATTTTTTAAGTACGTATCATTGTTGATAAAAATAAATAAAAATGTGCTAGCTTCCTTATTGGCAAATATTGTCTATCCATACATCCATCAGATTTTCTGGATCTCTGAATCCTCCCCGGTCTAGTATCGTCTTCTCGGACTTTTTTTTTCTTTCGATTAATTTTGCGGAACAATTTTAATAATTCAAAATGTTTACCATTTAAAGTTCGTCGAGAACATTGATTGCGCCAAAAATCGACAGGATCAAGTACGTACACACAACTCTGCTTTCAAAATGCATTTATATTTTCTCCAGCTGATGCATGAAATAGAAACTCCTCTTGCAATATTTCTCCCAAATTAAAGAAATTTGAATCTACTGAATGATCTTAACTTATTAGAAAGAATAAAAGCACAAACAAAATCTTGAAATTTCGCAAAAAATCTTAAAATTTCGCAATTTCTTGGTTCATATCCAGAGCTCAAATCTCTCTCATTCCCACTGACCTATATACTCACATACTGTATTGTATAGTGTTCTTGTTTTAACAACCACCACCACCATATAGAACACTTCTCCACGGGCTCCCCTTAAATGTGCGGTGGAATTAGACCATCGGAATTAGTCAATATATGCGTATGCTGACACGAACACTTTGAGTTATCCAAAATATAAATAAGAAAACCAAACGTAGGTCATGGAACGTTATTAATGAATTTTTCTCATAATTCCGAAGCTTGATCCATCCAAGTACTCTCTCTTTTTAGTCAAATTAATCGTGACTTCGGCCTTCAACTTGATCATGTCAGGGTTACAAAATACTAGTATAGCATAGTTCTGCTAGGGAGAAAGTACAATTAGGTCAAAATAAGGAGAATGATTTCTACATTTCACACTCCCAAATTGATATCCACACTTTTTTTTGTCTTTTAGTGAATTATTATATGTAAAAGTTTCACTAAAAGACTAAAAAAGAAATGCGGATATCAATTTTAGGGGTGTGAAAATCAATTACTCAAAATAAAAGGAAACATGAATTAAGGCTTAAACGATTAAGGGTCACCCTACATTAGACCCAATACAAATTTTGTTCTTCTTTTGGCGTCTTAGAACAGTAATCAAGGAATCAGTAACGAAACACAACGAGGGGAAAATGAGCTGCATCATAGTCCTTACAAAGCCTTGGTAGCCCTAATTTCATACAATAGATGAACGGTTACAATTTAGCTATTTATGTAAGTTATTTTAACAGCGCTAAAGATAAACTGCAGAACTTTTAAACAGAACAAATGATTCTAAGAAGTTTCGCACAGTACGAAGTTAGAGACCACATAGAATTCCAAGGTTGGCAATATATCCAACTGTAGTACTTTCACTCTGTGTTTTATGCAACATAATTAAGTTTTAAGGTTTTTGATACTGGTTAAGTTGATAACTAGGAGGGAAAAAGGAGTAATGCTACAATGTACACCCCCTCCCATATGAGATTTTGTGGCACCAAATATGAGAGAATATGAGATTTTGTGGCACTAAATATGAGATTTTGTGGCTCCAAATATGATATGACACATGGTATGCACCCCATACGGAAATATGAGATTTTGTGGCTCTAAATATGAGATTTTGTGGCACCAAATATGAGATTTTGTGGCTCCAAAATACGAGATTTTGTGGCACCAAATATGAGATTTTTTTGAAAATATATGAGATTTTGTGACTCAAAATATGAGATTGTGGCACTGTAGCATTACTGTAGCAATCCGCATGAGTCCAAATATGAGATTGTGTGGCTCCAAATATGAAATTTTCTGAAAATATATGAGATTTTGTGACTATTCATATGAAGTTGCATACCATATGCACTTCATATCTCCAGCTACAAAATCTCATATTTAGAGCCACAAAATCTCATATTTTGAGTCACAAAATCTCATATTGAGAAGAGCACATTGTAGCATTACTCGAGAAAAAGTGCTCTAGTGGTTAAGCTTATGCCAAGAACAATGATTTTATCTTAAGTTCTGTATCGAAAAAATATCATGCCGAGGTGAAATCTGGATCATCTATCCGAGTAACGGACGGCTCAGATAATGCACATCATCAGTTGTGCATCCCATGCACAGCAAAAACCCCATGTCTACTTTTGCAGAGCAAAAAAGAGTTCCTTAGAAGTTAGAACCTTTAAACTAATAGTAACTGGGGAAAAAACTTGAAACCTTAAAAGTTAGAAGTTTCTAATTCACGTCTGACAATGAAGAACAGATAGAAAATAGGGTAGGCCAAACATTTGAAAGAACAGCCGCTAACAAACCCTAACCGAGTACCCAAGCATGGAAAACTATTCCACAACTTTTGTCATGGCGTTTCTTGGCACAGAACTTATCGCCTAGGGCGCATAATCACCACCCGAAACAAAGAGGAAAAAAATTTAAGAACAGGAAAGAAATTTTGCCTGCCCAAGCTCTTGTGCATCATTTCTCAGTGTAGGGAAAGGTTATACTACAGAAGTCTATCAAGGAGAGAGCACTCTAATTTCAAGTGCTAACAGAACAGAGAATTTCGCCGGCATTTGTAGATGCTAATTCTATTTAAAATATTCAGTAAAAGCTACTCCCTTCGTCCCTTAAAGTTTGTCACTTTCACTATTCCAGCCCTATAAAAAATTTGATTATTTCTTTTAATCTGTAATGTTTTATATAAGCAATATGGATCTCGTTTGATAAATTTCAATTAGATCTTTTGAACACAGTTTTAAAAATCACATATGCCTTTTATGCCTTTTGGCTTTGATTTGAGAGTATGATTCCACAACAAACTCAACGGTATAGGAGAACCACTGTTTCAGTGATATTCTGTGAGCAGCCACTTTGTGCATTTATTGCCAAATATTAGATCTGTCTCAAATCCATCTGTTTCAGTGATATTCTAGGAGCAGCCACTTTGTACATTTATTGCCAAAGATTAGGTCAATCTCCTATCCATCCTCTGCCCATACCCCCAATTATTGGGGACTAAATAGGTTATGTTATTGTTGTTGCAGTAAAAGCTATAAAATGCTATAAAATGACGAGGTAGTGATGCAGTGGTAACGTCTAGAATACATCAAAAAAATTGCCAACTTTTAGAAGCTCTTTGATGGGGCTCTCCCCCCATAAAAAGGGAAGCAGGCATTTACATTAGTATGTATGTATATTTATTCCGATCAGAAAAAACTTGAACTCGAGATTAAACTATTCTCTTTCTTGATATATACATGTAATTTGCAACTTCTATGGCAAACATAGCACATCATTCTAGTTTCACCAGCATGAAGTCCAGCCGCCTCTCCTGCGCTGCTATACATGCAATGTACAACCTCTAAGGGAAACAAACCACATCAATCTACCGCCACCAGCATGATGTCCAGCCGTCTCTCCCTTGCTGCTTGTTTTAGCTTCTCTGCTGCTACAAGTCCAATTTGCCTAACTCTTTCCCTAGACAACCCTATCCTGGAATCAGACAGAAAGGCATCATCAAAACTACTGAATTTGGTTTTTATCTCTTGGAGAGAGAGAGAGAGAGAGAGAGAGAGAACAATGGGCCAAAGGATGTAGAAACTATGATATGTCAACTATGTATAGGTTTAAATGACTACAGGATCCAGCTATAATTGAACAGCACAATGTAACGATCCCCTAACTAGGCAATTCATGTCATGTCAAAAAAAAACTCTAGGTTGTATCTATCATAGAGCGAAAATCCCTCTGAATGATCTGATTCTAGACCATAAGTGAAGACCAACAAAATTGTGCTTCCCTAACTAGGCAATTCATGTCATGTCAAAAAAAAAAAAACTCTAGGTTGTATCTATCATAGAGCGAAAATCCCTCTGAATGATCTGATTCTAGACCATAAGTGAAGACCAACAAAATTGTGCTTCCCTAAAAATACACCTAAAAATCATCTTTCTGGTTTTAATTTGAGTGCATGCATGACAGAATCAACACGAGCACTTTTCAAAGAAGCTGCTAAATATACCATCAATTTTGCTACAACACACACTCGTACGAAATCTCTCCCATGGGATGAGTGGGTCCCAGGCATGGATGGTGGGCAAGTATATCCCATATTCCCATGTGAGAGAATTGTAAAGGTGCAGGTGTGTGAGTATCTTTTCTCATGTATCAGCACGATTGGCCACTTGGTTATGGATAGTTTTAGCAATACGCACCGGCTACTAATATCCTCCCAAGTAAGAAATTCTCCGTCCAGACCGTAGTAAAGACGTATAATATATCTCTCCCGTTCTCCTAGCGTTGTAGTAAGAAGTTTGTTTACCTCATCCTGCAAAATGGAATATTGGTGAGTTTCTTCTTTAGTCTAAAAAATTCTAAATAACAATAAAGAATGACGTGGTATATATACATAATCTATCTGAAGGGAAAAGCTAAAAATCAATGTCATGTATCGTTGAATGTTGATATATGTAGAAAAGTTGTCTTTGGGTATAAAAACTACTAGCATGCATGAATGGGTGCATCTGCACGTATATCAGTTTGGGTCCCCTACTTTCGTTCTCTCATTATTTCTGTTCACAAGTAGGAAAAAAATAGGGAACGTAAATGGCTGTGTTCGAATTTATAAACCATGCCAGTTACCAAATAGTAGTAACCTCTAACCACCACAAAAATATAAGTTGAAGTTAGGCCCACGACAAGACTACAAAAAGGTCGGCCCAAATTTAAGCTGATCACCATTCACTGACAGGTTGGCAGCGTAGGCGTGACAACCAGCTACCAAAAATTCACCAAACCAGTTAATTGTGGAATTTCATTAATGCATACAACATTGCTCTCCCTTCTATTAGCCTTATCCATTGGGTGCTAGAGAGGAAGGCCAACTTCCAGCTTAATACTCAATTTGTTTCCGCCACATATTTCAGATTTAGTATTTTGTCTCTTCCTCTTGTTGCCGTACTATACCTTGAGTGCGAAATCATATAATGGTTCCCATCCGTTGTTCTCGGGATGATCATCTGCAATATACTGGAAAGATAGACATAGGTGTCAAACTTTGTCTCGTAACAACATAACTATGGGATATACAGAAAAGGTATCTGTGTTCATAAAATGTTTCTGCTCAGAGGAATGGAGAGTTAAGTAGCTATATGAACACTTACACTATGATGTGTTTCTCCAGGACAACCATTTAACGAGGGGAATACGTCCCTGTCAAGTGAATAGACAGTGGTAACTGCCTACAAAGAAGGTATTTACATTAAGCAAGGACAAATCACACAAGAAGGAAACTCTGGTAATAAGTATTAAGAGAATATAGAGCCAAAAGTATTAAGCACCTCTGTTGCATTCCTGACTTTCTGTTGGGACATGTTCAGGCAAGCTGCAATTCTCTGCAATTTGGAAGGACAAAACAAGACCAGTAAACAAGATGAGATAACAGGTCGAAACATACGATTGTTTAAGCTCTGGTTCTTGATCAGGCATGTTTTCCTGCTGCCAGCCTGCCATTAAATCACATAGCTTTCATACATACTTACATCGATTGACGGCGTTAATCCCTTCTGTTTGAGTTTCAACTTTGCACCACGGATTAGACTTAACCTTTCATGCAAAAAGGCAGGCAAGCTTACAGTTGTTGAATTTTCAAATAATGCCCTCGAAATACCCTGCATCAAAGGGAAATAACATATCTTAATTTGAAGTAACTGAGGTTGCTTTTTACTTGGTTCCACACCCTGTGCAGACAAAATCTCAGAGAAGACTAGTAGAGTATAAACTTGTTTGACAGATTAAAGTTTTGTGGTGATGGACTCATGGAGCATCAAAGAAATTACTAGATGCCTGATTGCTGCTACAATTAAGCAGAGATTCTTAATTCTTTTTTTTCTTGTGTTTGAAATGGCAAAAAATGTATTTGTTAGTCAAATGTACAGAAACAAAGAGTTTACAACTGCTGTTTTCAGTCACCAGTATGTGGCTGTGATTCTAATCTGAATGACCTTGGGCTTTGGTTACATAATCTCAAAAATCTGGAGATTACATCACGCACTTGGAGAACTTTGATTTGGCCTTGAGTGGTTTAGTTGCACTAATCTCTTCCTTCCATAGAAAACTTGAACTTGGTGTATTCAAATTACGAGGATTGACAATCTAGCATATTTCCATTGATGGACTAAGATTGAAGGAGGTGTTTCCAGGCGAAAGGAAAGAATATGTGAGACAACTCTCTCTGAGGAACTAGGCAAAATAGCCCCATAACTTCGGGAGAAGGGGTGCCCCCTCCCAACACCATGGTTCGTAGCCACGTGCTCTAATCCTCTAAGCTACAGGCCCCATCCCGACGCTAGGATTCATTTAGTGTTAAATAGTGAGCCCCCCAAACTCAAAGCCTTCGCCAATGTAGTAGAGCGCCCCTGCAGATGGGGAGTGGGGGCTCACTATGCCAAAAGAGAGAGTAACCTGTTAGTTTAGCCTTTGCATAATTTCAAAACCCCAGCCCTCTCTTTCCTTTTTTTTCGCCCCCCCATGTAAGCCCACGAGGGGGTCGCTGCCATTCCAGTCAGATAAGTGAAATAGATCAACCAGTGTGAACCCCTTTTAATAATCACAAGGCCCTTGGCTCTTGCATCAAAACTATTGTAAAATGCATGAAAAGGGTACTTAAAACTAATTCTGAAGATTCAGTGTCTTGCGTTCCCAAAACCTTTCTTATTATTAGTTTAGTGAGATAGGGTGGTTCAGAAATAAATGGTTTACGGTGGATTACACACATCTGAGTGCTAAGCGACATCTAGCTTTAACTACTTTTACCGATATTCATATTCCTCTCTTTGTGCTAAGCCCTACTCAAATTCTCTTCCTTTCCGCTTGTTCTATGCCTTGTTATTTTAGTCCTCTTGTTCCCAGTGGGATTTTATCTACTCAGTCCGCCTGTGCTGCATTGAAAGGGGAAGGGGCAAGAGCCCTCCAGTGGTTTGGTACCAAAATGTGTACCTAGATGGGTCTTCATTCTGTGGCTATGTTGTTAGGGAAAGCGGTCAACTAAGGATAGGCTAAGGCAATGGAAGATGCTTGTTCATCCTTTTTGAATCTCATGCAACACTGGGGAAAATCTCACGATCACCTATTTATTGAGTGTCTCTTCTCTAGTTGGGATCCGGAGTAGGGTCCTTGCAGATTTGGGATGGCTAGAGCTCCTTCTTCTAGGTCTGCAGAGTTGGACTGGGTTATTAGTCATGCCAGAGGTAAGGAGTTTAGTGCTTCTCTACTCAGATTGGCTTTGGCAGCATCTTTGTATCGTCTCTGGTTAGAGAGGAATGCAAGAGTGGTCTCAGGAGGCTGTCTTTAAAGTCATTGAAGAAGATTTGAGAGGGAAGGCTTGTTCATGGAGGAATATGAAGTGGACCCAGCAACTGTTCAACTCTGCGGCAAATGGCATATTCCTGATCAATTTTTTGGAAATGTTAGGACTAGAAGGGTAGAGTGTTAGGCTCAGTTGTTTGGTTTTGGTCAGGAGCTAGCTCTTGCCAATGTTTGTGTTTTGTTTTGTTTCCATACTTGGCTGCTCTGCATGGTTTGATTTGTTGGACTGCCTTCAGCCTTCCATTTTTGTCTGTTGTTTCGGTATAATATCATAAATCTACCAGGAAAAAGAAAGGGTTCTCAAAGCTAACAAAAGACAGTCTCGTAAAAAAATAACGAATGAGGCAGAACCAGAGAAGAAGAAAATCAATGAATGCCTTGAAAATGCAGGAACTCCTTGATCCTTTCCACTACATGCACAACTAACATATAACTCCAATACTTATGGGGCTGAAATTATAGACACACCAATTTTGAGTAAATAACTACGAAAGCAAATCCAAGTTTTAGCATCTATCATGGGACTCACATTTAGTGTTCTTCATGATGCACGAAATTTAGTGCAGTCTTTTTTATAATTACAGCCGAAATGATTTCTGCATGTTCACATTTGGCTGGCCATGCTTTAATTCTTTTGGATGTCAAAGTTATGAGAGCCAGCCAACCTCCTCAGGATATCCTCGTGGGGACAGGAGTCACAGGTTGTGACTCAGTATGCTGGGGTGATTGTGAGTTCTTGAGCCATGCAATGAGATATGGTGGATGGGAGCCTCAACTTGTCCCATAATTCTTGGAGAGAGGAATCTTAGCATTATACTCCCTCCATTCCTAATTACTAGTCCATTATTCCTTTTTGGGATGTTCCAAAATGTTGGTCCATTTCTAAAAGTGGAAGTAAAAATTTGATGATTTTCCAAAAGTATCCATAAGTAAATAGAAGTGTTGCAAAGGAGGCTGCAGGTACGGTATAGGGGCAATTGATGGAAATGATGTTAAATTTGAATGTAAGTGCAATCATTGCACGTCTCCTTAAAAAGGTAGAAATCCCAAAAGCAACTAACAATTAGGAACAGACACTATGCTAGTGGGCGGGACCAGGTCATTACAAAGAAACAATTGTAGCTAGCTTTGATGCTTTTTCTTGTAAATAGATTCCACAACATACAACTTGTCAGATAAAAAAGCTAATCATCTGAAAAAGAAACTGTCAACCTCACCTGACGTATCCACCAATACACGTAGGTTGAAATTTTGCACCCCTTTGAAGAATCAAATTTCTCAATGCCCCGGAGTAATCCAATCAGGCCACCCTACACGTGACATTAGAATATTTCTCATATGTCAACTCATTTCAGTAGACTAGATGAAGTGCAATAAGTTAGCATCTCAAGCTTAAAAAAATTACAAAAACAAAATTACCTGAATGAGGTCAGCCATTTCTACACCCATGTTATCATATCTCTTTGCAATAGAGATGACTAGACGGACGTTGCTCATGGCTAGCTTTTCTACAGCCAAAGAACTCTCTATATATTTCAATCGCAACTCGGAACGAGTAATCCCAAGGGAAGATGCAATTTCCTCCTCCGAAGGCTCACACCTTAAGTGTTCCTTCAGCCTATATTTCCGTTGAGCAGCAATCATTCAAACAAAAAGAGAGAAGAATTTATTTATGAACAGCAAAACTAGCACGCATTGAGATATATTAAAGGACAGGCATAGTTGAAAAGTACAACAAGAAATGAATGATATGTTACGAAAAGTAAAAAGAAATGAATAATATGTTATGAAAAGAATTTATTTAGAATATATCATTCTCTGAAATTTTGGCGAGTCTCAAGTTAAAAATGACTCCTAGCTACCCAAGAAGTAAAATGACTGCAATTTTCTGCCTATCCATTGCCGGGTTGGAAAGGGCATTTATAGTTCTTTTCAACCATTTAATAACGTGCATTTAGCTTAGGATAGTTTCACAGTAAAAAAGCTACAAGGTGCTTTCCCGTTATTTCAAAATGTTCTGAGATCTAGATAACCGATAAGTACTTTTCAGAAAGGCAGCAATTGAGCTGCTCCACATAAACCTCTTCTCCATCAAGATTCTCAATCGAAAAGCACTCAACTAGAAGGCGAGCACCACGAAACAGGATCTTAACAGGAATAAAAAAAGAAGAAGTGATATTCATAGTGAGGGTGCAAGATAAAAAAGTTACTAAAGCAAGGTGACATCAATCAAATGAATTGCGAACCAAAATCATTAAATTACCTTGACTTCTGCTGCTCTAAGTAAAGACCTGTTTTTATTAGTTTCGATAGTCGCACTACTTCTGAGTGGGTGAGCAATTGTTCACTGATTACACCCTTCACATATCCACTCGAATAGTTCTGAAGCAGTTCTGGACTGATTTTGGTTTTTGCCCGCGTACTTCCACTCAGTTCTGTCATGGAACAATTTCGGTTCAAAATTTTCCTCCTAGAATCAAATCTCCGCCTTCGAGCAGATGTCCCTGAACAAGCAACTTGAATCTTATTGCCGGTATCTTTTAGTTTCCTATCAGTTACTACCGCCTCTGTTGAAAGATTCCATTGTTTTTCCAGCATAGACTTTTGTAATAATAGAAGAGCCTCCACTGAAAGTTCCAGAGGAGGTCTTTCCTCCTCCACTCGATTCAGTTTCTCAGGCCCCACATCTGCAGTTGAAGGATCACAAGCAGCATTTGCATGCTCTTTAAGAGCTCTGATGGACCGTGAGTGCCGGTTGGACAAAAAACTAGGTCTATCATTGGAAGCCTTCTTTGCCATGATAACTTTCTTTGTAGAAGCAGCTTGATGGTGTGCCAAACCATAATCATTACCACATGACAGCTTCTCTGCAAGATCAGAATTATAGAAGGAAGAACTCAAGAGCCTCTTTCCTGCACTGAGACCAATAACAGCAGCCGTGCCCATCATATGGCTTCGTCTTTGCCTAAATGCTATACCATCACACTATGCCCACAAAAGTTGTTGCGTCGCAAGTATGTTACTTCGCAATCGAGTAACTGCGCCACAACAAAATGGATAAAATATCTACCACCTGGAACACTTTCGTAGGTGTCTGAAAACAAAAGGAACGAAAAAATAAAGGAAAAATAAACTAATGCTTTTTTCGTGGATTAGTTTACAAGGAAGTAACTTGCAGTCAAGTTTGGTTTAAACTTCAAAAGTAGCAAAGAATAGAAGGAGCAACATCCAATTGATCTTTGCAAAGTAGCGACACTGGTTCATGGAACTCCATAAATTATGAGCTTCAAGTTGGTAGTAAATTGCATAGCAGGAATGGGAAGAAAACAGTTTGGGCAACGAGAAATGGAAAGAAAACGACGACAATTTGTTTTTGCATAATGAGACATTCAAGCATGGAAATTTGAATCTGTTGCTTCAAATCATTAATGCTCCAACCTGATACAGTTGAATTAGGGAAAGAAATCTCATGTGCAGAACATGAGTTGTGCTGGGTGAAGCTGCAAAAATTCCGTACTACTGAAAAATTTCTGGTGAGTGCATATTTGAGCAGAGTTTCGATTCTATGACTACCCTGTTACTATTCCAAATTCTATAGAGAAAGAATCAAGACAAGTTAAACACTGCTGAATTAGAATAATGAAGCGGTATCAAAACGAAGGCACGGGTAAATTGCAAGACTTGCACCTTAAAAAGCTTTCAAAATCAGAGCCATATAAATGCTCTCTCTGTGTCTCTCTCACACGCATTTTTGGTAGAATCGCGTTTACAATTCGCATACAAATCATTTGAATCCATTAGCATGAAAAAAATTCCAAATTAAGGAACCGAATAGAAGATAGACAAACGAACTAAGTTGAAGCAAAAAGAGGTAACTAAACTTTAACACAACACTGAATATAGATACTTCATGCGAATCAACAACAAAATTCTGTTCAAAACGAACCAGAGAGCAGAAGTAGGCAAGCAGCAGATGCATAAAGATGAATTTGGAGGCAATCGGCGTACCTCTATGGTCGGAGCGGGAAGAAATGCTAAGTTAGCAGTGTCGCAGAGAGAGAGAGAGAGAGAGAGAGAGAGAGAGAGAGAGATAACCAGCAAGTGATGGACGGAGGGAGATAGAGAGATGGAAAGGGATAACCAGCAAGTGATGGACGGAGCAAACCGTGCCTCGGATAAATGGCAAATGAATTAATTGCAATTTATTTTTCCTGAATATTTGTTTGTTTAGATATTTTTAGTGTTCTTTTTTTATCTTTGGATCTTTTTAGAGTTGTCTGAAAGAGAAATATGATCCCTTTCAAAGTTATATAAGCAATAACAAAAAAACAAAAAAAAAAAAAACACTAGTTCGTCACATATTGATCGTCCACTTTTTTAGTGTTAAATGCCTCGAATTGTTTGTTCATTTTGAGAACATAAAAAATAAACCCTTTCAAAAGTATTTGTTTAGCTTCATCTTGTATTTAGAGTGACAAGAAGAAATTGAATTTAAGGATATATTTCAAAGGAAAGGCTGTCGTGAAAATTTAAAAAGTGAATGAAAATGCATGAAAAGTATATAAAAGTGTATGAAAAATATTAAATAGTGAAAAGAAAAATACACTGGATTGTCTATTTTTTTCTTATTTACTTATTGTCAAGAAGGACCCTTCATGAAAAGTTTTTCCATTCCAAAATATTTGTCTAGTTTGCAAAACGATGACCCAAAAAAATATTTACTCCATTTAAAGGAAAATTTCAAAAGAAAATTTACTATCAACTAAAAGAACTCATTGATATTAATAGTCGAAAAAAAAACTTTCAATTTTTTTTTGAAAACTCTATATTACTTTTAAGTACTCGTTTGTATATCATACATCGGACAAATATTTTACGGGTGAGTTTCTGAATGAATTTTAACTAAATTTTATCAAAATGTAATAAAATCAAGCCTTAATTTTATCCATTCGTACAGAGAGTTGATAAAATCTTAAATTTTTTAATGCAAAAATTTAAAATTTTATCAACTCTCCTCACGAATGAATAAAATTAAAAACTTAATTTTATCAAATTTTAATAAAATTCATTCGAAAACTCAACCTCAGACAGAAAGAAGTAATAGACCGCAAAGAGCAAAGGAGTTAAGTAGGAGTAAAAGATATGGGGACCCGGAAGGAGGGCATCCATTGGTTGGAAGAGATATTTGGTGCAGCTGCGAGTGGTGCAAGCCCTCCCACTTGTCCCCACTCCAAAATTACTCCCGAACTCATTTATCTTCTTTTTTATTATTATTTATTAGTACTAGAAACTTCTATACACTTCCTACCTCATTAACGAAAATCGCAAGGTTTTATAAATAAAAAAAATTCCCCCCGTATATCATTTTCTCAAATTATTTTGTACCATTTGAAATGGTGCCAAAAATTTTTAAAAAATTATACACGAGTTTTTTTTTTTTTTACACAGGTTGTATATTGAATTAAATTTGCGGGATGTAGCAAATATAGGATGAATTGTGACGCGACTTTTGTTCCCCTTTTTTTTTTTTTCTATTTCTAATTTTCATTCTCTAGCAGAAATTTCAAATTTGGAAAACCTATGCGTACAAAACCATGGTGTCCAGAAAATGTACCGAGCATGCTCGAAGACCCACTTTTGAGTCCCACAAAAATGATCCGAACCGTTCATTATTCTTAAAACATTTTTCTAAGGCGTCCCACAAAATTTTAGTTCAATCGGACAGTTAAAAGTGCTTAATTCAAGCACTTCTAACCGTCAAATTGAGCTGAAATTCTGTAAGACCCCTCAGAAAAATGTTTTAAGAATAATAAACAATTCGGATCGCTCATGTGGGACCAAAAAGTGGGTCTTCGTTGCATTATGTACATTTTCTGATCCTAAATATCTGTACCCCAAGTCGGGTCCTTTCAAATTTGGCATCCAAAGCAAAGCCCTCCAAACATTTTTACATCCCATGTATGACGTATATATATTACTACTATATAGCTGGTCATGTCATATCTATGAGTGTGTATTTAAATTGATTAATGTTGTTCGCATAACCGTTTCTGTCGATTAATGTTGTTTCGTATGTCGATTATGTTTCGAATAATGGGGTCATTGCATAACCGTTTCCGTTGGTTAATGTTTCGTGCAATGGTTTATTATTCATCGAAAGTTGATGCATCCATATGTTATCTATGCTCTGAAATATGAATCATTTCTGGTAAAAAGACTCCTCAAAATTCCCGCATATTAGAAGGCTAGCAAAACCGTGGCGGTCCGCTTATTTCCTTTAGTGCATTGCACATCCACGTCTTTGAATGGAAAAAGTGAAGATAAAATTGCTGGGGCGCCCTGCAGGGTCCCCGTTTTTGGTATGATCAACAAAATTTGTTAGCAACAAAATTCACAAACTTTGATCAGCCAATGGCAATGGCTCATATAGCACGCGCTAACTTGTTAAAGTTTACAATTCTTAAATAATCAGAAGTTTTTTTTTTTTCTTATAACCGAATGTCCGGGGGTCAGCTTGGGTGCACCTTGACTAATTCCGGGGGCCCTAGAGACAACGAATGGGCACAACCTCTAGCGGCTTCAATAGTTAGTTCACAAGAGGAATCAAACCTGAGACCTTAGGTGGAAGCAAACCCCTAAGTCCCAAAGCAAGACTACTTTGTCAACCCCTTCGGTTAATCAGAAGTTCAAGTTGCAGTACAAACACATGCTCCAGCAATCTATAGGACCTCTTTGTTTTGTATACGTTTCTCCCTGCATTAAAAACACTTAAATAACCGGGTTAAATTCCTGCCACAGGCTGAGTACCAGAAGATTGAGACAAATATGGCCAGAGAACGAGGACACCACAATCATAAATTAAATTTCACGCAAGCACAATCAATACGAATGGCTTCGATTTGCAACTACTGGTACAACTTTCCTGCCGAACCTCAACACAGCCCCCCCTTGGTAAAGAAATTTAAGTTACTTGAAGCATTATGCAAATTATGAATTCCTTCCATGATCTTTTCTTCCACGTGATGTTGGTGGAATGTTGGCGGCATGATGGTTGTTGCCTCTACGCCCTACAATAGAATGCCAGGATTGGTTAAAATCTAAAAACACCACCTTATGCACTCACGTTTTCACCTTTGCCGAAGTATCTGTTACTTTAAATACATTCTATTATCATGCAATTGGAAAGAACGGAGTATAAACTATAAAGCTGTGTCTGGCTCAAGGATTTGGGCAAGCAAAATGAAAGGGAATGGAAAAGGTGAAGGATGTAATCGTTGTGAGCTGATAGATCCTTAACCTTTTCTAATTATTCATAATCTTCCTCACCCAAATCTTAGATCAAAATACAACCTAAAAAAGAGAAGAAAGGACTTGGAATGGCATGGAAAAAATAGGCAGATTTACCCCATGACGTGCCATTGCTGAATAAGCTATTGCCAGGTGAATGAGAAACCCCTGAGTTAAAGCTGGAAGAAGATGGCTGAGCCTTCATATGATTCCACTCACCTCCACGAACAGCTGTGGACCTCCCATGATTAAACCGCTGAACTGGTTGCTGCCCAAATCGGCTTGGAGAACTATGTGGCATTTGGGGCATTAAATGTGAAGACTTTGTCATGGGGCGGGGATACCCACCATGCATATCATGGCCTGACTGAGAACTACCTACCTCCCCGGTTGAAATTGGTTGAATTGGTCCATTTGGCCTGCATCAGGGTGACATATGAAAAAGAATATAGCCAAGCCTTCTCAACTTGATTCTCCGTATAAAATAAATAAATTACAAACGAGCAGATTAAACGAAAGAACAAAAGACACATTAGTCGATACATCCTAATTATGCCACCAAAGTGCGCCAATTCCTATATTTGGCACTTCGAAAACTCCATGGTGAAATTTTCGTACTCCGGTAGAACAAAGAACCTACCTATGTGTTGGTACAAAACTTGTGCTGGAGATGTGGTTCGCCCTTCTAACATAACCCGGTGATTCAGTGGGAAGCAAAGCTTGACCTAGTTGCATTCCCTTGCTGAATTCAGTGGCCACAGAGCTAACATCTGAACCATCATCTTGCAAAAGAAGTTCTTCGCTGAAAGTGTGTCAAAAATAACATTCAACAAAGCACACAAGCAGAAAATCTGTCAATGGCTCAGAAGCTAAAGTAAATGAAGTTGAAGATGACAAATGGCAAATTACTCTACCACAGACAAGAAAAGGTGCCAGCTGCATGGATATAATACAGTCAACATGAATAGGTAAGAGCTTTCACATAATCACAAGTGAGAGTCATCATGAAAACCACCCCAATCATTTCCTACCCGGGGAAGAGCAAGTTACAGCATGCACGGGATAACCCAGATGCAAATTCCTTTTCCTACCGGGGAAGAGCAAGTTACAGCATGCACGGGATAACCCAGATGCAAATTCCTTTCCTACCCGTGGAAGAGCAAGTTACAGCATGCACGGGTTTACCCAGATGCAAATTCCTTTCCTACCCGGGGAAGAGCAAGTTACAGCATGCACGGGTTTACCCAGATGCAAATTCCTTATGTGCATTTACTGAATACCACCATGTCACCGTATAGCTATCGTGTATCCATATTCGAGCTTCTAGCTGTTGAGCTGGATTGTAATCTCCTTTTTAGATAATAAAGAGTAACTTACCAACCAAAAAACAAGAAAAAGAATAATACAATTAAGTCGGTACTATCAAGAACAATGATGAAGTATCAACAGACAACACAACATGTATAGAATAGATCTTTTATGTGAACATTTCAATGTCCGCAAGCATTCCAATTTATGGAAATTTGCAAAACGTGTGATTAGTTGTCAAAACTTTCTTGAAAGCGTGATGATACCCCAAAATAGACAGCAAATTCTGAAAAGGTCTATACTCCAAATCAACTTGGAAGAACAATTTAAGTGTACTTACCTATAGTTGGGATCCCAATCCCCAGGATCAGGCAGTGAGAGACTACCCTCGGGATTGTCACGAGCAGTTTCAATTGGTTGCGAGGATTGCGTATTTGGCAGTGTTGACGAAGCTGGAAAATTATGAGCAGTGGAGTAACCAGCAGTGATTCCACTGCCTCCTCGTTGCTGCTTCCAGCTCGAGGCATTCAAGTTCGAATGTGGATGCAATGGAGAACCATGTACTGGAGAATTCTTCTCAGCTTGGGCAGAGCTGGTACTATCAGTTACTTGCCCTTGCCAATGAGGAAATGATGAACTTTCCTGAGACTGCACACTTCCATGATACCCCCAATTCTTTCTCCAATTAAACTGGCTTACTGAGGGCCCTAAAGGGGATCCATGACAACTGCCTCTTACTGGTGATGTTGGGCCATATTGTCCAGGAGAACCAGCACTAACCTGACTATAGGAGGTCGGCGGAGTAAATTGTGAAGGACTGGTGCCAAGGGACATAGGCACAAAATTACCTGCTGATGGACTGACGCCAAGTCTATTTCCAGGTGGGAGCTGGATTCTCCGCCTTGCATCAGGACTACTTCCAAGTATCGGCATTCCACCCTTCATCCCAGATGGACCAACGGGCGAATAATATGCAAGCATATTATTGTTCTCTCCATAGCTCCCATAGCTGCTCCCAAGCCCAGTATTATCATTATAGCTACCATGGCTTCCTAGACTGCCATAACTACCTGAATGTGCATATGGTACCACGTGAAAATGTGGACTGTTTTGCATGGCCACTCTGGTCATTCCTGGAATCTGCACAAGTTGAAAATATGATTTCAAGAAGGTAGTGGACGTATGGTCTACACGTTAACATGGATATAGGACTGTACAAGTATCAAGTGTGGGTCCGTGCCAAAGTATCTGATTCATAACTTTATCATGTCCTCTGACACAGATTTAACATTTCTAATTTACTCTTTATGTAGGTAGAATAGAATTTACAAAAGTAATATAGGCACGTTATTCATAAAATGGATGTCTTATACGGAGTACTTTGTAATACATTAAACACGAATCGAGTTATATACAAAGAACATAGATCTCTGCGAATGTCCAAAGTATCCATGTCCAACTTGTATCCCATAGCTACCAATTGTCAAGTGTCCACAACTTTTAACCTTTTTTTCATTTTTTCAAGAGTCAATGTAACATAGCTGGTTTATGGTCCAGCAAAATGATTGCTCATTTCTGGACAAGTGATATTATACACTTTTCAAGAGGGTGGCAAAAGATACCACTCGAGCTAGCAGTTTGTGATCTAGCAGAATTTTATTTTTTCATAACTAGTCTACCAGAAATGATTATCACACCTATTAACTATCCAATAAACAAAAGGAAAGGCCAATACAAGGAACAGCCAGCTTACGTTAGGAGAGAGACCCGCAGCAAACCAATGGCCTCCAGCAGGGTGATGATCCACTTTGATGTTCTGAGAAACCGGCTACATAAAAGAGGAGGGGAAAAAAAGGACAACGAAGCACAAGTTAGAATATCCATCTATGCAACTAACGCCACAATGAAAAAGGAGTAAGTGCACAAGGGAAAAATAGAAAAGCAATACCAAAGTAATCCAGTATAAAGAAGTTTGCCATTGCCATAATAATCGTAACTACGAAAATAGATAAAAGCAACACTAGAACTACGGAAAATTAAAACATAGAACAAACCAAAATTGTCAGTGTGGGTAATAGCGAGAAAGCAACAGGAAAATACACAGAAATCAGATTCCGTAAGGAGACCAAGTAAGTGACAATTCGTTTTCCTGAAAACTAATTTCTAGCCAAATACATAAATGTGAGATGATCGCCTCTAACGAAAATACATAGAAGTGAGACAATGGCTCGTACAATGTACAGAGGAATCTATGAGCGAGGCAATCAATTTTAAAGTTGTATGTGCAATAATACAGAAATAGCCCTCACACTTTCTTACTGCGAAGAGTAGGGTCCAGAAAATTCATTCACAGGATGTAGTAAGCTATCAAACCAATAGTAAGAAGAAATCTCAATGTTGCAAAATCACCTCCAGGATCCAAGAGAAGTTGTACAAGCGAATTCGTTAAGCTTATAGCAATATCTACTCACCACGCGAGGGGTCTCTGGGGGAGGATTATAAGGGCACATGAAAGGTTCCCCTGTCACAAAAGGGTGTTTTGAAGCCTGCAGAAATGGAGCTCAACTGTCAAAAATCATCATTTTGAACTCAGGACTACACTAAAGCTAAGGCAAATTGACACGCTAGACAAGACAGACTGAACAAGCGTAAGCCTCCCTCCTTTCAGTCACATATCCGGATATCCCTTTCCCATCCCTCTAACCTCAGATCAATGCACTTAGTCAATGCTGCACTCAGATGATATTCTTTTCCACCAACCCATCCGACATTCTTTGGAGCCCTGATTCCTAGCTAAATCTTATTGCTTGTCTTTTGTTTATCCTTTCAGTTAATTTATGTTAAAGAAACAAACATAATAATGATGAAAAAAAAAATTGAATAACCTGCAATGGCGACCACCGTTTTGCTGGGTCAAACTCAACAAGTCCCCTCAAGAAATCGATCAATGCTAATCGTAACTGGCTCTCTGTAACATTTCCAGGACAACAAATCAAATGATACCTTCATTGAAGGATGATGGCATTACACTCACAGAACTGTTTAAAAAGCCTCAACTTTCTATAAGAATATGAAACTTACCTCTAGCAATATCCTCCTCAGACAAGTTTTGCCTGTAAGGATATTTCGTGACAATTGCTTCAAGGTTCATATGATTGAAATACTCTTTTCCAACCGATGGTTTTTTGGACTCCCTCTGAATGGAAAACAGAACAGAAAACAATAAGAGGAGGAAATTTACCCAGCAACCTAGTCCACCAAAGTTAGCAACATACAGTACACTGCTTTATGAGATCGTGAAGTGGGTGCTTTCTAGGATCACAAACCATTAGTGAGACAAGTTCACAAGTTCAACTTCGAACAGAAGGAGATCTCTTTGTGGATTTAAGCCTGAGGATAGGTCTGATCCCCAACCATATTCACAAAGGTAATTGTGGGGACCTAAAGGTAACGGCCTATACAAATTGTTCCAAATTCCCACAGAGATGTTGGTTAAGCATGTCAAGTCAGAGATTTTGCACAACCTGCTTATGTCAGTATGTTTTCCTCTACTTGTTCAAATAACAAGAAAAATGGGACACATACAGCTTCATACTCTTCCTCAGTTAATGCTTGGTATGCACTCCGTCTGCTCATTGGCTCCTCGTGGTTGACATTGCCAACAAACTTGAAAAACTTGCAAGTGGATTTGGCCTCCTTCAGTACATAATCAGGAGGTTGCCCTCTACAAAAATTCAAACACATGCAACTAGTTCATGCGAAAAAAATTGCTTACAATTGGGTAGTTGAGCATCAGAAACATGTTTACACTTCGCTCGAATAAATTGTAGAACAGAATGAAAACTCCCACAGAGTATTAACTGAAAGAACAACGAACCATTAACAACATACAATTTTCCCCCAAAAAATTTATGACTTCACTAACTTCTTTGTAGACATATTTAAAATGTTTCAAGATTTGGTATATTTCTAAACCTCACCATGAAAAACTAATCTCAAACATAGCCAAAATCTAGAAATTACATACCACACGAGAGTTTCAGGAAATAGAGTAGCAAGCATGACTTAACTGTCCGTAAAAGGTTTCTCGAGTGTTTCTTTTCTTACCTCTTTGCAATTATCAACAAAAAAAAAAGGTTTCTCGAGCTAAAGATTGTGAAACAAATTATCTAAAAGAACTTTACCAGAAGTCTAGAACCATATTCTCACACTGAAAATGACAAATAGTACCTCAACGTTCTTGTTTGAAAACAAATTTTGTCATCTATTATCTTCTATTTTGTGAAAGATCATTTCTTATTTTGACAAAATACACTAAAGAAACATTAGGTTATAGCAGTTAATCCTGGAATATGAGAATTATATAGTCCAAATATCCCACGCAGCACAGTGATGAGTGAGAGACAATAAAGGAAGAAACAAAACTTATGTTAAGAGCTCAGGGACCAACATGAATAGGGAATGTTACCCGAGTATTTTTATCATCCGCCTTAGAAGATCAAATTCTGATGCTCCGGGGAACAGTGGAAGCCCCAAAAACAATTCAGCCAGTATGCATCCAAAAGACCACATATCGATGGCAGTAGTATATCTGGATGAAGGGTTAAGTTCTACTTGCAACTCCATGTCACCAGGTCAGATTTGCATAAAAATAATTGGGATCATAACTCTCTCAATTGCATCAACTTCTCGTGCGCTAGTTCACCGTCCTTCATTCCTTTTTCTAGCCCCCAGAAGGACCAAAACATAAGCTCTTAATGCCTAACCTACCTTGTCCTGTCCCTAACTTTGGGCTGCAGATATAACATCAAATGCAATGAATGGCTGCAATCCAAATATTACAGCGCCACTTTAACTAAAAATCTTACAAACTGCAGGTTTGAAAGGGTTTTGACCATCCTCAATTCTTAATAGTCTAACCGTACACTATCCTACCAAGATTCAGTTGCCAAAGGCCATTTATGACCCAGCCCAAGTTTTGCTTCATTTTTTCTTCCAGTATGCAACAACAGCTTAGTTTTTCTTTTCCTTTACAGCAGCCCAATGAAAGTTTACTTCAAATTCTAAGACTAACTGCAAGCTTCACCACTTGTTGGCTGGCTGAGATCGGGTTAAGTCCCTTGACTAGGTCACAGCCATTCAACGAAGGAAACAAAGATCAAAAGATAAGTACAAGGTTGCGCAAGGATACTGGTAGCCAAGCAGCACTTCAGGTGATCTATAATAGCGGCTCTGTGAATAGAACACAAACGGAATAAAATATATGACCCTTATAAGCTTAATAAGTTTGTTTGAGACAGCATAATATTTTAAGCAAAAGTTTAAATGGGTATCGACAGGAACCTGAATATAGGAGTAAACAGTGCGATTTTCCATGCATGCAGATCCAAAATCAATGATTTTGACTTGTGCCGGCTTCAGGCTGTAAATTTTACAATACACGTTTAATCTAACAAGAAATAATGTTAAACCCAATTTCAAATATTTAACAAGAAATAATTCAGAGTACAAATCATTTTAAGAATAGCCCACCTTGTACATAAAAGAATGTTTTCAGGTTTCAAATCGCAATGAATTATGCCAGCATCTTTCATCAGTGACAATCCATGCAGAATCTAATTGGAAGAGTAACAAATGTAAAAATCAAAATTTTGCTGGAGAAATAAGCAAACCAATTGAGATAATGCCACATGAGATCAATATTAAGTACAAGACAGGAAGAGTTATACCTGTTTAGAGAACAATTGGACAATGCTTAATGACAATCCCCGAAAATGGTTTATCTTGATAAGCTCATACCTAATTTGTTAAAATATGTCAGCGGGGCAGCGAAAATGAAAATTACGGCACCAGATATGATACAGTGAAATCTTTGAATGAGTTGCATCATCAATATCAGACACTATGATATTCTGTATGCTTGTTCCATACTTACAGGTTGGTATCAAGCAGTTCGAAAGTGATGCATAAATGACGATGGTACACAAAGTAGTCGTAAATGCGAACTATGTGATGCCGATCCTCTGGATCAAATTTCCTGTTTAACTGCACAAAATATAAGCTTCAAAAAATTATATTATCAAAATTATAGTATGTGAGAGGTTTCATCTAAAAAGAGTAAATTACCGTTGTCAAAATAGAAACTTCAACCAGTGCCTGTTGATAATACGCAGGTTGATTTTTTATTATTTTTACAGCAACAAAGCTGCTTGTTTCTGCAACCCAGCATTTAGCAACCTGCCCAAATGTCCCTTGGCCAAGCATCTCCTTAACAACGTATCTGTAACACTACTCGTCAGACTGTTTTGGACATTGCTGAACTAAAGTAAGAACACACAACTTGTAAAGACTTGATTGATTTATTTATAAACATAATTGCAACAACAATAAAACGTGCTTCACCCCCGAAGTCTATACTACATTTCCCAAGAAATTATATCTTCTAATCTATTGATCTTCGTAAGGTGCCTCATTCCCCATCATGTGACAAACTTGAGAAGATCCCGAGAGCAGCAAAATATCTTAAATATTAATCAAATGATTTAGAAAGAGTGGATTAATATGCCAGAACAGTATTTAAATCATTTTATGAATCTCCAGGTCAGCAACTATCTTCTTCAGTATATTATGGCAAGTCCAATAACCATAGTGATGCATACAAGAGCAGTTCTAGCATGTGGAAGTAACATTTGATGAGAAAAAACTCAAATAGTGAAACCCACAGACTTCGACACTGGTGTTAG
Source organism: Vaccinium macrocarpon (assembly GCA_022606695.1). Lineage (NCBI taxonomy): Eukaryota > Viridiplantae > Streptophyta > Magnoliopsida > Ericales > Ericaceae > Vaccinium > Vaccinium macrocarpon. Next base: position 5,380,312 of record CM040171.1, on the reverse strand, counting down.
GTGTGGGTGTGGGTGTGGGTATTTGTCCAAGAGTCAAATTCTTAATACGGGCTGACTAGTAGGTGGTATCGATCCAATGTGGTCTGAATGACGTGAGTCTGTGAGTTTACAACCCTCCCCTCCTCTAGGCACAAGCTTCACCAATTCCCAAAATTACACAAGTTAAAAATATCATTACAGTTAGTAAATTAGTAGAATATTCTGCACACAGTAGAATGAACATACAAGAAGAAGAAAAAGATCAATAGTTGGATGTGCACATTCTTGAAAACATTCTCTAGAATGCAACTAAAATGAATTTGTTCTTTCAATATGAAGGGGACAGACATATTTTCCAAAAGTGCACAAGGCAAATAGTTGACAGTAGCAAACCTTCGCTGTGTCTCCAAGTTAGCCAAGACTAAGTTCACAGCCAGTATAAGATCTGAGTTTGCATTATCATGTCCATCATTGAGCACACCAATTGATGGGCTTGTCAAGAATCTCTTTGGATTCAATTCTTCAGAAAACTGGAATTGCGGGTTGCATATTTTATACGTTTCAACTATGTCCTTTGTTAATCTTGATACCACCTGAGTAAAAGAGTAGTACACCATCAAAAGGTTCCGTTTTAAAAAATTGAAATTCCAGAGAGCAATTAACTGCTTATTAGATGAAAGGTACAACAAATAAAAATGACAAAAAGAAAAACTATTCCCAATACATGTATGAAAGTTTGAGCAGAATATGACAGTACAATCCAAAAGCTGGTGTTCACCCCATTCAGATTACTGCCTAACTAGCTAGAAAGATTTATAATTTGAACATAAAGCATAGTTGGAAAACTTGAGCAGTACTTAGCATTGTCTGCTTTCTTTATTCTTCTTTTTTATTCGGTTGCCATGGAAGATACCATTCATTTCATCCATTTTCCTTTCTGTTCAGAATCCTAGCGTACAGCTTCCAGAGATCTCTGGAATGCCGTTGCAAAACAAGCAGAACCTGAGATTGGTCGTAGGGAGTATCAGACCCATTACAGGTCATCCTAATTCAGTTACTCAGGAATACAAACCAGCATACTAGAAAATACCCTTTCCATTCCACCACTAAACCTCCCTCTACCAAACAAAAATAAACATCTGAGCATATCCTCCAAAGGGCCCTCTTACCTCTTCCTTCTCCGTGTTCAGGTTACAGGAGGAGGGGAAAAAAAAACAAGAATGTTTCACAGAAAACTTGTTCTATTGTGGGACAGCTCATGCTTGTTCATCTTGCTTCCAACTTCCAAGAACCTCTACATCTAGCAAAGGTAGAGCTCCTACCATAACTGATATCAATTATTTCATGTTTTCTGAAAAATCACAGAAATCTTTTCTATAATGAATGTAATGCCAAACTAAGCATAAATTTTGTATACCCGGATTGTCTCAATAATTTTCAGTTCTTCAACCAACTAATCATACCGAGTTCAATGCTATACAGATTAGTCAACATTTACATAATTCAATATGCTCATAGTTCAACCAACTGTAATTAGCTCAGTTGGACACCCTTGTAGTTTTGGCAAGATTGGTCAATTTTTCCCTGAATAGGGGTTAATTGTTTAATTATTCGTCCCCTTAATGGGATATCAGTTGAGCTTGGTTTTGTTCTGGCCCTATCTCCCGTAATTCAGATACTTGTATTCTTCCACCGATTCAGACCAGAAATAAAAATAAAAATTGCTTGTCGTTCAACAAAATAATGCATGTACGGAAAATACAATACAACAAGAGAGGGGAAAAACACACTTACAGGCCTTCTAACAACAACTCGCAAATTATGGGGCTTGGCATCCGTATCGAGCGCGGGAGAGTAAGGAGAGAAGACAAACTGGCTTGGACGCCATTGCTTGGCAATTGACGACGTCGTCTCAGCTGCTGCTGAGGATTGAGGTTCGCCTTCCTTACTTGTACCGATCTCATCCATAACCCCCTACGCTTCTATAAATATATATAGATATACACCTAAAGTAGTAATAATACAAAATATATGTATGTATGTATGCTAAAAGCCCCAATCCACGTACTCAGCGAATCGTCTGGTTATGGAAAAAACTAGGAATTTACCAGAAGATTCCAACCCCATCCTCATTCACCAAACCCTTGCAGTCACAAAAGCAACGAATTATTCGTTAATAGACCCATTCCGAATTCCAATCACAATCACCTCTCGAATCACAACCAACGGTGATTCCTTCTCTTTTCGAGCATGCGGACAACACAATCCGGTGATCAAACGATAAGAAAATATATCAAAAATCAAAGAAGTCGCGGATCAAAGATTGGGATCAAAGTGGAGATGACGATGAGTGGGATTAATGGCGATTGAAGGCGAATACGATGGGGATGGATTGGAGGGAGGTGAAAGGGTGAGGAGGAATTGCGATTATCTTGAGTCACCGTCTCCGTCTCCAATTGGGATTTTTTGACATTCGCAGAGCAAAGCGTATGAGAGAGGGGCAGCTTCTATTTGCCCACAATATTTTTCTATTACAACACTCTGGAAAATGGAGTATTTTAATGAAAATACAGTATTATATGATGACTTTTGTGACTTTATAAACATTACTATTAAAATTAATTATCAAAGAATTACTTGGATTTAGGAATTGGAAATCTTTTGGGCTTCTTGAAACGTGGTACTCTTGCCTATTTTGGCTTGAAAAGCAACTTGCTTTATTTTTTTCGTCTTTATTTTATTTTTTCTCGCATTTTTTAGTAGCGTATTAAACTTTTGTGAATTATTAATTTTTCTCAATGAGAGGAATCGAAAAAATTAGAAAATTCTGATCCAAGCTTAGTTTTTTTAATGACAAAAAAAATAAGCCAACAAAAAAAATTACTTATTTTTGGTTTGATTAAAAAATTTTGAGAATTTCAATCATAATTTTATACTTTTCCAATTCATTTCGTTGAGACAAAACAAAACTAATTGACGCGGGAAAAAATCAAATAAATACGGAAAAAATAAGTAAATTGATTTTTTAAGCCGAAATACACTCTGTGTTATTCTATTTTGGTTTGTCCCTTAATTACTGTCCCTTTTGAAAAGTTAATAGATAAAATTATTAGGAGTGATTTGTCCTTTTAGCAAGTTAATGGGTAAAGAGTTTATGGGTAAAAGTGGAGGATAATTTTGAAAAATTGAGGTAAAAGTTGAAAAAAAAAAGTTTTATGTGAAAAGAGTAATATTCGTTTTTTCTAAAAACTTTTGATTTGAAAAAAGTAGGGGTGAAAACAATTATTGGCTAAAATGTTAGTCTTTTTTCAAATTATTGAAAGAAAAGAAGAAGAGAAGTTTAAAAAGAATCTGAAACAAACCAAATAATAAATAAATAAACAAAGGTTTAAGTTCAAATAGCTAAAAGCTCAAAGTTATCGGTCAAAATAAAAATTATGATGTAAGATTTTGGCGATCTGGTGCTATTTCAAGGGATAAAAAAGTTTCTCCCGCTAAGTCTTAAATTATACCCTCTCCTTCTCACATTTTTTGTCCGCTTTCACCATGTAAGACGCTTCAATAAAATATTTATATTTTTAAATATATAATGTCATGTGTGTACAATATGAATCTTATTTCATAGACCTTAATTATTTCTATTAAATAAAATTTTAAAAATTATTATTAGACATTCAGAACATCTCTTTAGAAAGAAAAAAAATGTACCTTATTGGTTCATCGAATTCGGACATCGTTACATATTCATTGAATGTGGTACATAATTTGGGAGAAGCTCTTGATTTTCCCTTTGATCATTGTATTAGATTTTTTACTTAATCCGTTACATATCAAAAGGTCTTTCTTGGTACATAGATTGGGACCTTTTTCTATGTAACACAAGTTTTCAGAATATTTACAACTAAACTGTGAAAATTATCAGAGAAGAATGAGCCCTTATTTCTTGGATTTAGGAATTGAAAATTTAGGGCTTCAAAACATAAATATCCTTTCCGAAAACTTTCGATTAAAAAGGACAGGGTAAATAATTGGCTAAAATGTCAGCCATTTAAATTATTGAAAGATGAAGAAGAAGAATCAAGAAACAATAAATAAATAAACTTTAAGTTCAGATAGCTAAAATCTCAAAGTTATAGTTAAAATAAAAATGGGAATGTAATATTTTGGTGCTATTTCAGAGAGAGGAAAATAGATTATTCATCCTAAATAACATTTCCTTTTTTAAAAATTGAACTATTTCCGAATCCTCAACTAAATACTTTCGACATAATTTAACATTTTTTTTCTTGTTGGCATCAATTTTAAAAATAATTGAGATCTTAAAAGTAGTATAAAATTAAACAATTATACGCACAAATACTTTATTTAAGACCAATGGAGTACTATTTAATCCACCAACCTCCTGCCGTCCCTTATCCCACCGGCTGCCACTAAGAACCAACATTCCCCCTCCCCCAGTTCACCTCACGCCCCCTCATCACCCATACCTCCTTTACTCGTCACTACTTTCTTTTAACAAGTCAAAAATCCTGCTTTCCAAAACAAGCTCAAGCCTTCTCCAAGCCGGCCATATCTTCATAGCTTTAAGCTGAGTTTTCATTATAAATACTTTTCCATTTTTTGGAACCTTTTATACTTGTAGGCCTCGTTTGATTCGCGGACTAAAAAAAGTGGGATTAATAGTCTTGGGATTGATAGTCTTGGACTATTTATTTTGAGACTAATTTAGTATTGAATCTCACACAATCTCCTGTTTGATTCATGCAGGATTAACATTGGGATATCTCATGTTTTGGCCAATCCCATGTTTGGTTCCCTAAACTACATTTCGGGATTAAACAAGTGGCATTTTTGCAATTTGGTGGATTTCCCTTCCGCGTTCATTTTATCCGGGACTAAACAATCCCACCACCCCCCAGGTATTGTGTAATCCCATACGTATTGGATAAAACTTATCCCGGGATTATTAATCCCATGTCATTTTTGGGGAACCAAACAAGGGATAACGCGGGATTGGACAAAAATAGTCCAATCCCACCCTCCTAATACCCGAATCAAACGAGGCCGTAGTATTTTTGCACCCACATTCTAATTAGCAAAGATACCGAAAAATACCATGGTAGAAACTCATTCTAAATATCCAAGGATTTGAGTCTCCCATTGGTGAGTTAATGACTGGAAGTGAGATTTTGGAGATCTTAATCAGATTTTAGTCATGAGTTTTAAAAATTGTGAGGAACTAATTTTAATTTTAATTTTTTTTTACAATCTTTTCAGTAGTTTTTTTCCTTAAATTTTAGTATATTTGAGTTTAATTTTCACATCTCATTGTTCAACTCGATGAGAGAAATCGTAAAAATATTAAAATATAAAACAAAGTTGAAAATTAACACGTATAGAAAACTAAAAGACCCTAAAAATCGACAATTTTGTTTGACTTTTTAAGCCCTTTAAAGTATATTTGTTGTTGTACGAAATTTTTTGAACTTTTGTCACTTATCCGATGCCTCTCGCTGAGATGGATAAAATCTAATATGTCCTGAATTTAGTACTCAATATGTCCTAAATTTAGTACTCCATCCATTCATTGAGAAGAGTAATGTATTCTATTATGGGCTATTTATAAATAAGTGCGATGTTGAAAAATTAGTAGGTTAAAATTGATACATTTTCTATTTTTTCCTTAAAGGTATATATATTTTTGAAAAGTTTATGGATAACGTTTAACAATGTCTCTATTAAAGGAAGTAGCAGAAAGTGAGCGTAAAAAATAATATAAAATATGTAACAATGATTTGTTAATAAATTGAAATTACGAAGCCTCCACATTTAAAAAAGGAAAAGAGGAGGTAAAAAATCAAGAAATAACCCGCCGTAATAAACCTACGAAGGGGAGTTCTTGAATGGATTATTTAATTTTATCATTATTTTTTATGAATAAATTTTATCACACTAAATTTTATCAACTATTTGAAACTCATAGCAGTCCACAAATTTTTTATCATATAAATTTTATCTATTGAAAAAATAAGATGATTTTAACATCTCTCCGTAAAACATCAACTAAAATTAACTTTATGATTTTATATCGTAAAACCCATTCAAGAACTCCCTAAATCTTTCTCCCGTGCAAAATTTTCCACCACCAAACAATCCAAAACCCTCGATACTAATCTCCGTCGACGCCAGTTCTTTTGTTTCCCACTTTTCTTCCCTCCATTACTCCGATGGCCAAGGCGGTGGTGATGCGCCCGAACGCGGTGGTTTTATGCGCCTTCCAATCTCGTTTCTTCGGCACCCGCTCTATCCTCCCTTGCTTTCAGCCTACAAAACCCTCCTGCGCACGGCGCGTTTTGATTTTGCCCCAGAAAAGTCATCAGTCCTTGCACCCTGGATGCGGCGGCGGTTTTGGATCCGTGTTTGATAGTCGTCGGAGTTTTTCTATTCGAGCATCAACTACCCAAGTTAATGATTCCGGCTCCATCGATTCCCCGTTGATTCAGTCCATGGAGAAGAAGGCAATATTTTTCTTTTCTCATAACCTAATTTCTTATGCTGATGTAAAAATATAGACTAATCACCTTCTTCGCCTGTTAGCCACTAGATTCAGAAACTTTATAGTAGTTTGAAACACTATGTACACAAGGATCAGTGAATGGGAGTACGCTTAGTAGTAATTCAGCATACCTGTAATATAAAAAACAAGCTTTTCGTGTTTCTGGGCAAATACAACCAGAAAATATAAACCAAAATCAATGCCTAGAAGGCCCTAAATTTCAGATTTGCGTTGATTTTCTCCTCATTCATTGCAACTTGATAGCATGAGTAGGTATACTGAGGTTTCAGAATTCTGTAGTTCTCGGACCGTTTGTTCTTGTCCTGCTTCGTTATCTAATAGTCACTCTCTCTCTTGGTTTTTTGATTCGGCATGCTTTCATTCATTTCATACGTTGCAATATGTCTGAACAGATAAAAGAAGATCTAAATGCAGAATCTGTCACTGTGAAGGATGCTTATGGCGATGGTCGGCATGTTATGTAAGCTTACCTGCTCACTCGATGCTTAGAACAAAGTGCATTCAATTCCTCTCCCTTTTTCAATAGAATTACTGATGGAGTTATGGTTGGAACATGCTGGAAATGTGGAATTAGAAGGGCAGTTTTGGCAGGAGTTAGTTGCCATGATTTATTTGGCTTTAGGAAATAGGAATTGACAGCATAGCACATGGAATTGTTATCAGTGGCATTATCCTTATTTACCTGAACCAAACGTCACCGAGCATGATGCTCTTATTACAAAAAAACTCATCAATTTATAAATTGATTTGTGCTTTCTGGTGTCTATTATCTGCTGCATCTTATCCCAAAAATCATCTCTCCTCATATATCCAGTTATCAAACCGCTTTAATCCAGGCTCGGCTCAAGTCAAAACAACTATAGTTGACTAAGAGTTTGGGTTATAGGGGCTATGAATCTTTTGATTATGATGCCCAAGAGTTTTGTGCTTTTTGGTGTCTATTATCTGCTGCATCTTATCCCAAAAACCATCTCTCCTCGTATATCCAGTTATCAAACCGCTTTAATCAGGGCTCGGCATCAAGTCAAAACAACTATAGTTGACTGAGAGTTTGGGTTATAGGGGCTATGAATCTTTTTATTATGATGCCTAAGAGTTTTGTGTTTTCTGGTGTCTATTATCTGCTGCATCTTATCCCAAAAACCATCTCTCCTCATATATCCAGTTATCAAACCACTTTAATCAGGGCTCGGCATCAAGTCAAAACAACTATAGTTGACTAAGAGTTTGGGTTATAGGGGCTATGAATCTTTTTATTAAGATGCCTAAGAGTTTTGTTGATTATTTGATTTGGAATTAAAGACTATAGAAGCAAATATTTTGTTAAACGTCATCTCTAGTTTTGTGCCCTACTAATCCAACCAACGAAGGTGGGGAGAATTTGTTTTAGTGCCGAGCATGTCCAGATGTCTTGTTGTAGTTGTATTGAGTTAATTATTGTATATTTTTGGCACGAAAACTCCCCCTTCTCTTTTCTTCTACCATGATTGAGAGAAGAATCTCACCTTGTTCCATATGATAAAATGGGAACTCCCACAGCATAGGGAGTTCCCATTTTATAACAGGGGAAACAAGGCCAGCAAGGATCTCCTAAAATGGTGCCACTCCAACCTTAGGAACGCGCTTCTGTGCTCCCAACTAAGGAGCTTGACGGGAGCCCACTCCCATAGATGGGAGCACGCTCCTTACGAAGATGAGAGATTTTATATGATCCTTATATAGAAATATAGGAATTTATTACTTAGCTAATAGCTTTATAAATAGGTCTTCGATTTAACTCATATATATGGCCCATGTCATAATATCTTGAAAAGAAAACCATAAACTCTACCACCAGCCTATTTCTCACATTAAGGTGGACTTGGTCCATATTTTTACTCCTTAAAGTGATTGTAGTTTTAATCTTCGCTATATTATTTTCATAACATATGCACACTATCCTTCCACGCTCCCAACCTTGGGAGTTTCTATATTCCCCCACTCCGCCATTTCCGCTCCTGCATCGTGCAACTAAGATCTCAAGTCATGCCGTTTGTGGCCTTTCTTTGGCATATGCCCTTTACTATGCATCTGATTTAGACATTTAGTATTTCATAATACTAATGGGAGAAAGAAATCTGTTAGGAACTTAGGCTGCTAGTATTCAGTTTCTTTCTTTTCTAATTATATTCAGAAACAATAATTCACCTTGTTTGGTTTGCATTTTTGAAAAAAAAAAAAATGCTTTTGTAATAATTTCCTTCTCTGTCCACTCGTTACTCTTCTCTCTAATCATTACTTACATTTCTCTCAACTCATTACTCCTATCTCCAATCATTCCTATGATCTCTCTCTCTCTCTCTCTCTCTCTCTCTCTCTCTCTCTCTCCACTTATTACCCCTATCTCTAATTATTACTCTCATTTCCCTCTCCCATCATTACCTCCAAAACCATCTTCAAAAACTAAACCAAACACTACTAAAAATATATCTCACAATTTTTCCTCAAAACTTCCAACCAAACACAGTAATGATTTTGGGAGAGCCCATACTTCCCAATAGTCCATTTTTCTTTATTCCATACGCTCAAACCAGCAACCAAATGCGAAAACCAAAAAAACAATGGTTGCCCTGTATAACTGTTATCTGTATATGCTATTTGTAATTTCAGTTGAAGTAGAGCTAAAATATGATTGGCAACCCTTAATGCAATGAAATTGTACTAACATCCATGCCATAAAATATGTCAAGATATGACTCAATTTGTATGTGATGTTTTTGGTTGAATTGCATGGCCTGGAGCATATTTCTTCAGTCAAACCTTTTCTATAGACTGTATCTTGCTCGCATTGATAGCTCATTTGTTTGTGAAGAACCTTTTCTGAGAAGAATGTAGGTCGCCCTCATCTGTTACTTGTAGTTCCATTAAATTCTGCTGTATCTGCAGGATTGACGTTATTTCCTCATCGTTCGAAGGGCAATCTGCTGTTAATAGGCAGAGGATGGTATACAAAGCCATATGGGAGGAACTCCAGAGCATTGTGCATGCAGTTGACCAGATGACTACCAGAACCCCTGCTGAAGCAGCAGCTAAGAAGTGAGGAGGAATAATTTTAAGAGATGAAGCTTCTCTTAGTGAATTGAAATGTGAGCAATGTGTACACTGTATCTGTAACATGGTTCACATACTTGGTCTTTGTCGATTAGTTTTCTTAATCTAATTTTGATTACCTCATATTTACCAGCCAACTTTGATGAAAGTGGGTTATTTGATGTCTTTCTGTATGCATTTACGCCACCCGGTCCAATAGCGGATCAACGGCTTCAGCAGTTGGGGGGTTGTGATCCTTGTGGTCAAGGGCTTGTGTTTTCTCTCCCCTCATGGGAAGGAAAACACTTTTGATTTCAAGGAAAACGGATTCTTGTTTTTGGTTGAAAACCCTGAAAATAATTGTGACGTTGGAGGTGTCAACAGTGGTAGTATTGCTGATTATTGTATTTATCTTCTAGTTTTCACTCTTTGGAGATGGAAAAGCATTAGGCTTTTCTCCTGGAGCGGCCGTGGAGGTGTCTGTCTATCTGTCTGCATAAGTGTTTTTCTTTACATTTATCATGTTTTGCAGCTGGCAAATATTTTTACCCAAATTATGTTAATGTTCGTTGACTTTTTTTTCCTTTCTATTTCCTGTCGCACCCAAAATATATTCGATAATCCATAAAGTCTCGATATATGTGGAGGGTAGAGACAATTCAGAGATTTCAAGTTCCGATTTCTTTTCATCAAAGCGTACCGAGTTCCTGTTTGATTTTAGCACTCCATAGTCTCTCTCTCTCTCTCTCTCTCTCTCTCTCTCTCTTGTTATTCGGAAATTCATAAAGTCTCATTTGCCAAAAGCATCAAGGTACATTAAGAGAGTTTTAGAGAGAGAGAAAGTGTGAGAGCTTTTGGGCTCTGTTTGGTTGTTGAGGAAATAAGTGAAAATGAAGAGAAAATTAAAAGAATTTCCCTTCCCCTGTTTGGTTGTTGATGTAAGGAGAGAGGGAAAAGGGGAGGGAAAAGAGGGAGGAAATTTCTGGACAAGTAAGGGGTGGAAATGAGACGCCAAATTTGAACGTTAAAATTGGGCGCTCAACTTTGAAACATTTCAGACTCTATCAACCGTATATGAACAACACCAACGCCTTCTTCAAACCATGTGTTCTCCAATTCCTCATCAGGTTCTCTCTCTCTCTCTCTCTCTCTCTAGTAATACATTTGCCCAGTCCTTTTCTCTTGCCCACTCTCTCCGTTGTAGTTCTTGTATCCTTTATGTACATTTGTCAGGTAAAACATATCCATATCCACCACCTGTTTGATAAAATCTCTCTACCAATAATCTGATTTTTGTGTAACATGCTTCATTCTTCATTTCCATTCTAAACCTGGTTAATGAATGTATTGTACTATGGATGCTTTTTGGAGGGTGTCGGTGAAGGTTTGAAGTCAGCTATTTATGTTGTTGCTGTGGGGATAATAGTTCAAAGTCTTGATTGCCAAAACTTGCTGCCTATTTGATCAGAAAAATAAAAAGAAAAAGAAAAAGAAAAAATAAACTCATGCCGTTGTTGTCTTGATGAAGTCCATTTTTGGGGTTGCTACTTGTTTACATATAAAATTAACCAGTCCAATAATTAATTGACACGTAAACAAAAGTGCCAAACATTGGCAATTACTCGTCAGTAAAAATACACTGGATTAATAAGATGAAGTTAATTAAATACGATGTCGTATTACTTTTCAATTTAGAAAGGCAGTTATTGGCAGTTACAAGCCATTGTTAAAATATAGATTGGCTTAAGCCATAATATTAACTGTTGAACACACAAGCTCCACGTGTAAACTTGCGAAACAAGGCAATTGGCAGTTAGAACACGTGGAATACTTCTGAAAGGCAATTATTCCCTTAACATGTTATCATTTGAGTTGGCAAACAAACGTGCAGATTTAAAACTTCTGGGAGAAGAAATAATTCAAATTCATACGTGGAGGAAGAATAACTGCCAACTCTCAGAGTGAAAGTTAGAGTTTGAAGCAATCCAGATTCAAATTTACGAAGCGGGAAGTTCAAATTACAAGCAACGTCTATAAATAGAAGAAATTGAAGAGTGAAAAGTTCGGACAAATCTTCAACAAACAGCTATCAAAAAACTGATGCTTGGTTTGTTTATTGGCAAAGTAGTTTAGGATTTCGAACCCTGTTCGAAGTAGTTTAGGATTTCAAACCCAGTTCGAAGTAGATTAGGAATTAGATTAGGATTTATCTCAATTGTTCTTGTGACAATCACCCTTATCTCAGTTGTTCTTGTAACAACCACCTGTTCGAAGTTTCTGTTACTCTGTATTTGAAGTTGGAGACAATTTCGAAGTAAGTTTATCTTTGATTCATCAATCGAAGTGTCTTCTTTATTTATTGCTCTTTGATTTCCTAAGTTTATTGGTTTGCATTTCTTCACTTATTAAGAAAATCCTCTTAATTGAGGTAATTGAACCAACAAAACACAATCGCCTGATTAGGTTTGGTTTTTCCAAAGTTAATCCGGGGAGGAGATTGAAACCTTCTCTCAAGACGCCAAGACACAGATCATTTTTTCCATTCAAAGAAAAGTAAAAAGAACCAAACACTACTACATTCGTGTTCTCTGATGTGTCATATAAGTAGTAAAATTTATGTTTAAAGGTTAATTAAAACAACCTTAATGCTATTTTCTTTTCATTTTCCTTTGGAAACCAAACAAGAGAAAATTCATTTCATTAACTTTCCTTCCATTTTCTTTAGACAACCAAACAAAAGAAAATTCCCAACTTTCCTCTTTAATTTCCCCCTAATTATTTTCTCTTCTTTTCCACTTCTTTCCTCAATTTCCAAACATAGCCTAAAGGATTTTCCCCCCCTCCTTTGTCTCTTCCCTCAATCTATGTCCCTAAGCTCCTAACATTCTTTCCTCTCCTCTCTCCATCTCTTGTGCTTTTGGGTTGAGATATATTTTCCCCCTCATTTTTGTGATGCACATCAATATTCTCAAGCCCCCGCTTCCATTGGCTTCCCTTGGAGGCGGTGATAGATGGGTTTTGACAACTACAAAGCGACGTCGTCGGTGACAATGGGTAAGACTCCGGCGGCGGTGGAAGTTGGATGCAGATCTAGCTTCTCTGGAACTTGATCTTGAATGACTTTGGGTTGATCGTTGTGTTGCTGTTCTTCGATTTTGATTGTATGTTGTATTTCGTTCTTTGCTTTCCGATGAACAAAAAACAAAAAATCAAGGTGATTTTACCGACTTGTTTTTAGCAAAATGAACCTATGAGAAAAAAAATTGACTTAACAATTTAATTTTAACTTATGGGAAACAATTTGGCTTTTAACAACTTAATTTTGTAATTGTTCTAGGGTTCAGAAGTATGGACCTTTTGTGTCATTTAATCCATCTTAAAGTTTTACAAGGTCTAAGGTTTACCAATTTTTTTTATTATAGAATTTAGACACTTTTAAAGGATACCACAGGGTTTAGGTTTTAGGATGCACTTTCTTATTATAGGGTTTTAGTGGTTTAGACACTTTCATAGGGTACCCTAGTGTTTTAGACACTTTCATAGAGTACCCTAGGATTTTAGGCACTTTCATAGGGTACAATTTTTTTTGGTACTTTCATAGATGTACAAATTTTTTTGGTAAAAAAGAAAAAAAAAGATGCTTGCGTTAGGACTGGATATGTTATAAACTTGTTTGGTAGATTAATGTGGTTATAAATTATTTGCCTAGGACTTTTGAACAAATTGTCTTAATTTTTTACACTTCTATAAAAAAAAAAAAATTACTTTTAACAATTTGTGCTAAAATTAGGAAACTCGGCCTAAAATAAGGTTGCTGCACCTTACAAAATTAGGAAACCCGGCCCCCTCTAATTAAAAGTCGTGTGCCTGCCACAATATTGTAGATATAGGAGTACAAAGAAAACGCAAGGTATGGGGTCAAGCCTGCCACGATATTGATACGAATAGAATTAATCTCCTGGCTCCTGAGCTTTGCAGTTTGATACATAGATCTTTTTTAAATGATCTTTTTACAAAGTATGTATTTTTATAACAGTTAAAAAATACACTTTCGTAGTATGTTTTTAAATTTTTTTGCACCAAATTAAAATACTCAATGAATATTTTAATTTGGTATGAATTTTTTTTTAAAAATTATATGAAGAAGTTTGATTTTTTAGGAATTTAAAATTATACGTATTTCGATATAAATCACTTATAAAGAGACAGAAGAAATATAAAGATTTACATATTTCTTGCTATTTGACCCTAAGAGATTTGACAATTTCAAACACCTATTTGTCATAACGTATCCGAACAGATTTGAACGTCACCAAGTACGTAGGTTACGTAGGAAAATTTTTTGGGTGCCGAGTGAGTATTGTCACTTGGTACCCAAGTGTATTCCGAACCGTCCAAATGTGTTTTGGACGGCCTACATTGATTCCCTCTCTCTCTTCTCACCCAAACCCTCTCTCTCTAAAATCCGGACCGTTGGATCGCGTTATGTACGATTCGAATTGACTTGCCTAGTGGATATCGCGTGGACAATACCCGCTCGGCACCAAAAAAATTTCTCGTTATGCACAATGTTCTACTCCATTTAGTTAGAGGGTAAAAAAAAAACCAGAATTAGGCTTGGTTGGGGTAAATTGAAAAAAATTAGTTTTTTCGGTTTTGTCCTTATTCAATTTTTTTTTGCATTTGTTGGTTTTTTGTTGATTTTTTGTAGTTTCTTGACTTATCTCGACGAGAGAAATCTAAAAAGTATAAAATTATTAGTCAAATTTAAAGTTTTGTGAATAAAGACTAAAAATAATTTTAAAAAATCAGTTTTTTGGATTTCACATTCTTCTTTATTCACAAAATTTTAAGTTTGACTAATAATTTTATACTTTTTATATTTCTCTCGTCGAGACAAGTCAAGAAACCACAAAAAATCGATCGAAAACTAACAAATACAAAAAAAAATTTAAATAAAGACAAAACTAAAAAAACCAAAAAACTAATTTTTTCAATTACCCAAACCACCCCTTAGTTACTTTATTTTATTTCTACGACCAAATGGGCCCCGAAGTTGCGAATCAAGCGACAGGGGATTCCGTCGACGGAAAGGATAGAACAGCAACGCAACACGTCCTCAAACAAAACACATGACCAGACCCAGAGAATCCTACTCCACCAATCACAAGACGACTTGTGTGTTCTCACGTTTCATTACCAATGGGGCCCCCACCTTCCATTCTCTCTAAATTTTCTCAACCAAAAATCATCCCTCCACTACTTCCCGTGGGAAAAGGAATGGATCCGAATCTTCTCCGGACACGGACGGAAAGACACGTCTACATTTGGATCGTTTATCGACACATTTAATAGTTTGGATTTGTTTATAAACTCCAAACAAGAAACAGTTAATTCTTACGCGCAACAGTTTTTAGGCAGATTAAATATTAATTACTCTCTTTGTTCAAGGCCGATTTTAGAATTTTCATTTAACTGACAAAAATTCACAGCGTATCTACAACAAAAAGTTTTTTTTTTTCAAAAAAAAAAAGAGCTATCTGATTCCTTTTACTAATTTTTTAGTGTGTTCACATTTAATCAAATGTGAACCAACTACTATTCTTAAATGTGTATACTATATATAGAAATCTCATAATTGGACTAGGCTTTGATTTATTTCGTTGGTCTATAAGAATTTGGTTCAATTTTATTGGAAACATTTACTTTAACCTCGTTAGAATAATCCAGCGCTAACAAAATTTTAATTATATCAAAATATTATTATTTTTCCCTATTGCATTTCTTGAACCCGGCAAAGTCGCTTGACCTCGTTAATCGCATGGTGGAGTCGCCCCTGCCTCCGTCTCAATTTATGGGTTCTATGCAGATTTCAAAGCATTTTTTGAACTGATCATATCTTTCTATCTATTAAATTTTTAGAGATTTTAAAAACTTTATAAATTATTATTTTTATGGTAAGTAAAACTTTATAAATTATAGATTAAAGATTGAATAATTTTTAAAAAATAGATTGAAATCCGCGTAGAACCAACATTTTGTGATAGAGGGAAAAAATAGTGAAAGTTTGTCACTTTCACTATTCCAGCCCTATGAAAAAATTGATTATTTCTTTTAATCTATAATGTTTTATATAAACAATATGAATCTCGTTTGATAGATTTCAATTAGATTTTTTGAACAAAATTTTGAAAATCACATAAAACGTTATTAATCGAAAGATATAGACAATTTAAAAATGACACGCATTTTCGAAAGTGTCAAACTTTGCGGGAACAAAGAGAGTTCTCCGCAGATGGTAATAGATGATCCCTTCAATGACTGTCCCCTCCGGTCGAAAACATGGCCACGAGAGAAGATCAATTTCTAATAGAAATTTTTATATAATAATAATATACTATAAAAGAAGATTCCATATTTCCATTCCAATCTCTCATCCTGACCTCAAATTTTGATTCGCTCCCTCCCCACTACAAATCTCTCTCATGGAAAAGTAATAGCCCACGTCGTGCATCCTTCTCCGCCAGGAAAATATTACTAACCTTTTCAGCAAATACTCCTATATTCAATCCGAATTGCTCCGATTTGGCGCCGCCGGAAGAAGGCGGATGGAATTAGCATCGTGCTTCTTCTGCGGCGGCGTCTCCACCTTCACTCTCAAGTCCCCGACCCACCTCAGCCTCCGCTCCATTTCCCTTTTCAACACCGAAAACAACCGATTCCACCACTACATTCTCAACTGCACAAATACCGGCAGTACTAGAACCACCAGAAGAAGAAACCCAAACAAGATCAAAACCAACCGAACTCCTCCGCCGCCTCAAAAGCTAAAACCACCTCCTCCGCCGGAAGTGAAGGTTAACGTGCGGGGTCTGTACCAGAAAGGGGACCCACTAGGGCGCAGGGACTTGGGAAAATGCGTTGTGAAGTGGATAAGCCATGGGATGAGAGCAATGGCTTCGGATTTCGCCCTGGCGGAGGTACAGGGGGAGTTTGGGGAGGTGAGAGGGAGGATGGGTCCGGGCCTGACTTTTGTGATTCAGGCCCAGCCTTATCTCACTGCTATTCCAATGCCTCTTGGGCTTGAAGCGGTGTGTTTGAAGGCCTGCACCCATTACCCTACCCTGTTTGATCATTTCCAGAGGGAGTTGAGAGACGTGCTCCAGGACCTCCAGAGTAAGTCTCTGGTTGAGAATTGGCAGGATACCGAGTCATGGAAGCTCCTCAAGGAGCTCGCTAATTCGGGTATGTTATTTTGACTATTCTTCTTCATGTATAACGTACCGGTGTTAGACACTCGAAGATTGGATTAGTGTATGAATTCGTGTTTGTGTTTGTGTTTATGTTGGACTGCAAGCATGTTTTGTAATTAGTATTTATCATGAACCGTGGGTTAGAACTCCCGTATTATGCATGAAATGCGACTTGGTACCTTTTGAATGTGATATTATGGCGTGTCTTTGATTTGAAGATTAGATGGATTTGACACTTTCATACGTACTTGCACCCAATACTCGCACTCGAGTCTATGTAAATTGGGTAGTGTTTAGTTCACCGGAATGATCCAAGGAAGGAATGGACTCGTCATTCCATGGTTCTTACGAAAAGATTATGTACCCAAACCGGTTAACCAAATACTTGCGTAGTATATATGCTTGAATATCTCTCTATTTGTCCTCTTCTTTCTACTTTGAGCTCTACACAAGGCTTGACCAGAAATGGTGCATTTGCAGCTCAGCATAGGGCCATTGCAAGGAAGGTTTCACCAATGAAGACTGTGCTGCACCACGGTTTAGGGATGGAACTTGAGAAGGCCAAGGCCATTCAGAGGAGGATTGACGATTTCACGAGGCAGTTATCAGATCTACTTCAGATAGAAAGGGATGCTGAATTGGAGTTTACTCAGGAAGAGCTGGATGCAGTTCCTACACCTGACAAGAGTTCTGACTCGCCAAAGCCAACAGAATTCTTGGTTAGCCATGGACAGGCTGAGCAAGAACTCTGTGATACCATCTGCAATTTGAATGCTGTTAGCACATTTACAGGTTCACATTCCTTATCTACTTTCAACCTTCATAATTGATACAAGAGTAAATTGTCTTACAATGGGGGGATTTTTGCGTGCAGGACTTGGTGGAATGCATTTGGTGTTGTTCAGGGTGGAGGGAAATCATAGGTTACCACCCACTACCCTTTCTCCTGGAGACATGGTTTGTGTGAGAACATATGATAGCATGGGTGCTGGAGCGACTTCTTCTTGCATGCAGGGGTTTGTTAACACCTTAGGAGAGGATGGATGTAGCATCAGTGTAGCGCTAGAGTCTCGACCTGGTGACCCCACCTTTTCTAAGCTCTTCGGGAAAACTGTGCGCATTGATCGCATTTATGGATTGGCTGATACACTCACATACGAGGTACTTTGTAAAAAATCGTTACATAAATATTTTAATGTTTATGCTTAGAGGCAAAATAAATTGCTTAACCACTCTGTGGAATTTAAGTTTATCTTTCTTGAGTGATGGATAGGTGAGCTATATGGATACAACAACAATAACAAAACCCATTAAGTCCCCAATAATTGGGGGTATGGGCAGGGGATGGATAGGAGACAGACCTTACCTTTGGCAATAAATGCACAAAGTGGCTGCTCCCAAAATACCACTGAAATAGATGGATTGGAGACAGACCTAACCTTTGGCAATGAATGCACAAAGTGGCTGCTCACAGAGTACCACTGAAACAGTGGTCCCCCTATACCGTCGCGTTTGCTGAAGAATCATGCCCTCATATCAAAGCCAAAAGGCATCAGAGAGGGCAGACCCAAGAATCATTTTGACTTATGTGCACATTACCATGCTTCTTTCATTCAGCATCCAGAGCATTGGCGTTGCACGAAAAGGTGAGCTATATGGATAATGGCGGTAATATGGGCTCGTGAAGTACACACAGTTCTTTCCCAGGACCGTTACCTCTGGAGTACAGAGACCACCATCCAAATCTCTGCAACTCCTTTGGGTGCGTAGTTAACGCAGTTTTTGAAGTGGGAAACCTTTGTCTGCCTCAGAAATCCTGTGGGAAGGAAGGATATAAAACCCTCACTATAAAAAAAGAACTATTCCAGCTCTTTAGCCCTTTGCAAACTGTTCCAGAATGTACTTGCTTAAATTGGCCTGTCATTCCTCAAAAAAAATTCAGAAGTTTTCGGTGTGAATTTTTGTTGAATCAATTGTACAGACTATTAGCAGCAGAAATCGTTAACTGTGAAGAAAACTTTCATCCAATTTTCTTGGAGAAATATCCCATCTCAAGTGTTTATTTAGATATTGCAAAGCATTGCCTGACCTTGATTTTGATAGACGGGATACCTTTAAGATTCTGTTTTTTCTTTCATTTGGCAGCGCAATTGTGAAGCACTGATGATGCTTCAGAAGAAAGGCTTGCAGAAGAAAAATCCATCAATTGCTGTTGTGGCTACACTTTTTGGTGACCAAGAAGATGTTGCATGGCTGGAGGACAATGATTTGGCAGATTGGACCGAAGCAGCATTAGATGGATTACTAGACTCCGCAAACTTAGATGACTCACAGTCGAGAGCAGTTGCCTTAGGTGTGAACAAGAAACGACCCCTTTTGGTAATACAAGGGCCTCCTGGTACCGGAAAGACAGTTTTGCTTAAAAAACTGATCTTACTTGCTGTAAGACAAGGGGAGAGGGTGCTTGTAACTGCTCCTACAAATGCTGCTGTGGACAACATGGTTGAAAAACTTTCTAATAGCGGGGTGGATATTGTCCGTGTGGGAAATCCAGCACGAATATCTCCTACGGTAGCTTCAAAGTCTTTGATTGAGATTGTTAATGCTAAGCTTGCGGATTTCCTTACAGAGTTTGAGAGGAAAAAATCGGATCTAAGAAAGGACTTGAGACTTTGTTTGAAGGACGATTCTTTAGCTGCTGGAATACGCCAACTTCTCAAACAACTTGGTAAGTCATTAAAGAAGAAGGAGAAGGAGACTGTGCAGGAAATATTATCAGGTGCTCAAGTGGTGCTTGCCACTAACACTGGAGCTGCAGACCCACTGATCCGCCGGCTGGGTTCATTTGACCTAGTTGTCATTGATGAAGCAGGTCAAGCAATTGAACCATCATGCTGGATACCAATACTGCAGGGTAAGAGGTGCATTCTAGCAGGCGATGAATGCCAACTTGCTCCAGTGATTCTATCTAGAAAAGCTTTAGAAGGGGGTCTAGGAATCTCTCTACTGGAAAGAGCAGCAAATTTGCATGAAGGGGTTCTTGCTACCAAGTTAACAACACAGTACAGGATGAATGACGCGATAGCCAGCTGGGCATCGAAGGAGATGTACAGCGGACTACTGAAATCCTCTTCAAGCATCGCTTCTCATCTTCTGGTAGATTCTCCATTTGTGAAGGTAAGGGTACTTACTACTTACGGATATTTCTTCCGTTGTCAATTTATGATTTCCCACGGTTTTTTCCTCTCTTGTGCATTTGGACATCATAGTTTACAGTGACAATTCCCTAATACGTTGTTTGATTATTGCAGCCAACATGGATGACACAATGCCCATTGCTATTGCTTGATACGCGAATGCCTTATGGAAGTTTGTCAGTTGGTTGTGGGGAGCATTTGGACCCAGCTGGCACAGGCTCCTTTTACAATGAAGGGGAAGCAGATATTGTTGTGCAACATGTCTTTTCTTTGATTTATGCTGGTATTTACCCTCGACTCTTCCGACACAAGAAATTGATTCTAAATAAATCTTGTATTTCTATTTTTGTCTTCAAATCTATTTGATCGATGACTTGAAGAAACGTATTCTGTGTGAAGCTCTTAGGGAAAATTGCTTCAAACCAAACAGCTGACATTGTCTGTATAGTCTATTTGCTCTTTCTTCCATTATATGAATGATTAGCTTGCATCTCTTCATTTCTTTCTTTTACTCTGAACATGATATCAAAGCCCTCACAATCTGAATTCTGAATCCACAGAGTAGCTTTTCTATCTTATTTTTTTCCTGCTTAATTTAGAAAAAACGGAAAGGAGGCCACCGGGTTCATTGCAAACATTAAGCCAATCATTGCTCAGTACATCTAGGCATCTAGCCAGTTGCTGCCGTAGATATATATTTTCGAACGAAGAACACTAGATATCATCTCAACTACTAAACCCATCATAGCATAAATCTTGAGTAGATATCTTCACCAAGTAGTCGTTACCTTTCCTCTGTGTGATACATTGGACGAGTCGTTCTGCTGCTTAATAATTAGCTGTCCCAATCTAATTTTATGTATGTAATGCAGGTGTTAGGCCAGCAGCTATTGCAGTGCAGTCTCCTTATGTTGCTCAAGTGCACCTGTTAAGGGACATGCTTGATGAGCTTCCTGAGGCTGCAGGTGTTGAGGTATCGACTATTGATAGCTTTCAAGGCCGGGAAGCCGATGCAGTTATCATATCAATGGTATTTTCTTTTTAGCAGGACACTCATTACCTAGTTTTTTCTATTTCTTATCCTAGCGACAATTAGCTGATGTTCTTGCTTTATTCTAGGTTCGGTCAAACACTCTAGGAGCAGTTGGGTTTCTAGGGGATAGCCGGCGAATGAATGTTGCCATAACAAGAGCACGCAAACATGTAGCAGTAGTATGCGACAGCTCAACGATATGCCATAACACATTCCTCGCGAGGCTATTACGTCATATCAGATACTTTGGCAGAGTGAAGCATGCCGAACCCGGTACTTCTGGGGGATCTGGCTTTGGCATGAACCCCATGTTGCCTTCTATCAGTTGACATGCCACACTCTGATAAGGTAAGTGATTCTTTCGGAGCGTTCGAACTGGTGATTTTAGGGAGAAGAAATTTGATTGATGATAATAGTAATCCTCAACGTTTGCCTCCTTGTTTGTTGGTGTAAAGCATTTGTTGTTTCGATTTGTTGACAGAAACCATTTGTAAGTGATTGCACACAGAACTAGAAGTTAAACCCTGTACATATACAATTTTTTCTTTGTATAATTGAAGGATCACATTCTGAATTGCGAAACAAGAGATGGTACCATCTACTTAAGTAAAGTTGGTTATGCTGTACATTTATATTGTTGTACATGTATCTTTTTTGTTATGGTAATTGGAGAAATATGTCAATGTCGAGTGGGTATCACGTGGCGGTACCCGAGGGCGTATCTCGGCCGTTCAAAATTGTTTAGGACAGTCTAGATCTAAAAGAGAGAGAGAGAGGGAGAGGGGAGAGAAAATCGAGGCCGGCCAAAATATTTTTGGATGGCCGTTTTGGACGGCTGGGATACACACTCGGCTACAGCCACATGTTGCCCAATCAGCACTGAAAATTTTTTTCATGGTAATTAGCATTTTGTATAGCAAGATGGGGTTTTATTTTCTGTGAGAAAGCTGCTAAGGTGCAGGTAAACTGAACAGTTTACCATGTAAAGCAAATGGAAGTTTTTCAAATTAGTGGGCTTAACTTGTCGAGATTAGGAGGAGGGGTCAATTAAAAGACCTGGGCTCGTAGTTTTCGCTTATGGGAAAGCTCGTGGCAGAATCCCTCCAAGACGGATCCGGGGGTGTTGTGGACGTTTACTGAATAGAGCTCTCGATGAGTTCTACAAGTGTATTAAAAATTAACTCGATTGGATATCGTTAAATGTCTCGTTGGAACACAAATAACTTGAAAAATAATGGGTTTAGTTCTTTTGATCTAGTGTTTGTGTCTATTTGTGTTCCATTTCTTTTCAAAGTATTCCGATGACACACTTACAATATCCGATCAAGTTGATTTATGGGAAACTTGTAGTATTTGACGAATTCTACACTCTGAACGTCTCCGATTATTGAAAAGATGCTGGCGGTGAGTGCATACCATGATACTGTGCATGAGGATCCACAGCATCGCCGGTCCCTCCAAAACAAATCGATAATTTTACAATGTTGATTAGAAATTAATTTTGTTTATAGGGACACTAAAAGTATTACTGGTGAAATTATGTCACACAACTCACAATATGGTAGGACAACTCCTGATCTAAATCAGATCAAATTCCTATAATTTTATTCATGGATTACATTCTACATTCCAAATAACAATCAACATTCAAATTTCATTGTAGTAAACACAAACAACAACCAAAAAAGCAAAAAAAGAAATATGAATGAGGCTTCCAAGTTCTAATATCAAAATTTATAACATTATCGAAGCATTAATGTTAACTGAGTCGTATAAAATACAAATTACGCGAATGATAAATAAAACTACTCCTAACTAAGTCATGTGAAACGCAACCTCAAAACAAATTTGATGTCTCACATACTGTGTTGGAAGTGTACTAGCATTTGTTTCTCACAATTAAACGAATAAACCACGATTGATGGAGCACCGTCGAAGATCGCTTTGGCAAACCGAACTCGTTTGTCGCTCTCTCACACAAAGGATGAAAACTCAAAACTATGTAATATGGATCTGAATTTCTAGTGGTCGACACAAAAACGGGATGAGATCTCAATATATAACCAAGAGGACACCTTTCAGCTTCACTACATGAATTATTTTCTCCCAGCTTTTGGAAATAATTCTGCCATCAATCCCACATCATGGAGATATTAACCCACCGCATGTTTAATCACTGTATAATCCAGGTGTCATAAATCGAGAGAAGACCTCTGAGTTGTCTCTAGAGACGCTCCGAATCTCCAATTCACCGAAGTTCCGCGAATTTCCAACACCGTCATCCTAATTTATTCTCTATTCCTCTTAATCAGAATAGAATATGAATGGGTAAGAAAAATTTTACTACTATTTAATTTATTTTTTAAATTTTACTACTATTTAATTTGCATGCCATTGAAACGCTAATACATGGATCCGTACATTGATCCGAACCGTTAAATCTTAAAATAAATGGCGTGAATGTTCGTTGTGCAAACCACAAGTGACAAAGAGAATATTAACTTCTTCTGTCGACCATTCGCAATCAAGAAGTTTTCACACCGTGCGCATTCAGGCCATTCATTCCGAGATTCAACGACTCATATAATCGGGCAATTTTTTTTTTTTTGTTTATGCTTTCATTAAGGAGAGATAATGCACTAATCCGAACCGTTGAATCTTAATAAACGGCGCTAATGTTGGGTATGCAAACTCTTATTCACGGACGGTCAGCAAATACTCTAATACGCAAGTTACTCATAAAAGTATCCTTCTCATACTCCTCCAAAACCGTCTCTCTCTCCCTCTCTGCGTCTCACTGCTTCTGGAGCTTTCACGGTTCATCTCTCTCTCTCTCTCTCTCTCTCTGGATTGCCGGTAAATCCATCACCGGAATGAGCCTCAATTCCAGTTTCCCTATCCTTCACCAACAATCGCCGCATCAAAACCTCGCAATTCTCCACCGAAGGTCATTCCACCACCACCTATGGCGCCACCGCAGGCTCAAACCCAACCGTCCCACACTAATCGCCCGCAACCATTTAAATTCACTCCCTCTCTTCGAAAATCTCTTTCAAAACCTTCTCTCCCATTTCCCTTTAGTAAACTCGCTAGAGGTAATAGCCCCATCCCTGGGTTTCGCCGGAGGTGTCGCTTTATATCTCTCCCGCTTCAAAAAATCCAAACCTAATCGCAATTCGGAAATCGGAGAGTGGATACTCTTCGCCAGCCCGACGCCTTTTAACCGTTTCGTAATGCTCCGGTGTCCGTCTATCTCGTTCGAGGGAAGTGAGCTGTTGGAGGACGTCAATGAGAGGCTGGTAAAGGAGGAGAGGCATTTTGTGAAGCTCAACAGTGGGAAGATTTTAGAGGAAGTGGATAGTGATGAGGACGTGGATTCGAGCGAGAAACTGGTGTACCAGAGAGTGTGCGTGAGTACTGATGACGGTGGGGTGATTTCTTTGGACTGGCCGGTGAATTTGGACTTGACGGAGGAGCGTGGGTTGGATACGACGGTGTTGCTCGTACCGGGAACTGTTATGGGGAGTATGGATGGAAACATCCGGTCGTTCGTGTGTGAGTCGTTGAGGCGAGGGTGTTTTCCGGTTGTGATGAATCCTAGGGGGTGTGCTGGTTCGCCACTCACCACGCCACGGTGAGTGAGTTTTTAATTATGCATTGGTGTCTCGTGAATGTTGATTGGACACGGAAAGGGATTTCATAACTAATTGGGTGAGCGAGTTTTTAATTATGCATTGGTGTCTCGTGAATGTTGATTGGACACGTAAAGGGATTTCATAACTAGGGTGAGCGAGTTTTTAATTATGCATTGGTGTCTTGTGAATGTTGATAGGACACGGAAAGGTATTTCATAACTAATTGATTAAGCAGCGCCCGTAGGCTGCCTGTAAAGGAACATTTAGTCTTTGGTTCCAATCCTGACATAAGAAGTCCAATAGGAGCAATACTTTAAACGGCAATCCGTAAAAAAACACTGAGATCAGCTAGAATATGATAAACTGAATACTGAATGCTTATCAATAGGGGAAAAACCCGAAAGAAAACAATGTGCTGTCAATGAAGTTTTCTATTTTTTGTGTAGGTTTATTTATTATTATTTTATTATTTTTTATGATCAGATTTTGTGTTGTTGAAATTGCGCTATGATTCTGCTAAATGCTAATGCAGGAAAAGCATGTTCTCTTCCGTGGAAATTAGCAATTTTTGTATAAACCAGCAAATGCCTCGAATGTTTTAAGAACTCCCTTGACTCCACCCACATCTTTAATGTTAAGAGTAGCTTTTTGGACTTGATGCCATTGCCATTTATACATCCCTTGAATTCATGACATGAACATGAGACGAAGCCAGAAAGGAAAAAATGGCAAAACACAGACACCACTGCATATCCCCTGTTCTCCAAGTGTTCTTATGTACTAAGTCTATTTATTTGTGTTTGGTGACCTTTTGCATCTTTGCGAAAGTTTCTGCTTGGAAAGTACACTAGTTTAATTAGGAGTAATATGTAGTATCTGACACTGTTTGCCAGAACAAACTTCATCAGTTGACCACTTGGCACTTTTGTACAAACACTCACATCACATATATGGTAAGATAAATCTGTGTATTATAATGCGATCTTGCTCATGCTCCCAATTGGGTTCCTATATGGGAAATTATCTCCTTCGCGGTCTCTTTCACTATTGTTTTATAGGGAACAAGCTGGTGTTAGGGCACCTTATTTACTAATTTCATGTAGGTTATTCACAGCTGCTGACAGCGATGATATCTGCACAGCTATACAGTTCATTAACAGGGCAAGGCCATGGACAACATTGATGGGTGTGGGCTGGGGTTATGGTGCAAACATGTTAACAAAGTACCTCGCAGAAGTTGGAGAGAGAACACCCCTTACAGCTGCCACATGCATTGACAACCCTTTCAACTTAGAGGAGGCTACAAGGTCCTCTCCATATCACATTTCACTAGATCAAAAGCTGACAGGTGGCCTGGTAGATATTTTGCGATCCAACAAGGTTGGTAATTCTTGCGAAGATCCTAGCTGTTTAATACTATGAGATGATAATAGCTTGAAATAAATCTACCACTGTTCCGGAATTGGTAAGCTTCCAGTTGGTTCCATTTACTACTTGTCAGTATCTCTTCATTGTAGTGATGACTGCAGCTGGATACTGCATTTTCAGGAACTATTTCAGGGTAAAGCCAAAGGGTTTGATGTGGAAAAGGCTCTGTTAGCGAACTCCGTCCGAGATTTTGAAAAGTCAATATCTATGATATTTTATGGTTTTGAGGACATAGAGGATTTTTATGCAAAATCTAGCACAAGAAATGTGGTTGGAAATGTGAAGATTCCTGTTCTCTTTATACAGGTGCGTATACTATTCATGTCATGCACTTGGATTTTTTACATGAACACTTCTGGTATATTTTGACATGACATTATGGTTGTTTCAAGGTCATCAACCATGCTTGCTAAGATGCCTAAACATTTCAATAAAGAAGGGAAGTTTCCATCTATCACTAATGCAGCCCTAGATGATAAAATACTACTCCCTCCGTCCCGTAAAGTTAGTCCCCAGCAAAATTACGTGCAATTTTCAAGCTTAAAAATAATGTACTTACCGAAATCTTTTTTGTGCAATATGAATCTTGTTTGATAGTTTTCGATGAGATCTTTTAAACAATGCAAAAAAATCAAAAAATTATTTTAGTAGATGCATTGTTTTAAGTTTGAAAATTGCATGTAGTTTTGTAGGGGACCAAATTTATGGAATAGAGGGAGTGAATCCTAAGCTACATCAATTATGTCGACTGTGTTTGGTTAGATAGTTTAGTTTAATTTTGATGATGTCATCAGGTGTAATGAGTGAAGAGAGATAGAGAGAGAGAAATGAGGGAAATGATGATGTCATCAAAACTAAAACTAAAACTAAAACTAAAACTAAACTGGGAAACAAACATGGCCGTCACCTTTAATGGTCACAGTTGATGTTGCTTTGCATGTCTTTTTAGAGAAAGTCAGTATCTCTAAAGACGCTGCCTACCTTCTATGAGAAGTAATTCTGCCATGGCACATGGAGAAACTTCATCTTCATAGTTCTCCATTATCCACCTCTTGTTAATAGTTTGGATAAGTTCAACTTCAAATGGTCTGTTAATTCTTTTTGAAGAAAGTCTGACAACCTTTACTGATAACAGAATGATGATGCAGTGGTGCCATTGTTTTCTATCCCTCGCAGTTCGATAGCAGAAAATCCATTTACAAGCCTACTTTTGTGTTCTTGTTTGCCATCTAGTGTTAGTGCAAGTCGAAGACATGCTTTATCTTGGTGCCATCATCTTACCATTCAGGTATCCAATTGTATATTTTAGTTTTCGGATCCCTGAGCAAGTTCATTCAATTTTTTTCTGTCATCAGCACCTTATTATAACAAATTCAAGAGGTTCTGTTCGATCCAGATTCCAGATACTAAAACTGTTTAGCAACTTTAGAAGAAGATTTTTAGGGTTTCGTTTCATGTTTAAACCTTTGTGCTAGTGTTCATTTGAGTGAAACGATCCTGGCTCGGCATGCATATGATACTCTGGATTTACCTATATCAGAGTGTTTGTTAGTTTGGGCCAGGATTGGCAAATGCAAAATTGCATTTGTGCAAGTGTTAGGCTAATAAGAATCCATATGGCATGTGCAGTGGCTTGCAGCCGTGGAGCTAGGACTTTTAAAGGGCCGTCATCCTCTTCTGAAAGATGTCGATGTTACCATCAATCCTTCGAAAGGTTTAACACTGTTGGAAGGCAGAGCATCTGATAAAAATGGCGGAATAAACAAACTCCACAATCTTTCACAGTCAAATGTCGTAAATGGGTATGCCGGTTATCCTTTGAAAGTGAAGCTAGAAGAAAGTGATACCCTGGATAGCATTGGTTCAGGATTTAGGCAAGATCCACAGAGAAATCCTGAAATTGGCGATGAAGGATTGCAACAAGAGAGCAATGATACATCAAAGCAGACTAGCCCTGTTGATGCAGAATTAGCCAATGAGGAACTCAGTCCTGTTGATGTTGAAACAAACCAAGTGCTACAGACTGCACAAGTGGTCATGAATATGCTTGATATAACTATGCCTGGCACTTTGACTAAAGAACAGAAGAACAAGGTAATTGCTTATCAGTTGGATGAGCATCTTTAGTATGTTTGTATTTTGGATATTTCTTAGGCTTAAGTCCATTGGATGCTTGATGGGTGCTAATGGTATTTAGGTATTCAGCTAACGGTTTATATCTCAACAATTTAAAAGGAAAATTTCAAGGCCTCTGTTTTTTGTTTTTTGTGCTGAGTGAATTAAATGGATAATAAAACCAGTAAACCAGTAGTGGCATCAAGTTTTGCAGTTATCATTTTGGTGTCGGTATCCAAATGAAAAGTTTTTTTCATTATCTAGATGTTGGACAAATGGCTCATGTGAGATTGTTTAGTTAGGTCGTCCAGGAAAAAACTAAAATAGAAAGTACGCTGCTCTCCTGCTGTATGATGTTGCTATATTTTGCGGTGAGATTCCGCTTGGCATTAACCTCCAGAAATGAGAAATAAAAAGTTGCCCGTTTATTTTCCGCGGGAGAGGGATTCAGTTATTCATAAAAATGGAATCTACGTACCATGGACTTATAGAATTAGAAAGTTACCTCATAAATAATGGTATGAGCTTTCTAATAATAGCTACAATCTTTATAAATGTCCTCCTACAAATTGGTTTATTTTATTTGGCTCTGACGGACTTCATATAGAGCTTCTGAGGGCTACTTACTGGAAAATGTGCGACATTTATTTATGATGTCAAAAGTTTGTGTGATTGAATTACAATCACTTGTCATTTGTGTCCAGGTCCTGACTGCCGTGGGGCAAGGAAAGACAGTTATGGACGCTTTGCAAGATGCCGTGCCTGAGGATGTTCGTGCAAAACTTGAAACCGCTGTTACGGAAGTATTGAATACTGGAGGGACCAATGTGAAGCTTGATGGACTAATGAATATCGGTCCGATTGTGGCATCGGGGTTAAATACAAAGATCCAGGAAAAAGTTGGGGGGGCATCAAATGGAGGAGGCTATGAAGATCCTCATCCATCAGGTGTTAATGACCTGGCAGATAGCTGTAATGATAATGAAGTTACATTGGAAAAGACTACTGTGGGACTTGAGTCCGAGCTTCAGGATTCAGACACACTACAGAACCCCATCGACACAGTTCAAGTTCAACCAGTGGAAAATATGGATATGTCCACAGAAAGAACTGCTAAAGATTCTGATTCCAGTGATGGGTTGGATACAGGTGCTCAGCCTGATTCCAGTGATGGGTCGGATACAGGTGCTCAGCCTGATTCCAGTGATGGGTCAGATACAGGTGCTCAGCCTGCTTCCAGTGATGGGTCGGATACAGTTGCTCAGCCTGATTCTCCTAGCCAGCCTGATTCCAGTGATGGGTCGGATACAGGTGCTCAGCCTGCTTCCAGTGATGGGTTGGATACAGTTGCTCAGCCTGATTCTCCTAGCCAGTCTGAAAGCGCTAGTAGCACTGAGGATTCTGCAAGTGACCAGAACAAAATGGAACAGTCACATCCCACATCGTCCGCTGAGGCCCAACCGTCAGTTGGGGTTGGAAATGATCATCTGAAGGATGAGGAAAAAAGCATGAATTCTATTTTGAATCAGAGTAGCTCTGACCCCCAGACCTTCAGCGTTTCTCAGGCATTTGATACTTTTTCAGGGTTAGATGATTCCACGCAAGTGGCTGTGAACAGCGTATTTGGTGTTATAGAAGATATGATCACTCAGTTGGATAATAAAACTGAAGTTGACGATAAGAATGAGGTCATGGAAAAGGGAAATGACTCTGTAACTGAGAACCCTCAATTAGCAAAAGAGTTTAATGGCTCACCAAGTGAAAAAAAAAGAGAGAGTGAGTTGAGCTCACAATCTGACATGTTAGCTAATATGTCTTCAAATGGAGGGAGGGATGCAGTGAATGATTCAAGAACCAGATGGGTGGAGAAGGGGAAATATATAGAAAGCCCTGATTCATTTAAGGGGAACAAAATTGTTAATTCTGGGGAAAATGATATGGTTAGCCATATAAATAAGGCAGGAAGTGGAACAAATGAATATTTGACAAGCAACAAACCTTTGTCCGAGCATTCAAATAAAGTTAGGCATTTGCATACCATCCCATTGTTCATGACTAGAAACACGTACGGTGACCGTCTTTACAAGGAATACCTTCGGAAGTATCTACTTTCAAAGGTACAAAATGCTGAATCGCTAGACTTGGATAAAACTAGTGCTTTGTTTCTCGAGTATATTCCAGAAAAAGGCCAGTGGAAGCTTTTCGAACAACCGGAAAATGATGAAGATTCTGGTGCTGATATTGCTACTCATGAAGGTGTCGAGGAAGTTACTCAGGCTCACTCGCCATCAAATGAAGATGCAGACAAAGTTATTGAACCATCATATGTAATTATGGATGCTGAACAGCAACAGGAACCTGTTCGAGAGTATGACAAAGTAGACAGAACGAGTGAAGGGGATGTAATCAGTAATGATACATCAGAAAGCTTTGTTAAGAGTGTTATATTACAATCGTTGAAGGTTGAAGTTGGCCGAAGGCTAAGTGCAGAAAGCATGGACGAGATGGAGCCCAATCTTTCCAGAGATATGGAACACTTTGCAAATGCTGTGTCTCTGACTGCAGGACATAGCAAGAGTCAAATATGGTTCTTGGATGGTGAGGACTGCAATATGGAAAAACTAGCCACACTTAATGGAGAGGAATTAGCAAGAGCCATGTCTTTTGCCATTCAGGATACTAATTATTTGAGAAGTGTTCTCCCATATGGTGTTGTTGTGGGCTCTTGCTTAGCTGCTTTGAGAAAATTCTTTGATGTTGCTGCAGTAAATGGTATTGACCAAACGGAAGGTATGGCCCTCGGTCAAATTAACACTTCTGTGGAAAGAAATCATGTTCAACTAATTGAAACAGAGGCTGATCGAGTCCTTCTTAACAAACTTGACCATAAGTACACCAGGTCCGAAGTCACAGATGGGGAAAAGACTGATTTCAAGAAAGTAAGCAATGAGACCGTCATGGTTGGTGCTGTGACAGCCTCCCTAGGAGCATCTGCAATGCTGGTGCATCAACAGGTAACAATTAGATCTCTTTGCAATATCATGTACTGAATTTATTACCTTTTTCTAACTTCTACAGCGGAACTAAGACACTCAGACAAATACGAAGATGTATAGATACGGGATACTATGTTGTCATAGATTATATTCAGAACAAGTTAGGACAAAGTTATAAATCAACTTATCTGAGGGAAATGCAATATGAAGGAGAATCTCATAAACACACTGAACTCATTGACAAACTACTGTAACAGAGTTTAGAACTCTGTTATAAACCTTCAAACATATACGGGGGGATCGTTTTGAAAACAGCTATTAATCCTCGTATATCATCCCTGCTTGGCATTTGATTACTCCTATCACAGGGTATTGGGCCTATTCGCAATTCAAAGCACAAGTTTATCAAATGCAAAACAGTACTTCTTTGTCAAGGATTTTTAAGTTCAGGAAATTGTGAACTGTGAAGTGCAACTAACCCATGCATTCATAGCTACCATTAAGTTGTAATTAGTCTCACCAAGTTTGGCATGGTTCTCATGTAACGTTGTTCTTTTGATGGGTCCTGAAAGTTGTCCATTTTTTGTTATTGCTCCTCGTAAAGATTACGAAGTTGTTTGCCTTTCTTTCCCATGTGGTCTAGGCATTTGGGATGTAGAATGAAGTCACTGATAATTTACAGTAGCACGCAATAACAATAAGCTTGTGAGATTGTGCCTCTTTTCCTTTCCTACTGCTAATGTCTTCACAATAAGCTTGTGAGATTGTGCCTCTTTACCTTAATGGTCTTTTCCTGCTTCTCATGCTCATTGGTGATCCATGGGCATGAAGGATTCAAATAAAGGTAATTCAACCTCTGGAACGACGGCCACTTCATCAGAGGAGAAGGAAAGTCATCACGAGGAGCCTGACAAGCTTGAGCAGGAAATCTCAGAGAAAAGCGAGAATAACATAGTTACAAGCTTAGCAGAGAAAGCCATGTCTGTTGCTGGTCCCGTGGTACCAGTGAAAGAAGATGGCGAAGTGGATCAAGACAGGTCTAATCATTTGTTTAAGTTAATGCATACATTCCTGATTTCCCTTTTCCCAAACTCACTCACTGTTCTGTCTGTCTAATCAGGCTGGTGGTATTACTGGCTGAATTGGGACAAAAGGGTGGCATGTTGAAGCTTTTTGGTAAAGTTGCTTTGCTTTGGGGTGGTATACGGGGTGCTATGAGTTTGACTGATAGGCTTATCTTGTTTCTGCGTCTTGCTGAAAGGCCTTTGTTGCAGAGGTAAATTAAGATATGAATGTCCATCCACTAAGTCTTTCCTATGGATCTAGTGTATTCATTATAAACTGAATAAATAAGGTTTAAATTTACTGGAAGTACATGAAAATTCTAAATGAATCACATGAAGAAGACACACATCTAAGGTTAGAATAAAATCAAGGGCAGAGGTGAAGAATCGGAGCAATAACCAATGGTTGAAGATGTACTCCATTGTTGCCATTATGTAGCAGATACGTTACTTGCATCTATGGAAACTGAAGGTTAAAAGTAGCATATTCTAATATTTTGTCATAGCTATGGAACTGTTGTTCTAAAAGTAGTTTTTGCAACATTGTCTTGAAAAATTACCTTATCTCACGTGGACGATCTTGATCTTTTGTCTGGGACAGTTTTTCTCCTTTATTTTTCTTGCTCCCATTACAGGCATCTAATTCTGTAATTCTATTTGGGTTGGGGCCATGTCTTATGGGGTATATTAGCTTGTCATGCTTATAGTGCATACTCAAATTCTTTCTGGTTTTGTTTTGGTCATCTGTAACGAATGATTATATAGCAATTTATGCTGCTTCTTTTGCTCCCTTTGAAAGTTTAGCAGGATAGACTAACATTATTCACATTAGTCTTCTATTTCATAACATAAGCATAATATTGTGTCGTAAGAAGCCCTGGCATTTTGAATGTGTTTAGCATGACATTAGTCTTTGTTCCATTTTAATTTATTTTTGTGTATTTTCAGATGTTCATGATTTTCCGGTTGAACTCTTATTGTCTTTCCAAATATTGTGCTTATTGATATACTAGTGCAATTATGCTTCCCGTAGGTTACTTGGGTTTGTCGGCATGGTGCTTGTTTTGTGGTCGCCAGTTGTTATTCCGCTGCTTCCCACACTTGTGCAGAGTTGGGCAACACGTAACTCCCCCAAAATTGCTGAGCTCGTTTGCGTTATTGGCCTTTATTCTTCTATTGCAGTACTTGTTATGCTATGGGGCAAAAGAGTTCGAGGGTATGACAATCCATTCGAGCAATATGGGCTGTATTTTACTTCGTCATCAAAGGTATGGATTTCGTTTCGAACTAGACAATGTACATTATTCTTAATTTGAAAATTTTGGGAAAATGGCTGATTATTAAGAAAGTCTACCTTCTCGGGATTGGCTACATGTATCCTCCTACATGGCTTTATTTAGAGCCACGTCTACAGTATGTGGCAATTGGTTCTCTTCTAGATTTTGTTTATTAAACTATTCGTTTTCAAGGTTTCTGTACCACATTTGGCAACGATTCCCCTCCCCCTCCCTCTGGCCCCAAGTTTTAACATTCATGTTCGAGGTCCAAGGACTTCAAATGCTTTGAGCTTTTCATCTAGCTGGGCTTGGAGTGTAAAGCTAATGGTGAGTGCTTGCTTGCAGATCCAACACCTTTTGAAGGGATTGGTTGGAGGAGCTGTGATTGTTTTATCAATACATTCTTTAAATGCATTCCTTGGCTGTGTCCGTCTGTCATGGCCTTCCACTTCTATTTCATACTCTTCGGACCCTGTGGCATGGCTCAAAGTAAATGGCAAGATGATTTCACTTGTTGCTCAAGGATTGGTGACAGCAACAGGTGTTTCCCTGGTAGAAGAACTGATATTCAGGTCATGGTTGCCCGAGGAAATTGCCACAGATCTTGGATATTATCGTGGTGTTATTTTCTCAGGACTTGCCTTCTCTTTACTTCAGAGGTATGTTCGTCATTTGCGTTTTGAATGACATTTTGCCTTTGTTATCCGCAAAATTTCTCCACAGTGGCATTTTATGAAAAGAAAAGAATCAAAAAGAGGAAACTTGGTTGTCATAGAATTTCAGCTGATAGGGAAGATGGAATCAATTTGAATATGAAAAAAATACAAAATTTGGTAATTTTCTTAGTTGAGATTTAGGGATTCTATATTCAGGTGTAACGGATTATGTTTCGCGTGGTTCACTAGTTTTTTTGTTCAGTCCTTGAAAAAATGACATGATCCTTTTCTTTAACTCGGTTTCAGGTCTCCATGGGCAATTCCAGGCCTATGGTTTTTGTCATTGGGTTTGGCAGGAGCTCGGCAAAGAAGCGGAGGTAGCCTCTCCATCCCAATTGGGTTACGCGCAGGCATAATGGCTTCAAACTCTGTCCTACAAATGGGTGGTTTCTTGACCTATATGCCCAAGTTTCCAATTTGGGTAACCGGTACTCAACCTTTCCAGCCCTTTACTGGGATATCTGGTCTTACTTTCTCTTTACTATTGGCTGTGGTTCTTCATCCAAAGGAGCCAAACCCATTAGAAGAAAAGCACAAGGATAATTCATGAGTAGACACGGACATGAAATTTCACGAATGAAGCCCCTCGATCTGTGTGGTGGTACGTACAACTGTCAACAGAGTTGGAATGCTTGAAAAATTGAAAGTTGAGAGATCAAACACTGAGATCTTCAAGGGCGTAGTCATGTCCAATGAACTGCTCATCCTGCATGAAGTGCTGGCAAGTGGGCATCCTCAGAGGCTCGGTACGTGAAGAAGTGTATATAGTTGGCATAAGACCTGCTAGTATCACGCTAAGGCAATTTTTGCGACCATGGAGGTAAGTATATGTACAAATCGCGTATAGAAACATTTCAAGCTTGAAACATTACCACAATCGAATAACACAAAGTTGGTTGAATTTTGTTTGAAAAGAAAGAAAGAAATAACGAATTTTGTTTAGCGAATTTCGTGGCAAGACAACTTGGATTGAACCATTAATCCATGGCAAATTCTGGATACTCATGTCATAGTCATCAACATAAATTAATAGAGGACTATCCCCAATCGCACCTTAGAGCTGTGCGTAGTTGACAAGTCGTAACTTTCGTAACCTTAGACAACATAGAGTAAGAAAATCATGCGGTCGACTCGGGCGATCTTTTTTTTATAATCGAGTGTTCGGGTCAGTTTTTACACACTTCAATTAATTTTGGGAGATCAAAATCATTGTCCACTAGGCTCTAGTGGGGGGCCCATTTAAAGTCAAAACAAAGTTCTAATAGCACGTACGAGGTTTCAACTATGAAAACTTAGGAGGGAACAAACTCCTATGCAGTAGTTTAATTTTGGCATGATTTTTTCACGTGATCCTCGTATAAAAAGAAATGGGGTTCTCATTTAGATTATTTGAGTTGTTTATTTTAAAGGTATTGACGGATAAATTATCTATGAAAAACTCAAGGTTAATATGATAGTGATGGACATTTTATCAAATCCGATTTGCCTTGAAAGAAACGAATCTTGCAATCGATGATCCAATCCTACCATGACCGTGAATTTCTTTTCTTGAAAAATCATACTACTTCGATCAAAGAGTTACCGATAAATTAACAAACTTGAATATATTTACCTCTTGGGTTATCAAGACTCACTGTGTACGATTCGCAATAAATTTTTTCTTTTTTCTCTCTCTTTACTCGTCATTCCAAAAATCTTTCCTCAAATTCCAAACCGAACAAAGCCGAAGGTTCTTGTAACAAATTGTGCCTTTTGGCGCTTTGCCAGCTTATTTTACCCCTTTTTGCTTTTTCTTGTAACGAAGCGAAGCGAAATAAACGTGGACCTCGTATAATTAGCATATTCTTTTGTGTGCCGCCAGCGTTACTCATGTGGTCACTTTCATAACGTTAGACAGTAGAACGAAGAAAATCACGTGGTCAAGACTCAGGCAAAATGGTAATCCTATCGAAATGCTACACTCTTTCATTTTTATTTTTTTTAAATAAAAAAGTAGAAGTGGGTTATTTTTTTTTTGTGTGATTTCTTCACGTGATCCTCGTATAAAAAGAAATGAGGTTCTCATTTGGACTATTCGAGTTGTTTATGTAAAGACGTTGATGGATGAATTACCTATGAAAAAATCAAGGTTGTGTTTGGTTTGAGTTTTGAATTTTAGTTTTTGTAATGATTAGGGGGAGAAATAAGGGTAATAATTGAATAATAATTGAGAAAATTAGTTCTTAAAAACTAAACCAAACAAGGCCAAGTGAATGTGATAGTTACAGACATTTCGTCAAATCATATTTGCCTCGAAAGAAATGAATGCTTGGATCCAATCCTATCGCGACTGTTGATTTATTTTTGAGGAAAAACATGGCTTGACGAAACACTTAATGATACACTAATTAACTTTAACCAACTGTAAATACAATCGTAGTAGATTCTCTCTCCTCATTTATCACATTTCACGTGAGAATGTGAATGTCCTTTTTTATAATCACCTCTTCTCATGATCACATTTTTCTCGTGCGAATTTGATCATTTTTTCCCCTTAAAATGATCACATTCACACGAGAAAATCTGAGTTAGGGGTGGTTTGGGTGAATTGAAAAAACTAGTTTTTTTTTGTTTCTTTTGGTTTTGTCCTTATTCAAATTTTGTTTGCATTTGTTGGTTTTTGGTCGATTTTTTGTGGTTTCTTGGCTTGTCTCGACGAGAGGAATCTAAAAAGTATAAAATTATTAGCCAAACTTTTGGATTATTTTTCGTCTTTATTCACAAAATTTTAAGTTTGGCTAATAATTGTATACTTTTTAAATTCCTCTCGTCGAGATAAGCCAAGAAATCACAAAAAATCGACCAAGAACCAACAAATGATTTTTTTTTTAAAATAAGAACAAAACCAAAAAACTAGTTTTTTCAATTCACCCAAACCAACCCTTAATAATATTATCTAAAACTGAGGAAGACAAATTGCCCACTCTTTATGTGATCAATATCCCAACTGATTTTCAGATTTTCTGGAGTAATAAATATAATTTTTCCATTGTATGATCTATACCGTGCCACCTCATCTATTGTATGGCTATATGCATTTATTGTATGGTCTATATTGTGTTACTTCACTGACAATCTAACATTCTTTAGTGTTTCGTAACTTTTCAGCAATATGATTCGTAACATTTCTTATGATTCATAACATTTTGATGCGTCTCATAACTTTTATAAACAAAAAAATCGTACTCCAACTTCTATTATTAATAGGTAATTAATTCGCGACTTTTATAAGAATGCGTATGATGTAAACCAAAATAGGAACGTCTATTGTAGCATTTTTCCACACGAGAACATAACATATAGTTTGGCACGTGTATATATATGTGATGGGGAGAGTGGATAAAATTGGGATCTACCTTAGCATCGAAAGCTCGATTCTGAGCATCTTCTAATGGTTACATCCGCCACCACCAGATCTTCCTTCTATAAATACTCCAAGACAAGGCATCCAAGAAGAAAAGGCCAAATTCAACACAAGCTCTACACCAGTTTCATTTACAGATAGAGAGAGACAGAGAGGAGAGGACAGAGAGAGGAGTGAAAATGAATGCCTTGGATTCTCCGCTGGAAGCATTGGCCTTCAATTACCTGAGCTTCGCTTTCTCAGCAGCCCTCAACAACATCTGGGCATTTGTCGCCGTCGCAACCGCGGCCGTCAGTTTCTGGAAGATCAGAGCTGCCAGTCCCGCGAAATCTTCCCAACGTCCCGACCACCACCGTCGGATTAACGAGCCGGGTTCTGCTGTTTCAACGGCGGCTGCCGCGGTGAATTTTGTACTGGAGGAGACTGACGGCTGCTGTAGTAATGAAGGAAGGAGGAGACTCAGGAGAGGGAAATTCACGGTGTATTATGATGAGAGCGGCGGCGAGGAGGAGCAGGAGGAGGGAGATTCGACCGTGGCCGATGTCCACGGAGAAGAGGAGTGTAAATGGGGCGGAGATTGGAAGAGAGGGTTGAGGATGAGAATTGGGGAGGATGTGAGTTTGGGGTGGTACCGGTATCAGGATTTGACGGTGCTTGACGGTAACGTCGTTAGGTTATGGGACGGGGACGTTGACTGTGGCGGACGGGAATTTAACCAACTGGTAACTGCTGTCTGGTAGACTTTTTAGGCAGTGACTAGTGAATGGTGTTGTTATGTGGTAGGGTTTTTTTTTTTTTTTTTTTATTTATTTTTATTTTTATTTTTTAAATTTATTAAATTTATGGTTCTTGTATTAGATTTAGGAGATTGAGAGTCATTGGTTTGGTAATAATGGTTTCCAACGCCGGTGTAAGGAATTTAATCTCATTTTGTATTTATATGTGATACAACATTTGATGAAACAAAGCTGGAACCATCTCTCTCGCTCGCACGCACATAATAATGCTGAAACTTTCTTTCTTCTTGTTTTGGTTTGATTTATGTTGGTACCTTTTGTTGGAGAGACATAGTAAATACTATTAAAGTAACCGCAATCTAATGCGAATAACTTTTTCACGAGCTTTAAAAAGGTTGTTTGCACTGAACAAATCCGGGCCGTAAATTCCGAGATCCAATGGCTCCGATCAATGCGCTCTCTCTCCTCATTAAAGCATGTCGGATTAAAAAAAAAATTCGTGCATTAATCCCTGCCATTGAATCTCGAAATACACAGCCTAGATTTGTTCAGTGCAAACTATCTTTTCATGGCTCATCCATAAAAAAAATTTATTCTCTAATCTAAGTGCAATTCCAAAGCCATCAACTTCGATTACCAATTGGGTGCATTGGAGAACAAAATATTATGAAATGGACAACAAAATATTACTACGACAGGGACACAAATCCTCTCCAGTCCCTCCCGGTCTAGTCCTGGTCTTTTTCGGGTCCATTATCAACGATTGAGACAGTTGATATCGAAACTCTAAAATTCATGTTAATTGGATATCGTTTAACCCCTTCTAATCCGTGCCAACTTTGCCACAGCTCCAAAGAAACAATATCCCATGCATGTTCTCCGCGATTGTACCACTGCCATATCCAACTGGACCGATATTGAATGATCATCCCTGCAGGCTTTTCCATTGATAATGCAGAATGGAATGGAGTCCTTTAGTGTGGAAAGCAACGAACATGCCTGAATCTACTCTTTCACTTCTTTTACCGCAATTCTGCTTTGTACTCAAATTCAACTGTTAGACGATGCTAGGGGTTTGCGATGCACACTCGTACATTCTACTCTTAATAATTAACGAATGCATTCTCTTTTCAACCAAAAAGAGAATAGCATCAATATCATCTTCTTCGGTTTGAGTCAACGGAAACATCCTCTCTATTTACTAAGGTAAGGTTGCGTATATTCAACCCTTCCCCAGAACCTATAGTAGTGAGAGCCTCGTGTACTGAGTAGCCCTTTTTTAACAACCCACTGAGGACCGAGTCTCATTTACAGAAATCAGATCAGTTGGCCACATTCAATAACCCAGCCAAACAGAAGATAGGACATCCGATAAATATAAGGAAAAGAAACTGTATGTGATGGCGGCAAGTTTCAAAAGCAGTGTCGAAGTACCTTGAAACCAAGACTACCTGGAAGTTTCCTTCATTACTGTCATACATGCTAAACTGAATACACATGTTGTCGTCTACCACCGTTTCTTTCTTTTGACAGATTCAAATTGAATCTGACCGTTGGGTAGCTATTATAACATCATGAACAAAAGGAAAATACAGAGAAAACAAAAACCGAGGATGAAAAGGGATGAGATTTAGTTACAGCAACAACGCAGATGCCTCAGTACTCCCATATTCCAACTCCCATGGGTAATCTGGAAAACACATTAAACGCCTGTGCATACACTCAGCATCATTTGAAGCCAGGTTGAAGAAGCCCACCAGATTTACTTGTATGGGGCAAATAAGATTGAAGAATTTTGACCACCGAACCCAAAAGAATTAGACAATGCCACCTTAATGTCCAGTCTTTCTTTCTTTGGACCAACCAGCACATTGACGTCCTGATTTAATGAGAAGGATGATTTAGATTAATCCATTCTTATACGGGGAAATTGATCAGCACGTGAACAT
This sequence comes from Vaccinium macrocarpon, assembly GCA_022606695.1. Lineage (NCBI taxonomy): Eukaryota > Viridiplantae > Streptophyta > Magnoliopsida > Ericales > Ericaceae > Vaccinium > Vaccinium macrocarpon. Next base: position 5,339,884 of record CM040171.1, on the reverse strand, counting down.
TCATGCAGTTTAATTGTATCTACCATGACTCTGAGTTCTGACCACTGATCAATTTCAGATTGATGTATTTCTATCTTACCGCAGATCACTTTTAAGGCCAAATGAGCAATTGATGAAATAACACGGAAAGCCTTATGCGCATCCTATCTTAAAAATTGGAAGAAAGGATATGAAGCATGGAATAGAAAACATACCACGCCTTCATCTGGATTCTCGAGATTGATGTTTGGATGTACCCACCCTGTTCGTATTGCCTACATGGAGACAAAAGGAATGTTAAATTAACCCAAAATTTTGAATGAGAACCTCTAGTCTTGGAGTGACTTTAGTATCCTCAATGAATTTGGGGAACGACAACGAAAAACAGTAAAGACCATAAATGAGATTTGATGAGGAATCAGACACCGACGAATTAATAAAAAGTATAAAACATAGCAAGAATCCGTAGATCAATCAATAGTACAAATTTTCTTAAACAACACAAGGACTTTTACCCGAGTGACAATTTATGAACATTCCAAAGAGGGATTAGAGCACCTTCTAACTCCAAGAATTTAGCTTCTTAATGGGCCCCTCTTAAGTCTAGAACTTGTGACATAATGGCAAACGGAGAAAGACTACTGGTTATAAGATATCAACACATCCTTCAAGATTAAGATTACCCTTAAAAGGGTAAAACTGAAGTTAAGTGTAAAGGGGCTAACCTTCTATCCTTTCCTTTTATTGATAATAACTAAGAAAGATCATACAAAAATGAGACATTAAACAAGTGCCACTGTATAAATGGAGGTCTAAAACAAAATAAGGCAGCATTAAAAAGTAAAATCAGCACCAAAAAACGAAACAAATGCTCAATTTAACCTTCGAGTCAAAGTGCTAACAGACCCACTGCTTTCGAAAAAACGAAGGCACAGAAATCAAAATGTGTTCTAGGTTGTCCTCTGAATTGTCAAAACGCGACAAGAAGAGACAGGAATGACCAACCCACAAACATAAGAAACTCATGAAAAAAGGGAGATTAGATGGTAGAAGAGCTTCAATTTCTAGGCCAACAACATTTCCGCCCAGCCAAATTTGCACTAGAACTTCTAGCCCGCTACGTTGATGCCAATAATGATGCATCTTAAGCTTCAACAGTTATCCTACCTCCTTTTTTATGCTATGTACAGTCTTAAGCGCAAATCACTGAATCCTTGTCAAAGAATCTTTAAAAACAGACCCACTTTTTTTCCTTCCTCCCTACTAAAATTTAACATACGTTGTCATTCACCAATAGCATGGAGTATTTCTTTGAAGCCGGATCGCATGTTAATCTCAAGGAAACCGAGATGTTAAAAACTATGGCTGCATTATTGAGTGGTAAGGAAAGGAAGGGGGTGGGGGAAGAATTAAAAGGAAACAACTCAAAATGCTTGCACGACTCCTGCAGAATATATGAAGAATGAACTTCCGAAATGCATACAACATCTCATTACAATAGAATTCCTGTAATAGGCACAAACAACAATCAACTAATCTAGCCAGAAACTGTGAACAATTAGCCTGTTGGTTATGATACTAAATTGTCTGGACCGGACTTAATTTGTTTCTTAGCAGCTACAAGCTACTTTTTCATCCAAAGACAAGTACAATTCATTATATAGATCAAGAAGGCACCACACACATTTGGTGTGCCAAGCCATGCACTGATATGAGTACATTTCTTTCACTGGAAGAACGAGATGAATCAGGATTTTCTATTACTTGTACTAATTATAGAATATAACGATTACCTGCACAGTTGCAACAGCTTCCACACCTCCAGCTGCGCCTAGTAGGTGACCGATCATAGATTTTGTAGAGTTCACTCTTAGCTAAAAAATTAAAAGACAAATCAAGCTCATTAAAAGTCGAAATGATAAATAACACCGTACGGGATATGCATTAAAGCTACCTCAGGGTTCTTGCCGAAACAACGAAGGAGGGCTTGGTACTCCTTTAGGTCTCCAGCTGGTGTGGATGTAGCATGTGCATTTATGTAGTTCACATCTTCCCTAGACACCCCAGACTGAGTTAACGCTTTCTCAATGCATAGAGCAACACCAGCTCCTGTTTATAGATGTCAACAATGGATACTAGCTCAACAATGGATACTAGCTCAAACTACATTGGCCATAAAATAAGTGATAAATTGTGTGTATGAGATTAGTATTCTTAACTATAAAGAGTTAAATATCTACCATCTTATTCGGTGTTATTTTCAGAAGGTACTAATTCAATCATCACGCCACTCACTCCTGATTTGATTATTTGTCATTTTAAACCACACAAATGTGAGAAGCGACTTATCTAACAAATTAATTACCTTAAAATTGACCCCTCGCCCCACCGAAAAAAGGAAAAGGCAAAACAGAGAAAAAAAAGAAGTGAAATTAAAGGTTAAGAGAACCAAACAAAACAGGTTCAGATAAATGAAAGATGACTTGAATCCGCTAGAAAATCCAATTTCAGATGTAGTAGCATCAACAGCACGTAATTTGAGACATACCATCGGGATGGGGTTCTGTCATGTGGTAAGCGTCACAAGTGAAGCTTCCACCCAGAAATTCTGCATAAATAGTTGCACCTCTATTCTGCAAGGAAAAGAAATTTTCATCAAGATTAGTTCTGTGTCATGGAATTGGATCTCTTAATGACTAAGGTCAATATACCTTGGCATGCTCTAGATCTTCCAAAAGAAGAACTCCAGCTCCTTCACCCATAACAAATCCATCACGGCTCTAAAAAGAAAATCTTAGGTTAGGCATCACATATACTGAACAAGGACGAAAAGAACAGGATCGGGATTTCAAGTACGACTCTAAAAGACAAATTCACACATCAGAATAGATAATTTTGTACCAGTGCTGCAAAAGATTCCAATGGTATAGAACCCCACCAAGTTCATAACCATTGTATTTAGCCCCATGAAAGCTTGATGCAGAGAAACAAACAAATACATAGACATTACTAGTGCGAATATTACACCAAATTTACATGATTCCACTAGCCATTACTGTTAAGTTACCAGTAGTCCCCAAAATCTTAACCGGCTAGGAAATGAATCCAACAATGTGTATCAGGCTATCTAACACCCTCACGTGCAACCCCATCTTTCATGTGTAGACGCAAAATTTCATAGACAGAGAAAAATAACATGGAAGGAAGAAACAGAATCCAAACAGAGGACAACTTGAACCCAAGACCTCTCATAAGCTCTGATACCATGTTAAGTTACCAGTGTCCTAAAAGCTTAAGCTAATAGGAAGGGGTCCAAGCCGCCCAACAATGTATAAAGGTATCTAACAATTACCCGATTGATTGCAAAGGCCAAGCCATCATCCTTTTCGATGGTACACAGGATAGGTGTTCAGAGAACTAAATAAATAAACAACGAATTGAAAAGAAAATGAGAAAGAAAGAAAAGACATTGTATGCATACTGCATCTATTCTGATTAGCAACATTTTTGCTGCTAGGTGCTACTACAATCCTTCACTAAAGCCTAGACAATGACTAAAGCAAAGAAACAGAAACAAAACAAAAAGGTATATTGAATATTACTGTATCCCATGGGCGTGAGGCTTTTGCAGGATCACTGTTTCTCTGAGACAGGGCTCTGCATGCCACAAAACCTCCCAATCCTGCACCCATAGATACAACAGAAAAATTAATAATCTCAATCCAATATGACCAAAGAAAACTAACATCTCAAACAAAAATTACCAATAGGTATGATTGCAGCATCTGAGCCACCACAGAGCATCATGTCCTGCAAGGTCTCAAAAAATACCAGAAATTAGTTCTGTACACAAAATTCTTGAACACTGGTACAAAAAGCCTACAGATTTATGACTCAACAAGAAAGGAAGGAAAACACGTACAGCTTCTCCTCTGATAATATGGTTTGCTGCATTCAATATGCAGAAGTTGCTTGTAGCACAAGCAGTTGAAATGGAATAGTTTGGGCCCATCCAACCCTGCAATTTAGCAAATAAATGAGAATCTACGAGCAAGTTGTTTAATATAAAATCATCACTTGAGTTGGTTCCAACTCTGCAACAACATAAATTTTAGCTGACCAGGTCCATTGCTAGAATGGCAGACCCCATGTTTGTAGTCGCAAAAGGTACACAAAAAGGATTCATCTTCTTGTATGAGATCCTTAAAGCTTCTATAGCATCATTGAAAACCTGCTCGCACAAACAACCCAAAAGAAGGAATCAATTAGTCAAAATTTATTTTCAGGGAATAACAAATTTCACAGTTCGTAGCTTTGTAAACTCTCAAACTCAAAGAACAGGCAGTAGAAGCTCTCAGTTTCCTTGCACTCTTCATATTCATACTGGTAACTAGTTGTATTTCACTAACAGAGAAGTCAATAATTACCTTCATGCCACCCATAGCCGAGCCAATCAGAACGCCACATTTAGCTTTATTTAGTTCATTCATTACATCTTCTGTAATTCCAGCATCTGCCAATGCTTTCTTGCCAGCTGTTAGCATGTAAAGCATGAATTTGTCCATCCTTCTGGAAAGTTTAGGGGCAACCCATCCATCTGTTGAGTAAGACTTTATCTCTCCAGCAATTCTCTGCATTCAGAAATCTATCAAAATCCAAACCAATATCCAATTTCAAATAGGAGAAAATCACCAAGAATACAGACCGTTGGATAAAGGGCACAGTCAAAACCATTTATCTCAGTTATACCACTGACACCTTCAAGCAGATTATTGTAGAAGATCTCAGGATCATGACCCAATGGAGTCTCCAAACCCATCCCTGTCACTACTACTCTCCTTTGCTTAATTGGTGGTCTCTTTTTTGCTGTGTCTTCCTTTGTAGGTTGCACAGCTACAGCCATTGCTTCCCCTGAAGTTCAATGTGTTAGCCACCAATTGTGTATGTGTGTCAATACTTATTATAGAGAGGTTGATAGCTATGCACATTTTGAGTCCAACAAAGTTCCACACAATTGCCGCATAACTTAGGAATATGCAACTGAGATCACATACATATTCAGATGCTAAAAATGACACACTGATCAAAGTTGGTGAGAAATAATCACTTCCAACTGCATTCTGCCAGTTAATGGAATTGCAATCAATTAGGTGAAATTTCCATTGCCAATGGGAGTTCACCATCTCTCAAGTAAGAAAACTAGCATCTGGCTTGGGGACAAGAAAGTGGACCACAAACATTAATTGATAAATATTTTTAAAAAATGGAAAAAATTATTGTATCAGCACACAACCACAATCACAAAGATGCTGAGGTAAGGAACAGGGTATTTTGAAAATGAAATTTTTAGTAGCAAAGCTAGTATCATCATCAAGAGCAGGTCCCGCAAAATCCTTGCACAAAAGCAAATATGCATATGAAAGCTTCAGTTGGAGTAGATTGTATTTACAAGGGAAAAAAATGAAAGAACCTAACTACATAAGGATATTGGTAGAAGAAACTCCATGTTACATGCATGATTAGTCATAACACAAGATTAGTGGCAACCAAACACATATTTCCCAAGTACTTCTACATGTCCGCATTTGCCGCACTCAAATAAGGAATAAAAACTCATTAAAAATGCATGACCTATACAAATTTCATTCCCCATGGTCCGACTAATCCCCCAGGTACATGCAGTACCCATCCCACACATACCATGAGTCCATGACCAATGGTAACAAGGACTTAGATCCAGTAATTATGGTATATCTAGGACCTTAGTCACTAAATCCTTAGGGCCCTCTGCTCCCGTTCTCAATCCTCTCCATGCTCTCTCAAACCCAGTTCTCTCGAATTTTAGTACTTTGAAATATTTCTAAACGAGCATTTTACGCTCAGGCGCATTATATGACTTATGACAAACTGCATGAACGAAGGGTTTTAATACTAAGGAAATTCACACCAATAAAATCCAATATCCGAGATAATTTCGTGTAAATAAATAGTATAATCATAATGACATGGATATTCGACAGCATATTCAGAAGAAGAAAAATATCGATTACCGAAATGAGCAGCAACTCGATTATTCCGCCGCCGTCTGCGATTGACTGAAGGAGCATTTCTCGATCCAAACAGAGACGCGAACCCATTGTCGCAAAGCCCCTTGGAGGTGTAATACTCGTGACAGGGTTCCAAAGACGTAATCAAACCCTGAATGCCTTTCGATCCACAAAACGACGAGATTAACCCTCTCGGGACTTCACCGGTTGACCCACCGGCAATGCATTTGGACGAAACTACCCCCCTGCCGCTACGCCTACGACCCCACCGTCTCGACGGCGAAGACTGAATCATCGACGACGAAGACGACGAATTCATCTCCTTATCACAAGCCAGTGACATGCAAGCGGCCACGAGCCATGTGCACACAGCAGAAGAAGAAGAAACGGCCATAACAAACACCGCAACCAAACCCACTGAAAAAAACACAGTACAATCAATACGGCTGTATGTATATATCTATTTGTGTATGTATATATCAATCACTGGTGAAATCGCATTGAATTTGAGAATGAGGAGAATAAGGAAATCAAAATCGGATTCGACCGGAGGCAAGAAGAATACCCCCCCAATGAGGATCAACAAGGGGGGTATCGAAACTGTGTCTCGGATCTACTCGTATTTATTTAGTATTTATTTTTCTCATGTTTGATAACTTTTGGAGAGACGCCAAAGTCTTGGGTGAGCAATCTGAGGCCCTCTCTCTCTCTCTACTCCTCTTCTTCTTATGTGACGTGAGCAACAAAGAGTAGGACGCTAGCAATCTATGCAAAACAGGTGAAAGAATTAGGACCAGAAAAATTATGCAATTAGTCTAATATTTTCGATATATTGTCAGGGAGGGTAGAAAAGTGACATGCCTTTCCTGGCCTAGATATAATTTTCCAAAAAAGTTTAGCAATTCAGTTGATTTTAGAAAATGATTTTATAGTTGATTTTAGTGGATCAGTTCACCAGGTGATTAAATAATGGTTGATCAGTCATGATTTAATCATCTGGTGAACTCATTTGCTAAAATCATCCATGATTTAATCATCTGGTGAACTCATTTACTAAAATCAACCACGAACACATTTGCTAAAATCAACTAGGTTGCTAATTGTTTTTGGAAAACTAGGCCTAAAGCTTCTTATAAATTGGGTGAGTTTTTTCGTTTGATACAGTACGATAAAATCACCATTTGCTAAAATTCGCGGTTGATTTTAGAAAATAAAGAAGAATATTTGCTTGAATCAAATATTATTGTGAGAGCTAAAATCTAGCAAATGACTTCCTCGTTTGCTAACTAAAATCAACATCAACTGTTGATTTTAGTAAATGTTGATTTTAGAATATTCTTTTGCAAAGAGACGCTTTAATTTGACATTTTGTATCATGCAGCATGTTTGGCAAATGTATGTACTTTTTCTCTCGCTTTATTGAGAACTTCTCTCTCTTAAAAGAAAGTTTTTTCCTAGGGCTTTTGCTCGTAGACAACCGCCGTCTCTCTTTCCCTATTCTACCTTCCACCACACCCTGCTTCTGACCTCCTGGCTTTCATCCCTACTTCTCCCTCCTCTCTACATAAGGCTTCCAGGGGGGCGCCCCCTGGTCCCACCTTCCCACCGCCCTACCCTCACCATTGTGTCACATTGACCTCTATACAAGTTAGTTTCTCTCTCTTTCACTTCCACCATAGTCCCATCATGTCAACTATTCACCTTTCCCTCTGCCGACATCATAAAGCCATCAGCTTTCTCCGTGGCCATTTTTCCCCTGCCTTGTTAAGGGTCTGTGTTGATTTAGTGGTGATGTCAGGGTAACACGGGCAACTAGAGCGAATAATGAGTCTCGTGCTCGTAGGCGGCGGCTCCGGATCTTGGTCCTTAGCTAGAGAAGCAACTGGTTTTGCTAACTCAGTGTGACTTAGCGTCTTGCGATGCAACTCAGTGGGGCGACTCAGTTCTATTGGGTTCATATCAGTTGTTGTTTTTTTTCCTTGTGTTTTGTTATATTTCATTCGATCTGTCTTGTAATTAGCTTCCAGGAAGTGTCGATTTCATTTGGGCTTTCAATGTTTTAGATTAAACCGAAGGTTCCTATTGAGCCTGGGTAAGACCCTATGCATTGACCCTCTCCTGGATTTGCGTTGCTCTGCAATACAAGTCTTAGAACCCCATCCCCTTCGTGGTTCTTTTGCGGTATGCTTGTGTCCGAGTCTTAATACATAGGCGGCTCTACACTCTCTTTAAAAAAAAATTGTTTTGAATACATGTAAATTTTTAGAGTTTTATTTTAATTTTGTCCTTTTGGAACATGCTACACATAAAAATTGAGACACCTAACTCAAAAAAATTGAACAAGTAACCCCGAAAAATTGGCCCACAAACCAATCAAATATAAATTAATAGCCATAAGAGGCTCCATAGCTTCTCATAGATGGTCAATTGAACAATTTAAAACTCTTTTACATCTTACAATACATGTCATAATTATTTTTTTATTTTTATTTTTTTGAATGAACTGCTAAAAAGGTGTGGGTAAGGGCATCTAGCGTAGCAATCCCCAATGGGCGTAACCATTGGGGTTCCCGATCCGCTGTGGAATGTCCGATTGAGCCATAGCTATTGTTTGAGAGGAAAGACCGTCACCACAATTCTGCCTAGGCGACTAGTTAGCCAAAGGCCTTCCACACAAATCCGCACAAGTCCTAGCAATGGCAGGGAAAGGATTCGAACCCGAGAAGTCCATGCATGTCGGGGTAGGGAATCTTATCCCACTCACTTTGGCCAACTAAGCAACCACCTTAGTAGTATTTCAGGTTTGTTTGAACACGTAGTCCTATATCGTGCTCTGGTTTTTCTCTCAACAACAATCAACTCTATATCTCCAAAACATAAGAGTATTTGTCTCAAAAAAAGTCTGTGTGAACCTATTCAATCGTTATACAATTTTCTACAATAAAAAACTAGAATTCACATAGAACATGTGCGCAATTGTGCCTTTTATCTTATGTATTTTCATATTATTTGGTCCTCATTATTCAAACTAATATAAAAAAAATTGTGTCTATATGTCTAGCATTTTTATTTTTTTTTGATAACCAGGTGTCTGGGCAGTTTCGTGCACCTCCAAGGATGGAGCCAGAGGGGGGCCAGTAGGGGCAGTCGCCCCTGCAAGAAAAGAGAAAAACCTCTAGAATTATATAGAAAAATAAAATTTCTCCCATGAATTATATAGATTTGCCCCTGCAAAGTATTTTAGGAAAAAATTTTGCCCCTGCGTAGTGAGATTCCTAGCTCCGTCCCTGTGCACCTCGACTAATATTGTCCATTAGTGGGGGTATATATGGACAGTTAATAGAGTTAAGTAGATTTTGAACACCTTGTTTAAAATTTCTGGAGGCGCCATTGTCTTAGTAGTACTAGTTCTTTCCGTTTATGTATTGAAATTGTGTAAGTGCCGAATGACTTGGGTTTCGGGCCTTTATTAATGACATGTCTTCCAGTTTAAAAAAAAAATTTGGCAAAAGATTGTAAAATGTAATATGTCTCAGTGCATTCTGCAAATAAAGTATAGAATTTAAAATCTAGTAATCAATATACTTTCACTTACAATATCCCTCTTCAAAATCTATTGTGCAAATATCAACCAAAGAATGACACAAATTCTCGTTATAATCCAACAATTTATAATCTACTAAACACAATCCAACAATTATAATCTACTAAACACAATCCAGAATCTAAAAAAAAAAAAAAATAGCTTCCAGACACTATCTCTCTCTGACGTGAAGCGCCACTTGGAAAACGACACACTAGTTCACCTGGCCTACATTTTCATTTATTAGTGTAATTTAAAGCACTCTTTTTTCTTTTTGAATTACGCAAAAACACACACTAATTTGGCCTTTTGTATTAGATTTTTTTTTCTTTTAAAGTTTTATATGTTTGGGGAATCGTATAAGTTATTTTGTCGATATGCATTCTGAAAAATGAATTACCGAATGTATAATCTAAAAATCATCCTTGAAAGAGCTTTTTGAATACTAGTTATACTTTTACTCACAATGCACTTTTGCAGATATCAGACAATCACAAATTCTCGTTATAATCTAACCACTTATTACTCCTATAGTAGGCGCAATTCAGAATCTAAAAAATATTTGGCTTCCAAAGACCCTCTTTTATACGTAATAAAATTTTAATTATTAAAAGATAATTTTGTAAATTCAAATAAAAAATTAAGAATATATGCAATTATAGAATGAGAAAAATATAAAAATCACTATAGTTTTTGGCTTAAAAAAAAAAAAAAAACCTTTAGTGCTCCCTCGTCTCAAGTTGCTCGTCCCTTTCGGGGAATCCAACCTTTTAAGAAGACAAAATTATTGTCTAAGAATTACAAAATTATCCTTCAAAACTGTGAAGTTTATTAAGTAGTTTTAAATTGTTTATATCTTTTAATACGAATCTAAAAAAATATGCAATATGGATCTTGTTTGCTAGATCTCAATTATCGATGCAATCGTTGGGTCACAATCGGTCGATAATAACTCGTCACAACTATTTTAGATGATTGGTTAAAAAGCACTGTATTAAGTTGCATTTCGATCAAGATTTGGTAAAAGTTATTTTTTCATATTTTGCCTATGAAATTAACAAATAATTAGAGCATCTCTAGTAGGACTTGTCCACTCCAAGAAAAACTTTCAACTTATTTTTCCTATTTACAAAATTATTTAGAACATGTTTCCTATCAAAAATAAAAGTTAGTCAGAGTGTGTTCAACCATTCAAAGTCATATTGGCAAAAATAAAAAGTTGGTAGCGTGTTCAATCATTCACAATCGGATTGGCAAAATAAATGTAGTATTTTTTAGGTAACTACGATTGTTTAATGTTCTCCTAGACCAAGCAATTCTTTGCCACCATTATCATTTTAATTGTCAATTCACAATCATTTAGGTAGTCAGTCTTTCTCACAACCATTTTAGATCATTGGTTAGAAAATGACTTTACTAAATCCACAGGCAAAATTTTGAGTAATATTTGGCAAAAGTAATTTTTTGGCTATGAAATTAGCAAACAATTAGAGCATCTTCACGGAGAGAAGCAAAATTTACCTACGTGGTAAATTGAAGAGCTGTTAGAACTTGCCCGCTCCAAGAAAATCTTCAACTTATTTTCCTATTTACAACAAAAGGGCCTGCTCTTTGCTTTTCCAGGGACTCTCCTATGGTGGATTTTCTATACCTATATGGAGAGAAAGCCGGCTCTAAGCAGGATCTAAAGATGTTCCAACAATTGTTTAGAGCGTGTTTCATATCAAAAAAAGAAATTGATCAAACCGGAACAAAGTCATATTGGCAAAAATAAAAGAATTTTTTTAGATAACTACTAGTACTTGTTTATTTATTTATTTATTTATTGGGTTTTTAGCAATGTTCTCCTGGTTATACCAAAATTTTTTTTTCCCTCAATTATCATTCATCACAGGCCATATCCCAATCATTTTAGATGATCGGGCAGAAAAAGACTTTACCAAATCCAATGGCAAAAACTTGGACCCGGGGTGGGTGTTGTTCATTCGGGGACAACATGAATGTTGGCCGATCACGACCATCCGTGGTCGGTCATGGACAGCTCATATCACATCTTATAAAAACAAATCTGAACCGTTCTCTACCGAACAGATTTGATCCGTCCATGGCTGATCATAGACTGCCGTGATTAGCCAACACTCATGCTGTCCCCGAAGAGACAACACCATCCCCGTTCCCCAAAAACTTAAGTTATAGTGACTGTGTTTGGTTAGATAATTTAGTTTAATTTTGATGATGTCATAAGGTGTAATGAGTGGAGAGAGATAGAGAGAGAAATGATGATATCATCAAAACTAAAACTAAAACTAAAATGGGAAACAAACAGGGCCAGTATTGTTGTTACATTTGTGTGTTAATTGAAGTGTACTATTAATTAAACTAGCATGATTAAAATTAGACTTAAGTTAGATTGCATTAAATTCATTTGTTTCTTAATGTCTTATAATGCAGAAGTTAAAAAATTGGAAACAGGGGTGCTGCGCAGCGTGTTGTGCCGACCTATTTTGGCGCCGCGTTGGTACTGTTCCAACGATTAGAGTTGTCCACTGCGTAGAGCTCGTCGAATACTATAAGTGTACCAAAAATCAACTCAATCCGATATCGTTAAGTGCCTCATCGGAATACAAATATGTTGAAAAAAAATGGTTTCAATGGTTTTCATTTACTGTTTCAAGACATGTGTGTTCCAATTTTTTTTCAACTTATTTGTGTTCTGATGAGGCACTTAACGATATCCAATTGACTTGATTTTTGGTAGATTTGTAGTACTCGATGAGCTTTACATGATGGATGTCTCCGATCGTTGAAACAGTGCCGGAACGGCGCCGAAATGGGCCGCATAGCACGCAGCACCTCCCCGGTTCCTAAAAACTTAGATATTAATTTAATTTGTGTTCTTTAATGTCTTAAGTTATGAGTGTAGCTAAAAAGAGAGAAAATTCATTAATCCAACTGTAAGTTATGAGTGTAGCTACTTAATTGGCTTTCTATCTAAGGGCTATGTACAAGGGCGTTCTAAGGGCTAATTAGTAATTACTCTAACTTCTACTCCTAAACCTATTTTCTTTAGGCAAACAAAAGTCATATTTTGGTGGAGCTTTGGGCTGACACATATATGCACGGAGTGTATAAGAGCCACACAACTTGATAATTTGGCTATTTTATTCTGGGGAAAAATAGCTTGTAGTCACTTGAATCGGTTGTTGGAATTTTATCCACCGCAAAGGCTACATCTCCTGAAAAAGAGCGTGATACCCACACCTCAATCAGTCTAGTGTTGTGCTTAATCTATTTATTATATTATATGTGGTACATTACACCGACAAGTATTGATTAGCTCAAGATATGGTAAAAGTTACAATTTGGCTACAAAATTACTAGCACACAAAAATATTGGATGTCAAGCTCACAAATCAAAATCCTTCCCTCCATTTTTATTAGTCCATTTGGGGGTTTTCAGATTATTTAGGTAACACCACGGTTGCTTTGTATAATATTTTGTCTTTCCAATTTTATCATTGGATGACTGATTTGTTACTTAGATATTTGAAGATACGAGGTAAAAGAGTAAAATTGATACAATTTAGTCATTGGTTTTCAAACATGGACAAACTTTAAAGGAAAGAAAAAAGTATGTTTGTGAACAAATAAATATGGATGGAGAGAGCATATGACAAAACCAGATAATCTTACTCCATGGAATAAGAGGGGTGTGGATGCTATCACAGGGCTCTCGACTTTGCCGGTTTGGATTTTTAATTTTATGGAGTCGCCACTCGGGTTTGTGGATAATCACCCGAGAAACCGGTTTTGAAAATATGACTTCCGTGCTGTTATTTAAAAAAGGCTTTATTACTGATCATTGTAACCAAAAAGATTTTAGGTTTGGAGCCAGGTTACGAGAGGAGAAGAGTTATACAACACCCCCCTCGCCCGACACAAGGATCAGTCTTTACTTTAATATTCGTGGGATTTTGCGAAAATATTTTATTATTAAACTTTGTTCACATACGGGATAGGGAACAAGGTAAAGGACACTTAAAATAAAATACATAAATAAAATGCAAAATATGACATATAAAAAGGTATAAAAGACATTATTCAACTGGTGCACACGAGTTGTGTTGTCTTGGCACAATTTTGATTTGTTGTTTGACTCCAAAAAATAGCTGGAACTATCAATTGTGACTTTTTATGATTTTCAAAAATTAATTTTTGAAGGATTTACCCATTTTTGGATAAATCTAATTTTTGAGAAAAGGCCATGGGAGCCATGTTGTAGTCTGAAATCAAATGAAACAAAGATACACCATGCCAACCTTTAACAAAAAATGTCACAAGATTGAATTTTTGAAGTTGGTGTGCTAGAAGAGCACTGGGGCACACTAGTCCTACTCCTGTTTTGTTTTTGAAAATTTTGGTTTAATGATATTTTACCTTGGTCTTCAACACGTACAATTCCAGTACAAGGAACTGAAATATGCTAAATGAGGGTCCCCTCATGAGGTCGGACCAATGGCCCAAAGCAAATTTTTTCCTTGAGAAAGCTTTCAACGATTCTCCTTGAGACTTGAATGGTTGAACTACTGAAAATGGTTGTTGTTTCTGTTGTTTTGAGATTGACTTGAATACTGTGGATCAAAACTCAAACCTTGAGATGGGATTCCAAGAGTTTTTTCAAGGTTTTTAATGGAAAATGTGGGAGAAATGCGTGAGGGGGAGGTGTTTGAGCTTAAAGGTAGTATTAGTTGGCTGGTTTTTCTAGAGAGAGAGTGAGGGATAATGAGTACCACGTTTTCTAGGGATGGAGGAGGTATATATAGGCAAAGAAGGTTCAAAAGGAAGGTTTCATAGGGCTAAAAGAGGCCAAATGTGGCCAAATGAGTCCTGGAAGCATGGGTCCATGTTTTAGGGAAGAAGAGGCATCTGGGCAACCTCATGAATCAATCCATTCATCATGCAATTCGCCTGTACGATGGTTGTACGGAAATGTTAGGCGTTTGGTAAGTCAACTCGTGCGCACCACTTGAGACTGCACAACAGAATAAACTTTGTGGGGCTGCCTCAAGTGCTACCAAACTTCGTTTTGCGCGTGTTTTGAAGCGTTGAAAAGCTTGTTAAGTCTATTTTCTAACCCAAGTGATTTGAATTCATAATAATCTATACATTAAAATCTATGACCATTTTACCCTCAAGAGGTTGGGAGAATAAGTCATTTTACTAAAATGTGTGCATCTCCCTCATTTTGAAACTGATTGAGACAGATTATATATTAAAAAAGAGGGTTTTGAATGTACTAGAAGATGTAGGCTAAGGTTTGTTTTGAAAGGGTTTTCTTTTGGATTTGGAGTAGAAAAAGTATTGTTCAAAGTTTTTGAGACATGCTTTGGTCCATGTCATCGTTGGAGAGCAAGCCACAACTTAAGGATATTCGGAGGGTCCAAACTGGGTTTCTACAAGGTATTTTCAATGGAGAGAAGCAAAATTCACCAATGTGGTAAATTGAAGATCTATTAGTCCACTCCAAGAAAATCTAACTTATTTTTTCTTACTCTTTTTTTTTGGAATATTCTTCATATTGAGTTATTGATGAATTTTAAATAATCATTAAAAGAGAAAGTACTCTAAATAGTAACTTTTTTGTTTCTTATTTTGCGGAGATTTTTGCTAACATTACTTTAGAGATATGAATAAAATTTAACTTTTCTTCCTCCATTAAAGATGCTCTTAATTAGAACACAATTTTTAAAAGCCAGAGTCACAAACAAAAAGAACTAATAATTTTGCAAATTTTTGGCCAATCATTGAAGGTGCATTGGGCCGTCTTGAGCCTATTTGAGGCCTAAAGCGTTCAAATTTTGCTTTTGTTAATTAGAATTTTTTTCCTAAATAATGTATATGGGATAGTTTCGTTAACACAACGAATAACATAACAGTTGACATAATTTTTTTTTGAACCTCACACGAACGATCAGAGCTCTTTAATTTATTTAAAATATGTTTTGTGTATATATATGGGGTAGACTTCCAGTCAGGGATCCCTAACTGAAGATTTTTGGGTGTTTTGAAGTTTTTAAATATTGTTTTTGCAAAATCCGAATTGTCCAATGTGTTTAAAACGTGTTTTTAAGGGTCCATGCGAGAAATCATAAAAAAATACCGGGAAGACCTTAATCCAAGCAGTTTTCACAAGAAAAACTGTACATATACAGTTTTGTGAAAAACTGTTTGGATCAAGCCCTTCTAGGTTTTTTTTTTTTTTGATTATTTCTCGCGTGGCCTCGTATAAACACATTTAAACACATTTGACGGTTTGGATCATAGAAAAAATATCGAAAACATGGAGGTCCGGACTAGAAGCTTGCCATATATATATAACATGACATGACAAAACTAAATTTTGCACCGCAAATATAACATGACATGACAAAAAGGTCTTAAATACCTCATATTGCATCACGGGATCGAGTCTCATTCCTCTCTATCCTCATGTAATAGATTAGGAAAGACGAATGACAAAGAACATAACGTGAAAATTTAAAATCTTCTTTTATTGAGACATGTTTTTATCCCTTTTAATTTTTACAAAACATAACTAAAATTTGCAGCGTTGACTGTCGTTAGTTACATCGGTTTCTTTTAACATAAGAATTGGAATATAAATTACACTAATTGATATGGTGTCTAAAATAAAAGGATTAGATGATGGCCTTGAAAAAATAGAGGTCTAAAGCAAAGGCTTTTAATTGAATAGTGATAGAGCTACACACTTTTAACTACACACAATCACACACCCTCTCACATGTGATGGGGCCCACCCCATGTGGGACCCAGGGTGAGCCCTACCACATGTGAGAGGGTGTGTGGTTGTGTGTGGCTCTAGCATTTTTGCTTTTAATTGCCTAATGCGTAAGCCGACTCTGGATGCTCTAAAAGATCTTATCCAGAAACTGGTTTAAGTGAAAAATTGGCTGAAGTTAATTTTTGGACCCAGGTTACTGGAGTTCACCTCTAGCTGGAGAGCATCTTGGAGATCACGTTCGGACTGTTCATCTCTAAAATGAACAATCCGGATTTAAAAGTTAACTCTTTCATGGAAAAAGTAAACTCTTATACGGAAGAGTTGCTTTAAATTTGGACTGTTCAAAACACTTTTGAGTTGTCCGCATGTGATCTCCAGAGTACTCTACACGAGGGGGTGATCTCTAGCACCTCCGAATCCCAATTTTTTTGGCTTGATATACTGTGAGAGAAATACTTGTCTCGTAAAATACAATAAATCAATTTTGTAGAACATTAAAACCATGTTTGACTAAAGTTTGGGTAATAACCTCGGGCTGAGATTCCTATGGTCATTGGTTTGAATAAATTACCCATAATCTACTGGTCTTACACACCCCTAAAAACCAAGAGGTTCATAAAAATTGAACCAAATCAATCCAACTTGTAAACAAAAAGATTTCAAAAAGAGAAATTCGGCTCATAAAAATTGAACCTTTCTATATGTACAGATACATACGTACAGACAGTGTACAAATGGGTCTCGGGGACTCACTTTAGGATCCCACACGGACGATCTGGGCAGTTCAATCATCTTAGAATAATTTTCCGTGGGACTTTGCGCAAAATCAGCTCAATCGGAGATGTTTAATCAATCACTTAAACATGTCTGATTGAGCTGATTTCTCGCGAAGTCCCTTGAAAAATTATTCTAAGATGATTGAACGGCTTAGATTGTCTGTGTAGGACCCAAAAGTGGGTCCTTGAGACCCGTCTGTACACTGTCTGTACAAAACCATCTGTCCCCATTGTTTTTGGACTTTGCTACGGGTACAGAGCTTTTCCCATAGAAAATGCACCGAGCCCTCTCAAGGGCACACTTTTGAGTCTCACACGAGTGATTCGAACCGTTCATTATTCTTAGAACATTTTTCCTAAGGGACCCACAAAATTTCAGCTCAATTAGACGGTTAGAAGTGCTTGAATCAAAGTCCCACCCTTTCAAACAAAAATTTCGAATCACTCGTATGGGACCCAAAAATGGACTCCTAAGAGGGCTCGGTACATTTTTCTGTGCAAAAACCTCTGTATCAATAGGTTTATCCATTGTTTTTCCGATAAAAATTTAACTTAAACATCAAACAAGAAGTTCAGGATTACCTTCGACATTGAGCCAATCACCTGTGGCTTAGGATAGGTTCTAGCCAACATCACACCAAACCTCTGGGAAGGATATGGCCTATTCCAACTCACTCTCTTATACATTAGCTCAAAAGTCTAAAAAATATAAAAAGTCAAAGTTAGTGGCTCTGAATCGTGGACTTTAGAAATTTTTTTAGCTCTTTTTGAGCAAATTCGGATAATCAAAATTATTTAATTTTCACTCCATGTTAAGAATATTAATTATTTCGAGATATCACACCTACTAGATATAAATCATTTTATCTAAAAGGAGTGTCGTACTAACCATTGAAATACTTTTATTTTTTTACGTTTTAGTTGTCGTTGGTTTGTTAAGAGCAAGTAGATATTGTGTTTTGCATTGGTTACTATTTAGACATTTAATTGTTTAAGATATTAAAAACTTGAATTTTCAAAATTTTGTTGTTTATGTTGCGGCCCCTTCGGATATAAAATTCTAGTCCCTGACCGCATATGGTATATCTCCTTAAAAAGATACCCGTGTCTCAATCTGATGTTGTGCTAATCTATCTATTATATTATCTGCGATACATTAAGTATTAATTACCCCAAGATTTGGTAAAAATTACAATTTGGCTACGAAATTAGCACCCAAAAAAAAAATATATATATATATATATATATAGGAGCGGTTCAAGGGACACAAATAAAAATACAAAAAAAGACACGCCATCTTAGCCCTTAAAACCTACGGTTGAGATTAAAACAAACTTTTTCCCTTGTGTACCCCCTCACCTTATCTTTTTCTCAACCCCTTCCCTCGACGCATCCCGCTTTTCACCGTCCCTCCTGTTCCTCCATCTCCGGTGACCCTCTTCACCGACTACCCATTTTCTCTCCCTCCCTCTCTCTCTCTCTCTTTCGCGAGAACTCGAGTGGGGAGAAATCAGTGTTGTTCAACACTACATCAAAAAGATGCAATTAGTCTGGGAAACAAAGAGAAATACTCGTGGCAGTGAAATACAATCAAGTAATTACGAAATGTCATATGCAAGTTGCTTGAAGAAATAAATAAGGCACTCCCTTTGACTTAAACATGGTGGGTCACATGTGGTTTCTAATTTCACGGATGGATTTAATTTATTGGGTTTTTGATTTCACATATGGGTTTTGGTCGTGGTGTGGGAGTGACAAGAATTTTGTGCTCCCAGGATGTGCTATGGGAGTTTAATTTGGAATGATCTTTTGGTGCTGTTATTCGAACGAACTTCAACTGTAAATTCATGGGCTGAACTATCAAACCTTTGATCATATGATGCACAGAGAGAGAGAGAGAGAGAGAGAGAGAGAGAGAGGAGGGGGGTTGCCGGAGTGGGAGGAAGACACCAGGGGAGGCCGGGAGGGGGTGTCTCCGTGAGAGAGAGAGAGAGAGAGAGAGAGAGTGTGCAATCCTTTGAGATTTAATCTGAGCCATTGATTTGAAGGGCCATGATGAAGTGTCTTTTTTTGTGTCCCCGGAACCGGCCCCTATATATATATAGAGTTCCGTTCTCCTAAGGGATCCCGCATACAAAATTTGGTGCGGACCAAGGCATTTTTCAACTTTCCGGATCAAATTTTGACGATCCGAACCGTTCAATGTTTTCAAAATGCATTTTCCAAGGCCCCAGAAATCTTCAAAAAAATACCGGAAGGGCTTGATCGGATCAGTTTTTGTTAAAAACGCTATATATAGCGTTTTTAACAAAAACTGATCCGATCAAGCCCTTCCGGGTATTTTTTTTTGAAGATTTCTCGAGTTGACCCTTAAAAATGCATTTTAAAAACATTGAACGGTTCGGATCGTCAAAATTTGATCCGGAAAGGCCAAGTCCGCACCAAATTTTGGTGCGGGATCCCTTAGGAGAATATTTTCGTATATATATATATATATATGGATGTCAATCTCACAAATCACATTCCTTCCTTGTACCTCTCGCCATTGGGGAGATTTCGTTGTCCTATGGCTCAAGTGTGGAATAGTGTATGCCCTCTTTGACACCAGCTTCTGTTTGGATTGGTGAGCATTGTGGAGGTAGTTGCAAGCACTGAAATTCACTAACACCAATCAATAAAAAGAGCATTGACATTGAACTCTTACAAAACGTATGTTGTTATGTGTTACTCCCTCTGTCCATATTTACCAATCCATTTGGGAGTTTTCAAATTTTTTAGGAAACACCACAGTTGCTTTGTATAATTCTTGTTTTTCTAATTTTATCCTTCAATCATGATTGATTTGTTAATTAAATATTTGAAGACAAGGGTAAAAGAGTAAAATTGATACACTTTACTCATTGGCTTTCAATTATGGTCAAACTTTAAAGTAAAGAAAAAATATATATTTGTGAACAAATAAATACAGATAGACCGAGAGCATATGACAAAACCAAACAATCTACTCCGTGGAACAAGAGGGGCTTTCCATGGACAGAAGCAAAATTTACCTAGGTAAATTGAAGATCTATTAGTCCATTTCAAGAAAATCTTCAACTTATTTTTCCTATTTGCTAATAGTACTTTATTTCTTGGAAATTTAGAATATTTTTTATATTCACATTCATGAGTTTTAAATAATCATTTCAAAGAGAAAGTACTCTAAATGATTTAACACTTTTGTTTCTTATTTTGAAGAGTTTTTACTAAGATGACTTTAGAGATATGAATAAAATTTAACTTTACTTCCTCCCTTAAACATGCTCTTAATTAGAAATACATTTTTTAAAAGACAAAGCCACACACACACCCAAAAAAAATAATAATAATGGTTTTGCAAATTTTTGGTCAATCATTGATGTCGTGTCTCACCATCCCTAGACCCTTCATTAGGGATCACAGCACGTGACCGGCCGACAATGCCTTCATACGTAACCAAATGGACTAAAAAATAAAGTGTTTTAATTTGAAAAATAAATAAATATTAGTGGAAGCGAGATAGAAAAACTTTGATTAAACTTATGGGGTCTTGTAATAAAAGTAAGTACAACAAAAATCAAGTGAAATTAACAACACCCATTTGATCCAGAGCATACATACATTAAACATCCATTACATGACCTCATCATATAACTACATACACCACTTGTAAATATATATATATACATCCTTGTCCATAAAGGAGACTATCACAAAACCTGGCAAAATACAAGTCTTTTACACAAAACATCCATTCTGTTCAACTTTACACCAAAACACTTCACTTCAAACATTCAACTGCCAAACTCCATCACCTTAAATTGGTAAATAAACCGTCAGCTAAAAACTCAGTGAGTAAAGCTCATACTAAGATTTGGGTTTTGAAATAAATAATACATATAAAGCAAGATCTTGGACATTTGAAAAGTCGCATCACATTTCACATGGAAACTTGAACTTCTTGAAAACATGTACATAGTCAATACCACAATACTTACCACATACATACATGACATATTTCGAAATCCCGGCCGATTATTGTGGTACACATCAGCGAGGGCATGTACCTAGATATTATGGAATCCTCCAGGAAGGCAAATACCTGGATATTATGGAATCCTCTAGGAAGACACATACATAATGCTGGCTATACTACACCAAATATTGTTTTTACCGGCAGTAACAAAACCACTGTTAAAGGGTGCTATTACCGACAGTAATCACAACCCGCCACAAAAAAATAATTTTCCCCCCGGTTTTATTATCGGCAGTAATAAAACCGCTGGGAAAGGCCACTTTTATCTGTGGTAATTATAAACCGCCAGTAATACTACGATTACTGGCGGTAATCCAAAAAATTGCCAGTAAAAATATAAATTTTAATATAATTTTTTTTATTTCCTAGGTATAACCAAAAAGTTTAGGTGGTCGGGCGGGTAGGTGTCGGGGCTCCACACAAAGGGTCACAGGTTCAAAATTTGGCGGGACAAAATTTATTTATTTATTTATTCCGAAAATAACCATTACTGGTGGTAATGAAACCACCGGCAAAAGTCGAATACTATTACCGTTGGTAGATTACTGTCGTTTATCTTTTCCCGACAGCTGTTTTGACGGCAGGCGATTTTTTGGTTTTTTACTGCCGATAATACTTTTCCCGGCGATTTTGGAATTTTTTCTAGCGGTTTTCTAATGTCGGGAATAGTCATTTTTCTTGTAGTGCTATTATGGAACCCACCAGCGGGCACATAAGGTAAAACATGGGCATGACATACATACATGTTTCGTAAATATATCACATGTTAACGTATCACTTAAAACACGTAGCCATATCTCTTCATAAATCACATTTTTCATAGAAAGAGTATTCATAAAATTCTCATTTCAAAGTATGAGGTTACTCACATTCTTTTACACTTCAAACAAATATCAACTTCTATCCTTATATCCTTCTCTTGTTCACCAAATCCTACATGTCGTGTATGAACATGAATCATTTACATAAAAAAACTCATGCAAATGATGTATATGCATGATTCCTTAAAATGATAAGTTAACCGACACCTAATCTAAGAATTCTTGAGAACA
The DNA here is from genome assembly GCA_022606695.1 of Vaccinium macrocarpon. Lineage (NCBI taxonomy): Eukaryota > Viridiplantae > Streptophyta > Magnoliopsida > Ericales > Ericaceae > Vaccinium > Vaccinium macrocarpon. The sequence continues at coordinate 5,317,591 of CM040171.1, read as the reverse complement.
AACCATAGATAACTAGGTCTTGCAAATTTCACTACGTAAATATAACTCATATAGATATGGTGTCCAAATTACCCATGAATTTATAAGGTCAAAAACTATCTTCACAAAATAGGAGAACACAAATTATGAATGCATAATCCATAATAGAACGCAGTTTAGTAAACGAATTATTAAAATTTCATATCTTTGAGTTTTGCTCCGAATTTTTGATACAATGAATTAGATACATGTGGGTACTTCCCATAAAAATTTCAGAAAATAGTAAGATAGAGAACACAGTCAAATTCATCAAAAACCGAAGACAAAAACATAGATTCAGCATGTACAGTAAAACATAGTGTACAACTTAGGGGGTGTTCCACTAATAAAAAACTGTTTTTTCCAAAAACCGAGACAAGTCATTCTCTCACAATACATCACATAAAAAACCGAGAAAAACCAGTTTTTTCAAAAAAACCACTTCTAGTGTGTGATTTTTCTAGACTTTGTTTCAACCAATTTAGACCTTAAAATTTTACAAAGTGTATAGGACTCATAGAGGAACATACCATAAAAGTTTAGGCTATGTTCGTTTTACAGTTTAGTTTTAGTTTTAGTTTTGATGACATCATCATTTCCCTCATTTCTCTCTCTATCTCTCTCTACTCATTACACCTTATGACATCATCAAAACTAAACTAAACTATCTAACCAAACACAACCTTAGTATTTTTTGGAGTTGATTAGCTACGTCTAAAAATTCGTGATTTAGGGTACAAAAATCTAGCAAATCTTTAGACAGATTTTCATCGAACTTCTCTAGGATATAATTGGGATGAAAACATAAAGAAAGATGGTTAAATTATTTAGAGAGCCGCATGTGCAGACCAAATTCATAAAGGGAAGTTAAATAATAGTGAATATGGTTTATTGTTTTACCACTTCTGGAGAAAAAAAATGGTAAATTAATAAACCATGTTCACATGTCCTTTAAAAGATGGTTACTTACACAGTGAATATGGTTTATTGTTTTACCACTTTGGTGATTTCACATAATAAACATGATAATCATGGTTAAAATTTGTAAGGAAACCGCGTCTGCTAGCCAAATTCATTAAGGGAAGTAAATTTTTTTTGTTTTTTGATCGGATGGTTTGAACAATAGATTTTATTCGGAAATGGAACGGTTTTGATGATATTATGTTCCATGGATAGGGGATAGGAATTGAATCCCATTATACAAATAACGTAAATAATGGAATAAAGGTCCAAATATCCAATGTCGGGATGTAAACATCCAAATCCCAAAGAATGGCAATATAAGTAGAATTTCCAAACAGGATACCTAATTAAAATTCTCATGTTTTTATAACTTTAATTGCTAGAAAACATAACGAAAATTGCATTGTTGACTATCGTTATTTACAACGGCTTCTTTTAACATAAAAATTGAAATATAAATTAGACTGATTGATATGGTGTCTAAAACAAAAGGATTTCATGATGGCCTTGAAAAAATAGAGGCCTAAAGCAAAGCCTTTAGTTGCCTAATGCTTAAGCCGGCCTAGATGTTGTAAAAGATCTTATTCAAAAACTGATTTAAGTCATAAATTGGTTGAAATCAATTTTTTGGGGACTCAGGGTGCTGAAGATCATCTCCTGGAAAGCATCTTGGAGATCACATTTGGACCGTTTATTTCCGCAATGACGATCTAGATTTAAAAGTTAATTCTTTCATGTAAAAGTTAACTCTTACATGCAAGAGTTTCTTTAAATCTAGACCATTCAAACCACTTTCGAACGGTCCAGATGTGATCTCTAGAGTGCTCTCCAAAAGGGTGATCTCCAGCACCTCTGAATTCCAATTTTTTGGATTGATACCTTGTGAGAGAGAGACTTGTCTTGTAAAATACAACAATTCAGTTTTGTAGAACATTAAAAGCATGTTTGACTTAAAATTTGGGTAATAATCTCTGGCGCAGATTCCTATGGTCATTGGTTTGAATAAATAACCCATAATCTACTGCGGCTTACATACTCCTAAAAACCAATCAGGTCTATACAAATTGACGAAGCGGAATACATAAGAAACTAGTTAGCGTACTAGTTTAAACGATGATAGGTCTCGAATCCACGAGGGTTCTTGAATCCACAAGAAGAAAGAGAGAAACTCTTATTTATAATTGATAAAGAGCTAAATAATGATAGAGGTTACATGCCCTTTTATAGGAAAAAACTAGCAAACCCTAGCAAAACTTACCTAAAAAATAAAGTATCCCAAAAATTGGGAAAACTCCAAAAATTGAAAACTAAAAGAAAAATAAGAAATTCCCAATTGGAAAAACCGTAAACGGAATTACACGTTAAGAGTAATTCATAATCTAATTATTACCTAAAATAGCAAAATTAGTAAATTGAAGACCTAAACGAATGAATTTGGCTGAATTCCACCATCAATCACGATTAGGGTGGTGAGTATTGATCGCAGCGCAATTCTGCTTTAGCCCACCAAGTTTGGACCTATTCCGGGCTCGTCGATAAATTACCGAAATTGGCAATTTTCAATTAAGAGTTGTTTGGAACTCATCAGTTTCGACCGGTCCAACTGATCATAAAACTGAGCTGTTACTTGTTCTGCATCACAAATTGAACCAAATCAATCCAACTTGTAAAGAAAAAGGTTTCAGAAAGAGCAAATCAGTTCATAAAAATTTACCATTTAAACATTGTCAAACATAAGTAACATGAAACAAGAAGTTAAGGTTTACCTTCGACATTGAGCCAATCATCCGTGGCTAAGGCCTGATTTGGCTAAATTGAAAAAATTGGTTTTTTTTTATTTTTTTCGTTTTGTCTTTATTCAATTTTTTTTGCATTTGTTAGTTTTCGTTCTATTTTTTGTGATTTCTTGGCTTGTCTTGACAAGAGGAATCTGAAAAGTATAAAATTATTACCCAAACTTAAAGTTTTGTGAAAAAAAGACGAAAAATAATCCAAAAAACTAGTTTATTTTCGGCTTTATTAAAAAAACTATTACTTTTGACTACAATTTTATAATCTTTGGATTTGTCTTGACAAGATAAATACAGAAACTATAAAATCTTGACACAAAACTAACAAATTAAAAAAAATTTGAATAAGGACATGCAAAACGAAAAAACCCAATGAAATAATTTTTTCAATTTAATAAGGCCTAGGATAGGTTCTAGCCAACATCACACCAAACCCATGGGAAGAGTACAGCCTGTTCTACTAAGGGGTTTTTTTTTCTACGTTTTACCAGACAAGCTAGTCTCTTATACTTTAGCTCAAAAAGTCTAAAAATTAAAAAACCAAAGTTAGTGGCTCCGAATAGCGTACTTTAGAATTTTTTTTGGCTCTTTTAGACCAAATTTTGATAATCAAAATTATTTAATTTTTACACCACGTTATGAATATCAATTATTTCGAGGAATCACACCCACTAGGTATGAATGATTTTATCTTAGAATAAATGAAATTTGATTTAAATGTGACATTTATTTTCTGTTAAAGATAAACGATTTCGTTACGAGCCCGTTTTCTCTTTCGTGGCCTTTGTTTTTCCTTTTGGGGAGTACTATGATAACTCCAATATCCAATATGAGTCATTCTATTGACATTTAAGTTGTCAATAGAAGAAACACATATTTTAATAGTGTTCAGGGGCACTGCTGTCCCTTTTGAGGGACAAAGACGGGCCGTCCTCCTCTGGAATTACGGGCAATTATTTCCACTTTTCGACGATCGGAATGTTCAGAGCTCCTTCGGTGAGTAAAGCAAGTTTACCAAAAATCAGTTCAATCGGATATCATTAAGTGCCTGATCGGTACACATATAACTCGGAAATTATGGGTTCAAGTGGGTTTAATCTAGTGTTTCGGATGCATTCATTTCATGATAAAAATGTTCCGATCAGGCACTTATTGATATCCAATTGAATTGATTTTTGGTGCACTTATTCTACTCACCGAGCTCTATGAAGTGAACGTTTCCGATCGTCGAGAAAGTTAGGGCGGGAAATGCGAAAGGGCAGGACAAAGAATATCGCCCTTGAACGACAAAGATGCCCCTGAATCCATTTTAATACACTACAGATTTTATATTTTTCAATTTAACGACAACCCAATGAATTATTTTTAGAAGTTTTTGTCTAATATTTGTCAATGGCAATGAATTAAGCCTGACCGAGTGATATAAAAATAAAAATAAAAATACTCTCACGCACTCATGCCCTTTGATGTCTGTTATTGTTAGTTACAGTGGTATGTGCGGTGTAGATATATATTTAGGATTAGAAAATAGTTTTTGAAGTAGTTGTGGAAAGTTCCTCGTAATCACATATAGGAATCTGGAGGAGACGTTGTGTGGTAGGTGTTATGCGTCATATTGTGTGACAAAATTATATCGTTTTGCTCATTTTCTTAGTATATCCAAGGGCCTTGTTTGGAGAGTTAAGTGCATGATTTAATTTTGGGGTTCAATTTTAGGGGATTTAGGCACTTTGGGATATGGTATAGTGGGTTTAAGCACTTAAATTTAGACACTTTGAGTTTAGACACTTTGGATTTAGGCACTTTGTAATAATTTTTCTTCCTCCAAACAAGACTTTTGGAAGCTTTGAAAATGTGCACAAAAATCAAGAAAAATAACATAATTTTGCCGCACAACACTTACCACATAACAACCGCCCCCGATCCCACATATTGCTAGCTACTAATTAGTTTAGACTAGGCCAAGTACTCTCTCTCTCTCTTCAGCTGAGTTTTTCCAAAATACAGTAATAAATTACTATGCTAGAAGTCACTTTTAGAATTTGTATTTATTTAAATTTTCTTGCTCTTGTCAATTTTGCATTAAATTTTTGTGAATTATTGGTTCTCATCAATGAGAAAAAATAAAATAAAAAAAGTAAAAGATTATGACTTTTAATGGAAAATGTCAAACTTTTAACACCTTTACACGGTCTAAAAATGCTAAAAGTTGGTCATTTTCCAAAAAGATTGGCTAAAAGTCATATTAGTTTTTTCCTTTCTGATTCCTCTCGTCGAGACAGATCAATAATTCGCAAAAGTTAGACGCAAAATTAACTAACAAATGTGATTTTTTTTAAATAAAGACAAAATCCTAAAAGTTTTAAAAATCAAGTGACTTAAAACAGGAAACTCAGAATTTTTAGAATCCAAAATGAAAGCTAGAAATTGACCGAGAAGTACTACCAGAAAAATAAAATATCAATTTCAAAGACAACAAATACAAACTATGATAGATTTTACAAAATGCATAAACTGGAAAAAACAGAATAATTACAAAGTAGTCATTAATTTATCAAATTATTTTGGTGATAAATTATCGGAAATCAATATGAAATTACCATTAAGAGAAAGATTCATGATATTATAAAAAAATTTAAATTTTATTAAAATTGAAAACTTATTCTAAAATGTTAACTCCAAATTTTGAGGGAAAATTCTAAAATCAACCAAATAGGCTTACATTAAGCTTAAAAAGTGTATTGAAATGTGTGAAAAGTGTAGAAATTTGTGAAAGTGTATAAAAAAAATAAAAAACTACATTGGAGGTTGTGTGTTTTTTTGGTTTTTTTGTTGCCTTATTGTCACCCCAGTGAGCTAACAATAGAAGAACTCAATTTTGAATTCAATTTTGTGTTCATAATTTTGTTTCCAACTATTGCAAATAAATTTCTCAACTTTTGCTAAATCTGCAATCAAAGTTTCCCGTTTTTAGCACCAATAAAAGTGCTAAAAGCCAATTTGTTTCCTATTAAAAGTAACTGATGCATATCAACTTTCTTCTCTTTTTCGAGACTTTCTCTCTCTAGCCAGCCCTAAATTTTCTCGCCCATATTTGGTTTTCGAGACTTTCCCCTTGTTTCCCTTTTTCTCCTTTCCCCTCACCTATCCTCATTAGTGTGTTCACATTGTGACCTCTAGTTTTCTTCACGGCTTCCATCCCTTGTGTCGGTGTAGTCCAGTCCTCTCATTGTCGTTTGTCAAGAGTGTCGATCCAGCACACTTGGTCTGGCTTCCCCAGATCCGTTGGGTTTTAGTGGTGCACAATAATCTACTCATCTTCAACCCGGTGTGACTCGGTTTTGACGCGGCTCAACTTAGTGATGGGTATTTCGGGTAGCCCTCTTTAATCTGGGTTTTGATAAGTTGATATTAGTTTTGTGGAAATGGCTATAATACACATCCCTTATTTAGGTGTACCATATGCACCTATTGTATGGTTCAGATTGTGCCACATCATCGACAATCGTAACATTTTTTAGTTTTTTGTAACTATTTAGCAATATGATTCGTAATATTTTGGTGTGTCTCGTAACTTTTACAAAAAAAAAATTGTAACTTTTCCAAACAATTCGCAACTTTTCCAAAAAAGTCGTAACTTTTCGCAAAAAAATCGTAATTTTTACAGGGGTGTGTATCATACAAACGCAAATAAGAGGTATGTATTGTATCATTTTCCTAGTTTTGTTAGCTACTTTATCTGTTTGTTTAGTGTTTGTTTTCTAGACAAGTTTCACCAGTTTTTCTGGTGTGTAGAAGATTTGATCTGGTTTACTGTCTATGGGGTGTTCTGGGCTGCCCTTTGGGATGTTCTTCTACCGAATCTTAGACGAATTCCACGCCAACACTTTGTGTTGGTCTACTTCGGGCAGTACGATAATCTAGAGCCTATATAGTGGTTTGTGCTCGTGTCTTGTATTTGGTAGTTAGGCTTCACCCCTATAATTTGTTTGAAATATTATATGAAATGAATGTTTCTTTGATAAAAAATAATAATAATTGTTTCCCATTAGTTAAAAGTTAAGTTGTTGAAAGCCAATTTTCTCTTACATACTCCTTTTGCTAAAATCACACTGGTGCGTTTAACAGATGAGGTTGGGGGTGCAAATGGAAAACTCAACCTCAATTAACCAGAATATTGCATTCATTTCAAATGTGTTACAACCATAAAAGACACTCCTAATATTAGTGTACGTAGACCCAGTTCCTCTTATCAACTTTTTCAGCCTTTTCAACTTTTTGTCTAAAAAGTCTCAAAGATCTCTCTTCAAATAAAAAGCTCAAAAAATCACAATAAGAGAAATAATCTTACTTTTTTCTGTAACGCACGAGGAAAATTCTACGGTCAGTCCAATGGTTTAAAAAGTGAGAACTCTTCCTTGTAAGAGTCTTTTAAAAGTGGAAACTATAGCGCACAAAAATTAATTCTTCCAAGAAGTAGTCTTGCCTTATCGTTAGTCCAATGAACTGACAATACAAGGACTAAGACAAAAAAAAAAAACTACGAGAAACAACAATGGAGGTGGGGGAAGAGTGCCTCATTTATTAGTTGATATCACAACAAATTCAAGTGGTCCACAAATTGACCAGAAAATCTTAGCTACAAGCATGAATGATCAATGGTGGGGGATTGTCATTTTTTTCAAAGAATTGTTGTACTTGCATGAGAAGTAAATCTCAACCGACCTATGTTGTTGAATCATTAATCGTACCAAATGCCTCATCTATCTACATAGGATCTCTTAATTAATTCTTCAACTACATTCGATAATCACCATGCATAGAGGAGGGGAATGAAAATGTGCATGCCAACACTAACAAGGAATGTTGGATCCTAGAAATGTTCTAAGAAATTCACGTCGCCCGACTCAGATTTCTTTGAGAGTGTGAGTTTCACATACTATAAGTGAATTAATTTGAATCACAGATTTAAAATTTTAGACAACTTTCTTGACTCGATGTTCGAGACTTTGCAATGCACTGAAACTCTTTGAAGGATTGGAGTGGAGTTCACTGACTTTGAGATGATCTAATAACAGAAAGTTTAGGTTACCCAGAATTTAAAATTTAACGGTACCATGGAATTTCAAATTATGAGTACTTTTTGGATATATTTTTTAGGTATGTAGTAGTGCTGATCTAATAATTGCCGATAGTCACAACCATACTTTGAGATCTAACTTGAGTCTCATAGGTTTGTTGATACTTGATAGGGTATGCATTATGGCCTGTTTGGCCGACTCGTTTCCTCATTTTTAACTTTTCATTTTTAAGTTTTGGATGTTTGGATGCCCAAATTCAAAACACATTATGCCAAAACTCATTCTTAAAATTTGATATTCGAGAGGAGGAGCCAAAAGTAGGCTAAGAGGAGCTTTTTTACTTTTTATTTTTCACTTTTCCCATTTTGAATAACAAAAAAACCTACAAAAATGTATTCTTAAAATATTACAAACACTACTCCTATTGCAAAATATATTCTGCACATTTCTCACAAACACTCCTATCAGATTCAAAATACGTTATAACCATAATCCAAAAAACTAAAAGTTGAAATTGATAAGATGTCATTAAGTGTCATTGGAACACAAATACCTTGAAAAGAAATGGACACAAATATTGGATCAAAATTACTGAACCCATTCCTTTTCAAATTATTTGTGTTCCGATAAGACATCTAATGATATCCGATCGAGTTGATTTTTGGTACACGTGTAGTACTTGACGAGCTCTACGTGGTAAACGTCTCCGATCGTTAGAAAGATGCCGGCGTAGCCGCGCCATGGGACTGCACAGTGCACAGCACGATGAATTAGTGCATCAATATTCTTATTTGGCTATTTGCAGTGCAAGACTCGGAGAATTGCACCCCAAAAGAAAAAAAATAACCCAAGATTCATAGATGTACTTGTAAACTCTACATGAATGTGTTATTATTAAGATAGTTGAGGCATCACGTAAAGATAACCTCATAATATCTCATTTTCCCTCGTGAAAATGTTAAGGTCTATAAAAAATTTCTCTGAAAACATCCTGTAAAAATAAACGGACAACTCATATCCATAAAATATGAATATGAGCCATCTATTTTTCTTTCTTAAATGTTTTCGGGAAAAAAATTTCCTGAACTCTGCTACTCGTATTCCCCTTTGTAAAGCTCTCAAATGTAGTTGGATGTCAACATTCTAAACTTTTTCTATCTAAATAAAATACTGTACCTAACTTATGAGTTAGAAGGAATCCTAGTGCTAGGCCAGGGGATATTAGTACAATTTTGTCCTAAAATCAGCTGAAAAATGTCGTTGTCTTTTTACTAGTAAATGCGTGCTATTGACATTTGATAAACGACTCTTCTACCCATACTGACCAAATAGTACTAAAGGCGCGGGGACCCTGTTGTGGGTCTTAAACGATCGATCTTTTGAACGAAAGAAGGTGATTTTTGGATCGAGTACTTAGGAGCGTCCGATTGAGGTGATTTCTGTGTAGGGTCCCCTCGGAATTCAATTTTGGAGTGAATGGACAGCTCGGATCAATTGTTCGGGACCTGCAACGAGGTCCCGATGCCGTCAGTACGCTGTCGATACCATAAACGTCGGTACCTCTCGATTTACCGTTTGATAAAGGCAGGGGCTATTACTACCATAATTTTGTACTAGTATTTAAATTCATGTGAAAATGTCGTTGTTCATCAATCAAATCAATACATACAATACATACTCCGCAACGGAGGAGGGGAGGCTGCTGTGCAGTCTCTGCACAGCAGCAACTGTTGTGCATGCAAGAAACGTATTGTGGCAATCTAAGTGGTTTGTAAAATGTGATTTTGTGAGACCCACTTCCGGGTTTCACATAAATGATCTGAACTGTTAAATAATTTTAAAATAATTATTCAAGCAGTCTTGAAAAAAATCAAGCCTATTAGATATTTTTACGTAATTGATCTAATTCGTTTGATTTTCATTTAGAATTCAGGATCCTACAGTATTAAAGAATCTTCAAGAAAAGTTATACAATTGTGCGCTTAGTAATCGATTGATCTAAATTATAAGTGTTGTAGGGCTCGTTAATAAGAGCATCCAATAAAAAAAATCATGTTCAGACATCGATAGGTTTTTGATACCTATCGAAGTCTGAACAAGATAATTTTTTAAAAATCATTTAACGAATCGAATCATTTGTGTGGGACCAAAAGTGGGTTCCACAAGATCGCATTTTACAAATCACTTGGATTGCCACAAAACGATGTCGTTTCTTGCATGCACAGCAGCGCTGTGCAAGGAGGGAGGGCACGGCAGCCTCCCCTCCTCCCTCTCGCAACAACGCCCTCCTAAAACTCTCTAAAAACCCCCAATTTCAAACTTTCCTTAAAACTAGGTTCTCCTCATTTCTCCCTCATGTGCCTCCCTTCTACTCACCCACTCTCCTATTTTTACGACTCGACACCACGTTCTCACATCACCAGATTTCAAAAGTATCCCACGGTGTTTTTGCTAAATATGTTATCCTCTCCCTTTACTTTATATTAACTAATATCGTGACCGTTCAATACAAAACTGCCGGGATAAATACAAAGGTGATTTTTTCCTGCGTCGAACAAGTACAATGCTAGTTACTAGTAAATGCATGTTATTGATATTCGACAAGACCTCGCCTATCTTTCATTAATGGATGCAACAGCATAAGTAAAATGTTTAGCTTCCATCAAGCATTTGTAGGCTCAAACCTGTGCATTTGGGGTACACCAAATGCCGTACACATAGTTTTATTGACTTTGCTTTTCCTTTTTTTTTTTGGTAAGAAAAATTCTAAAATCAGTTTAATGGGTTGTCCTTAAGGTTTAAAAAGTGTTTTGAAATGTGTAAAAGAGTATATGAATTTGTGATAGTATACAGAAAAATGAAAAAAAAAATACACTGGAGTATTTATTTTTTGTCTTTTCCTTGTACCGATAATAGAAGGACCCTTCTTGTAAATTAATTGTGTGGATCATCTTCAATTTGGATTAGAACAGCTAAAGAAAAAAAAAATCCATGTGACGATAAGATTTTACTTATGTTAATTAAGTTATATTACAAGGAGTATCGATGATGGTCTTACCGGCACAAATCCAGAACATTGTAGTCGTAGCTAATTACTAATACACGATCTATTGAACTATAAATATGCTCAATTAGTTATTCGAATTTGAACTCGTATTGCCCTCTTTCAAAATTTAGTCGTTATTGATTTGTTACATGAACTAATTGAGCATATTTGTTAAGTTCATTATGCTTTAAAATTAAGATTCAACAATGTCACTTTTGGATCGTTTTTCCATCCTTTTTTTTTTTTTTTTGAGAAATAGAAAGAAAGTTCAATGAATCAAACTTACAGTACACAAAATAAACCCAAAAAGATCTTTAAAAAAAAAAACGGAACATTAAAATTTTGTTTTTCCATCCTTTTTTGATTAGATTTCGAGTTGGATTCCCATTTGCTAAAAAAACAAAATTTTTAGCACCCTCAGCACTTATTTGCTTTAGCAACTTATCCTTTGGGTGAGTCCTTGAATGGATTTTATCAAAATCTGATAAAATCAAGCTTTTGATTTTATCAAATCTTGATAAAATCCATTCAAGAACTCAACTTTTATCACTTTTATAGAAAATTGACTTTTAGTAACTTAGTTTTTAGCACTTTTTATATAGAAAATAAATTTGTTGTTAGCAACTAATGAAAAATAAATTGACTTTTAGTGACTGATAACTTTTAGCACTTTTATTAATAAATTGACTTTTACTCATGTTAAGCGTACTTTTAATAGGGTAGCCCATTCATTGGCACTCACTAATCTTGCCTTTGATGATGTTCGGTATTTTGACCATTTCCCTATCTATTATTAATAAACCTTCTTTTCCGTCCCACATGCACTCACTAATCTTGCCTTTGATGATGTTCAGTACTTTGACCGTTTTCCTATCCATTATTAATAAACCTCTTTTTCCCTGAAAAAAAAAATTAAAAAATTAAAACTTAGTTTTTCGCAATTGGTGCTAAAAATGGGACTGTGGGGCAAGAATCTTTCTGTTTAATTTCTTTGTTTCTCATATATCCACCGACTAAAAAGTCAAAATATATTTGGATCACTAAGGGGTGTTTGTTGGCTTTTCGTTTTCCCATTTTCAACTTATGGGTGTTTGGCATTCTCGTTGCAAAACGCATTTTACAAATGTGTTCTCTACATATCTCACAAACACTACTCTTGTTGCAAAATGCATTCCGCACATTTATTCCAAATGCGCCTACCAAATTCAAAATATATTTTGATCATAATCTAAAAAGCTAAAAACTCAAAAGTTGAAAATAGAAAGCTAAAAACGAGGCTCTTATCGTTTCATAATCAGCTAGGCACTTTGTGGTAGAAAATGCTCTCGGGATTGGACACCTTATGGGTGTAATTTCGTTATCTATGTTTCATTTGTTGATATTTTCAATCAAACGATAACCTGTTTAATCTGTTATGGGTTTGTTCCAACGGAGAGTTTCGATTTGGCGTTTGTAGTCCTTTACGGTTTTTCTGGGTTATTCTAGTTTTTTTAAAAAATTCTTTTCTCGGTTAGACTTTTCATTTTACGACCTACTGAAAAAATGCAGGAAAAAAATTATTAGAAAAAAAAAAGGGTACTGCAGGTGATTTTGACTACTACTGTAATGCATTGAGTAGCCACTTATTCCAGGTAGCAGTTGAGAATGATGGTAGACAAGAAAAGGAAAATTGTAAACCTCACAAAGACTTCCTTTTCAAATAGTCCAAAAAACACAAAAATAAAATAATATCACTCACTTGCCAAATTATCTATTAAAATTCCAATCACTTGCCAAAGCAACAATATACCAAGAAGAAATTCCAAGTCAAAATTGGTTAGCCAAACACCATAAATCAAAATGGCCTATTCCTCCCAAACACCCCACATTCTAGCGCAAAAAATGGTAAACCCAATTGTCAAGAAAGTGAAGAAACACTAAACTAGAAAAGAATGGAGTACCAAACCTCTTTACCATTTCTTAACCATCCAACCTCCAAAACAATGACTTAATATTTCATGGATAGCAACTAGCAAGAAAAATAGGTTCAATCAATTCAGATAGAAAGACTACATGGATTTGAGGATTTGAAAATTTTGAAAAGGACGAGAACGAGTTTTGTTTATTTATATATACTGGTATTTTGAGTTAGTAACGGAACCGAAGAGGACGGCATACCTCCCTTGGTGATGCAGGCCAAGATTTTAAATATTTTAAAAATATGTGAATTTTAATTTTTTTTGTTTTGACATTAAGTATTTTATTAGGAATCTTACTGTTGTAGCATATTACCTAGAATATTGGGTTTTATCATTTTGGTTGGTTCTGTTTCCTTTTCGCCTCCGTCACTAGGTTACGCCATGTATTATTTGTAAGACGAACGGCTTGCCCTCTTAAGGAGATTGTGCCCAGCACCTGTAACATCAACGATCTCATGCCCATCGTGAGTTTCACGAGCTCAGGATTATTGTGAATAATAAAAAATATAATTTAATACTCCTCTTGTCACCACAATAAATGATGGAAAAGGGTTCTAGGGCACTGAATAATCTCTCATAAATAGCCATTTGATGACAAAATTCATGACATCAGCCGATTGTTACGTGGCCGAGCAGTTCCACTTGACATCCACGTGGCGCCGAGGTTCGTGGGTTGGGTTGCCCATCCTCACCGTTCCACGATCTGGCCCGCAAAGATGAGCTCAACGCTATGGAGTCAGTTAAGCCCTTTAAGTAGGTTTCGGACAAGGTTTTATTACGGCCGGTATAAAAAACAAATATTTATTATTACCAGATTCAGTCATTATTTTTCTAATTACCATTAAGGTCAATAACCCTGTTTTGGAACTTAAACACTTAGGGTGTACTTTCCTATTATTGGTTTTTAGTGGTTTAGACACTTTCATATGGTATCATAGGATTTTAGGCACCTTCATAGAGTATCTAGGGTTTATCACTTTCATATGATACCCTAGAATTTAGGTTTAGGGTTCACTTTCCTATTGTAGGGTATACCCCTAGAGTTTTAGAAACTTTCAGAAGCTACTCTAAGATTTAGATTTAGGTTTAAACACTTTCATTGATACCTTAGGATTTTAAAATTTAAAATGTAAAATACAATCAAAATTACAAAAGCCTCTAATTTATTTTAAAGGGTGTAGTTCGAAGGAGCCTGGAGGATGACTTGGCCGTGCTTTTTGAGAATTCCCTGGGGTTGGACGTAAACGGGCCTCCAAAACTTGAGCAGCCCGTAAAAACCTCTTTGGACATCCTTTTAGATGGACTTTGGGCCAACCCCAAAGGGTCAAGCCCATTAGACTATTATTCGGCCCTCCACCATTAATGAGCCACGTTAACATGAAAACAAAAAGAGGAGAAATGTCCTAATCTTAAACATCTCACTAATGGAATCTGGACGTTTATTGTATTTGTTGTGTATAATGTTGTTGTCCCCCCGAGCTTACTTATTGGCTATGAAAGCGCTACCTTTTATACGTGGCTCTCAGCTCGCTGTACCCCTGATTTCCATGTTAGAAGTCTGTAGTTCGAGTCCATGAAGAGACTCTGAACCCTCTTTAGTTGTAAGGACACTAATTTCTCCGTAATTCCCGACTGGTGTATGTCGGATTGCAAAAAACAAAAAAACACAGTGATTGTGTCTGGTCAGATAGTTTAAGCTTAGGTTTCCATTTGATTTTTAGAAATTCAGTTGCTAAAATCAACCATGATTTTAGTAAATGAGTTTAGCAGGTGCTAAAATCATTGTATTTCAAATTTTAAAAAAAGTGTTTCGGTGTATTATTTTTGAATTTTTCCCACTGAATTAAAATACACGAGAAACACGTACTTTAATTTGGTGCGAAAAAAAACGAAAAACGATGCACGGAACCACTTCATTTTTTATTTGAAATACTATGATTTTATCACCTGCTGAACTCATTTGCTAAAATCAAATGAAAAACTAAGCTTAAAGTTTAGTTTAATTTTGATAATGTCAGCAAGTGTAATGAGTGAAGAGAGATATAAAAAGAAATGAAGAAAATAATGATGTCATCCAAACTAAAACTAAACAGGAACAAGAACAAAGACACTGTGTCACCTCCTCTCTCTCCAATGAAGAGATCGAGCCAATGCAAAAACTAAGCTCTAACACTCGACCGATAGGTTTCAAAAAGTGTCAAAGAACAATGCTAGCTACAAAGTACAAAGATAAATATTTTTGAAATTATATGATGCGCGCATATTTTGCATCTGTTAAACAATCTAACGTGCGCAGATTGAATGGCCGCGGTCACATAGCGGGAATTGAGAATCTTGTAGGGTGGCCATGCATTTGAACATCTATGTTCCAAGCATTTTAACTTAATCAAAACACATTAAAAATAATTTGGCATGTGAATTAAAAATGAGCAGCATTCTAAAACGTCCAGACACCACGTGGTGTCTCATCCATCCTTTCCACATAACCTTCATCTCTTGTCGTCAAGAGCTCCTCACCACCAAAAAAATCTCCCGACAACTCTCCGACGTAACACACCTCCTCCGTCCCCGGAATACTCATCTCCGCCGCTCCAGAACCCGCTTCCTCCTCCCTTGCCCCGCGCGCATGCCTCGACGCCGCCACCTGAATCTGCGACCGCGAAAGCTCAGCCGCAGCCGGGATATCGGGAAGAGAGTCCGGGAAATTGAACATCGCCGACGGACCCCTCAGGCAGAAGGCGGCAGCGTCGTACGCCCTAGCAGCCTCCTCCGCCGTCTGATACGTTCCCAACCATATCCTGTCGCGGCTATTCGGCTGCCGCACTTCCGCCACCCACTTCCCCCATTTCCTCATCCTCACCCCCTTGTAACGCCCATTATTACGATTCTCAACTCCGCCATTTGGTCTTCTCTCTCTCCTCTCCGAATTCGATCTTACCATCTCACAGTAGATTAAGGTAAGCGTAAACTGACTCGCATGCCCTAACAAAACTACTTTTTTAAATTTTTCGTAAACACACGATCAAAGAAAATTACTTTGTAATTGGTCGAGATGAACGTAAATTAACTCGCGCAGGGCCTTGAAAATTCTTACTCTGCTGTAGCGCATAAGATACAGAGGAGTTATATAGTTGGGGGAGGAGAATATTTTATAGTAATTGAACACGTGGGTTTGGGGGATTTGTCTGCCACGTCGGCAGATTGACGAGTGATGGACACGTGTTCGAATTGGGATGCGGGATTAGTTGGAAGGAGGACGCGTGGAGTGATCCTGGAAGGGTTGTATTTGTTGTTTCTAGAATGTTGAGATTGGAAGGGTCAAAGCAAATTCAATTTTGGTTCTACTCAACGAAGAAAAGAATGAATACAGAAGCTGACCTTTTAGTGGAAAGAAGGGGTGGTTTTAAAGTCGTAATAGTTCAGCTTCGAAACTTCTACGACTCGTTCGGACCCAGTTTATACAGAGATCCTGTAAAGCCACCACTGTAGACCCATAAATTTTAAATAATTTTGGAGGACTCTAATTTTATAGGTTCATATAGTAGTTATGTTTTACAATAACTGTAATGACTTATTCCTTTTGGGCCAGTGGAATTTTTAAAGGTGTAAAAATTTTATATTAACTTTTCTATTTTGCCCCTAAATCTAGTTAATATTACTGTGACTAAATTTGTGAGGCTAATTTATTATATGAAAGTTAAAATATATTCAATATGGATCTTGTTTGATAGATATCAATTAGTTTTATAGTACAAAATTTTCAAAATCATAAAAACCGTTATAAAATAAAAGATAATAGACTAGTCAATTAAGATGAGAAAAATACTTTTTAAGGGTAAAATTGGAAAGTGACCTAGTTTTGATGAATATTTTTAGAAGTGAGACAAATATTTTGGGACAACCCAAGATGGAAAGAAGGACCAAGAAATTGGGACGGAAAGAGTATGAAATTTTTTGTTTTACTTAGTATTTTTAACTATGCTATATTGAGAGTTGAAGGCCCAATTTGAAAAAATTTGTTTTAGGCCTCATATATCTCAAAGTCGGCCTTGCCTGCGACGATGAGATTGGTCTCTCAAGATTAGTTGAAGTGTGCATAAACTGATCGGGACACATTATTATATTAATATATATATATATATATATAAATAAATAAATAAGGGGAAAAGTGAGGGTGGTTTTGAGGAAAGATGACAGTTGCACGGGGAGGTGTACGTGGGGATGGAGGTGTCGAATTTTGCTTAGTTCTTTACACTAATTAAATTTGTAGGAATTTGGCACCTTCGCATTAGAATGTGAGCTAATGGCGTGACATACCGGTAACTTAATAAAGGTTCTACTCTTCTGTTTTTTATAACTTAATGTACGGGTTAGTTTGTGCACATTTCGATTAATTTCAGGGCCTTAGAAATAACGACCGAGCATAATCCCTATTGAGAAATGAAATTGAATCTGAGAACTTAGAGCAACTCCATCCCTTACTCTTTTTTTTACTTATCTCAAACTTTGAGTAAAAGCCCTTCGAACACTCCTCCACTCTTTATCCATACCTATACCAAATTGAGCTTTTACTCAAACTTAAACTCAAATAGAGTTAGACTCAAATTTTGAAAGCAAACTTGACACTCTCGTATTTACAAGTTTGTCATTAAAGAACCTTTTACTCAAATTTACACTTGAATTTGAGGTTGCCCATTGGAATACACAATATCAAATGAATCTTGTACTAAAATTTGAGTTAAAATTTGAGTAAAGGCTGAAGTTGCTCTAAGGTTAAAGCAAATCTCTAAGTCTCAAAACAAGATCACCACTTTGTCATTCTCTTTGGGTTGGTTCTACTGAGTACCACTAGATAACACTCCAGGAAAAGTTATTTTGGCGATGAAATATGTGGAGCAAATTATGGAATCCAATGGGAGGCCAATGGTTGAATAATCGCTTGGTGGCATATATTGAAAAGGAAATATTGACCGAGAGACCATCATGTAATGATTCCAGAGCATGAGACTGCGTCCATTGCAATTGTCGAAACTTGTGTAGTTATTTTATTTTTATTTTTTTTTTGCGCTTCTAAAAACTGAAAAACATAGAATATTGGAGTATATGCCTTTTGATGATATCTGGTCTATTAAGCTAAGATTTAAATGTGATTTTTGTTGGAACAATATTTTTAGTTGTCATCACTGTGATTTTTTTATTTTTTTAAATTTGTGATTGATAAAAATATTGATGTCTATAAATGACCCACATTTTTAAACTCCTAGAGCCGCCACTGATCAGTATAGCTTGATTTACTGACTGAAGATGTTGGGGGGAAATATATAATCTCAGAAATCTCTCAGTAAAATCAACCAACAATGGAAGAATTTTGCAGAAACACCAAGTGCAAGATTCATCACCTTCTTATGTTTACTTTCATTTTAACAATAGGTTCCTCTAGAACATAAAGCCAGGCCTTCTATAAAAAGGAGGGGAAGGGGCTGCAGCCTCGTTGGCCCAGTCCATTTAGTAAAATACAGCTTTAAATTTTCATTCGATGGACGAGCCCAAATTTCGAACAGACCCTGGGCTGAGCCCAAATCCTTAACGTCAAAACACTAGTTTAAAGTGTCATCTTATATAAATTTTTTCATCTTCGGTCTATATTTTTATATTTGTATGATTTTTCTTGTCAATACCAACAATTAATTCTAAAACAACGATGAAAAGCTAAAAAATTAAGTAAAATAAAAAATACCAGAAAAAATCATTATACAAAAAGTTAAGAAGAATGGAGCCTTAGTTAATCCAAAATCGGGGCCCTGTAGCGAGTGAGCTCACAACATGTGTTTAGTGAGCTCTCTTGGCCGGCCGATCCGAGATCAACTGTTCGTATTGTCTTACAATTTAAAAAGCACTTTTACATTAACTTTAACTCCAATTTATCTAGACCGTTAATCTCGAATCGGACAGCCAATAAAACTCACTGCACGCATGTAGTGAGCTCACTCACTACAATCCCCCAATTCCAGCTAACCCATCTCGAAAGTTTGCCTTATTGCTCAGAAAATCCAACCTAATTAGATCCATCCTATTCAAAAAAAAAAAAAAACCTAATTAGATCCATTGTTTGGAGTTAATTAGGGGTCTTGTTTGGGGAACTTCTTTATATCCTCATCTTAGTTGATTTGAATAATTATGTTGGCATCCTCAAATTCAAACAAAACCCAAACCACCCTTTCTCTCATAATTTTCTAAATATTTCTCCCGAATTCAAATACTTTGATAAGATGGTTTTTCTTAATTGATGTATAAATATATTAATATCCAAACACCGAAATAATTGCTTAGCCCCAACTGTCATTGTGGACTTTAGTGTGATATTCCATCTACTGTTTTCCAATTGAATACAATAATTTATGTTGTAATAATTAGGAGTATTGTGTTGCATATCACAATATTCCTAATTTATTATCTGACACAAACCCTTATACACTGCGAGATCTTTTGTGCCGAAAATCTTTGTGCCTGTGTGTCGAGAGGTCTAGGTGTTGGATTGTGAGTTTTGTTTTTATATTTTAAAATGTTTGTGTGATCTAACGACTGAAAAAACTCCCCGACACAGAGGCAAAAAAAATTTCGGCACAGAGGAACTCTGGCCCCATTATATCCCCATGCTGTTGCTATATCACTTATATTTAATTTTTTAAATCGTATAACACATTCAGACGGGGTTTGCACCATGGTTTCTTTACCCAAAAAAAATAGAGAATAGAAAAGTGCACCATGTTTTTCATGTGTACGGTCTTACAGCAGCTAGGAAACACAGAGTAGAAGACACACCCCAACAATGTCTCTCTCTGTATGTATTTTTCTAGCTACTCTACTTTCTTATACTTCTCTACATATAATGTTCTTTATGGTAAAATTTTGACACATATTATAATTTCTAGAGTCGTCGCTACAAAACACATGCCGTGGCATGCCTTGACAAGCACTTATCGGGCTATTTTTCCAGCGATCGTCCGGCGACAAGCACCTGTCGGGCAATATTTTCAGTGATTGCCTGGTGTCAAGCACATGTTGTGGTTGCCTTGACAAGCATCCGTCGGGTCATTTTTCTAGTGATTGCCCAACAACAAGTACCTGTCGGGCAATATTTGCAGTGATTGCCCAATGTCAAGCATATGTCGTGGCAGGCCTTGACAAGCACCCTTCAGGCCATTTTTCTAACGATTGCTAGGCAACAAGCACTCATCAGGCAATATTTCTAATGATTGCCCAATGTTAATTAAGCACATGTCATGGCATGCCGTAGCAAGCACCCGTAGGGTCATTTTTCCAGCGATTGCTCGGCGACAAGCACTTCTCGGGCAATATTTCCACTGATTGCCTGGTATCAAGCACATGTCATGGCATGCCTTGACAAGAACCCATGGGCCATTTTTCCAGCAAGTGCCTGGTAATAAGTACCCGTCGAGTTGACGCAAAACTAACAAATGCGAAGAAAAACTGAATGATGGAATCCAACTGAATTATTAAGACGAAAGCCCCATCAGACAAGACACAACTTTGTTATATTTATAGATAGAAATACATCCTATTAGTATGAAATCCCATTCATCGCAATGAGAAAATGAAGATGAAAGGTAAAATATCATGAGAAATTTTTTACTCCATACTAAAAATATCACAGTGGAAACGCACATGTAAATTGTGTTCTCATCTTTGATTCTTTTTCTTTTTCTTTTTTGGTGCTTTTTTTTAAACTGGTTCTTTTTTGGTGCATGGGTTGGTCACTTTCACACTGAGATATTAAATCATATCTCCCTAAAAAATCATACTCCACCTCCCCTTTCCCACCAGTTGTAAATGATATTGACTGGTACATTTACTAGACAAAAAGTGATAGTTTTGTTTTCATGCATTAATTTAAAACTAAAATGAGAGGTGGTCGACATCTACACAACCTCAAAATTATTTGCTAGAATTAATATAAAAATAGATATTATACTCCTACATATATGATTGATGTTCACATCTTTATTAAATCAACTCAAATACAACTTTATAAGTCTTATTGGATCGGCCATAAATAGGTTCATTTCATAAAGATCTTAATAGATTTGTTTTATTGTTTGACATGGGCTACCTAATGCGCAATTTGAGTCGTCGTAGACATTATTTTGAGTGTCAAACATGCAGAGCTGTCAACATCTTAATAATTATATAAGAAAATAATCTTACTAATTCTCTCACCTGAAAATTACATTAAGCAAATAGCATTGTGCAGGTAAGCCTTTGATGAGAAGACTGAAGAGGGTCGTGGGGCCTTTCCTTTTTCTTTTTCTGTTTTTTACTTTCCCCTTGATAAAAATCTTTAGACAACTCAATTCCTTAAAAAAAACCAACATATTTTCCAGATCAAATGACAAGAAAAAAAAAAGAAGAGGAAAACCGTCACCGTTTATTACAACAATTAACAGAGGATGAATAAATCCATGAACACAACAATGAATTTTGAGAAAGAAAAATGATAAACCGAGTCCATTAAATGTTCTTAAGGTTTAAAACGTGTACTAGAAGATGAAAAAAAATCCTTAATAAACTTTGACATTATTAATTTGCTCAATACACAGTCATTCGGCAATTGTTTTAGGTCAATCAAAATTGTCCTCTAAATGATTAAATGAAACCAAGAAAAGTTGATGGGGAAGATCTTTTTATTTGCCATGGATTCGATTTCTGTTTCTTTGTTACCAATTAGCTACCAAATTAAGCTACACTGGAATCAGGAAAACATGGACTGCTACCAATTTGAAAAAATCTCTAGGCCCAAACAATGGAAATGAGGAAGATAGCGATCCGATTGATTTGATTTTTCAAAATGATGATCTACACATTATTTTTTACAAATTAGACAATTTGAATGATCAAGGTGGGACCGACACACCTGAAGTCTTTTGAATGTGGGTACTAAGAAAAGTGATGGATGCCAATAGAATTTCCTCCACAAATCACTTTTTTTTTTCTTACGAACGTAAAGTGGTATCTATACTTAGCTTTTGCCTAGCTTAACTAATTTTCTGCTCAATCAGATCAAGGCATGTGATTCACGCTAAAATTAGACTTCACAAGAAATTAATACTTTATTGCGACTTGATCCAAAAAATCGAACTCTTGGTTATTTGTAGAGAGAGCAAATTCACCAACAACCGAACCTTTTTCGGCCAAAATCCCCTCGGCAATTGTATGATTACTTTCTTGGGGCTTTTGTTTTTTTCCTTTGTTTTTTGTTTTTTTCCTTTGTTGTACCTTAAGTCACGTTTTAATGGGTTCATCTTGCGTTGTCCAAAGGGCAGAATAATCTTTGGAAAAAATAGTAATAATAATAAAGCAACAAAAAAAAAAAGGGCACACTCATTGGTCTCAGTAATTATTATTGCTCACTTATTGTCATTGGAGCAGATTCTTTTGAGCGCCAGACAATAACAAATATGTGGGACAGATCCCCCTGCTTTGTGTCTCAATCATTGAGACATTGACATTTGCTAAAATATAAATAAATAAAACATCTAGGCCTCTGGCCCACTCATAATTGATGTTTTACAAAAAAAAAAAATCTTGAATTAGTTAAAACAAATTTAACAATTTCAACTGAAGTTTATTAAATTCATTTATGAAAAATGCTAAAATCAAACTGCTTAAAGTTTTAAAAAAATGTATTAAAATATGTGATTAGTATGTGAAAAAGTGCATAAAAATATTAAAAAAATAAACTGAGTCTTCCACCGTTTTTATTTTCTTTTTTACTTATTGTCAATCTAGTAAATAGTTTATGGGAGAGCTTAATAAATGGTATGCAATCATATATGTAGCTATTTTCAAACCAAAACCATTGCCAAGTCCAACCACTACACCTCCATCACCATATAATAGTCTTAACCAATAGAGATTGAATTGGAAATAAAGGGAGCAACTTGCTAACGTTATAGTCATCATGTTGGGCAAGAAATCACGGCCGGTCATCGCAAAGCTGGCCGGAGCGTGGGGATCCGGCGACAAATCCGGGTTTACGGAAGCTCCGGATACAAGCCCAAGAAGTCCTTTAGATGTCAAGATCCCATCCCCAAGAGGCCTAAAGAATTTCCATGATCTTGGTGGGGTTGGACTTGGCATTGTGGCTGCCCTTGAGAAATCTGGTGATTCTGGGTCTGAAATTCGGGCTAATAAGCCTGTGTTTGTCCGGAATTTAAGCCGGAACTCTGACCCAATTCCGGTGAAGTTACCGCCTAACAATAGTAAATGTGGTGGATACAGAAAAGGGTTGGAGGAGATGGAGCTGGATGATGATTTGGAGGAGGATTACACTTTTGTGACTTTTCATGGGCCAAACAAGGCCTGCAAAACTAGAGTTTACTGTGATAATGGAGTTGAAATTGGAAGAAGTGGGGATGACAGAATTGGGTTTGATAGGAGAAGTAGAAATTGTGGTTATGTTGCTGTTTTCAACATATCGCCGGCTCGATTCGGAGAAGATACGAGGGCGAATCCGGGATCGGATTTTCTCAGTTCATGCCACTTGTGCCAGAAGAAGCTCCATGGCAAAGACATTTACATGTATAGGTAACTACAGTCATTTCTCTGAAAGTTTCGTTTCATGATCTTATAAATCAAACTCAAAACAGATCTACACTTTTGATTGATATTGGAAATTGGTTTTGACAATCACTTCATAATTAGGGGTTGGAATACATCACTCAATTGTTTACCACCCGAGACTGTTAGATTTGTGGAGCCTGACTAGTACTGTATACTGCACCACGCCTTCGAGCACATAAAATTGGTCATCTAATAGTGGAAACTAGTGTGAACCATAACCGTAGACAATTTTGATGAACTAAGTTGATTCGAGTCACGCTAGATTGTAGTGGTTGAGTTTATTCTTCCTGCCAACGACGGAGCCAGGAGTAGTAGGGGCGGTCGTTCCTGCAAGAAAACAAAAACCTGTAATATTACATAGGGAAAAAAAATTCACAAATTCCCAATGACTTATATAGGCTGGCCCTTGCGTAGTAAAATTCTTTGCTCCATCCCTGCTTCCTGCTATTGAGTTTATTTGGCTCATCGCCATTTAAAAATGCTATCGTAGCCTTAAAGTTATGCTCTTTTTCTTCTGTTTTTTCCCGCTGCATAGAATTTGTGCACACGAAATTGACAAACTTTGCACATATGAATTTACAGGGGAGAGAAAGCATTTTGTAGCACAGAGTGTAGATACAGGCAGATTGTAACGGACGAGCGCAAGGAGCAATGCTGCAGCTCTGAAGCTTCAAGATCAGCTGCGGCAGATGTTTCAAACTCACCTTGCACCGATGGCCAGATTTTCACCACCGGCATTCTTGCAATTTAGGCTTATTCTTACTCTGTCATGGCAACCATCACAGTCGCGATGTTGCTCGAAGATGAAAGTGTATACAGTTTACGTTCGGAAAGTTTGAAGCTATGATTATTTCCTCTTACAATTTTGCTTGAAGTTTGGGATGTAAGGGGAGGGCTTTATGCTTGTAAGGAGAATTTGTCAATGGAAAAGGAAGAAGACAATCTGCTGAACTTCTATTCTTTTCCCTTTTATCACTTGTCATTTTTATTTACTGCTGTCCGAATAAATGTCAAGGAAATTCTCTCAAGGAATTCACGGTATACTTCCAGTTTTCTCAGAAATTCCGTCCCGAACACACAGCTTTTTGCAACCAGTACATTTGCATTTCAGTTTTCCGGCAACCAAAAAGCAAGAAAACCATTACTTTAGCAACTTAGCAAGTATACCTTCAGCAGCCCCTTTATTTCTTCAAACCTATAACATGGCTAAAACTTTCAGTAGAACTTGCAGCTGCATTTTTTCCAGTGGACCGAACATAATCGCAATTAGAAAAGCCTAGCTCTTCAGACTCAGTGGTAAAATGCAACTCCTTGAAGCAGTTTTTCGACCTCATAACTTTTGCTCAGACAAAATGAGTGCACCCACTTGTTCTCATGATATTCTGGGAGAGAATAAAACAGCACTCCAAAAGTACTAAAATTATGAAACAGTAACTCGACATGTTACTACTACGATGCCCAACAGAAGAAAATAGCAATCTACGATTCACAAGAAATAGCAATTTATCATTTGTACGAAAAACCACATGATATTGTTTCAAGTGAAAAGTAGAAAACTCGAGACACTCATCCATTCCATAAGGAAACTGTAGTTTAGATGAGATTGCCTCCACCCAATATAAAATACATGCTCCATACACAGCTGGTCTAGAGTAGGGCACAAAGCCCGTTAACCACTGTGGAGGAGAACAAACAAGAAAAGAAAATCCAAACGCAAGCGCAAACATTCTACATCCAGTTAAAGTTATAGATTCCTTCCTAGAAGGCCTACATAATTATTTATTACTGGTAATACATGGACGGCTGGGTGGAGGCAATCCCTGGATAACCACCATCGTAGATAGCCTGACTAGCTCCGGCAGCACCAAATCGCTGAGCTTGTGGCTGCATCAGAGCTTGTGCACCCATTCCCATTCCCATGCCCATTCCCATCCCCATTCTACTCAATGCCAGTTGTCGCTCATAGGCTACAAGATCAGCGGCAGTAAAACCTGGCATCTGTGCAGCAGTTGGCGGTGGAAGAGGTGTAGAGCTGGTCCCTGGCGGGGTAGGTTTGCTGCCCCAGGAGCACTGCAATCATTACAAGTTGAATATTCAAGCCCTTAGTCCGCATTGACAAAAGAGCAAAAGAAACAGTGCATCAAAATAACAAATGGAGATGCTTTCCAGCCCACCCATAACAATTAATGGAGTCAAAATCATTGATCTTGATTAATATAGGTAAGACAAATATAGCCACCGCACACCATGAGTAAGCATCAATGTAGTGGAAATGCAAGTATTCATATATTTGCTTATGCCTGATAGATAGATATAGTACACAAATATGATGGAATTGGACTGCATTCCAGTATGCAAACTGAGTCCGTATAAATAAATACCAATGCAACGAAACATCTGATGGTTCAATGGGTGCAAAAAATTCATCATTTCGTTATATGGTGGTCATTTCAGTTATGGTACCTTAATTGGTTTGCCAAAGAAAATCCGGGCATTTCCCATCTGAATAGCCCGAGCTGCTTCAGCATGAGTACTATATCTTATAAAGCCAAAGCCTTTATCTCGCTGTATGCGGACATCTTCAATAACACCAACACCAAGGGCATGGAATTGCTGGTGGAGATCAGCTGAACTAACCTGCAAAATATTGTTCATGATGCCGCTTATGAGTAAGCACACACATGCTCATAATTGACAAATACTGCAAAGACTTAGCATAAACAGTAACATCGGTCGTATGGTAGAAAAGGATATGAGTACTTTAAATTAACCAGAACATATGGGACAGTGCAGAATGCAGGGAAGTGATTCATGTAGCTGACCCCAAATGATGGGACACAAGGCTTGGTTTGGTTTAGACTATTTTGGTCTTCTATGGCTACATCATGATAGCTACGTAGCTAGAGTAGATGAGTTCCCTCCTTGAAGAAAGTCTTCCCATCCCCTTTCTAGTAATAAAAATGACTAACGGAAAACATGATGGAAAAAGGGTTTAGTTACAATATTTGCTACGCACGCAACTTGCTACCCGTGTGCAACAGGCTCCAGAAGGCCCAGCAGAAGGTATCTATTCTACAACTAAGAAGATAACCAATTGTCCAGAATACAAATACATCACACACTGAAGGGTATCAAATCCTCACCTCCGGAGCAAGATTACCAACATAAACAGTGGTGTACTGAGGATTATTCTCTGGAGCATCGTCATTGCTCCTTTCTAGACCATCTTCTGCACAAGAACAATTCCATCCTTGTAAGGTCTAGATCAAAAGTTTTGAAGTAGGAATAATCAAATAAAGAATAACAATTCCATCTTTATATTTAGTATGGATCTGGGTAAATACTAAATATAACATTACGTCACAACTATGCCCATCCGCCAGCTTAAAAACTTTCATGACAATGCTCATGAGTTACAGTATGCCGCAGTAATCAAAGAAAAACTGCACCAATAGTTGAAATTCATTTCAAAGTATGCTAGAACTTATATCTTGTGCCGATACTACAAAATACAAACGCCACAAAATCTATGAGCTAATTTAAAGCTTTAGACAACCATTATCATGAGTTCTGATGACTACGAAAAAAACAGCGCTTTTATAGTAAAAAATCTCATTTTAATGATAGTAGTCCACAAAAGAAACTGAAAACATGAGAGAAATATACTAAACGAAGTTAAAATTTTCATGACAACTTCACGTATAACACAGTTTATTAGCCAATGATAACTTTGAAGAACAATCATTAATCATCTATACCTGAAGTTCCATTTGTCAGTTCCACTACACTTTTGCCATCCAAATTGTGACTATCATCATTAACACCAGCGCCCTTCGTTGCCCAGTTGCACCTGATTTGTCTGCTTCCAAGCCATTTTCCTATAATTTCAGATAAGAAGATCCGAATTTACACAAGTAACTGAAAAGTAAGTACAGTGAGCCAGAAAGAAAGATGTAGAATAGTTTTACAATAGATAAAAAGCCACTTCCTTTTTGTGGAACTTTAGCGATCCAATAATTCATTATAGCTACCATAATTTATCAAGAGCATTATGCCCTAGGTGGAATACAAGTTTCTCTCTCTTGCCCTCTATACTAGCAAATTAGTGTCATAATTTGATGGGAGACTATGTGTTACAAAGGCTAGGCAATGAGGCAAGGTGAGGCGAGGCGCACTGTTTGGGCTTCAGGTGGTCATGGTGAGGCGCAGGTGCCTTAGGCGCAGCTGAGGCGTCAAGCAAGAGCCTCATGTATTATCCACTCAAATAGCATCCTAACCCTTCATCTGAGTTTAAAACATGTGCCAATGCACCAGCCTTTAAATTAAAAGGGCTCTCAATGTTAACCCTCGAAACCAAAAACGAAGCAGCAGACAAAGGTCGAACTGTTCTTGAAGAAGCTCTGAAGTCTGATCAAAGGTCGAACTGTTCAACCAGATCTTATGGTTTGGAGTCTGAGATGTTATATTTTATGCCATTTGAAAGTCTTAATAGTGTTTGCTTGCGTTCAAAGTTTTGCCTGTATTAGAATTCTACTTGTTCTAATAAGTTGCGCCTTGCTTTGATGAGGCGCGCACCTCGCCTCGCCCCTAGGATCCAAAGGACCATGGCGCCTTGGTGCACCTTTCACCCTTTAAAACACTGTTCTGTGGCTGTCTCCTGTTAAGTGGGTATAATCTCATGCTAAAGCTATTCTTGAAATTTATAATGACAACTCATTTTATGATTCAAACTAATCAAATGAACTTGTTTACCTATATCAGAATACATATTCAATCTCGATAGTTTTGTTTTCCTTGTAGCTCTTTCTATGCCGATATTGCAAACAGAATGCAGAATATGAATTTGGGCACAAAAAATAGAGGATATAGAGAACCAACAATCAAGTTATTCTCACCATTCAAATCATTCACTGCACTTTGAGCATCCTGGCCAAGAAGAAACAAAAAGACAAAAGTCATCACTGGACATGTAAAACCACAATAAAACACATTGGAAACAGAAGAGAAAAACGATTATCAATATCTGTTAACTATGTAACTACCTGCTGACTCCGGAAAGAGACAAACCCAAACCCCCTTGAACGCCCTGTCTTTTGATCCCACATAACCCTTGCATCTCTGTGAAAGATCAAAGAGTTGTCCAGATTAATGCTACTTCATGTTCGCAATCTGATGTGATGGAAACTAAACAGCAAGAGAAAAAAGAGCAATGAACAAAAGCTTACGAGCAACTAGAATAAACGGAGAAGCATGCAAACAGGGTAGCATCCGTAACTTCAGGGCTAAGATCACCAACAAAAATGTTAAAGTGACCTGCATAAAACGTTAACAACAAGATATATCAACAAGTTAAGTGTCCCGAGGCAATTAATAGCACAAGTACCACAAAACATAAAGAAGTGAATATCCATAGACCTGATGTGTCCTCTCTCTGATTACTCGCATATGCCCAGTTAACTTTTATAGGCTGCCCAAACCTGCAAACTAAATATCAGTAGATAGCAACAGCAAGCATGATACCATATACACAACAAGCAATAAAAATTCTACTCACAGATGCCTTCCATTAAGAGACACAATCGCAAGAGCAGCTGATCTGCGATCAAAGTAGTCCACAAAACCGTAGGATGACTGCATAACATAAAAATGCACCAGTATAACCAGAAGAGGGGAACCATTAAGAAGTAAAGGCGGGAAGTTTTTTGATGAAACCATACCTTCTCCTTCCGAATGAGCTTGCAACCTTCAATGGGACCAGTACTTGAGAAAACCTCCTGAAGAAGTGGGTCTGTAACCTGTGGGTGAACATTTCCAACATACCTGCATTACGTCATAGATGAAAAATGATCAAAACAACGATACACTAGTGTAAGATATTGATGTGAAGTAATTCACAAGTACATAAAACTGTGAGAAAGTAAACCTGAGTAACCATTATTATATTGCAGTGAAAGTGGAAGGTAAAAGAGAGAGGGACTATTTCCATGCAAATTAAGATACTGATGACGTACAAATTTAATGATGCTAACATAGGAATCACTTGAACTTGTTCCATCTTAAAATGAGACAAGGTAAACTTCATTCAAAGGTAGAGAGAAAAACTACAAAAAGAGAAAAAGGAAAAATTCGTATGACACTCACACACTGCGGCAAGTACTTGAATCAAACCCAGGAGGCAGATTTCCACTCAAGATGGGCTCTATCTGCAAAATAAAAATGTAAAGAAACAAGAAAAGGCAAAAAGGCCCAAAACAAAATATCTAAGCTACTACTAACACTCTAAGATATAAAACTAAACACAAATTAAGAGAAAAACTCAGGGACACCTCGCATACAGAATTTGGTTACAGTGGATAGGGTAATCATAGGAAAGCATAGTTGCCGTGTGAAGTTTCGTATTGGTCCTCTTTTTGGGGATTGGAATTGCCGATTGAGTTAACACAGGTCAACATATGTGGATACACATGTTAGCTGGTGGTTCAACAAAAACTGTGGTCTTGATTGCATGAAATAGAGGAGAGGATTCCTATACCTGACATAGTGACACCAAGTAGTGAAAACAAGACTTTCCTATGATGAGTAGGATTGAGAAAGTCCAACGTATAGGAGTTGAAACATATTGAATCGTAATGGGAAGCATAACAACAATCATGGAGGAAGGAATGAGAAGAAAACACTCCAATCTCCCATTTCTATCCAGTCCAAGTGCACTATAACTTCACATCTATCTCTCCATAATCTATTCAAGCCACTCTCTCTAATTCGTGTTGGTTATTTCCTTCCTTACCAGAAGGAAAACTACCTGAAAGGTTTTTTTTTTTTTTTGCCTGGAAGCAGGAAAGCGGCTTGATAATTTGAACCATAATTATGGCCTATAGGGGTGGGGCATCTCCTTCTAAAATTGGCTGCTATCCTCAAAGAGCTGCACAAGCAGGTTTCCATGCATATCTCAATAATGCAAACTTAAATTTACAACGAAAGGGTCAATCAATAAAGAAAACTTAAAACTTGAAAAATCAAAAGGTTGGCAGTCTTCTATATTCATAAACAAAGCACCTATTAAGATGCTTATCTAAAAGAAAAGAACCAAATAGAACATAACAAAACAAAACAAAAAATAAATAAATGCCCTTTATAGCATTAAACGAAAAAGGAAATCCTTTTCTTAAAAAATAAAAGTCCTGCTATTACATTGGGAAAAATATATATCATCAAACTATATAGTCCCATCCCCCCTCCATTTTTCGTTAAAAAAGATAGTCGTAACAGTAAACAGCTTTAATATTTTTCAAGCTACGAATCATCTTTGTCCTAAAATTGGTCTTAATGAGGTTTGATTACAATCCTTTTAAACAAAATAAGGCCCAAAATTTAAACCCAACTCACTTAGCCCGTTAACTTTTAAAAACTAAGGCCGATTGAAATTTTGAAAGCCCAAAACTCTTTACTGATTTCAGTAGATAGGATTAGATAAACGTTAAAACTTTTACAATCTAAGTTGATATAAGAAACATGCTTAGTTTCATATGTGTTGGTATTATTTTGTATTTTTTGGAGTTAGGAAAAATTCAAATCGTTGTCTCTCTTTCCTATAATTTTTTTGATTGTATATATTCGTCCCCGTCTAAAACCTTTTGCCCAATATGCCGATCAACCTTGAACCAACCCCGCAAACAAGAGATTCAACGGGGTATATTCGAGTGGATTGATGTTCAGGAAAGTGAAACCATACTTATTCTCACAGCCAGGGTCATACCTAGACCAGAGTTTTTCTTGCACCCGTGGACTATTAACAAAAAGCAAGGTCAAATGGCGAAAAAAATATCCTTTTTTGGTAAGAGCATCTCCAGCCTTTGATAGATAAAACCACAACTAATTTCAGCTCAGTCAGACAGTTGTAGTTATACCGTCATTTAAGAAGACAATGCTGTTTGCTAATGTCAGCGTTTAAACAAACTAAAGCCGAACTCTTTATCCTCAGTTTCTTATATTATCTCATCAAACCAAAAGGAATGAAAACCAAAACCATAACGTTAAAGATGAACTCTTTATCCTCTATTTCGTATATTATCTCATCAAACTAAAAGGAATGAAAACCAAAACCAAAACCATAACGTTAAATGGACAGGCCCCATAGGAAAAACAAAAAAACAAAAAAAACAAAATCAAGGACAAACCTTTATCAATCCAAACACACCCACAAACAACAGCTAAAAGCCAATATAACTCAAATATTTACATCCACACCCCAACAAAAAATATGTATATACAAAAAAAAAAGGGGGAAATAGGGCAAATTTGAAACGAACCTGGGGAGGGGGAGCTAGAAGACCGGGGTGGTAGAGAGATTGCTGCATCAACGCCTGTTGCTGCTGCTTCAGCCTCTGCTGCTGCTGCATCATCGTCACAGACAGCTATATATACGGGTATATGTATAGATAAAGATGGGGATTATAAAAGATAAGGAGAAAATCTGGGGTTTAGATAAAGAAGGGGACGTGAAACGAAGGGGAAAAAGGGGAAGAAAAAAAAATCTAAACAAAGAAATTGGGAAGAAAAAAAAAACCCTCGAAGGAGAGGGGTGAAGAAGAAGGAAAAAACGAACTGATTCGAGGTTGAAAGAGGACGAAGCAATGCGGCTTTGATACAGCTGATATAGTGGGCGGGGGTTATGATTCGGTGCAGCCGGTTGCAGGTGTAAGGAGCTTCTGCAGTGGGCTTATGGGCTTCTTCTGGGTTGGGCTTATCTATATCGCATTGAAAAGGTAAGGACGTGCGTTGGAGACCCATCCAAATGGCTGCAAGACATTGAGGTGAGGCCCAGTTCATTTGCTGTGAAAGGACTAATCGATGGGCAGTGGTTCTTTCACAGGATCATTACAGGCCCTTTCTTTGGACCTGTTGGCAATTTATCCCACAGAAACAATTACAACCAACATCATTGTAGAGTGTGTATGAATGGTAATAAGTTTCAAATTTTCTGTTCAAAAAAAATACTAATTTTCAAAATTACTTTTTGAATTAAAAATACCAGCATTTTGAGTAAAAAAATAATAATAGAGGACTCATTGGTTGGAGAGCTCCTAAACTTGGATCGTATGGCAGTAAGCCTGTGGCTCTCTCCAGTCGTGGAGTTAAAAGGAATATTAGTGTAAGAAATTAACAGTTAGCATCAAAATATTTTGTCTTTGGTATACAGTGGTGTAGCTAAGGCGATGTTAAAGTTACCAGTGACTACCTCAGAAGTTAACTTTAGTTCTAGCAATAACCAACCCAAGGGAGGAGAGAGATGGAGGGAGAGGAAAGGGGAGAGAGAAAGTGATGTGCAGGTGTGCAGGACGTGAGGAGAGGTAGAGACACCGAATGGGAAAAAAGAAAAAAGTGTGGCCCACAATGTATAGTTTTATGTGTATGCATATACTTTTTATACACTTTATTCATACTAATATACCATAGGGTAAAAATCACTTAGACCCCTCCATCTTTCACTGATCCACACATACACCCCCTCGTCTTTAAAACTCATTAACCACACCCCCTCATATTTCAACCCGTATCACTTACCACCCTTTCATTACTACTCCATCCAATTTTTTAACAAATTTTGAGATTTTCCATCCAACCCTAAAATTTTAACCCTTTTTTGCCCTCCATACATTCCCCCCTTCCATTCCTAACACTTGTAAAATCCTCTATTTCCTCCACAAGGAAAACGAAAACCCTCCACCGTAAAATAATGGCATGAAAATGGGGTAATACCATAAAATGAGCTCAATAAACGGGATAAGCCCACAAATCCACAATTAGCACAAGCACCATCTAAAGCTTCCCTCTTCAAATTCTACGATTCCATTGAAATTAGAAACAAAAATTTGTTAAAAACAAAAAAACTTCTCAACAAAACAAAAATCACAATCCCAATATATCCAAATTTGAACTGAAATTGAAAACCCCAAAATCGCTTGATGATTCAAGCCAAAGAACACAAATCTATGTTCTGGACATTGATTTGGATTGATATATAAATGGATATACATATACATGTAGATATAAATATACAAATATATCTAGCAATTAAATGAACCCTTTCCAATTCCCAGCAAACAACACAAAATCACAAACTATGAAGCAACTCACTCACCAAAAACCCATTTTGATAACTGGGTCAACAAATCCTCTATTCACCGTGGCACACCACCCTAACCCAAAAAATTCTCTTTCAAGCAAGTAAAAACCCATTTCAAATTCCTAATGAATAAATCACTAGGATTAGATCTCTCTCTCTATCTCTCTCTCACTCACTATGTATGTATTTATATATATAGAGAGAGAGGGGGGGTTTAGATAGATACAAAAAAAAAAAATACACCGTGTATACAAGCTCATCATTTTCTAACGTCAGGAACAACGGCGGTGGCGGGGACCCAAAATCGGAAAATATTTTTACAATGTATTCTGATGGGTCCGGTGGTGATTCTGACCAGCCATAGGATCTAGGGTTTTCGACAGGTGTTACAAAGTATGAGACGATATCGGATCAAACCAACAACTAATATTCTAGTTCTGCAAAATAGACGCCACTGGTTTTACCGAGGTTCATTGATCACAATCCTTCTTCGATGCACAGTAATTCAGATGTAAGTGGAGAGAAATTTCAGTTCGCCATCGTAATCGATCGGTTTTAGTGAGATAACGGTGGAGGGATTGTCGGAGGTGAATCGCTTGAGAGAGGAGAGTTCGTCTTTTTTTGGGGCTGTCAAATGAAAGCCCTAACTGAACACCCCTTATAAGAGAAGGAGCATTTCAGTCCATTCACGGTTAATTTTAACGGCATCACTCCTTTCGCATAGAATGAAAGATGAGGGGCTGTGGTTGATGGGTTTTAAAGATGAGGGGGTGTATGTGTGGATTGGTGAAAAATGGAGGGGTCTAATTGATTTTTACCCTATACCATTTAACTACACTATTGGGAGAAAAAAATCTCATCCTAACTTGTACTGTCTGTCATATAACTTCAAAAATTGGGTCCCATTTTTATACTTTTGTGTCATATAACTACAAAATTTTAACTCCACGACTAGAGATGGCCTTAGTAAAAAAAAGTTTTGAGTCAGTAAAAAAAAAAGTGCAAGTGCAACAATTTTCCAAGGATTCCAAGTAAGGTACGGAAGACTCTTCAGATTGATTTCATATCCATTTATTGATGCCAAAAAAACGGCAATGTCAATCTTTGGTGCAAAATTTGGCACCCACATGGTTATCAAAAATGACATGGGCCTCACGCCCCATATGAGTGAGATTGTGGTTGGTTGTGACACAAAATTTGTGTATGTATCATTATTCCACGTTCATTGTCATTTCTCCCGCTTCATCAAAGCTATTTTGATTAGCAATGAAAAAATGAGATTAGTTTAATTTAATCGTTTGTATTTGGGATTCTGCTTGGCATCGTACCAATTAGGGCTACAAATGAAGCGAGCCGTTCGTCAACTGTTCGAGGCTTGCTTCTGTAAAAGCTCATTCGAGTCTAACTCAAGTACAAAACTAATCAAACTTGAGCCTCAATTTTAGGCCCATTTAGTAAATGAGCTGAACCTAAACCTCTCTCTATTCAGCTCATGAACCTACAGTATATATGCATATGTCATAGAATTACAAAATATAACCTTGCACATGCATAAACTTTTACATGTATATAATGAAAATTTTGCAACTTGTATATGTATAAACTTTTAAAAGTATTACAAGCTTAAATTTTAATTTGCTTACGTAGTTTTATATACAGATAAACTTATGTATATAAGAAATGAAATTTTTATTTGAAGTTTAAGACATATAAGAGAGTATATATATCTAATATTTTTTATTCGTTAAGACTCATGAACAAGTTAACCTAAGCAAGTTTAGCTCGAGCTTGGCTCCCCAAATTTTCATTGAGCTCGTACTCAGCTTAGCTTCGTTTAATAACTTAATGAACAAATCTGAACATTCTAAAGCTTAGCTCATTTGAAGTCATAATACCAATGCAACAACATTGTTAATTTTTTGCCTTTTGGACGTTGTTACAAGTCGAAAAATGGCTTTGACATAACTATTTTTTGAATAAATGTACTTGCTGTTGGCTTAATTTCATTCAATTTTTGCATTGAAACCAGGGCCGGCTCTGAATTTTTTGAGGTCTAAAGCGAATTTTTTAAAGGAAAAAGGAATGGGCCTTCAATCTTTTTTGCATAATGAATGATACTTGAGAAAGAAAAAACATTCATATGGAAGGCAATGCAATAATTTGAGACCATAGGTACCCATAATCAATACATTAAAAATTGTCATTTAAAGATTACTCTTCTCGCGTTTTTAGCCGCAAAAGTACTAATAAAACTTGCATAATTAAGTTTCTCCACCATAGCCTTTTCAATAGACAACATAGCCAATCCGTTCGGTCTTTTTCTTGTGACATCGTCGACCTAAGATAGGTTTTAATCAACTTTAACTTAAAAAAACCTATTTCACCAGAGGCAACTATAAATCAGAATAGTCAAGATTGTCAGACGCTAATCCACACATTCCCAAAAAAAAAAAAAAAAAAAAAAAACTATCCATTGTCTTTAAGTAATTGAGCACATCAATGGGCTTTCTTAGCTCTTTTGGTAAAATTTCTCTCAAGATTTTCAATTCCGAACATAATCCTTTCCCTCAATATCAGAAAGGTCATTTCTTTCCAAAATATTTTCAAGATTACATTTGGGTCTTTTCACTTGGACTTTATTTTAAACTAGGCCCTCAAATTTTTTAGACAAATTAAACATAATTTTTTTTTATTGATACCTAGTAACTATATGGACCTATATTATTAAGAGCTCCAAAAAATAGACAAAATTTGGAGGCTTAAAGCGGTTGCTTTACGGGCTTTAGCCCAGAGCCGGCTCTGATTGAAACCATTCTTCTTTCTTTAAATATTTATTCAAATTTTAATTTCAGCATTTGAAAATAAATTAAGGCACGCAAAAGCTAATTCCGAAAAATATTGAGTACACGGCAAAAGAAGATAGACCATACCAAAATTGAACAAACCATGTGATGCCAATAAATTGTTGAAGTAATTGATTACTCCATACCACCATTTGGTAATCCACAAATTCCACACGTTACCAATTGTCTTTCGTCTGTTGGGCGAATAATCGGGAAAAAAAATAAATAAATAATCAAAAAGGGCCAGAGACGTGAACAACGTGACTGTGTAAAAGTCGTCCTTAATATGGGCAGGCCGATGCACATGGACGAAAAGCCCTTTTGGATCCATTCCCCTACCACTTGAAGTGTCGTGGCCGGCCAGTATTGCATGTATTCATTCCAGAAGATCAGTCTGGTTTGTGCCCCGTAAAATTGATCAGGGTTTGATTCTTGATTATAAGAAAGTAATTTATTGTAAATTTTCTAGTCTCGACGCGAAGAGTTTGCTTTTGACCGAACCAAGACGAGAATTAGTTAAGATACGCGTAAGTTGGCTTGAACACTCCTGACTGTCAAACCAAAAAGAAAAAGGTGAGTGCGTGCATATGTGTTCTCCGCGAGATATCTTAAAATCTTTGGTTGTGAGATCCGACTACTATAAAATCTATGGTATGAGTAAGAAAAATTTACTTTTGAAGATTCAATGACGGCTTTTCTATAGTTTCTGCTTAATTTTTCCTTCACTGGCAGCTAGAAAAAAAAAATGGAGTTCCAAGTCTCATTTGAACAGCCACATATGGAATTACACCAACCACATAAGAGAATTATTATTGGCAAAGCACGTTGAAAATTGAATTTTTGTTGCCACGGTTTTGGTGCTCCAAAGTGGTATTGAGGCACCCATGCCGCAATTTTACTTACCACGAGCATTAGGTCAAAAATTACAAAAACATATCACACTTATAACAAAAACATATCACACTTGCCACAAAAACAGACCATACTTTCCACACGTATAGCCCATAAATTGTGGTAAGTGAAGTCTGTGTTTATGGTAAGTAAAACTTGTGTTCATAAGTACAATTGCACGGGAAAAGAGAAAAACCACCCTCCTTCTAGAGGTGGGTTTTATCTAATGATTGAGATTTACCCATTTACTAATTTAAACGTCAATATTTACGGGAAAACCAGTGCCCCAATACACCATAGAAATTATGCACCAAATAACTGGTTCCAAGCAAGAAAATAGTTGTGATCCATGGAGCCATAATGGCACTATCAATTTAGCATACCTTAGACGAATTGTCAAATGCAGCATGTTTTGAAAAACATTTGCTTCTAAGGCCCTGATTGGATGAGGTTAAAGGAATGATGATAACTTTTGGAGGGGTATAATGTCTGATGTGACACATTTAACATGGTTTAGCTAACTATTTTGACTGGCAATGGGGGCCAACCACTAAAACAACCTTTTTTCGTGGTGGTCCATGGAGCCATAATGGTATTATCAATTTAGCATACCTTAAACGAATTTTCAAATGCAGCATGTTTTGAAAACATTTGCTTCTAAGGCCCTGATTGGATGAGGTTAAAGAAAGAAGGATAGCTTTTGGATGAGATATAAGGCCTGATGCGACACATTTAACATAATTTAGCTAACCGTTTTGGCAGGGAATGGAGGCCAACCACTAAAACAACCTTTTTTCTCATTCCA
This sequence comes from Vaccinium macrocarpon, assembly GCA_022606695.1. Lineage (NCBI taxonomy): Eukaryota > Viridiplantae > Streptophyta > Magnoliopsida > Ericales > Ericaceae > Vaccinium > Vaccinium macrocarpon. The sequence goes on along the minus strand of CM040171.1, from coordinate 5,279,429 downwards.
TATAATGACTCTTTATAAAACAAAACAACTGTTGTGTTTGGATCTCAAAACCGTTGCTAGGATTGAAATGTTATTCGGAAAGAAACATAGTAAAAAATAAATAAATAAAATTAGGGCTACTTTTAATATTATATGTAACTAATCCCATTCGCGAGGACCACGATCGACTAGTTTAATCCTCTTTCTTTCCGAAAGGTTTTGCTGCACCAACCTTGTGACAAAGTAAAATCTCTTTTTCTTCCTCGCAAATCCAAGATCCAAACAATCTAGACAACTATCGTGACAACTGCTCATCGATATTTTGCATTTAGATCTTTGAAAATTAACCTCCAGATCATTTTTTCAACAGCTATCGTTCGGATCATTTTTTCGTTTACTTCATTTGATTTGGTTGTTTTTCTTGTCCTTATCATACGGATTATGTCTTTTTCAATTGAATTAGTTTATACGGTAGGTTGTAATATTTTTACCTATAAAGTTTCTCACACTTCCAAAAAAAAAAAAAACAATCTAGGTAAGTTCTATGCACCTTCTCTTCTGTCAATGTGTCCAAAAAGCAATTTTGTACTGCTTTTTCCATTTGTACCTTGTGCAAATTTCTGCTATAAGTTTAGCATGGCATACACTAATTAAGCAAAATTCTTGTTCAAATGTTGCCTTCTATTTGCTCAATATTTTTCGCGAAATGTCAAAGGCATTCATTCTGCCATAGATCCATCCACTGAGAGAGCAAACATTTCGGAATAACGAATTCATTCATAAACAATCTGTTTATTTTAGTTACAGTAACTAATATAACTAATAGTAAGATTGGAACGGTTAGATGTGCCTGGCCCTGTAAACCCTAAAGCCCAAATGGCACGAAACAGAGAAAAGAAAAAAACTAAGGTAAAAATGGCTGACAACTGATCATAATGCTAAATAATCAGTACATTTGGCCCTCAAATTGCACTGGAGATTGAGCTGCCAATCCGAGCCATGACTTGCTTTGAGCCGGTTTGAGAGGAAATGCCGTTGAGTTGCTTGTTTCATATGGTGCTCGTGCTGTAATCCTGTAAGAGTATCATACGATATTCGAGAAGATTAGTTCCATAGAACATAAATGCATGAATTTGGAGACTTTTTTTTTTTTTGCAAAACTGATTCTGAAGCTCCAAACCAAACCCTGAAACACAAGTCTAACAAACTTTCTTCATGCATACCTATCTTTTCTCTTCTCTAGAAAACGGGTTAGTGAGGCTTTCCTTGCAATTTTTGGCATATCTGCAATCAGAACAACAAACCCTAATGAATATCTGAAATCCCAATTATGCCAATCATTCTCAAAGAAATCCATTAAAGCGAAAACAATAGATTACCGGCAATGATGGGTTTAGGAGGCTGCTGGACGCGCTCTTGTGCCATGTTGGTTCCAATATTAGACACTATGCTCGAGTTTGTGGGAACCAAATTAGTAGGTTGGATTGGTTTCTGGACCGGCGTGGACGAGTTTGTGGCAACCAAATTAGTAGGTTGGATTGGTTTCTGGACCGGCATGGAAGCATAGGCGCCCAGATTGTGGGAGCTTCCATTGCTAGCTAAAAGCATGATTTCCTTTGCCTTATCTGCTGGTAAATCATTCAACACAATCACTTGTCCCGCATAGAATATGGTCATTTGGGCAGTTTCTGGCTCCGACTTGTTAACACTGCACATGATCCACAAATTAAAATCAGAATCTTACACCAAACAAAACAATTTTTTAAAGTCCTAATTTTGTGGTGATGGATTAACATATTTATATCTGTTCTTGGGTATATTAGTAGTAAAATCATGAAATAGCTAAGTTATATAGAGAAGTATTAACCCACCTGGAATCAACTTTCTTGGTGACCTCTTCCATGACTGAACCAGATTTCTGAGGAAACAACTCCATAGATGTGAGATTCCGAGACATCATCGGGGCTGTATTCCGGGTCGAAACATCCCCCGAATTCTTAGCCACTGGGAACAAATTCATAGTGGTGGTGGTTGTTTGAGGGGAGGTCTCTGGGACACCTGCATCATTTCCAAACAACAAACGATACCTCATCATCAGATCTGTTTCCAAATTCAATAAACAAACCGCATTCCAAACACATCTATAATTACTACTTAGTTGAAAGTACGTATGATATCAAAGAACAGATGATATTTCAGTTTTCACATTTGACCGAGTTTTGGGGGATAACGAGAGAAAATAGGACACGTTGGATAAATTTGAAGCACTTGATGATCACTTTCGAAAAAATGGACTAGAATCTCGGAATCAACCAGTAAAAAGAGAAAAAATTGGGTAGAAATGGGATAGGGTCCACGTGAGCCCGAGTGATAATTTAGGCTGTTCAAAAATATTTTGGATAGTCTAGATTTCTCCTTCCCTCCCTCTTCTTTCTCTCTATCAAATCTGAACCGTCCAAAATACTTTTGGACGGCTGAGATGTGCACTAAGGACTGGCAAGTGGTAAAACAAACATGTTTCATTCGAGAGAGATTATGTTCAAAAACTTCAAATATCCATTATCCATTGCAATGCCTATTTTGCAATAAAGTCCCAATTGTTAGTTCAGTTGGTTCGCGGGTTTCCTTCCCACAATTAACCAGCTTTGATACTTGGGGTCTGGTCACATGAAAATACAAATTTCTTGTGGATCCTAGGTTCTGACCCTACCTTTGACCGAACCAGGGGAAAAGATTACTCAAGGTGCCCTAAGCTAGCGGAAACTCTGACCGTCAAACCCCCAAAAAAAAAGGTTCAAGAAAAATATAGTGGCCCATTAGGTAACACTTTCAACATCTGAGACGTCCAGTATATAGGGACCAAGAGGACGTCAAGCGTCCGGAAAATCAACTTAACAATGTATTTTCCAACCAAATCTGGCGCTCAGACGCTAGTGACTTGGGAATTTACCATCTCTCAAGGTGTGGGATTCGAAACCTCCTATCGGTTTAATTTGGGGCAAGTTTATACGGGGCTTTTTATGACTTTAATTGGACCCGTTAGTGGTCTGGAAAATTGGTTTCCGGAATCAATCGAGGTGCCTAGAGTAACACCTGAGTTACAAAAAATTATGGCATTTTCCAATATAAAGTGATTCGAAATAATGAAAAGAAAAAAAAAAACCTTCTCTTTTCCAAAACAGAACACGAGCGAGATGAATGCGGCTTAAATTTGAGATCAGGTAATTTGTAACAAAATGAGAAATACAGTACAGTACCGTTCGAATCGGGACCACGAGTCATCCCAAGGGAGAGATCTCCGAATGTGCCCTTCTCTTTCAAGTACTGACTCAGCAGACTACACGTCTGCGCAAAGTTCGACGACTTTTCCGGCGCTCTCGCCGACTTCTGGCCGGCAAACCTCCCGGAATCTGAAATTTCCAACGAGCTAGACATATTTTTGGATCCTGTCAAAATTCCACACGTCAAGCACAGAGAGCGCACTGAATGAATCGATGGGTTCAGAAAATTATCGAAATCGAATGGGAAGAAGATTCGTGTTTGGGCTAGCTTTTTATGCACTCTCTCCTCTTTCTCTCTCTAGATTTTCTGTTTGTTTATCTCCATTGGTTCCGATAAAGCACGAGGAATATATGGGCGATTAAAGTGGGGTTATTTTTTATTTTTTATTTTATTGTCGCTTTAAATTTGGGGTTTCTTCAAACAATCAGTCACGTGTTTTCTTTCCGTTAGAAAAATCTGTCCAGTCCGCGTTCTTCCTTTTTCAACGGAAACGTTGCCCTTGGCTTTGTAATATATTTACGACGTTTGCCCTCTGTTCCCTTCCGTCACTGGTCAACCTCCGGTCTCTACCTCTTTTCCATAGGAGAAAACAAGGGAATTGGGGGGACACGGGCTTGCTGTGCAGCCCTCTGCACAGAACAGCGTTGTGTATTTTCGGGTCATTCATTCGAGGAACGGATAATTCATATTTTATTTTGGCATATTTGTATTCGAATCGTTCGTTATCGTGCATGCAAGATGAAATTTGGGACGTCCATCTGAGCAACAGACGGTCAAGATGTACACATCACAATGTTGTGCACATGTTGCACAACATCATCCTCTCTTCCGAATTGGGCTAAGAATTTCATTACGTAGGGGCGAAATTTTTTCTAAAGTACTTTGCATTGGCGAACTTATATAATTCATGGGATTTTTTTTTCTACATAATACTAGAGGTTTTTTTTCCTTGCAGAGGCGATCGCCCCTACAGACCCTCCTTTAACTCCATGGAGGGGAGGTGCTATGCACTCTTCGACCTTCCTCATTTGTTAAAATCGAAGATTTTTGCAAAATTAAAGATTTTATCAATGTTTTAAAAGAAAATTTGGAAGACTGAGTACTCGCCACCTAGGCTCTAGAAGGCATCTCATTGACTGGCACGACTATCCCAACTAATTGCTTACCTAGGCGCCAAGTACTCGACCTTGAAAGCTAGAAGGTGTCTGACCGCCCTACGAACGCCTATCGAGATTTAAAACCTTGGATTTTATCAAATGGCTTTCTCATTTTCTAGAATCAAATATTGATTTTGGCAAAGGAAAAATGATATGGGTACATCACATGCATAGCAATGTGATGTGACAGATGCAGAGAAGCCCAATGTGTGACTCACCTAAAAAATGAGTTTCTCCTTGTCTGCCACGTCACTTTGGTGTACATATATTGTATACCCATAACATTGTTGTTTTAGAAAATGTTGATTTTATGATGTTTATATGATTTTATCATTTGAGAAAATCTTCCTTGATTACTCCCTCCGTTCCAATTTTATAGTCTCTTTTGGAAGTTCGTGTCATTTTTTAAAGTGTTATATCTTATAATCTACAATATATTAGGTGATTTTGAACACTTTGTTTATTAGATTAAATCAAGATCTATCAAACAAGATCCATATTGCATATAAAATGTATTATCGATTAAAAGATATAATTTTTTTTATTCGGTTAGGATAAAACGAGAGACTATAAAATTGGGATGAATGGAGTATTTATTTATTTTGAGGGGGAGGGGGCACTTTTAGCATTTTGTTTTGCACTTTTTGTTTTGCCTTCATTTAATAAAAAAAACACAATTGTTAGTTTTGTGTCAACCTTTTATGTGGCGATTCGTCTCGACTGGAAGATTCGGAAAGTACAAAATTATAATCGAAAATCAAATATTTTTTGAAAAAGACAAGGCTTCTTTTTTGTCTATTTAAAAAAATAGTCGAATCTCAAAGCATAATTTCATACCATTTCGAATTCTCTCGTCAAAATGAATCACCAAACTCAAAAAGTTTTAACGAAAAATTAACAAATGCTAAAAAAGTCTGAAAAAGGACAAAAAAAAAAAGGAAAAAAAATAAAAATAAAAATTGAGAGGAACAAGACCATAGATGTGTTATTTAATGGAGATGGCTTCTCTTTCATTTGGCAGTGGTCTTCACCCCGTAAGACCTCTTTTGAACCCATTCGGGATTCATCTTAAGGATTGAAATCAATCATATTTTAGATCTTGTTGATTAAGACGATCACATAGAAAATTAGAGAAATTGCCGCCATTGTCTTTAAAAATAAGATTTGCGAAGATTAAATTGCGGAGATACATAACCATAAGACGCATGAGATCGAAGCACCTTATTTAAATTTTTAAACAAGACCTGTAACAAACCCCACGTTTTCGAAACAAGACTTTGCAGTCAACCACTGCACTAGTGGACTCTCTCCTTTTCTCATTACACGGAACTTCAAACGGACGTCATATTTAACGGGAGAAATTGTAACCCTGCAGTACGGCACATGTGCGGTCCATACGAAAAAGAAAAAGAAAGGGAAACGTCAAATGCCCGTTGCTCCAACCAACACAAACGTGCCACGTGCTTTGCATTCCCGCGTAAAAGATTCACACAAACGCGGAACGTGTGCCGGAGTTGGTGGATGCATATGCATCGCCGCTCCTCACCTAACGACGTGGCACGTTATTATTGGTTTCAGTTTAAAACATTTTTCTCGTGACTTCCTGTCTGACTTGCATTACTTCCATTCCACACCGCCTTGTTAATTTAATACTACTACTGCTTGCAAGCCCCACTAACAGCTCACCGAGTCAATCAATCTGTCCAATTCCTCCAAATTGAACCATATGTGAGAGAGTCCATTCGAGGTGTATTACAGATAAATGAGGATTCTAGTATTCTAGTCTTGACGGATTTTGTTTAGGTTCGATCTGCCAATGGCCTTTCTCCACTCCTTTTATTTATCCGATCTGCAACCGAATCGATCTAACAAGTGTGAACGGAGAATGCGACAGTCCACGACAACCGAATCGGTTTGGGAACCAAGCAAAACTGATGGCCCTGTTCGGAAAGTTTCTAATTTTTTAGAAACAATACGTGGACATACCTAACTGCTTTAATTTTTTAGAATTACGTTGAGTTCTTGAATGAATTTTATCAAAATTTGAAATTTTATCAACTATCTCCACGAATGAATAAAATCAAGACTTGATTTTATCAAATCTAGATAAAATTCATTTAAGAACTCACCATTAATTAAAGTTGAGCCGTTGTAAATTCAAAAAATTAGAAAAAAGTCAAATAATATTTTCTTCTATTGCTAGTCGGCACATTGAAAATTCAACTCTCGCCAGTCGAGTTTTTTTATCCATTTTTCAATCGATTAATGATTTTAGAGAGCATAATAATTGTACCAAGTAATTTCAAAATTTGCCAAATTATGATGCACAATTCAACATTATTATTCTGCAACTTCTTACAAATTCTTACAACAATTCAGAAGAAAAATGACCCAAAAAAAAAAAATTAGAATCATCTATTTTACAACTTTCAAAAAGCTAACTCTTGCGAAAAATCATGCGATGAAAGTCTTAGTTTTAAGGTTATACAAATGAATTCCACAATAGAACTACGAGCCAAAGTGCTTGGACAATTCCATGAAATAAAAGTGTCCTCATTTTGGGAGTTGTTCCCCGATCATTGGCTTTTCAAGTTTTTTATTTTATTTTTATTCAATTTTCTTTTGCGTTTGTTAATTTTGCATCGAGTTTTTATGGATTATTAATTTGTCTCAGTGTGACTGTCTTTAACTTGTTTTGCTTGGATATTTTTCAAAATATTTGAGTAATTCTCATCATTTTTGAAAAGTTAATGGTTGTGGAACAGTTGTTGCTCAAATTTTCCCAATAACATGATACTAATGCCCTTTAACCCAATTTTATTACAATTTTTTTTCTCATTCTTCTTGGGATGTTCTCTCTTAATTTTATCAAATTATTGTCTTGTCGAATTTTCAAGTCATATTTTCTTTATCGATTAGAGAAATTGTAAAATTACAAAATCACATTATCAAAGTTGGAAAAAAAGTCTATATATTTTCAAGAGAAACAATAGAATATGATATAAAATGTTGACATGAATCTAGTAAAAAGTTAATAACACTACTATATACACAAAAAAATTACCCAGAAAATTGTCTAGAATAAAGAAAACATTTTATATCACATTCTAGAGAAAACATTTTATATCTTATGGGTATTTACTCTGTATTTTCCTAAAGCTAAAGAAAACAACTACTCAGGGGGTGTTCTAGTAACCCAGTTTTTCGAAAAAATTGATTTTTCACGATTTTTTATGTGATATATTGTGAAAAAATTATTTGTCTCGGTGTTTAGAAAATATATTTTTTTTGCCAGTGGAACCCCACCTCAAGTACAAAAAAAAATTAGGTAAGGGGGACCGACTAATAATCAATTCAAAACGTAATAAACGATACACATGTGGTCTAGGAGTGCTACTTTGTGGACTCTGTCACGGGTGAGAACTGACGTATTGTGCAGGGCTTTCCTAAATCCACCACGTGAAGTCGGTGTCTTCGTTGATGTTGCGCGCGACGTGAACGTTGAAACAACCTCTTCTATTCTCCCAAATTTTTTTGCCTACTTTCCATTTTTTGGCTGTTCCAGAATATATGACTAATTTAAAATTTTCAACAAAGAAAAGTTGATAAATTTTATTTCTGCCCTTAAGATGCTTTTAACAATCAAAACAACGAGACCAAAAGAAAAATATTTCAAAATGTTAAAGTTTAAAATGCATTTTAAAATTTTAAAAGAAGTCTCTGGTTACATTGGCGGCAAGATTTTCCGTTTTACAGAAAACAATTTAAATTCAAAATTTGATTAACTCTTATTTTATTAAAGTCAATTAATGAAGGACAAACTTGAAAAGTTACAATTTTTGGTTAACGATTTGTATTGTACATGAAATTTAAAAATTTGGAATCCAGGGGAGGCGTTGTGCGGCAAAACTACGTTGTTTTGCTTATTTTCTTAGTATATCCAAAGGCCCTGTTTGGAGAGTTAAGTGTGGGGTTTAATTTGAGAGTTCAATTTTAGGAGATTTATGCTCTTTAGGGTAGGGTATAGTGGGTTTAGGCACTTGGATTTTAAGACATTGGGTTTAGGAACTTCAGGTTTAGGGTTTAGGCACTTTGGGTTTAGGTACTTTGTAAAGTTTTTTTCCTCCAAACAAGGCTCTTGAAAGTTTTGGGGGTGTGCACAAAAATCAAGCAAAATGACGTAGTTTTGCCGCACAACACTGACCACATAGCACCCACCCCGGATCCAAATATTTGTAAGTAAGCCAAACTTCTTGGTACAGAGGGAGTATCTTTTAAAGTTTTCATTACTTCATCATCCGTAATTTTTCTTCTTTGAGTAGTAATTTTTTACCATTTTTTTCCCATATATTGTGTATCTCTATTCAAAAAATAAACAAACTTACTAAAATATTTTTAAAATAAACTAAAGAAGAAAAATTACGTAACAATATAGAAAATTGTTATCTCTAAAACTTATCTCAAAATTACCAACATGTGATTGGATACTGATTGTTACCTCAATGACACATTTATATTAGAAAGAAGAAGAAAAAAAAACACAAATGGGCCTGGATCCAGTGCAAAAAAAATAACACAATGATAAATTTTCAATATAAATGTGCATGTGACGATAAGGCATTGATCGGTATCTGATCAATATGATTTTTGTGGTATAAATTCTCGACGGGATATATATCGTAAATCGTTCTGATAATTAGTATGGGCACACAAAATCAAAACCAAAGAGGAATGGGGAGAGCAAGGATGGGAGAGGAGCTCATTCCTTTTGCCTTGATACGTAGGTATCAGGGATGGCAACGGGCCAAATTTTGATCTACCCATAACTCTAACCTAAATGTGACAAACTCTCCCTACCCCGCCTCTACCCTTATCGTGTAATGAAATTTTACCCCCGTACCCTACCCCCTCTATCTTCGGAGGTATTTGATCATGGGCAACAATCATTCATAAGGACAATCTTGCTCTAATCATCACAAGCTATTGCTAAAAAAAAAAGGAATAAATATGATATGAAGTTTCCCTAAATCTAAAATGAAATATTTTCTTTATACATATTGTGGTGCATTTGAAATTAAATGAAAATATACAAGTTACAAAGTTATTTCATACATATTTATATCAGGACGGGTATCGGGGTGGGGTATTACTACCCCTAACCCTACCCTAACTAAGTTGGGTTTTCATTTCCCCCCTCTAACCCCACCCATTACCCAAACAATTGGAAAACCCCTTCCCATTAGGGCCGGGCCGGGGTGAGACGGGTATAATTGTCATTTGAAGTATGTATCCGTGTGCTTGGAGCAATTTACACACATCTAAGTAATTATGGGGGTGTTTGTGATATTCTTTAAAAAAATTCACATTTTAAAATTTTAATTCATCTTCTATATTTTATATTTGATACTCCATCCGTCCCCATTTATTTGTCCCTCATTGGGATTTCAACTTTATTAAGGAACATAATCATTACACTTTTTGTAGCCTAATTTTCCCATTTTACCTTTAAATCTTGTGTTTTTTAAAATTTTATTTTTAAATCAGCCTTTTGTTTTTTTAGTTGCCATATACAGTAAGCGCCAAATGATGATGGCAGTACAAGTTGGCACCAAATGAAGGAAAAAGCTAGTGTTTTTGAAGTCATTCAAATTTTCCCACCCAAATTACTCTAGAACTCCCTCCATGGCTCCATTAATGTTTTCCAATAGTCTTTCTATAAAACCTAACCCTCAACTTCTGCAATTTACTTCTACGTGTTGGCTAAAAGGTGCTCTCTCTCTCTCTCTCTCTCTCTCTCTCTCAAATCTACTAGGAAAATGACGCAGTGGAATTCACGAGAGAATAGTTAGCGTACTATTCCAAACAAGATAGGTTCTCGAATCCACGAGATATTCTTGAATCGACAAGAAAAAGAGAAAAACTCTATAAATTTTATTGATAATTGAATAAAAGCTGAATATGCTCATAGGCTACATCCTTATGTATAATAGTAGAAGTCCTAATTAAAAGAAAATTACTTAAAGTGGTGATCAAACAAAGTATTACTTGAAAACCTAGATAAATTAAAAACGTGCAAAACAGACAACACAAATAAAATCTCCCAATACTAATCGTAAATAAAAATTATTACCTAAATAATGATTCCATAAATAATAAGGGTGCATATCTTGTCCTACATCATTCTCCTTTTCTTTAAAAGAACTCGACCTCGAGTTCTCATTAGGAATCTGCCATCTTTCATGCCAAATAAATAGATACTTGGAATACTTCAATCGCTTGATTTTCTTCCAAAAAAGTTTCATACAAAAAATTACTTGTAATGATATATTCTCGGCATGCTTCAATTGATTGATGAGATCCACCATATGAATATTAAAAATCCAATCATACTGTTGCACTTCAAGAAAATCAATAAAGTCAACTTGACTTTAATTCTCTTAATTTTGTATCAGTTTGGCATTGGTTGACACCTCAATGATCAAGCCATTTAGAGAGGTCGGCTTAACCATACAACCATCGCATAAGGTGGCAGCATCAATCATCTTTTGCGAAAATTTGTCTTGGTCCTCAACGACTTGATTACCAACGACAATAACAATTCCCTACTTCTCCCTTAGAGTTTCATTCTCCTTCGAACTCATGCAATAATGTGGTAAATTGGGCAAAATTGCCTCAGGCACCAAATCAATTTGAGGTTTAATATTCATCATTGGAGGGAGCTCGTTAGGCACATCATCAGTAACTAGCTTGTCAAACTCCTCTAACAATAGTTGTATCTCAGTAGGCACTGAAATCACAACCTCATTTATTTGTTCAAACTCCTTAAAATTTGTCGCAAACTCAGGTTTTAAACTAGCATCAGTTATAAATAATGGCTGCTCTATTTTAGGTTTGACAAGCACCCTTTGGCTGGAAGGAATCATAACAACCTTACGACCCTCCCAAATGAAAGAGTAGGTGTTGTCACGACCCTTATATACCACATCAACATCAAATTACCAAGGTCTGCCTAACAGTACACGACTAGCATCCATCTTGATAACATCACATATAACATCAGTCTTATAAAATTTTCTAATTGAAAAATGAATTTTTACAAACTTCAGTTACCTTTGCTATAGGGCCTTTCTTTATCCATCCAATGTTGAAAGGTGAAGGATGAAGTTTTGTTGGTAACTTTAGATGGTTGACCAACCTCCTCGCCACAAAATTCTCATAACTTCCATTGTCCACAATTAGATCACACACCTTCTGGTTGATCGAACAGCTTGATCGAAAGATGTTGTGCCGCTGGTTGTTATCCTTCGACATTGGTGCAAGCAACACCCTTTGCACCACACAATTTACTTGCTCCCATTTTTTTCTGGTTCTTCTTCAAATTTGAGTTATGTTTTTTCATCGCTATCCACACAATTAGCTGTGCGTATCCCAACTATAATCTGGTTATTGGGTTGGTGTTGGGCAATTCCCACCGCGCGTTCCCGAACTTGGTTAAAAGGACGACATTAGACAACTCCCACCGTGCGATCTTCTTCAACCCTTACTGGTCCTTGTTCAAGGAATAAAGACAACTGTTGCAATGTTTCATGGATTTCCACAGGGATACTTGTCGGTTGTTCTTCCACCATCTTCCTCGAATCAGCAAACCTTTTAGCAACGTCAAAGGGTGTGTCATCTACTTTGTTTCGTGCCATCGAGCTAGGAAAAATCTGCTCTGATACCACTTGATGCAGCAGAATTCGCGAGAGAATAGTTAGCATACTATTCCAAACAAGATAGGTTCTCGAATCTACGAGATATTCTTGAATCCACAAGAAAAAGAGAAAAACTCTATAAACTTTATTCATAATTGAATAAAAGCTGCATATGCCCATAGGCTACATCCTTTTTTATACTAGTAGAAGACCTAATTAAAAGGAAATTACTTAGAGTGGCGACCAAACAAAGTATTACTTGGAAACCTAGACTATAAAAAAGGAAAATAAAATAAAATCTTACCAAAAATAAATAAAAAAACGTGTAAAATAGACAACACAAATAAAATCTCCCAATACAAATCGTAAATAAAAATTATTACCTAAATAATGATTTCATAAATAATAGGGGTGTATATCTTGTCCTACATCAGAAAACTTCTCCAAAAATCAAACCCTTTGCTTATCTACCCCATATTCTGCCTCTCTCATTCTCACACCCACTTTTGTCGGTTCTTTTCTTCTTTTCTTTTTTTTTCTCCTGAAAGTTCATGGATTCTTTTGGGCAAAACTCCAACTCTTATTGGAGGCCAAACGTAGACCTTACCAATGAAGAAAGGCAAGAAATTTAGCAAGCACTTTTGGTACGAAAGTGATGGTAAAAAAATTGAAAAGGGGCTCTATAGGAGAGGTTGCTGCAATTTTCTCTGTCTCTAAGAAAACAATTCATCGGATTTGGTGCAGAGGGAAAGCTTGTATTTCTATAGGGTTAAAGGTTAATGTATCAAGCAGACTGCAAGGAAGAGCTAGCTGGAAGCGACTTCAAATTGACTGGAACCAAATCACAAAGATCCTTTTTCGTTGCTGATCGAATATCCGTTCTTTGTCTGAGGCCTTTAGTGTCCCAAAATCAACACTCCACAATCGAATTAAGGAAGGTAAAATTAGGCCACATTCCAACGCTCTTAAGCCATTTTTATCCGAAGAAAATAAGATAGTGTAGCGGTGGGGTTCACAGGGGTCAGCAGAGGCCCTTCCTCACAACCGCAAAGAGCTAAAAGGATCGTTGTCTCAGAATCTACAAAATTGAATGCAGTTTGATCCGTCTCAATGATGCCGAGCGTACGGTGCCCTCGATGAGGAGCACGGGTGTGCAGTCCTGGACGAATATGGATTTGAACGATGTTTGCTGAGCGAGAAGTGCCGAGTGAATGGCATTTTTTGCTTGGCTCTCGGAATACCCTCGAGACCTCCACCGATTGGCGTGCTGAGTGCCCGGGGGCTTGGCCACTCGCGTACTGAGTCAGTCGACTTCGGTCATGCAGGGGCTCGGGTTAAGTTGGTTCGGGGGAAGTGTACCAGGCACGTTACACGTTCCACGATGGAGCATTAAATGTGGCAATCACCTACTTTGCCACCACCGCCTGCAGGAGCACGTGGGTGATGGGGAATGTCTCGAGAGGGATTTGACTACTCGAACCCACGTGCCGTGACGTCATATTGGATATGGCGTCTGTGGTGGGAACAGAGGTCACCTCACCTGTCATTCCGAACACCAGTGACAGGCGCGTGAGGGGCACCGAGCGTGTGGGACGCACGTCCCCTCTGCCTATAAATACCCACTCGCAACTACCACAATGGGCATCCCTCTCTCCTCATTTACTACCCTTTTAACTCCTCCACTTCTCTCTCTAGATCTCTGTTGCATTTCCCCTCCGGTGACTGACTTAATCGTCGGAGTGCCTTCCCGGACCACCATTGTCCGGGCTAGGCACTGATGCGTTTGTCTACGTGTGCAACTCATCCCCACCGGCGAGTAGCAAAGGCTCAGGTGTGCACCACTCTTTTCACTTATATCTACTCCACCCCGGGAGCTTCAAAGAGCTCACTCCGACGAGGACACCCCCACAGATAGCAAGGCTAAACTTTTGTCTTTCCATGCTTGAGCCAAGTACTCTTCAATCCCAGCCCGTGTACAAGGCTATGTACAACTTTGTTCACGTTGATGAGAAATGGTTTTACTTGACCAAAGAATTGGAAAGGTACTATATACTTCTGGAAGAAGATCAACCGCATTGAACTTGCAAAAGTAAACGATTCATTGCAAAAGTTATGTTCCTAGCAGCGATAGCTCAACCATGATTTGATGCCAATGGAGAAGAAAAGTTTTCCGATAAGATTGGTATATTTCCATTCACAATTAAAGAACCAACAAAATGAACTAGTAAAAATCGCCTTGTTGGCACAATGGAGACTAAGGCAATTATAAATGTGAATAAAGATGTTTATCGCTCATGTTTAATTGAAAATGTTATACCAGCTATTCAATCTAAATGGCCTCGGTCAAGTGTGAAAGACACAATTTTTATTCAACAAGGTAATGCAAAGCCACACAACATCCAACCGTTTGATGGTAGCATTATAATGAAGCTATGAAGAGTGTTTATTGCAATTTTAGATGGTAGCTTAAAACATTACAAAAGCTACAAATAACAATTGTAGATTTTTGGAAGCCAGATACTATAATCTACTCTCATAAATTTTCTCAAACAGGACTTATAGCGTCCTCTAACGGAGATTCGATTTAAGTCGGGACAAATGACGTGAAAAAAGTCCGCGTCATTTGACCCCATGATAATGAATATCACAAGGATGTTTTAAATCTAAAACTTAAAAGGAGACAAATTTAGATTTCAAGCATCGATACCCAACCTATACAGAAAGGGTGTGAACAAGACTTGTAACTGTTTCGCTTTCTTGTTAAAATCTCCAGCACAAAATCAAAGGTCGTGTTTGGTTAGATAATTTAGTTTAGTTTTGATGATATCACCAGGTGTAATGAGTGGAGAGAGATAAAGAGAGAAATGATGATGTCCTCAAAACTAAAACTAAACTCTACTGAAAAACGAACAGGGCTATTATAGTCACCAAGTACATGTTTATGAGCAAAAAAACAAGATCACTTCAATACATGAAAATTACAACTACAACAAAAAAACAGATCTAAACCAAAAAAAAAAAAAAAGAAGCTTCAAAACAAAAAAAAAAGGCTTCAAAAAATAAGCTCCGGTATTGGAAACCATAACCCTTTGTGGAGGTGGTGTTGAAAAAAATCCAGCAAGGTCGCTGTCACCGCCATGACCGAGAAATTGGAACCCACCAAGTAGGATCCGATCCACCACAGATGGAAGATGGACAATAAAAAAAGGCAGGGATGTTGGAAAAAATACAGCAAATACATGGATTTCCAGATAACAATTCCATTATACAAATACAAACTGAATATATAATATGAAATTACATATTACAATCAAATGTATAAACGAAAATATCACATTGAATTGGAGTATCACAATAAGGAGCCGAGTCCTGTGAAAATCACAGTGTCCTTTAAATAGATTCGTCATCTACCGAAAATGTTATAAGTTGCGTCAATCTATCTCTCAAGATAAAACGACTAAACCACTACCTCTGGGACACCTCCAAAGGCAGGTTTGGCGAAATGAGCTGCAGCCTGTCTCTCACTTACACAAAGAACGGTGCATAGAAAACCCAGATGGAACTCGATTTTTTCTTCTTCTGGTTATTAGAACAAAACCGGGATGGTCCAATACAAAGAACAAGAAAGACCCTTGAGTTGCTTACTGACAATCAATACATGAAACAGACGAATTGATTTAGAACTATAAACTCCGATCCACTTCATGAGAGGTAATAACCAGCAGTAACTGGGACTCTTAAGCTGCTTCGTCTAGGTGTAATGAACCCGAAATATACTCTACAATTGTCTCGAGAAACCCTCTGAATACTCTGATTTCATTCATTATTTTCCAACAAGGGATTAGGGAGGTCTCATCTCCCATGGAAAGAGGTTCTCAACCCGAAGCCAGCTTAGAGGGGAGGCAGAGGAAGCCGCCGCTTAGCGCCCCCAATTTTTTTGAGTCAAGGAGGCCCCCAAAAATACAGTTGGGTCTATAGTTAATAGTTCCGATATTTATCAAATTACTTCCCTACTTGGCATTTGACAGCCGAGCGCTATCAAAACTTAAGGATTTGGATTGAATCCTGGTCCCATCTATGTATCTCAACTTTTTCCAGCTAATGCTTCTCTTATCACCATCTAAACAAAGTTGAAAAGGGGGCAATATTTTTCCTGAATTTTTTTTTAAGTGCCAAGTAGCTCAAGTGCTCAATTATATTACATCTTATCACTAAATTTTGTTGAATATCGAAGCAATATATGCCGAATTTTTCTGAAGTTTATTTCATTGGGCCTTTAAATTTCTCTATAAAAGTGTGGGGGTTTTCATCATAAATTTTGCTCTGAACTTTGAATTTTAGAATTTTCTTTTTGCAAAATTTCACTTAAAGATTTATATAGAGTCTTATATTAGGACTTCACTTCGAGCCCAATATCTATGAGCCGGCTCTGTCTCAACCCATATCCACAAGAGGTAGTCATGGAGGAGGTGACTGGGGAGGGGGAAGGGGTGCCAAAGTTCTAGAAAACGCTAGTAATTAAGAAAAAGAGGCATTTGCACTTTCTCTCTCACACGTGATTTTGAAAATATACTTTTTTCCTGACTTTACATGATTTTTTGCAATAATGTTTTGCCTATCGTACCCTACAAGATTAAATTATTTAAAACGTAATTTTTACTCGAGGTGGAGAATATTTTGGAAGCTCGGCAGACCTGGCATACTATCACAGTAGTTTCTACCCGCGAGTTGAGGTCAAAACTTTGAATTGGGTTTTGTTTTTCTCCGTCGTGTCTTTCGTTCCATCGTAACTGAATAAAAAATCGATTATATTTTTTCAAAAGGTAATACTTTTATAATCAAATAGAAAATCGATTAGTATATTTTTTGATTGACATCTCTTTTTATAAATGCGGTCCATTGGAACTCGTGTGACAATTAGTTTAATAAGATGTGTTCAAAATGGCAATGATTAACTCCTAACTTTAGTTTATTTCCAGTACTGGAGCAGGTGGCTGCGGTTGGAACCAACCCTGTACCCACCTTAAAATATAACTACTCCACTTAAAAAATAAATTAAATAATGCAGTTTTTAAAGGAAAAATAATAGCCCACGAGACGTAAAATTTAAACATCCATGTGCACGGTTTATTTTATTTTGTTTCGGTAGTAATATTTTACTAGTAGTAATTTGTTTGTCAAAACATATGGTTGCGTGGAAGATTAGACTAGTTCAAATCTCAAGCGGGTATGAGAAATGCAATAAGTGTTTATTTTTATGGGATCATTTATTTGAATTTCATGTAGGAAAAAAGTTTCGAATCTTCAAGTCACTGGAGGATTCTTTTGATTGTTAACTTTAGGATTTCGAAATTAGTCGAGTTACTCCCTTCGTCTCAATTTCTTGGTTCTTCTTTCCATTTTGGAATGTTCTAAAATATTTATCTCACTTCTAAAAACATTCATCAAAACTGGGCCACTTTCCAATTTTACCCTTAAAAAATACTTTTCCCACCTTAATTGTCTATTTGTTATCTTTTATTTTATAACGGTTTTTATGATTTTGAAAATTTTGTATCATAAAACTAATTGATACCTATTAAACAAGATCCATATTGAATATTTTTTACTTTCATATAATAAATTAACCTCACAAATTTGGTCATAGTAATATTGACTGGATTTAAGGGCAAAATAGAAAAGTCAATACAAAGTTTCACACCCCTTAAAAACCCGTTTCCTCAAAAGGGGCAAGAAATTGGAATGAAAAGAGTATATACAAGTTGAGCCGGACATCTGGTTATAATAATACATGGAGTAGTTCATTTTATGATCTATGCATGTGCATAGAAGGAAGACCCATTTGGGTTCTTGGAATTGTTTTCCCGAAGTTCAGCCCCCTTTTGACTCGTTATTCTATGAAGGTTTTAGTCGTACGTAATTTCGGAACTTGAAAGATTTAAATATAAGGAAATGAGTACCCCGGTGTCTGCATCCGAGATGTTAATCTCGGCAATCAACAACTCCAATTTCATCTTGACATAGAAGATTCAGATCTACAAAATATCGAGATGAAATCGAGATCGTTGAAAACACATTCGACAACTCAGATGTCGTACACCAAGTCTCTGTCTCCGCTCTAGACAGCAACATGCGGCTAAAAAGTCACAAGTCCGAAATGAAATACAAAGACTACATTTGGACCATGAATTTGCGTAATTTTTTTGTTCCGTGTCGAAAACTTAGTTAATTCATGAGGGGAGTATTTACCTAAGTCGTTGGTCTGGAATTCGACTTCTATTTGCGTACTCTTAATTTTCATTAGAGGTGAGCTAGTTCAAACAAGATTTTGTTGCAGTTTTTATACAACACTGTGTTCAATGAATGGTGAGATTGATCTTTTAGTTAGCAAGCCCATTAAGCAAATTACTATATAATAATAATAATAATAATAATAAAAAAAAAAAACTGGCTGGCACAACCTAAAGAAAGATGGAACTGTGGTCCAAAAAATTGAACAAATTCAAGCACCAATCTTTCCAAGTACTCCAGTTCAGGTGCATGTGCAGAAATTTGGTGTACCAAACTAACGTGGGCTGCTCAAAGTCATTTTTTTAAAATAGGACAACCTTCCAATGCACTTGGCAATCATAATAAGTTAATTAATATGGTCATGTGATTACCTCTATGGGGTGGTGGATCATAATCGTCTTTCTTGGTTTAGAATCTTTAGATCCGACTTCCTCTTCACTCCAAGAATCTTTAAAGCGGAAGAATTAATTTAGTCTTCTTTCCACCAAGAATCATTTGGAGGTGACATTTCTGTAACTCAAGTTAGTACTTGAAGGAAAGAGGAAAGTACAATGTACTACTCAGATTTAGAATTGCGTAGCTCATTAGGGATTATTTATAGGTCACAATATACTTGGTCTCTAAGTCACTCGTGCTCGGCACGAGCGTGTCACATCACAGATAACCACCTTGGTCACGTGACTGCTAGTTTGCCACATATTGCTTGTGAATGTTCTGGGAGCCTCTGGTCGGCTACCACGTAGCCAGCACCATGTGCTCTCGTAAACTTTTCTAACGATCTCCCGGTTTGGTTCATGGGTCACGTCCATTCGGCCCTAACCGAAACCACCAAACGCAAAGGATATCCAACAAGCCTTTGGGCTCATATGGGAGCCTCTGGTCGGCTACCACGTAGCCAGCACCATGTGCTCTCGTAAACTTTTCTAACGGTCTCCCGGTTTGGTTCATGGGTCACGTCCATTTGGCCCTAACCGAAACCACCAAACCCAAAGGATATTCAATGTTTTTAAATATATTTAACGTTCATCGGCCATTTGGTTTAGCCGCTCAAGCCCAAAAGCATCCATAAAAGGCTGGGCCATACAGAACAAGTCAGTTCTTGGGTTTCGGCCCACCAACCGTTTGGCCAAATCAAATTCAATAGGCATTGGACCATACGGCTGGAGTTGGCCTTGTTCTTCGTCCCTTTAGACACAGGAATAGGCATGGGTTGCTTCCTGCTAACCAGCCCAAGTTGTCCGGTCTTTGACCCGATCTCTGTTGAATTCGGCCCCTCTATAACCTGCAAGCCAATTTTTTTATTGCGCACTACAAGTAGACCAAATTCTTTATTGCGCAAAGAGTAGACCGACACACATACAGTGGTTGATTCAAAGAATAAGGATTCAAAATTTGTCGCTTGCTTAATTAATGCTTAGAAAAAAGTTTTCGGAGTACAGACTAATTAAGACCTAAGGGCTAATTTGGTTAAAAAGTGGTTTTTGGTTTTTTCATTTTGTCTCTATTCAATTTTTTTTAGCATTTGTTAATTTGCTGTCAAGATTTTATGGTTTCTGGATTCCTTTCGGTGAGACGAATCTAACTAGTATAAAATTATGATCAAAATTTAATTTTTTTTAATAAAGCCAATATACTTGGATTATTGGCGAATAATCCAAGTATTTCGGTTTTATTCAAAAAAATATTTGGTTTGACCATAAATTTATACTTTTTAGATTCGTCTCGCCGAGAGGAATCCAGAAACCACAAAATCTTGATGCAAAACTAACAAATGCTACAAAAATTTGAATAAAAACAAAACGAAAAAACCAAAAACAACTTTTTAGCCAAATTAGCCCTAAACTGTTCTCCGGCGTAAGTCCGATTGAATTCCCCGTAGATGACAGTGTGGTGCTAGAGAAATGGCATATTTTTCTTCTTCAATCACAAGTGATAATGTTAGCTAATGAGTATATAAAGTAGCCTAGTTGCACATTCATTTTGAAAAGGAAACTATAAGTTGGTTGTAAGCAGGCAGTAATACTTAAATTCCCTTTTTCACCATATATATATATATATATATATATAGAAAAAGAAAATGCCGTCTAAGCTAAATAATTTCACCTTTCAGGTTAAATTTGGAAAATAGTAGTAATACTTTAAAACAAAGGAGAGCGGGGAGCCTATAGTGACTACAGGTGTAGTAAGTGAATCTTGGCCGTTAAGAGTGTTTTGACTGGTCCAGATCTAAAATAGTGAATAATGTAATTGTTCGCGCGAACAATTCAATTAAGACCCGGACTGCCTAAAACAAGAATAGACGGCTGAGATTCTCATTCCAACTCACTACAAGCTCCCCGGTTCCAAAACAAAGGAGTAAATCTTTCTCACGAAACTGTTTTTCCCAAGTTACCTACAAAATACAGCGTGCAAGCAAATTCCATTCCCCTTTTCACTTTCTTTTCTTGACAAATCCAAAATCAAAACGGGTCCTATTAATCTGAACGATAGTGGGCACGACACAGAGTGGGAATGGTAAGTCTAGGGAAATTCATGTGGCCGAGTCAGTTCGGACCCAAGCCTCTCATCCTGGAACCATAGTGAATTAAATGATCCATATGTCAAACGGGCTAGCTATGCACTATGAACGGCTTTCACCCATAGTCTTATTCGGTTTTACTTGGGTAAAAACAATACAGTAGATGTCAAGAGCTTCATCCTGCATATTCTCATTAACTGAAACAACCATCGGGTGTTATTGTAGCTCTGTATTTTCCTGAGTGTGAGAAAACATTCATACAGTGCAGGGATTTCGCCCCCCCTGGCCAAGGACATACAATAGCCATCGCTCTTCCTATGGAATTATTGGAGAAGAGAAGTGCAAACTGTAATAGAAATCAAACACCATAACACCAATCTGATATTCAACAAATGCCAAAAGGAGTTAACTGAGGCCACACCAACACAACATACTATCCATAACATTTTGACAAAAGTCCTGGGGGAAGAAAGAGCAGTTCTTGCACCAACAAAAAAGAAGAAACAGCAGTTCTAAAGACTGATTCTCAGAATACATCCTTGTAGAAGGAAAAAATGTTGTCCAATGCAGCTCCATTCTGTTCTTGGCATCACCCATTTAGCGGTACTGGAGAGAGAGAGAGAGAGAGAGAGAGAGAGAGAGAGAGAGAGAGAGAGAGAGAGAGTAAAACATTGCATCAGGTTTCACAAGGACAAAACAAGAGAGAAGAAAACAGAATAGACAGACAGGCACAAATACTAGTGTATTTTTGTGTTATGCCTTAATTGGCAAATGTCCTCTTAGAATTTTCACTTCACTTATCTTGATTGTAATATGGAGGGCATGGCAGCCTTGATTTTTGTTTTAAATGTTCTCTATCAACAAATCGCATTCCCCCAAACAAAGAGAAAGACACAACTTTCAGAACCAGGGTTGTCCCATCTGCTTAAATGACCATTAAACTCTAAAATTGAGGTACCCGAGACATGTCTACATACAGAAAGTCTAAGAACACAACAACATGCACAAAACGTTCCTATGTATCAGTGTTTCATTAGCAACCAAAAGGATTGTTAGTTTTGAACTACCAATGAGACATTGCCACGTAGGCATCTTGTGCTAAATGAACGTTTAGTGTTTTCTTGTAACTCCTTGTCAACGTAATCCAAAGCTAAGTACTTTGAACTTCAAAGCCCAAGCATACAACAGCAGCACACTTGAGAAATTTACTCAATTATGTGCCTCACCCACATTTTGACAACTCAATACAGGTTAAGAGCCGGGCATCAGGGCACTATTTATGGTAGGCAAGGGGGAAAATGGTCTATATTCCACAAAGTAATTGCAGAATTAAGGTGCCCCATTGTATAAAAATAGGGTGATGAAGTGCTACGGAAAACAGAAGCTGTTTAACACAGCTACAGGAATAAAAGTAGAATTATTTTCATGCTCTTGATAAGAGCATTGTACTGCACATGATCTAGGCATCATTTCCTATGCACACAAAACTAACCTTGATGAAGCCAATCTCCTTTGCATTGCTGCGGAAGCATTGCCTGCAACACATGAGACCATACTTTCTGATCAACCCATGAGGGTTTCCGCAGACCCGGCTGACAAGCACAATCAAATTACTGTGAGATCATCTGAGGAAAATCCCAAAACAAAATGAACAAGTTGTTTCACCGAACCAAATGAGATTATTTACAGACCATCATATAAGAAACCCAAAAGTAGCCTGAGAACAAATATTGTTAGGACTTTGACTCCCTTATTGTGGAAACCGGTTATTTAAATGACAAAATGCAAATCATTACTAAGCTGCTTAAGCAAAAAAGTGAGAAGTATACATGCATTTATGGATCACATTATCACAATTTCCATGAAACTGGACACGTCGGACATTTTGTGTTGCCTTGGTCAGGATGTATACAAGCAAAATAAAAGTTCATGACCCCAAAATCAATTCTAAATAACTCAACTAAATAAGACAATCTATGATTAAGTGAGGATTATGTATGAATGTTTAGATTTACGCGTATACTGCAATAAAGTGTGGCATACCCGTACTTAAAGAACACTTGAACGTTACGAATATAAAGGGCAGCTC
Source organism: Vaccinium macrocarpon (assembly GCA_022606695.1). Taxonomy (NCBI): domain Eukaryota; kingdom Viridiplantae; phylum Streptophyta; class Magnoliopsida; order Ericales; family Ericaceae; genus Vaccinium; species Vaccinium macrocarpon. The sequence continues at coordinate 5,256,419 of CM040171.1, read as the reverse complement.
AAGTAGTAAGCCGCTGGGTTCGAGTCTCACACAGGATCCCATTCCCTACCCCCTAGAATAGGCTAGAGTAGCATATAAAATAAAAGGGAAAGAATAGCAAACCAATATTTACCTAAAATTATAAATATTGGAGGAGTACATGAAAAGGGTTTGTTGAGGGGAAAAATCATTGTCTGCTAAGAGTTCAGGACAAAATACCTACCACATTAGAGTGATAAAATGGAAAATACTATAAAAATCATAGGCTAAAATGTAATTAGACGAAAGTGAGTGTAGGCACAGGCCCACAGTGGTCCTAATGTAAATCCACCATTGGATGATACATTAACTACTTTCTCAAGCTTAGTCAAGACACATGAACAATCACAATAAAATCACAAGCATCTATTGGTCTCGAATTTTCAGTAAACATTAACTGTTTAAATGTCCATTGATCCATTCTCATTCTCAGAAGTATGAGCCTCTGACTTCCCAACAGAAGTACATGTGACGCCCAACATAAAAAAGTCAGTTCAAAACTTTTCAAACAAAATGTAAAGCAAAAGTGCAAAACAAAGTTCACCCAGCTCAAAATTCTCGTGTTAAGCTACCAACACAACTATGGAAGCTCAAAGCTTCAGCCTTGGCTCTAGGACTAGGAAAAAAAATACATGTTCAATCAATAGAAAGGGAAAAATATTTCCACATACATATTAATAGGACAGATCATAGATACTTGTCCAGAGCATACACACATATACAAATTCTTGGGGACTATACTTCTGGCGTTTGAATACAATTACTGGACTAAAAATTACATTAACATTGGACACAGAATCTCATGTGTTACACCAGCTATGCCAGATAACGCACGCGTGAGCATGGAAGCATCTTTTAAAAAAATTCCAAACAAACTTGGCTAAAATTCACGAAAGAAAGCGAGAAATGAGATTAGGAGCAGAGGGTCTTACTGAAGGATTACGTGACTAAGGTCACTAGTAATCTCCTCACTAATTAGTGCCAAGGGATAACTCATCCATACCCCCGTTGTTAGCCCCACCAATACACTTGGCTAATCAAGATAGTTTTCATCAGCCATGTGTAAGTGTGTAACACGTACAGCAACTCACACAATCTCACACATCGTAAATCAAATCCATCAAATACCCAAGCCCCTTTGGATTGATTGATTTGGTGAGACAATAAGAGAAAGGATTAGAGTTTCTCTCCAAATCACTCATTTGGTGAGAAATGGAGAGGGAAGTACCAAAATGAAAGTATTTTGATTGGCCCCTTTCCCTTTCTCACCAAAAATGGTAAAGACTATGGATCTATAGAGAAGCAAGAGTGAACATCGAAAAATAAGAAAGGGAAATCACCAGGTACGCGATCCAGGGCCGTAGTTCTTGGGATGCGCGTTCCAGATGTTGGAGTGACCCATCTTCTCTTTCTCTCTCTGCTCAAAATCCCTAGTTTTGGAGGAGACGATCAACCGAAACGACCACAGAGGGAATCTGAAATAGTACTAGTAGTCCTTGTGAGGCGCTGTAGTAAAACCCTAATTCATGATAGGAGCTTCTAATTGCACACTTTTTTGGTCTCATTGCACCCAAGGTTTGAGCTAAATTATTTTCCAAGTTTCTCTTTTGTATTTTAGTATATATTTTATTCGTCTTTTCTAAAGTTATCATCTAAAATTCAAGTTTGAAAATTTTAATAAATTTTCTTAGAGTGAGATTTAGTTTTTTCTTTTTTAATTACTTTTGTCAAAAATAAAAATAAAAATTCATGTATTTCAGTTTAAAATTTAAAAATTAGTGACAAAAAAAAAATCTTTCCATATATTTAAAGATTGAGTTAGGTAAACGGATGTGCCGTCCATTGCCTTCAGTGAAGTCACACGTTGATCTGGTGGTATAAGAATTAAGAACTCAAGGTCACTTTGAGATTATTGAAAAATCACTCTGTTTGTTAGATTTCTTGATACCTAATTTTATCTAATTAAATATCCTAAATTTTAGTTGTGAAGGGAATTTTTAATACTTTCTGTAAATAACTTGAAGCCTATAATTTCATCCCCTTGTTGTCACATTTTTACCTATTGACCATAAATTTAAGTTTATTATGCTAGTATCGCAATTTTAATATGACCGAGTGTCTCCAAACAAAATTATTACATTAATTTTTTTTTAAAAAAATCATGATATTTATGTTAAATTCATTTTGCAAGATTTTTTTTTTTGAGATTTTTTTAAAGATTTTTAAAAATCATCTCAAACCTATTTCAATTGTTTTAGGCTTAAAAATGAGATAAGCCATACCCAATCAAGTCTAAAGAAGCCCAAAAGGCCAACTTAAAAGCCCAATCTCTGACCCAAAAGTCTAATATTACGGCCACAAGATTCTTAAGTTTGCGTTCTCAATCTAATTACTGCGCCAAAGTTTGCGGAATTAATTTACGTCCGTAATTTAGAGTTTAGGGCTTCAACCGAAGACTTTGAGGGCCGTAGTATAAAGTCCGCGGCCAGTTTTCTCCCAATTTACTATACTCTCACCAGTCACCACAAGGAAGAGAAATTACTCTCTGAAACAATGGCATGGCCAATTACAAGTCTCCCGCCACGCCTTTTCCGCTACTCGTCTCTCTCTCTCTCTCTCTCTCTCTCTCTCTAAAATATAGCGATTCTCTTTGATGTCCCTTTGTGGTAACACATTTTGTTTCTCACAGAAGAATGTATCTATAGTGCTCACATATCTCTTCAATCTATTACCCTTTTGTTCGATTCTCATTTCAATGTTCTTTACTCCCAAGTATCTGTTGCATCAAATTACAGGTCTGTTCTTCAAACCCTTTTCCTAACTAAAGGCGAATTGATTCATGTATACCCATCTATGCATCGCAATGGAACAGATTAGTTTCTGGCGAGATTTATGAAATTCTTGAACCCTAGTATTGTTGTGAGCAGTAAGGTGAAAGTTAATCTAGTTTCCGGCAAAAGCTTCCCTTCCGTTACCACCCCTCTTCCTCACGATTCCTGGCGATTTCAGGTTCTCAATTCTCTCTCTCTCTCTCTCTCTCTCTCTCTCTCTCTCTCTCTCTCTACACTCATATATACGGACATTTATATCTATCTGTCACGTATTCGTTGGTCTCTAGAGACCTTTTATCTAGAAAAAAAGTTCTCTCTTTTGATCTCCCGTCTGGGTTTTTAGCCATTTTCCATATTTACCAGAATTTGAGACTGTTTTTTACGGAGTATTTATTTATTTTTTAAATTTGATCTCCACTATTTATGCACCGATTAATTCTATCCCTGCAGTGTCATTTTAACTTGTTTTAAGGATTTTACTTTGGCTTATTCGGACCAGTTTAACTGATAGTACACCAGGGCATATCATTGACTCTGATCCTTACCTAGAATGACAGAGCTCTAGCCTCTCGTTTGAAAAAATTATTGTATGATTTTATTGGTTTTGAACTTTCTGGTTTTTGTTTGTCTTTTGGGTTCCATAGTTTAAGCAGCGAGAATGAAGAAGTCAGCATTGCCAGTGCAAAGTGCAAGTGCGATGGAGAAGAAGAAAATTGGAAAGGAAGCTTTGGTGAAGATTTTAAGATGGCATTTTGGTCATTCTGAGTTCCGGGGGAAACAGTTGGAAGCTATTGAAGCAGTTCTTTCAGGTCCTGTTAATTTTAGCTTCTTCCCATGCTTATAATGAATGATGCAAGCAATACAAACTTTTGCTTTAGCAGTCCTTTTTGGAATTTGTTTTAGATAACTAGGGGAATTTGTTTTAGGTAACTAGGAGTAATATAAAATATAATCTATATGTCTAAAGATGCATAGTGGGGTTTGGTACAGGCCCTGCAGGGACAAGCTAGACGATGGATGAGTAAGTCATTCAGGACAAGAATCACCTAAGCTAATAATAGGAAACCTCTCACAATGATCAACAAACAAATTAACCAAAACCTGAAAACGGGACGACACAAAAACACATCATATTTGTTAAAGCATTCAACTCAAAATCAATTGGCAATGAGTGGAGAGGCTGCCCAAGCTAATATTCTAGTTTTGGAAGTTGTAATTAACCAGCGTGGGACAAGCTCTAACAATGTTCTATCTCTTAGATGATAGGCTTGATAGAGAGCTTTGCAATTGCTTTCTCTCTAGAGAGTCTATTTTTATTTTTATTTTTTTCAATTTTCCCAAGAGAGGTTTTTGGACTTGGACAGATAAAATCTTTATTTGGAAGCCCTTTGGGACTTGTTGGTCGACTGAGAGATAAGTTTGGCTTCTCTTCCAATGGGGGGTATTGCATAAAAGTTGAGGCTTTGCCTCTCTTGCTCCTCTCTTGCATAAATGTCCTTCCGGCCTTACAGAGTAAAATAACAAAGAGAGTAGCTTTTTTGGGAGGACCAGAGGATACACTTGATACTAGACAACCTGTCCTTTGAAGATGCGGGACAAGAAAAATATGGTAAAGGCTCACTCCGGGGAGTGATTCCATTTCCTTTCTCTGTCTTTAGCTCCTTCCATTCCCTTTTGGATTTCTTTCATCTACATTTATGTGTACATGGTCTGTGCCCTTAAGGGATATTGGTTGTTATATTGGCATTTGAATTCCGTTAACAATGATATTTTCTCATGCAGGAAGAGATTGTTTTTGTCTCATGCCAACTGGTGGAGGGAAGTCAATGTGTTATCAGATCCCTGCACTGGCAAGAACGGGAATTGTGCTTGTTGTTTGTCCTTTGATAGGTTAATTCCATTCATCTTCTATCACTTCTGCCATATAGAGCAAACTTAAGCTACGCAAGATTTTGGTTGATTTTGCAAATTGGACACAATTCTGATTGCTCCTATTGGTTTCCATTTTTCTTGCAGCTTTGATGGTGAGCATATTCAAACTTCCTTGGACCATTAAGCTCGAGTATCTATGTACTCAGGAATCATGATGTTTACTTTTCATTTTTCATTGCTAATCAGGAAAACCAAGTGATTTCATTAAAGGAAAAAGGGATTGCTGCTGAATATTTGTCTTCAACGCAGACTTCCCAAGTTAGAAATAAGGTGATTATTGGAATGACGACAAGATTGTGGAGCTAACTCTAGTGTCAGATGTAAGATGCGAGTCATTCCATGGATAGTAGGTGACAATGAAAATAGCATAATGTCTCCATCATCCATTTATGATCTGTCATTTAGGTGAATGCATACTCTCATTCATTGTTCATTTTGATTTTACACCTCAATGTGCATTACCATCAAGATATTGGATCTATAGCTACTCTTGATATATCGGTTTCTGAAATCATACCGCACTCTAATTTTGTTCTTGTTGATTTCATGATGAATTATCACTCATCTAGTACACTTCTTTGAGAAAAATTTGATCTTGACTTCGTTCATCAATGTCCTAAACTTAAGCAAGATTTTGTTTTTCTTTGGTTCAATTTTATCTCAGTATCATGCTCTGACTTTCACAAACTTGGTTAGTGTGGTTTCTTTTGAAAGTTTTGAGTGCACTCTACAAGCAATGATGTGGACACTTCAGTTTTTCATATTCTGATTTCTTTATTCTCAAATTTAGATCCATGAAGACCTTGAATCCGGAAAGCCATCCTTAAGGTTGCTTTACGTGACTCCAGAATTAATTGCAACACCAGGTTTTATGTCAAAGCTGTCAAAGATTCATGCTAGAGGGTTGTTGAACCTGATTGCCATAGACGAGGTTTGAATTTACTTGGCCCGAATATATTCATAGGATAAGTTGTTTGTTTTAGCCAGGAGCTTTAGAATTTGCCTCAACATTTCTACTCTATTGTCCAAATTTGCAGGCACATTGCATCTCAAGTTGGGGCCACGACTTCAGGTAATAATAGAGGTTATTTTTTATATATTTTTTTAATGTTCTGAACTTAAAAGTGTCGCTGGCCTTTTCCGCGACCATTTTATCCCTCTTGTGACAACGTAATATGCTTTTATGTTTATTAGAGACCAAGAGGCCCTCTCTCTTTCATGAAGTGTTTGCACTGATCACCTGGATAAAAATTAAAGTCTCTCGGATAATGCTTTCCTCATGAGACAAAATAAGTTTCTTGGAACCTAGTTAATGCTCTCCTCAGCTCTCACCTAGCTCACCTTCAGTGACCTAGAATTATCTTCGCTACTCTAATACTTTCTCAAGACTCTTCCGATTGTCTACTTCCCCTACATAGCCCACAGATTTTAGGTATCTGTAACTGCTTCCAGTTCCATATGGCTAGTTGGAATTGTTTGAGAGGTGAGGTTATGGCTCACGAATTAATCCGTCGTCCGTAAAATGATGGGGTTTGTAGGCTCTGAAGCTTTTATTTGCTGATAATGATGATAGGATGTCGAATTTTCAGTTCTCCTTACATTGCAGGCCTAGCTACCGGAAGCTTTCCTCCTTGAGGAACCGCCTACCAGACATACCAATATTGGCTCTGACTGCTACTGCTGTTCCTAAGTGAGTTTCCTGATGCATTCCATTTGGAAAACTGCGTATTTCAATCCTTTTCATGATCGTACAAATGGCTAAAAAGTCTTTAGTGTCCATTCACAAAGTCTTCCATTATATTTTCCACTCCTTTTGGGAATAAGAAGGTTTTGTTTTTCATTCGACTAGATAGCACAAAGTATTATTCAGCTTACTTTTTTGTTCTATTAATCCTCCCTCCAATGAATTTGCAGAACTTTAGACACCCTTGGAATCTCACATATAAGTATTAGTAATGTTTGTCATGATAAAGGTTACTAGACTAAGTTAATTTCTGAATGCTCCTTTTCACTACGTGAAACTGCTCAGTATCTACTGATTTTGCAGAGTTGAGAAGGACGTGATAGAATCCTTGTGCTTGCAGAACCCCTTACTCCTGAAGTCATCATTTAATCGTCCAAATATTTATTATGAAGGTCAGGTCTTGTTTGCTTGATTTGATGCATTTATTTTTCATTTTAAATATATGTAATGCTGCTCGTACACTTGCTGTTTGTTATCTTATCTGATTTTTTCGTAGACATTTTAAAGTGATGGATTTCTGGCTGTTCTTGACTTATGGGGTGAAGATTAAGAATAATTTTGTCATGACCAATTTCATAAAATGAAGCTAGTTTCTGTTATTATAATTATTATGGTAAGCATCTACCCGTCTCTAACTCTCTTACCTGCTTGGTTAGTGTTTCCTACTCTCAAAGATTCCCCTTTCTACATTGTAAAATGTTTGGAAGGGTAGACAACATTATAAGGGTGATATAAGGCAAAATTTTGTCAAAGCATAAGGTGGAAAATTGTAGATCGCAGTTCTGTGAGCAGGGAACACCACATGGACAATGTTCCTGCTTTCGTCTCTTGCAAATTCTTTCAAATTTTACAAGAAGATAAATTTACAAAAGTTAAATTAGATTGATTTCATGCAGTAAACCATTATACTTGACATGAAATAGTTTCCTAGGGATTGTTACTTGGACATTTCTTTATGTTCTAACATGGCAAATTTCCCCAAGTTTAAGAATGTGTTTATCATAGTTTGGACTTGAGGGTATTTAGCATTTTTTGAATGGAAATTATCTTTAACATGCAGAGTTTCAGTTGTGGATTATTTCGGTTCCATGATTGTGATTGTCATGTTACATTTTGTGGACTCAGTCACTGGCTGTGAGAGGACTAAATAATGGGAACTTCTTCAAGTCGAGAACTGAACAGCCAGATTCACTGAATGATATATGATCTAAGCGTGTGAATCCATTGTGGAAATAACTAGAAAAAACAGAAAAAGGAAAAGTAGTTCGGAACGGGAGCACAGATGGTTTTGGAGCTCCCTTTCAAGTAGAAGTCTTGATATGTCAATATTTTATGTTTTCTTGTCCTCTAGTTGACTGATTAGGTTCTGTTAGCTTTTTCTCTGTCTTGTGGACCATATGGAAAGATGACATGGTTTGAGTGTATATGATTATCATCACCACGTGATAATTTTTGTGGCACAAGCTTTGTATCATTTAGTCCCCATGACAATAGAGTAACCGCTTACCTGATTACATTTTTGTATAGTGCAGTGCGATATAAGGATCTTATGGACCACCCATATGCAGATTTAGCTAATCTCTTGAAATCTTGTGGAAATGTCTGTGCAATTGTTTACTGCCTGGAACGTACTACTTGTGATGACCTGGCTGCACATCTAGTGAACAATGGCATCTCCTGTGCTGGTAATTGAATGGTTCCCTCCCCCCTTGCCCCCCTTTTGTGATACGTTCTCGTGAATATTTAGAACTTTAGAAGTATCCTGGCCTTACTTTGGGGCACTTCAGCATATCATGCAGGTTTAAACAATAAACTGCGGAGTTCTGTTTTGGATGATTGGATATCTTCCAAGAAACAAGTTGTTGTGGCCACAGTTGCTTTCGGGTATAAAAGAATCGAAACTCAAAACATACTGCCTTCCTGTCCCTGTAACTTTTTTTTTTTTTTTGTGGCAATATTTGCTTTAATGGACTAAAACTCGTTTTAATACACATTTAAAGTGTCAAGCGTGGGCAGCTCTACCATTGATTAAGGGGTTCAAGCACAAGCCCCCTGGGTTCAGAAAATATGCTAAATTTCATTTTTTGTACATAGCTTGAACTTTTTTTAGTATTGGCTGCTCCGAATCATTAGTATGAAGACAAAATGAATAAAATTCTCTTAAATTTGCGAGTGAGTAGATAGTAGAGCTCAACAAAATCGAATAAACCAAGCCCAATACATTTTTAACTAAACTAAAAAAAAAAAAAAACACTTTATTTTATATAGAGTTTTCTATCCCAAACAATTGCTATACTTTTTTGAAATCAGAACTCAAATCCTAGAGCCGCCCCTGGTGCCAAGATACTGCTCTCTATTTAATCCCTCTATTTTCTCTACCATCAGGGGAAGAATCACCTAAGCTATTAGTTGCGTTTCTAATTTTTCATTTCAGTCAGCTGTTTCTGTTTGTAAGGGACTTTGACTAATCAGATTTTGTAGCCAACGTCCTGGATTGTTGAGACCATGAGAAGAAATTATTCTTCTTTTCTTAGTTTAGAAGATCTTTAAATTCTTCAAGTTCAAAGGGAGAATTCTTTTTCGTGATTAACCTGAGATTGTAGCATATGTTTTTTTATGCTGAATGCTTGGTGGGAGCAATTCTGTTGCAGTGACAGCTGTTGAACTGGTGGTATTTCTTCAGGATGGTATGCTAATATTACCACCAAATTTTAACAAGTTCTCAATACTGAACTATTTCTAGTTTAATCAAGCTACTAATTCCTTGAGCACGATATTTCCAGGGCATAGATCGAAAGGATGTCAGGGTTGTGTGCCATTTTAATATTCCCAAGTCAATGGAAGGCTTCTACCAAGAGTCGGGTAGAGCTGGTCGTGATCAAATGCCTTCTAGAAGTGTATTGTACTTTGGAATGGATGACAGCAAAAAAATGGTTGGATTACATTATCAATGCCACCTTTATTTTCTCTTATTTCGATGGTTATGGCTAGAGTTCAAGTGTACCTTTGTATATTGCAGCATTTTATTCTAAGCACATCCAAGAGCAAGGGGCAGTCCTCAAGCTCAACGGATGGGGCCTCAAATAAATCCCTTGCTGCCTTCAATCAGGTAACTTATCAACCCATCCACATGCTAGCTTGAACCCTCTTTTCCTGTAATCGTCGTTGGAACTTGGTGCATTATGCATGCATGCAGATGGTTGAGTACTGTCAGGACTCTGGTTGCCGCCGGAAAAAAATTCTTGAGAGTTTTGGGGAACAGGTACTTAAAACCTGTGGTTTCGTACAGTTCTCACTTTCCTGTGTATTCCTAATGTTGGAGATTTTTCAGGTGTAACCACGCATTCTATGTTATCTTCTGAAGCAGGTACCTGCATCACTATGTAACAAATCATGTGATGCATGCAAACATCCAAATTTAGTTGCCAAGTATTTGGAGGAGCTCAAAAATATTTTTGCCTTTCGTCACTTCAGCGGATCCTCTAGAATATATGTGAGCAGGTTCGTTATCTGGAGTGACTTGTGTCAATATGCTGTTATACTGATTTTGTGGTGTTGTTTTACTCCTCATGTTGACGTTTCTCAAACTCTTTTTTAGTTTAAGTGACCTAACTTGACCATAAATCTTTAGTTTCTATGTTTGGCGGGATCCTTGGAATAGGGACATTTTGGCATGACAAGTAAAAGCGAGAGGAGTGTAAGAGTTGTGGTTCGGACTGTTTATTTAGTTTTGACCCACCTTGTTTTCTTTCAGTGTGAACACTTTGAATCAACAGAGACCAATAGGAATGTCAACATGATGTTAATGACATTGCATGACATGGTCCGAAAATGCTGATCAATTCATAGATTTCTGTTTCAGCTCCTCAAATCTGATTGATGAAGAACAATTGTCAGAATTTTGGAACCGTGAGGATGAAGCAAGTGGCTCTGAGGAAGACATTTCTGATTCTGAAGGTAAACCAGTGCCTGATTTTGCGATAAAGAGCGTTGTCGTACCACGTTGACCATTAGAACTGTAATTGTTTTGTGTGACCCTTAACATCTGACAGTTCACATAGCACGATGTCTTTTGACTGCCAGATGCAATTGATGTTGCAAAGAGCCTCAGTCAGTCAAGCTTACCATCAAAGTCGAAACTAAATGACAAGATTCAGTTGTTGGAACGTGCAGAAGAGAATTATTATCGGAATAAAACACCCGTCAAAGAGGTAGATTCTGTGGTCCTTTTATTCCTTATCATGGTGGAAAACTGAACGTGTTTTTACAAGCAACGGGATAGGAGCACTATAGCGTAAAGAGTGTGGTAGAGACAGCATTTTGGATATGTCGTGATATCTTCATAGAGTTGGCTATCTTTTAGCTCATAGTAATGTTTACTTGGACGGCATATGTAAACAGTTACAGATCATTCATAACATGATAAGAGACATGGAACTGGGCAATGACTCTAATCAAAGTTTTCGATTCTCTAGAGATCATTTTCTGTACAACCTCCTATAAACCCTATGTCTCTGAGGAATATGTCCAATTCATTTTGTTGACATCTTATCCCAGACTTTGGTGCTTTTGATTTCCCTATACAGCAGTTTTGATTGTTAGTCTTCTTTTGTACATTTTTTGGATTGCCCGACTTATTTTAGTCAAAACTTCTTTGCTGAACCAGTATTGTATTTTTAGCCATTCGAACAACCTGCTCGTAGGGCCACTAACTTCAGCTTTCTAACAGAGTAACAAACTTGACAAGAATGTCGTTTCTGAATCACTGAGAGAAACAAGCAAGCAACGATTATCAAATGCCCTTCTGCAAACCCAGCAGCGGCTCGCCAACTTACAGTATGCACACTTTCTCTATCCTGATTTAATAAAAATGTGAATTGGGTTCCCTAGTGGATGTGATTTTAGTTTCTTGTCATGAACGACAGGAGCATTTGAAATTTTTGTTTGCACTTCTCTTTTGCAGGATTGATTTGGAAACATCTGCCTCCTTCCTTGAAACCGAGTGCTACAAGAAGTACGGCAAATCTGGGAAATCATTCTACTGTTCACAAGTAGCAAGCACAGTGAGGTGGCTTTCAACCACAAATTCCATCGACTTAATGAGTAGGATTGGAACAAGCATCAGTTCCAATGCCGAAAACCTAACAGTCAAAGAGAACTCCTTTCCCACATCATCGGCTATGTTGGAACAGAAACCGATAGAAACCAGTACAGAAGAAATCCATGTGGATGTAAGATCAGAACCTTCTCCAGGTGCATTGCAAAGCAATTCCGAAGGTATAAGTTTGCCGCCAATCCCATCATTTGCGGAGTTCATCAGCAGCAGAAAAGCTAAGGACAACCAACTATCGAAGGCAGAAATGCAGACACCGGAAAAATATTGCAAGAATCTGGAGAAAAGGATGAGACTGCAGTAGGTTAAATTGGTTCCTTTTTGGTGCATGGTCCAGTTGGCTACTGTACACACCAGGGATTTTTTGGCAATTCCTTGTTCAAGTGCCAACTTCTTGATGAATATCACTGTTCTGAACCATGAACAGTGGATAGTAACCAATAAAGTTGGGGAGGGGTATTTTGGTAACCAATCGAAAGTATAGACTCTACAGATCCCAGGGTCTTGGTATGTGAGAGTTGTTGTGCCAAAACCCGAAGTAGAGAATATAACGAAACCAACAAGAAAAACAAGAGACAAGGATTTACGTGGTTCCCTCCCAAGCACGGAGCTCTAGAGGTACGTCCACGGGAAAAGAGCAAGAGGATTCACTATCAATGGGGAGAAATACACAGAGCCGGCTATACCCGTAACTCTCTCACTGAAGATTCACACAATATCTAGGGACAAATCTCTGAGGCGCGACCTACAGAGCATCAAACGTCTCACACACACGAAAGAGACACACACAAACCCTAGATATCTCAAATCCCAACTCAAGACAAAACCCTAGGAGGCCACAAGACTCCTATTTATAAGAAAGTACAAAAAATTAGGTCAAAACCTCTTTAAAACGCTGTGAGTCGCGACAAATTCAAGATAACGGTGGTGGGACTACCCAGCGATGGTCGGGGACGGGGATTCGATGGTCCGGACTACCGAGACGTAATGTCCAAAAACGCCCCAAAAATCCATTGGTCGGGGACGGCTTTTCCTTGGTCCCCACCATAGTCCCAAAAAACGACTTTTCGCACCAAATTTTGCACTTTTCTTCGACCGTCTTGAATTCAAGACATATCTCCAACAAGAGTAAGTGGTAAAAAAAAAACTAGCAGTTGGATGCATTTTTTTTCGTTTATTCAATGCATTTTTAAAAGGAAAATGAGAAACCAATAACAGTCGGTAGTATTCACATCAGGGAGAAAAACTTGCATGTAGATAAGGTACTGCCGCGTGATACTAGTTGCTGCATTTGAGTTGTCCAAACATATTTGGACGGGCTCAGAGCCAGCTCATAGATTTCATAGACCTGAATCGAACTCATTGAACTAGGCCCACTTTATATTTTTCATATAAAAGTTAGTCAATAAGGAATCTTTATAAAAATCGTTACAAAAGATTTACCATTTAAAAATGTAATCCAATAGTTATCCAAAAAGAAGCAATTGTTATAATATTCTAAATCCTACATTTGAACATTTGTCTTCTCGCACTCTTAGCAGTAAACGTGCTAATTAAGTCTTTATAATCAACTTTTTTACCATATCCTTCACAATGGACAAAATTGTCAATCCATATTAATCTTTTTGGGCATGGTTGATCAGAAATAAATTTTTATCAATTTTAATTTGAGACATGGTTTACGCGCAAATTATTTGGGCTTAGAATATATATGTAAGTGTCCTAATTAATTGAAGGCCTCAATTTTTTACATTTTTAGTGGGCCTAAAACCCAAGCTTCTTGCGCAACACTTATAAGCCGGCTTTATAGACGGCCCAAATTTGTTGGGGTAAATTTGCTCCCTAAACTTATGAAAATGTCACCCTTAAATTTGGACTGTCAAAAACATGTTTACACGGGATCCGGGGTGCAGGATAGCATGCATGTTGTCCGATCTAGGCTGTCTGTGCTCGGCGATAAACGGCTCGGATCATATCTTGTTCAAATACATCCGAACCGTCCGCTACCAAACAAATCCAAGTCGTCCATTGCCAGCACGGACGGCTCAGATTAGTTACAACATGGATGCACCATCCCCCAATTCGTTTACATGGCTCGAATGCGCCAACTGGTACCACGCGATGGTATACGTGCAACGTCCAAGTTTTTCTCCGAGACCATTTCACCCCTTCACTTGCACCAATGTCTTAAATTACAAGTATTTGCCATCTCTTAAAGGAATTCTGTAGTAGTTCTTGCTATTTCTGTTATCCCAATTTGTTCCAAATTCAATCGACCTTTTCAACGGCGGTCCAAATTCAATTGACAATTTCAGCGTTTTTCACTTAATTTTTTCTTTTTCCAAACTCTTTTCAAAATTTATCATATCTTTGTGGGATACTCTCTCTATTTGGGACAAACTGAAAGGAGGCTAGCTTTTTTAATGATGCTAAAAGATATTCATTAAGGAGGAAAAAACTTAATTAAAAACTGGAATTGTCCACCAAAGTTAAGCTAAAAAAAATTAAAAAATTAAAGTAGTTTTGTTCATAATTGTGTAAAAAATGAAACCAATTTAAAAGATAAAAAAAAAAATTCGTTATCGGAGTAAAAAAAATTGAAAAATTAAATACAAAAATACTTTATTTTTTATCTCAAAAATTGCAAATCTTTTCGTAGTGGATTAACTCGTTGGGACGAGGGAATTGGGATAGCATATCCCTTCCTAGTTCCTAGACAGGAACAGTTTCATCTCCATTTCTTAAAAAGTTGGAAACCAAATAGTAGAGTAGTAAACACCAAAAAGGGTAATTTGGACAATTTACTCCTGTGCGAGAAAACAATTCCCCTCGGAGCTTCGTATACTCTTGTCTTGCAGACAAAGTTAAGCTTCTCTCTCCCTCGACCTACAAAACCTGTCTTACGTTGCTCCAAATCGAAGAAAGCAACAAATCTAAGATCCATTAGTAGTAACACCCGAATCGAAACAATGAGTCGTGGAAGCGGAGCCGGATACGATCGTCACATAACCATCTTCTCTCCCGAAGGCCGTCTCTTCCAAGTCGGTAAGTCCTCAAATTATTCTCCTCCGCATCAAATTACTACTTAATCGACTGATTTTTGGTGTCTGTACCTGCTTTCTTTGGTTTGTAAGTTTCGGAGGGTTTATTGGGTTTTTCTTTCGAACGACCAGAATATGCTTTCAAGGCTGTGAAATCGGCCGGAGTAACCTCGATTGGCGTGCGTGGGAAGGACTCCGTTTGCGTTGTCACCCAGAAGAAAGTTCCGGTTAGTCGTATTGCAGTTTTATGAGTGTTTACCTCCCCCCCTCCTTTAGCAGTACTTTATTTGTGGAGAAGTTATTTTGCTTGAACTAGGGTTTTGAAGTGATTGAAGTTTGGGGTTTTGAAATGTGTGCAGGACAAACTTTTGTATCAAACTAGTGTGACCCATTTGCTTCTATTAATTATTTGTAGAGAAGATATTGTGCTTTGAAATAGGTTTTTGACATAAATGAAGTGATTGAAATTGGATTGTGAAATGTGTGCAGGACAAACTTTTGGATCAGACTAGTGTTACCCACTTGTTTCCTATTACCAAGTACCTGGGGCTGTTGGCTACTGGCATTACAGGTTACTACTTAATTTTCTTAGCTCTTTTGCCCAAGTAAAAGCATCGTATTAAAGCATGAAGATTGAAAAGTTTAAACCGATCAATAAATGTTGAGAGATCGGATTATGAGTTCTTGGATCTGTTTTTCGCTAGTATTGTTTTCTTTGGTTTAAACGGTAGAGTTCTTATCATTATGGCCAAGTTGATATGCTTAGTTGGATAGGATTTGGGGAGCCTGCTGTGAGGGGATCACTGTAGGGATTACCGTGCCAAGAAATGGTACAGTTTCAAACAGGAAATGGGAGCCAAGGCCTTGCTCCTCTTGGACCATGTTTGGGGTAGAAATTAGACAAGCTAAAAACTATGATAAGATTTATAAAAACAAAAATAAGGGATTTCAAAGTCAGGGCCCGATCCTATTTGCCCCATGTGCCCCTCCACCGCCCACCACTTCAATTCATTGCCTCATCCATGGTTTAATCTCCTTTAAATTGTACCCTTCAAATTTACTCCCTCCGTCCCATTTTGTGCTTGTTTAGTAAAGTGATGTCATTTTGACCTTAGAAAATTAAGTGCCTTCCATTATATTTTTCCAGACTTCTTGATACCGCTCAAAAGTGCTCATTTAGATCTTTTAAATGGTGCCAAAGAATTCAAAAAATAATTTTGGGGAAGGAATTTATTTTTGGAGTTACAAAATAGCACCATCTTTCGTAGAAGCAAAAAAAAAAAGGGATGGAGGGAGTATTTCAATTTTATATGTTGGGATCTTGCAAGAATTGACTAACGGATTTAACGGGGGAGGTTTGAAAGAATCGGTGAATGCATTTGATTGATCAAAATGATGTTGATTGCAGTGAAGACTGGGGTCATGAGAGATGGATTTTCAACTCCCTATTTTGTTGGTTTCATGCATATGTGCACGAGAGAGAGAGAGAGAGAGAGAGAGAGAGAGGGGGGGTTATCTTTCTCTTCTCAAAACTGTGCCGTTTATTGGCATGGCAATCCCTGCCGTGGGCCCCTCACGGCAGGCTCCCGAAATCCAGTTCGATACGATTGCTCTACGGAGCTGGACAAATCTTTTTGTTATGAATGCTAACAAAGAGTTTTTCTTTACTGATGCATGTGGTTGTTGAACTTGTTGGCCTTGTTATCTAGGATGAAGAATTATCACGAAGTTATAGAAGGATCAATTTATCAGCTGATTAGAGGACTTGTAACAGTTTTATGCTCTTTAAGTATATGAAGAATTGTCTCTTTAGCTGTTCAAAATTCAAACTGAATCTTGGAGAATCTAGAGATAATGAATCACCACCACGACGGCTAGTGGCGACTCCAAGACTTTGTGAGCATGGGATCATAATGTAACAACCAAACCCGGCTAACCATGGACCCCTTTTGGCCCAAACACTTGGCCTTAAAAGGTATACCTAAGAAGGTGACATGTAGTCCTAAGTGGGTGTTCAATATACCAAGTGGAACTCTAGCTCCCATCCAATGTGTGACTGAGTACTCCCAAAATGTGGGGTATTACACAAATACTCCTACAAATTGCAAACCAAGAAAACAACATATAGAGTACTGATGACAATTAATAATCTAATTCCAATGAAAAACAACATTGAAAGCTCGACCAAACATTAACTAATAGCTAATAGCTAACTTACCAAAAAACATTAACTAATAGCTAAAAGATATGAAAAGGCACATACTAAGGCCCTGTGCTTCCTAAATTATTGTTTTGGTTTTTTTATTTGTCTTTTCTGATTGATTGATAGATTCACATTTAACTTTTTGGATTGGCTTTTCGTTTCCGAGAAGGGTTTAAAAGGCAAAAAATCACGATCAAAAGCAGAAAAAGTTAATTAAATATGAATAAAGTTCGAAACAACAGTCTTCTTTTTTGACTTTCAGTACCGTCCAATATGAACAATTTTCAACTTCGTTCCTTGATTTATAGTTTTCTGATTGCTCTAGTCGAAACAATTGCTTAATGCAAAAATTTATGACAAAAAGCCAAACAAAAAATTGCGGAAAGTAAATGATACTGAGAAAAAAATACCAGAGCAATAATTTAGTTAGAACTCAGCGTCAGCGGAGTACTGCTTTTTCCATTTCCACCAATCAAGTAATCATATGACCTTCTACAATTGAATTCAATGAAGTTTCATATTTCGGAATCGTTACATGATAATATTCTCATTGTCCGATAGAGGAAAGGAAGTGACTAGTATATAGAACACTTCCTTTTTATTTTATGCGACCAATCAGATGATTCACCCATTAGTCTCCCATTCAATTACACAACCTGCTCTCCACATATTTGTTTTGGTTCCTCACTGGCAACGGGGTTGTTTGTATTGATCCCTTTTCACTTTTGATGTGTCAATTTGAGGGATATATTGACGGTAATTCTAATTTTCCAGCTGACGCAAGGTCATTGGTGCAACAAGCAAGGAATGAAGCAGCTGAGTTTCGTTTCAAATATGGATATGAAATACCTGTGGATGCCATGGCCAGATGGTGAGTAACTTCTGCGTAGAATAATGGATTTATATGTAGGATTGCCTAAATTTGGTTTCTGCATCCCAGTCAGTGCATCTCTAGGGCCAACATGAATGTACATTTCCCTTTTGGCCTATTTAATGGTTCTCATATTGTTAGACTTGCAGACTTGGAATTTTAGTCCTGTAATAATACAGCTTGTTTTTCTTCTTCTGGCTAATTTTATTTTCCTTATTCGCTACTAAAGTTAGCGTTGGTGTTCAGTAAAATAAAATCTTTAGTTTTGAAGCCACTCTACCTGTGAATCCTTTTTAGATTTAGATTTTATTTTCTCTTGGATAAAAGATACTTCGCTATTCCTGAAAACACCCTATGGTAATGCACTTCTTTGCTTTCAGGATTGCCGACAAATCTCAAGTTTATACTCAACATGCCTATATGAGGCCCCTTGGAGTAGGTTTGTGCATGGTCTCTTGAAACACCTTGTAGAGGATCTTTATTGCATATCAATGTTCTTTGGTATGGTTGTAATCTTAATATTCATTTCCATATCTTTTTTTTTTCCCTCATGAAGTTGCCATGGTTCTGGGTATTGATGAGGAGAAGGGGCCTCAACTCTTCAAGTGCGACCCAGCTGGCCATTTTTTTGGGCATAAGGTATTTGGTAGATTCGTTTTTTCTCAAGCAACTTATCAATTTTGGTGCCTTGTTTTTGTTTTAATTTTGTTTCTTGAACTCTCTTTTCTCAGATTGTGATACCTTAGCATTTGACTCTTCTAACACTTTTTTCCCGAATTATTTTTGTCTTCATTTTTCTTGTTGGAAGTGTGGATTGAAATTTCGTGCACTCCTTGTTTTGATAAATTATCTATCAGGTAGTTTGCAATTATTAAGTTAGGATTGAGGAGGAACGGTTGTAATTTGTAATACATGCATACTTGATGGACTGGCTAGCACAATGAAGTTTGGATATTCTTCTCTAAAGACGAATTGGGTTTGGGCTCGGAAAAACTTGATGATGCACCTTTCTGTCGCGATTAAAACAGCCACTCACTCCCTTCTGATGGGGCAGAACATATGTTCTGATGTCATTGGTAAAATTTATTTGCATGCAATTTCTTGTCGCATGCATTCTTTGAACATTAGCATCTTCAGAATGACCTAGGGTTAGATTTCTCAAGGTTTGTACTTCGGTAATTACTCATTAACGACAAAGAAAAGGTGTTTCACTGGTGCATCAAACCATTTGCTGTGATTTTTCATTACTTGGAATTTGTTGGCCTTGTGTTTCAATAAGTTGCCTTGGATGTGTTGGAGCTCATCTTTTAACCAGTTATTTCGTGTAATGATCAACTTTTGCAGGCAACAAGCGCTGGATTGAAAGAACAAGAGGCTATTAATTTTTTGGAGAAGAAAATGAAGAATGATCCTGCTTTCTCATATGAGGAAACAGTACAGGTACGGCTATCCAGATTTATCAATAGTCTAGTAAAGGAAGGCTTATCTGCTAGCAATCCCTGCCTTCAAAACTCTTGTTGTTGCAATGAATTTTTTGTGCTGTCCTGTGAGATGGTCTTGCTGTTACTGTTAGCGTTTTTACTCATTTGACTTCTGCTCAATGTTGCTATCTGCTTGAGTAGCGTCTGTAAGTAATTGTTTTTGCTGCAATCCACACCACGAAGCGGCTTAGGATTAGTCTTTGCAGATGAATCCTTCAAGGGGTTAGCTCAGCTCCTCCAAAGTATGTAAGTCAGTTGGAGAGATTCCTTGTTGCTGGGATCTGATATTGGTTCTGGAGATCCAGCTGCATTGCTCTAAATTAGAAACTTTTTCTGTCTGTGTGCAAATAAAATAAAGGCTTCTTCATTTTTTTGGCTCCCCTCCCCCAAAAGTGACGAATCATTATCAGCAGGAGAAATGGCATATCGAAACGGAAATGGACGATAGTAATCTTGGTTAACATAATCCTTAGTTATAATTATACTTTCTTTCATTTGGTACTTTTTGTTGTGAAGTTTAATACATGCTTAGTTGCTTACAATATTAACTTGTCAATTATATCAAAGTCCTAATATTACTATGTTGCTGCCGTTCTGTAGACTGCAATTTCTGCACTGCAATCTGTTTTACAAGAGGATTTCAAGGCTACTGAGATAGAGGTATGGCATTAACTGTTGTCACTGATCAGCAATTCAGCTGTTTGTTTTGCCCCAGTGGTCTGGTTTTACTTGACAATTTTAATCTTCGGACTAAGAAGGTTGAATTTTAGTGCTATTCAATTCTTATCCATTGCGCATTTGGTATTTGAAATGGAGGTCAGCAAATATTTGCACTTCGAAAATAGTAGCTTGTTCCGCTTCTTAAGTTTCTCCTCAGGCACGGAGGGTAAGAGGGTGGCGAGGTGGCACGTGCCACTCCCAACTCCCCAAAAAAATTATTTTTGTATTGCAAGAACAGTTTTAGCCTTCAAAACGCGTATATTATTTTTTGTTTTATGCATATTGATAAGTGAGTAATTAATCAAAATATGTAATTTTTGGGTATTATGTATGTTGATGAATGATAAACATATGAAAATGTGTATCATTTCAGGTATTAGAAATAATTAAATCTCAGCAAGCACTTCTGTGCATTATAATTCGTACATTTCTAGTTACAAATTAAAGAACTAATCGAAACTTTTATCCGAAAATTGCACGTTGTTTTATACTCCAATAGACTATCTTTCGGGGACAAAGAGATGGAGAATATTGATTTTGGGCATGTGATGGGCCTTCCCACATTTCTTGACTACAATACAAGAGGCGAGTCTAGTATATGATGAAACATGTGGTCTACTACTAGTAAATAGCAATTTAAGCTCTCAAGCATTTCAAGACGTTAGACTCCATCAGGCTATTGGGCTGGTGGTCTACCTAGGTCGTAATACAAAGATATTAATGGATCTAGAATTATGTTTTTTGATACTAACTTTGCATGGACGGGCTGCAAAAGTTCCTGGCAAGAAATTGAATGATTCTTGATGTTTTGCAGGTCGGGGTCGTGAGGAAGGATGATTCATTCTTCAGGGTATTGTCAACTGATGAAATTGACGAGCACTTGGTGGCCATAAGTGAGCGAGACTGATCGACAATGTGCCCATCACATGATGCTTCAGTTTACTGGGGATTTGAGAACAAAAACGAGAGATGGGTGTAGAAAGTTCCTTGGATGTGCTTTCTATAAGCAAACAATCAAAACTGTGTTTTATTCAAACAATTCTGTGGAATTCCCTACATGCCTCTGGGGTAGATTATTTAGACCTATCTTGCAAATCCTTTGTGTTTGTTAAGCCCCATATTGTGAACTTTTGAGTCTTCGAGACCATTTGCCCTCTCGGTTGGTATGTTAAGGCTAAATGACCACCATATTGGACTAGATATTGAATGTGATCTGATACTCGGCATTTGATTAAAATACTCCTAGTTACGAAGTTGGATTAAATATATGTTTCAAATGGAGTATATAGTTCCACATAATGCAAGATAGGTAATCAATTCGGTGGTTGTATATCCAGTGGTAAAACAAGGGGTACGACCCCATATGTACAGACCGTGTACAGATGGGGTCGTGGATCCTGTTGTGGCTCTCAAACAATCAATCCAAACCATCCTTCTCAAAAATTTTGAGTAGAATGGGGTGATGTTGGATCGAGTTCATACAGCCGTCCGGTTGCTTTGATTTCCATGTGAGTCTACTCGTAATTCGATTTTGAGAAAGATAAACGGTTCGGATTGATCGTTTGTGACCCATAGAAGGGTCCTTGACGCCGGTCGGTACCTATATAAGCGTTGTATATCCAGTGAGATTCTCTCTTTATACTGGGAGTATATTAATCTTGTGAAACAAACGGGTACGAAGATTCATCTGTGTTGTGACAGTGAAACGATGAGTTTCTACTATTTATTTTCTGGTAAACTTCGCTTCGATAATATTTCATTAAAGTGCATTTTCCTTCTTTTTTTTTCCTCATTCGTTTTCATTGAACAATGAAACAATCTGTGAACCATGATCTCGTTTCTTGTGGTTTCTTTGAAGAAAATACTATGACCAAAGACAAAGTAATTGCAAAAAATCTGTCTTATGGTAGTGCGCAAAGATTTGAGTCTATTAGGTTTAAGTAAGCAAATAGCTCTTGACAAAACTTAACGGAGGAGAAAGATTTATGTAGCCGACTCGAATTGATTGAGACATAAGACTCGGTTTGGTAAAAAATCTGTCCTGCACCAGCCTCTACAAACCAGTTGGTAAAATTCATGCACCTACACCTCTCTCTCTCTCTCTCTCTCTCTCTCTCTCTCTGTGTGTCCTAGTTCGTTCCCGCTCAAATCCTTAGCCGTGATTGCCATTGAGGATCGATCAAGCGAGTTCCGGTCAGTTCATAGGTAAGTTCCCATCTTGCGAGTTCTGATCGATAGCGATTTGGGATGTATGCTCCTTGGGTAGTTTGCGATGTTGCCTACATGTATTTGACAGAGATAAAAATTTTAAAAAAAAATGGAGGGAAAAGAAGGGGAAATATTTATTTAATGACAATAAATATATATATATATATATATATATATATATATATATATATATATATATATTTTACCTTAATAGTAATTGTTCCATATAAAAACGATATAAACAAATGGAATAGACAGTATTTATGAAGTGTTGAAAGATGAGCGGATATGTAAAAAGAAAATTCTGATAGAGAGAATAAAATGAAAATTTTGCACTTTCATGACCGGTAATTCGTTTGATTTTCCATGGAGAAACCACCTAGAGATGGTGATTAGATAAAAAAAAATAAAAAATAAAAATAGTCTTGAGAGGTAGTGTCACTACAGGAATGTAGTGACTTGGATCACTACGGGTAAAAATATATAGAAAATCCTAATTAACCATAGCCCGGGCGGTGAATAAGAGCATCCGCACAAGGCTCGGTAAACGAGCCTTTCGGACAGTATCTTCGAGTTGTACTATGGCGGAAAAGTATATGAAAAAGGAAAATGTTAACAAGGCTCGGTGAATAAGCCTTGCGGGTGTAATGGAGACTAATCCAAAACGATGGCCTAATTTGGCCTATAAAAATGGTTTTTAGATTATTGGTTTTTTCGTTTCGTTTTTGTTCATTTTTTTTTTGCATTTGTTCGTTTCGCGTTAAGATTTTGTGGTTTATGGATTCCTTTCGACGAGACGAATCTAACGAGTATAATATTGTGGTCAAAATTCAAATTTTTTTGAATAAAGCCAAAATAGGTGGATTATTCGCCAATAATCCACCTATGTTTTTCATGGAAGTGGGGTCTGTTGTGCAGATTCCGTGTATCGTTTTTCGATTTTTTCGCACCAAATTAAAGAACTCCTCAAGTATTTTAATTTGATGCGAAAAAAATCAAAAAACAATACACGAAATCACTTCATTTTTTGATTTGAAATATGGTAATTTTAGTAATCATTTGGAAAACTGGGCCTAAAGTACCTTAAACGATGCCGCTTAGTGCTTTGAAACATTAAATAATTTTTAAATAATTATTTCATTCATTCCAAAATAATTGTCCCAAACTCTCTCTTTTGTCATTTTTCAAATAAAAAAATATAGTATTGCCGTGTATCTTTTTTTGAAATTTTTCGCACCAAATTAAAGTACTCAATGGCACAAATTTTCTAAACGAACGCTTATTTTAGAACGGAGGGAGTATTCAATTGATCTTGCAAACAAATCGGCCCTATCGGATACTTAAACGTAATTGATCTATTTTGGTCGATTTTCATTCAGAATTCAGGATCCTATAATTCGAAAGAATTTTCAAGAAATATCAAACAATTGTGTGCTTGATAACACATTAATCTAAACTGTAGATGTCGTACGGATAGTTGAGAAGAACATCTAGTAAAAAAAAAAATTGTCTTCTTTCAAAGTGCCCCACATTGGCATCCAATGATTCTTCCATGCCTCGGTGCCCGACCCACCCACCCACCAACAAATTGGAAAGCGGGGGCATGTGATGTGATAACTCACTACAAGATTGTAGCGAGCTCCATCCAACCGTTTATTTCAAAACCAACGGCTTAAATTTAATTTAAACTTTAAATGATCCAAGTCATTTATTGTTTAGATTAAAATTCAAATGTTTATTATCGAAATGAACGACCAAATAGGCTTACTACAGTATTATAATGAGCTCTTCGCTACAGGGACTTCGTGTCCCCCCACCCACAAAAACCCCACTTGAGTGCCTTGAAGCTGAAACATCAATTATTGGTGCTTAAAACCTACACATGAAACACAACATTTTATTTTGACACAACAGTAACATCAACTGGTCACGAAACCTCCACGACCACTGCCCCGTAGACCGCCACGTTTGCAAAGATGTACATTCACTAACCAATCCAACAATAAGTCCATCAAACAACCAAGCATCCTAGCATTTCTCACTCAGTTCAAAGACTCTCGATGGATCCTCACTTCCAATCCCTCTGTTCCTGACAAAGAAAACAGAGTAATCCCCCAAAACAGAGAGCCTTACTCACAGAGATACAGAAAAGTACCCAAGATGATCTATTTTTTCATGTAAATACGTACAGATATAAATTTGTAGCAGTACCAGTGATTGCTGAAAGAAGTTCACATGATGGGTCAATTGTTACTCAAGGTTCTAAAACTTGCTAGAGCGGCCCGGCACCTTTTAGTTTTCAAAACCGAATACTAGGCGCTTAGTCGGGCCACTAGCGGGCTAGTCCGCGGGGGCTTTCTAGCACCCAGCGGCGAATACTCGGCATTGTAGACCTTCTTTTAGGACACTGTTATTACTGTTCTTCTCATCGTACTAAAGTGCCTAAATCTCGCAAGAAGATTTCAATTCAAACCCAGTTTCTGTTTTCGATGGAAATATCGAATTCGGAAACCCAATTGCACTTCGTTCAAGTGGAGATGGTGAAGTGCGAGTCGTGTTGTTTAACAGAGGAATGCACTTTGGCGTACATATCTCAAATTCGAGAGAGGTATAACGGGAGATGGATTTGTGGGTTGTGCATTGAAGCTGTGAAATATGAGGTTTTGAGATCAGAAAACCTTATAACGACTGAAGAAGCCTTGAATAGGCACGTGGATTTCTGCAAAAAGTTTCAGTCGACGATTGGTGAAACAGAGGATCCGATTTCTGCGGTTGGAAGGATTTTGAGGAGGAGTTTGGATTCGCCGAGCAGTCCGGTTCGAGAGAGGCGGCGGACGCCGTTGATTCGGTGTGAGAGCTGTTTCTCTTCTATTTCTGGGTGAATTTTGAAGTTTGGTTAGGGATGAGGTTTGAGTCTGTTGGAAACAGAGGATAGTTGGGAAGTTTATGTCACCGATTCCAGGAATGCATAAGTGGTAAATTCCATTTTCGGAATTATGGTACCCAAAATTGCTGGAAAGTGAAATACGTGGTTTAGATTCACTTGTATATTTATCTAAATCACTAATTTTACTTTCGGAATAATTTTTTGAGGTACTTTAGTATTTTCGCACTAATTTAGGTTCTCTTGTTGCAATAATTAGTTTTTTTCTGTTTAATTTCTAACATTAAAGAATGTTTTTCTATTTGAAATTTATAAATTGTGTTAAATCATAGAAGTGTATATTCTCTCCGTCCCAAATTTGTTGTTTATTCAGGTGCATGCGTGTCAATTTTCAATTTATAATTTTTTTTTACAATTTTGCATTTTTTGTTTAATAGAACTCATATTAAACTATCAAACAATATCCATATTGAAAGTATAGTATTCCACTAAGGTTTTTTTTTGGCTTATTGAATTTTTTTGTTGATGTATTGTACTATTGTTAGAGAACAGTCTGTCTTAAGAAATCGAAATATGTTGGCTTTTTTACTTTTTGAGTTAGTAGAATAGGTCTGAATATATATAAAATTATACATTTGAAAATATAAATAATTTTTTAAGGTATCGTGAAGCGTGATAGTTGACAAATAAATTTAGGACGAAAGGAGTATAATATATATATGCTGCATTGCACTTAACAGTATGTCTTCTCTTTCTCTGGTGGAGTAAAAGAAGTGCATTATAAACCAAATGAAGTCTCCATTTAATAATTCCATCACTTTACGAATCTCATCAATGTTGGAGTCATTGCCCATGTTGGCAGTTGGGTATCCAGAACCAGGGTACTTAAATGACTTCGCATCCATCTGATGTGACTGGTTTTAAGTGCATCGGACAGCTGCGAAGTCATATGTGGTATCAAGTGTATCGGACAGCTGCGAAGTCATACGTTGTCGGATCTATGGTACGTGGCACTACTCAGGTGCTCCTGGTGGAATTGAATGCTGCTCTGCTCTGCTGCTGAACATGGCTTCCTGCAAACCATCGTTTTCAACCTCTTTCTGGTGTAACCTGACATGAGCATCTATATAGTTCACCCCACCCTATAACCTCATCCTCAATGAATTTTCTGGACCATTATTTGACCTTTGATAGTACAGCAGTCGTGATTTAGGATGAGTTTGGCTTTGGTATAACTTTTTTGTGTTTTTCTTTTTTTAAAAAATATTTTTTAACGATTTCTTTGGTTATTTTCTCTTTATCTTACCCGATTCGAGTCAAATTTTTACACCATATTTTTCCATCTTGATAAGATTATAAGAGGAATCGAAAAATTACAAAAAGATAGATTAAAGTTGAAATAAATTCATATAAAACAACGAAAAAGACTAAAAAGGTCAATCTATAAATTCATAAAAAACTGTCAGGCTTGTCAAGCTAGTAAGTTCACCCCACCTCCTCAGTAGAGGCCTGGGTTTGAGCCCCACGAGGGGCATGGTTGGCTACTAATCTAACACTACTAACCCCCTTCCCGCTGATGTATTTCGACTAACAAAAAAAAAAAAATTCCTCCAAGGATGTAAGAATTATATCCTTGTCTAGCTAAAATTAAGACAAAATAACCATAAAACATTCTGGCCTCTAGAAGTTGTCAAATTTCGACTCAAGATGGCTGAGTTTACAACTCATCCCAAGTGGCTGAGCCACAGTGAGACCAATGTAGGCACGTGTCCAAACTGTCTTTTTTTTAAAATTATTTTTTTAGTTTTAGTTAGTACTTGAACTAAACAATTATCATTATTTAAATAATTCTTCACCCACAAAAACACCCAGTTGTGTCTTGTTCACTCACTAAAAAATAGTATGAACAGAACAACACCTAATTTATTTGGAATTCTTACAGAGTCCCGCTTCAATGATTGAAACCATTTATTTTATAGTTCTTAATTTTTTAATCATTCCTCAAAAATCGTATCAATTTTATTTTCATGAATTCTTGATCCAATTGTAAACTTTTTGTCTAAAATCTTAACCAAATTTTAGAGGAAGACACGTGTTATTCTATCAAATACTTACCATTTACCAATATGAAAATGAACTGATTTTTCGATTGAAATTGTTTAACACAAGCTCTACAATTTTTATTTATTTTTAATTATCGAAGTAAGAACTCATAGTGTAAACTCAGAGTATGCTACACAAATTTGAGTAAACCTACTTTTTAGGTAAACAAAATATCACTCTACACATCCAAACCTGTTTCTCATGTCACAAGAACAAAATACTGTGTTAGGAGTCCCCCTGATTAGACAGATTTTCGTCCCCTGTATCCGGATGAAGCTATCAAATTACCATAATGAGGTTGCCAAACTAAGGCCCTTTGGCTAAATACAAAAAACTAGTTTTTTAGTTTTTTAGGTTTTGTCTTTATTCAATTATTTTTTTGCATTTGTTAGTTTTTGATCGATTTTTTGTGGTTTATTGATTTGTCTCGACGAGAGGAATCTAAAAAGTATAAAATTATTAACCAAACTTAAAGTTTTGTGAATAAAGACGAAAATTTATGGCAAAAAACCGGTTTTTTGGTTTGTTTTTCGTCTTTATTCACAAAACTTTAAGTTTGACTAATAATTTTATACTTTTTACATTCCTCTCGTCGAGACAAGCTAAGAACCCACAAAAAATTGACCGAAAACTATCAAATGCAAAAAAAAAAAATGAATAAGGACAAAATCAAAAAAACCAAAAAACTGGTTTTTTGTATTTAGCCAAAAACCACCACTAAGTTTGATACCATGGTGACAGACAGACCTCCTTCCTATCCATTGTAGCACCTACAAAAGGATTTGTCAGATAATAAAATCGGTTAAAAGGATATTAATGTAAGACATTCCGGTGTTGTGGTGCACGGAAGATATGAGGATCATTGAAGCTATCCTCAATTGCAGGAGATTGTTTGCGTGCACAAAAGATATAAGGATCATTGAAGCTATCCTCAATTGTAGGAGATTGTTTGGGCTTAGTTCTAGCATGTTTATGGAAGGCCTGCTCATGTTGAGCAATGCCAAGTTGCACAGGGCTTGATTTTTGCTTAGAAGATTTGCCATTTGTATTCATCACACATGGCTTTCTACTCCAATTGGAAACGTACGAGAACCTAAATTCTGGTACACGACCAGCACTGGGTTTTAGCTTTTAGAAAGTTGTTGTGAGTGTTCGAAACAAATTCGTATCCCAAATTTTGGGAATATATGCATTCATACATGCTAAAATAGAAAATAAAATCAAAATTTGAGAAGCTAAGTTTGAGGTGTTTTTCCGATCAAATTTTAGATTCTAAGTACTCTAGAAGCTGATTTTTAGCTCGTTGTAGCAAATTACACCCAACTTTTTGCTAAAATTTAATTATTATCCATAGCTATTACAAATGTGTATGTTTACGATCGATTAAAATCTGAAATCTATCTATTGCAGAATTTGAAACATATTCTACAATCTATATATTTACAGCTATCACAAACACGTTAATAGTGCAAATGAATGGTAAAACCAGTAAAATTTCACATGCATTCTGATTGGAGACTGCAAGTAAATGTCAGTGAGAATGCCCATGCCCATGAAAGTGAGAAGTTAAAAGTGTCCCTTGAATGCGAAAGTATGCCCCTTTTCCCCCTCACACAATAGGATGGTATTATGTTAGCGAAGTTAAATCATTACAAATTTACAACGGCATATGATGTTGCTCCATCAGATAGAACTTAGAACCCACGAACACCTAAATTCTAGTACACGACCAACACTGAGTTTTAGCTTTTAGAAAGTTGTTGTTAGTGAGAAAAAAATTCTTATCCCAGATTTTGGGAATCTATGCATTCCTATATGCTAAAATAGAAAATAAAATCAGGTTTTAGAGAAGCTAGGTTTGAGGTGTTTTTCTGATCCGATTTTCAACTCTTTGTAGCAAATAATACCAACTTTTACTAAAGTTTAATTATTATCCACAGCTATTACAAATATGTATGTTGTGATGAATAGTCGTCCTCTTCATACAAGAGATATAAGAGCAAGCACAGCAACCTCCTTATAAGAGGAACCTCATCAGGGGAGTCAAATCCCCCTGATGGCTAAGTTGTTGAGTGAAAGAGGAAAAAAAATCTCCAAAATCAGACTCAACAAATTTTTTGTAAATCTGTAAAAGTTATAACTTTGCTACAGTAATTCGGTAAATTCTTTAAGGCACTGTTCACGGGTTAAAACAATTATCTCTCCTAACTTCCTAAATAGAGAGTCTAATTTTATGAGTTTTTTAAAAAATAACTTGTTAATTTATAAAAAATATTTTTGAGGTTAAATTTGGCCTAATTTTTGTTGAACTTGATGAGATGCTCTAATGCCATTTTTGGTATTTTAGGGAGGAAGCTGTCCAAATCAAGCCTACATCAGGCTCAATAAAACCCTAGGTAAAGTAATGTACAGTACTACCTAAAAGACCTTCCTTTTACCAAGTCACTTCACCCCCAAACCTTTCTTTAGTATTTTTTTTTCTCTCTCCTCTCTCTCCCCTTTATTAACTGCAAGTCTTATGTCAGGGACAATGTATTGCGGAGTACATTGCCAGATTGTAGGGAGGCATTTGAGTTCTCCATCTCTGAATTAATGGTCTAGATTTCATATGAGAATGTATAAATTTGAGATATCTATTGCTAAAATGAAATTCAGACAATTCGTTGCCAAATTTAACTGTTTGAATTCCACACTAGAACCATGTAATGCATCTCTATGCTGCAGTATTCAAGTGTCCACGTAGACAACGACCACAACAACAATTAATCTAGTACACTCCTAAAACGACGGAAAACTTTGGCCCTTGGGAGAAATTTTTTGGGTGCCAGAGTGCTCAGACACGTAATCTGCATTTTCGGCGTCCCGAATTAAATGTCGCCATAATGCGATCCAACAATCCAGATTTTTGAAAGAGAAAAGAAGGAGAGAGAGTGTTTGGATGAGAGGAGAGAGATAAAGACTTTGTTCGGTTAGGTTCTCAGAACTAGTCCTGAGAACCCCTGAGAACCCCACTTGAAAATGGTTCTCAAAAGCCAAAAACAGGGGTACACCCGTTTTGAAATGCAAAAATGCACCCCCCCTCTTGGGGACCCGCTTTTGGGTCTCACGGAAGTGATCCGTGCGGATTCATTGTTCTTAAAATATTTTTTGAGGGCCCAAAAAATCAGCTAATCGGGACGGTTAAGTGTTTGAACCAAATTCTCACGTTTTCAAATAAAGTTAAGCGGTGAGAATTTGGTTCAACACTTCTAACGTCGATAATTGATTTTTGTGCTCCTCGAAAAATATTTTAAAAACAATGAACGATTCGATCATAATGAAGGTGAAAAAAGTGGGTCCCCAAGCGGGTGGGTGCATTTTCGATCTTAAACGGGTTGGCTCCCAACGACGGTCTTGAACCAAAAGTGGTGCAGCTGTCATTTTCAACAGTGGTACTGGTGGAGCTTTAAAAAAAAAAAAGAAGGGGTAGAGGCCGGTTTTTGGAAACCAAACAAGGGGTGGTTTCCAAAACCGGTTCTCAAGAACCCAACCAAACAAGGTCTTAAATCAATCTGGTTTATTCAAAACATATTTGGACGGCTCAAATCATATTTGGGTACCAAGTGGCAATATCCACTCAGCACCCAATTTTTTTTCGGCCTTTGGGATGTTCTGCTGGCTAGAGGAGTTACTGTTTATGTATCGGACTTGTTCACTTCAAAATAATTCGAAATGTTTGGCCTGGTGGGAAGCGAGAGTGTTGTATCTGCAGTGTGCCATTTAGACTGTCGGATGTGTTTTTAATAGTTCAAATTTCATATATTATCTTACAAGTGAAATACTAATTTTACCCATAAAATAATCTGCACCATTGAAAACAAGTCCGACAGTTCACATGACACACTACAAGGGCACTCTGTAGGTAGTGGCGAATGTAGGATTATAGCAAATTAAGGGCCGGATCATGTGTATTTATATTCAAAAAAAAAAAATTGTAAGCATTTGTCGCTACTTGCGAGGTCTGAATAAAAGACGATATTGTGTGCATGTGCGTAACCATTGTTAAATTTTATATAAGCAAAAAATGATTGATAACTTAAAATTCTATGAGTTTTTACTCCATACAAATAGAAAAACTAGAATCCTATAGAATTTTTCTTAATTAACTTGAAAAACTATTCAATACATGAGGATACTTGAAGTTGTGCAATGATTGGGGTCCCCCTTAGTATTGCCCCCGGCTACAGCATCCCCAGATCCTTGCTTGTTTTGCTTGTTCCACACCACTGGGTTTTCAATTTTTACCGAGTTTGTTAGTTTTGAATTAAAATTTTCACATCTTTTAATTCGTATCGACGTAAGGAATTGAAAAAATAAAAAACTATGAGAATTACCTAATTTTTTTGAGAAATATCTAACCAAAAACCAACTTAAATACAAATAGAGTGGCCACTCTACTTTATTGATCAATTACTTTAATTACAAATTTTTTTTCTTTCTGAATACTCAATTTTTTTTATGAATACTCATTTTAATACTTCATAATCAGGTGATATTCAATATTTTTTTAATTTCTCATCTTCAATGTAAATACTTAAAAGACAAGCGGTAAGATTGCGCTTTGTTGTGAATGTGAAAATTAATTACATATTTATAGATTAAGTTGAGTAAAATAAAATAATAATAATAAATTTCTTTTTGTGCATATGGGTTGCATATTTAAAAAAAATCAAATTTATATACAAAGCTGTGAAGCATTGCTTCTTTCTTTTTTTTTGCATTTGCCAAAAGAAAATATCTGTTAGGAGTATTTAATTTTGTGGCAATAAAGTCAAAAGAAAATAGAAGAGAAACAACCAATGCAATAAAATGATACTCCATCTGTCCCAATTTGTTTGCTCGCTTTGAAAAACGTGTATTTTTGTAAATGTTAAAAAATGTACTTTTGTATAATATTTTTAAATTTTTTTTACACCAAATTAAAGTACTGAATGGGCACTTTAATTTGGTATAAAACAAATTAAAAAATAATATAGATAAATATATTTTGTAGGGGTTTGAAATTGCACGTATTCCCATTGTGAGCAAACAAATTGGGACGGAGGGAGTACAAAAAGTACATATATGTACAGTATGGATCTTGTTTAATAAACGTCAATTAGTCTATAAGATTTTTAAAATTACAATAGGCTTGTTCGTTTCATGGTTTAATTACCCTCGTTTCTCTCTCTATCTCTCTCCACTCATTACCCTTATCTGCAAAAACTAAACTAAATTGCAAAACGAACAAGACCATTAAACATTACTCCCTCCGTCCCAAAATGGATGTTCATTTTTTAAACCCGTGTCATTTTTCGATTGTTATATCTTTCAATTTATAATGTATTTCATAATTATAAACACTTTGTAATATAAAATTCATCGAGAACTATCCAACAAGATCTATATTGAATATTTTTAGAGATTCATATTGAAAGATATAAGCAATTGACAATGACACAGTTTTAAAAAATGGACATCCAATTTGGGACGAATGGAGTATAAATTATAAAATATAATCATTTGCAAAGTGCCTTGAACGGAAACAGGGGAGGTGCTGTGCAACGTGCTGTGCGGGCCCATTTCGGCACCACACTGGTATCGTTCCGACGATCGGAGACATCCACTGTGTAGAGCTCGTCGAGTACTATAAGTGTACCAAAAATTAACTCAATCTGATATCGTTACGTGTCTCATTGGAACACAAATATGTTTAAAAGAATGGTTTCAATGGTTTTCATTTAATGTTTCAAGACATGTGTGTTCCAATTTTTTTAAACTTATTTGTGGTCCGATGAGACACTTAATGATATCCGATCGACTTAATTTTTTATACACTAGTAATACTTGATGAGCTCTACACGGTGGATGTCTTCGATCATCGAAACAGTGTCAGAACGGCACTGAAATGGGCCGCACAGCACTCTGCGTAGCACGGCACCTCCCCCGATTTTGCCTTGAACTCTCACAATATACTGTTGGGGAAATTATATGAAATAGAAATTTCTGTAAAACAATAATTCTAAATAATATGCATCAAACTAATTAAGAAAATTAGATATGTAGAGAAAGGATTAAAAAAGCCTGTGGGGTGGTCGAGGCACGCAAAATTGCGCTCTCCTTAAGAAAGATACACTCCCTTCTGCACGGGGTTGAATGACGCTCCTTCCCCAAGATACAACGACCTTCGAGTTTTCTTCTGTGCAGCGAATTAAACTCACAAACCAATTGTTTCCCGACACTCAAAATATATATGAAAGTAATCTTGAAAATATAGCGAAAGAATCAACACAAGAATTTAAACTTTTAGTACTAGAGCTCTGCTTGAAGATGAGGTGGTCAGTATATTTTGTGTATGTCGAATAAAACCAAGAGTAAGAGTACTCCACTGTTTGTGTTATTTTCTTAAAGGAGAAACAACCATACATTTATAGATTGAAGTTCACGGGATTTTTTTTCAGATGGTGGTCTGATATTTAGGAGAATAAATAGGAACCACCAACTTTATAATCTGTTAGGAAAAACCAAACAATAGCCACAATAATAAGAAAAGTAGGAAAGTGGTTTGTTTGTTGGAGATTAAATAGGAGACCAAGTTAAGGTAAAAAATTGATTCCATGTATCTCCCCAACAAATTATTTTACTTGAAAATTTTAAATAAAATATAAATTGTAAAATATTAAATTAGAACAACATATCGTAACAAATTTGGACAAAGAGAGTATAAATTAAGAGTTACCTCAAATTATTTAATGTTTGAAAGATATGCTGGTCTCTCAATTTTTTTGAAATTTGACATTTGAGGATTCTGCTCGGGATGCTCTTATTCCGGAAATGTGGGCAACATCTTTGGTACCAACAATGAAAGGCTTTTTTCTCAGCCATCATCGCTCTGTTACTCATCACCATCAGTACTCTGTATCTATCACGCATGTATAGTGGTACTGCTACTTCTGTGATTTCTTGGCAGAGCTTTTCTTGGGTCTGTCCACCCTAACAATAATTATCGCCCATTCTCAGTAATCCTTAAATTATCGATAAGTCTATGGGCACCGATGGTGCACAGATCGCCTGCGTGACCTACTTTCAAACGTTACACAATTAATCCGAATCGTTCATTAACTTTAAAATACTTTTTAGAAATATTGCCCTTCGAATGGGGATGTGGGAAAAGCCAAGCTGATTTTTCACGAGATCACTCAAAGAAATTCTCTCAATTACTACCATAAACCTCTGTCTAATAAATGCTTCCCTTGAATCGTTAGAAATGCAGGTTTTCTTAAGTGGGTTCGGGAGATCGATCGTCCAAACCGTTCACATTTCCTCTCTCTCTCTCTCTCTCTGCTGTTGCTACCTGTATAATAACCCCTGTTATTCTGCTGTCATTGTCTACTTTATCGCTCTGTTCATACAGGAGTAGTAGGTATTGAAAAATGTACCTATTGAATCCCCGTTGAGAAATATCGGTGGCAACTTCCGTGACTTATGGCTGTTTCGGGTGGTTCTTCTTCGGTGCTGTCGTTGCCGCCGCCACAGCCAAAGTCCCCGCCGGAATATCCAGACTTGTACGGGAAGCGGCGGGAGTTGGCTAAGGTTCAGATGTTAGAGAGAGAGATTTCTTTTCTGGAGGTTAGCTTTTCGAATTGGTCCTTTTTGGTTCGTTAATTCATTCTTTCGAGGGTGTTATTCTTGTTCTTGTACATGATGAATTATTTAATTTTAGGAAATAGAGTTCCTCTCCGGTCCAACTTTTCTTACCGGTCTATGGTTGATTAGCAAATCCTGACCATTAGTTATATCAATGCACGGTGTAGATGAGGACCGTCTCTTCCGTTCTCTCTCCGACTAGAGAGGATCCGAACGCTTAATTTTATTTGATTTTTAGATTTCAAAATCACCCTAAACTATTGAGCTGATTCACATGATGGACCGTAATGAGATGAACTGGTTTTGAATCTTTTGATTGACTATGTCTTTATTTTTTCTTCACAAAAAATAAACGGTACCGATTATTGAAGTGGATCTTCATTGGGTCCATGCCAGCCTCTGTTAGGAGCATTCAGTATCTACTAATGAATAAATGGTTAGTTGCTAACTTTGCTATCCCACATAAATGTGCGGTGGAAAAGGCTCGTTGAGCACGTCTTTTAAATGTGTAAAGTACTTATCAGACAAACAGGACAATCGACTCGTAGTAAGGATTGGCCATGCATTGGTATTAGATTTCCCATTAACATAATTTTGAGGTGATAGGAGGTGTTTCCCAAATATTGCTGCTCAGTAGAAAGGTCCAGCCCCTGTGACAGACCCTTAGGGTTTGTTTGGTTTAGGTTTTGAGCAAGGTTTTTTTGAGTAACGAGTGGGAGATAATAGATAAAAGAACGAAAGTAATAATTGAAGAAAACTTATTAAGGACCGTGCTCAAAGGGATGGGGTGGCTAAGATTTGGAAAAACTCTTTCGTGCTTGATAATAAATTTGATTAGTCAGATATTGGATTTCCAGAGTACTTATGTCCTCTGTTTTTTGTGGATTATATAGTTTGATCCGTTACATTTTTCAACTCTCACTTGGAAAATGTTTCTTGCAACCCAACTAGGGATTTTCATGTGGCACATAAACCCATTAAACTTGGATTCTATAATTTCTTTTATGAAACGTGAAGAAAAATGGTATTTGGAGATCTCTTCGTTTATGGAAATCAACCTAGATGGTCTCTAATGCTGTAAAAACTAAATGAAGATTCAAAAAAATAAGTGATCACCAGTGATTAGGCCTACATTGGGCATGCAGCAGCTTTTGCCTTAAACTTGTAATGTCATCGTTTAAGCACTTCTCGTATCATCGTTTAAGCCTGCCTGTATTTGTAAAACGTTGCTGCCAATTGGACAGTATTACCAGCACTGAAGTGTTGTTTCATACACATTCCATCTGTTAGTGAACCACGACATCGTTAACAGTTTACAGCCACTGTTGTCTCCAAGTTTGCCTAATTCTTCTTCTTCTCGCAAGTTCTTAACTCGAGCTTAATTTTGCTCTTTTATCCTTTGGAGTTAGTCCTACTGATTCTTTTATCCCAAAGCAGGATGAAATAAGGTTTGTTCATGGCCTTCAACCTGCCTCCCGGAGCTGTAAAGAGTATGTGAACCAGTTCCAAGTCTCTTGTTGTATAGCATGTTGTTGATCTTTCTTTTAGGTGGAAGCTAGCTAGATCTGATGTTTTACTAAACTTGAACTGGGCTTGACAATTTGCTAGGGTTGCTGATTTTGTCGTTGCGAACTCAGATCCCTTGATGACTTCGTAAGAAAGTTGATGAGAACTTTTTTCCTCTCAGTTCAGTAAAAAACTGTCCTATTTACATTTTGTTTCTGTGTAGAAGCGATCGGAAGATCCAGAGGTCCTGCCGTTTCTGGAAGTGGCTCTGGTACCTTCTTGCCTTTTCTTATCTCTTACACTTGACAAATTATTGGCATTAGGTACTGCCATGTAGTGTCTGTCAGCTCATCCAGACTGTCCATCCGTATTTTGGACAGCCCAGATCTGTTGGGATTGTTCAGTGGCATTTTTGTAATTTTGGGCAGTAAATTTATCTCAATAGATAAATTTGTTCATATCACTATAATAGTCTAACTACGTATTTGTTCATATCACTTCTCTTTGTGGGCAGTGGAGCAACCTGTTTTAACTTCTCGTGGATTTGCCGTTTCGAATGCATTCCTCATCTCGAAATGCCAAGATGCTGCAGTTGCAATCCACGCAGCTCCTGCTCGAGTTTTAGCTGTTCGATACCAGAACTTGGGTATTGCCGCCCTTGCCCACGCTCAAGATGTCTTGACAAGATCTCATGCTGCAGCAATTGTTGCTTACCGCGGCATGCCTCATGCCTAGATTGCTCTTGCAGATGTAGATGCTCTTGTCCCAACTGTCCAAAGTTGAACCTGTTCTTCTGTTGTACCAAGAATTGTTTCCCTTGTACGGGAAACTGTTGCTACCCGTGCAGTCTATGTTACTAGCATTTCCGGTGGATAATAATCCAATGGGGGGTTTCTTCTTCATGGCTCCATTTTATTTCCATTTGAGTTTAAATTCTGGAATTATGGAGTGATATATTATGATTATGAAAACTAGTATTTCACTCCTATAACTGCGAGCATTTGCTCAAGTCATCTGAACAGCGCATGCATACATCTTCTGGTATCCCATATCTTGTTATTAACTGGGCACTGAACCAAATTTTCGACATCAAATTGCAACAAAATTGCGACATCAAGGGGAAGGCCCAGCTGTGAGACTTGCAGGAAGGTTGTTGGAGTCTTAACAATATTGCTAATGCAATTTTTGATAGTGAACAAGCAGGTTCTCCTTTTTTGCTCCACTGAAAAAACCTCCCACCATGGAAATGTGCAACCATCTTTGGAGACATTAAGAATCTGGTATCTATTTTCAAATTTTCTTTCTCTTGGACTTCTAGTGTTGGAAAAATTGTGGCAAATACACAGAATTCCAAAGAACAATTTCCATTAACGAAATACAAATTACAAATACAATTGCAGAATCATAAATCAATAAGAAATACAAACAGTATTGGAGTATGTGAGAACCGAGTCCCGTATAACCATGGTCCCTTTAAAACAGATTCGCCGCCTATCGGGGGTGTTGCAGGCTGAAATCGGCATCTGTCTCCCAGTATAAAATGGCTGGACCACGGAACTTCGGAACACCTCTAAAGAACGCCTTGGCAAACTTAACTTTGTCTTTCTCTCTCCCAAAAATCAAAACTCTCTATGTGATGTGTATGTTGGTGTATGCAAGTATATGCCTCTGTGTTTTTCTAGACACGAAATCCTCCTTTACATATAGCACCAGAGGAGAGCCTATAATTGAAGAGGAGTAAACGCCCAGACAAAAGTGGGACAATTGGAATCATGCAGATGACTCACCCCTCATCTCTTCCAAACTACAAATGCGAGCCTCAACTATCTTTCCTAACTTCATTCATTGAAGGTAAATTCTCCAACAACCATAATTCAAATTATGAAGGCTGTTGTTTATATATACTTACATAACAAAAAGTGTATAATTTTAATATCTTGATCCAATAGTGATTAAATTAGGGGTTGTTCTAATTCCCTGTCTTTTTTACTGTTTTTTTTTTTAATAAATTTTTTAGGTTGATGTATTGTGAAAGAATGACCTGTCTTGTAGAGCATGAAAAGACAGTGAAAGACAGTTTTCTAGCAGTATCTTTAAAATAAGACCAATGTTGATTTATGTTTGATAAATACTAGAAAATTAATATTCAATTATTATTATTATTATTATTATTATTATTAGAAAAAGAGAGATATTGAGTTTTGAGTGTGTTATTTGAAAAAATGAAGATAGAAATAGGTAATTGTGTTTGAATTTTGAATGAATAAATACTGTAGTAATATTCAAATTCACTTTTTAAATATTAGAGAATAGTATTTTGATTCTTAAAAATAAAGAATTAGATTCGAGATGCTCTAATCCCAATCCTTTTTTGTTTTTTACAAGACAAGAATTCTACCCACTCTAACAAATTGTGCTTGGGGTGAGTGAGGTTTGAACCTTTACCATATGAATAAGAATTAAGGCGCTATATGATGAAGTATTATTTTTTTTTTTGGGGGGGTGCACCTAGTTATTATCTCATTCTCAACACTTGGAATGAGAAGAGAGGGTAAGGAAATGTATGATTCAGCCCTTAATGTTTAAATTTTTATAACTGCCAGCTACACAGCAGAGAGTCGCTTTGGCCGAGTGGTTAAGGCGTGTGCCTGCTAAGTACATGGGGTTTCCCCGCGAGAGTTCGAATCTCTCAGGCGACGATATCTTTTTCTTTTTGAATCTCTCAGGCAACATCTTTTTTTTTCTTTTTTTTCTTTTTTCTGTTTTTCTCCCCATCTTAAATAACGGAAAAAATGCTTTATCCACATTTTCTCTTTTTGATGTCTTTCAGAAATTTCAAACCATTTATGACCACTCCATTGGACCAGCAAATCATAACGTTGATTTCGGTGTCTCGAATTTTATCTCGATAATGAAAAACTTGAATCTGTAGGAGCTTGGAGTCGTTGATTGTTAGGGACACCGTCCAGAAAACCCTCCTCCATAAAACAACAGTACTCCCTCCGTTCCAAAATAAGTGCCCTTTTTAAGACGTAATACGGCTTATATCTTTAAATTATAATAACTTTTAAGATTTTGAAAATTTTGTGTAATAAAATTAATTAAGATTTATAAAACAAGATCCATAATACATTAATACATACTTTTTTGAGGTTTAATAGTTTTATGAAATTTTGTGTAATGGAATTAATTAAGATCTATAAAATAAGATCCATAATACATATTTTTTGAGGTTTACATTAAAATATAAACTATTAAAGCTGACAAACAATCCCTAAAGGGAGACTTATTTTGAAACGGAGGGAGTACCATTCATTTGTGTCAAAAGACAAAGGGTAGTCAAAGTGCTAAGGTCCCTTTCCTACCATTTGAGTAGATTTCTCAGATGCCAAAATAAAACGGAAAACCTGGGGGTACCCCATTTTTTGCACCGAAAATGCACACTACGCCTTCACAAACTACTTTTGGTTTGAAACGGCGAGACTTTGGTTCAAGCACTTCTAACCGTCCAATTGAGCTGATTTTTGGTGGGGCCCCTCGGAAAAATGTTTTAAGAACTATGAACGGTTCGGATCACTCATGTGGGAGCCAAAAGCAGGTCCCCGAAGGCGTGTCGTGCATTTTCGGTGTAAAAAATGGGGTACCCCTAGCAGCGTTCAAAATAATAATAATAAAAAAAAAGAGGACTCAAAACTCTTACCCATGCACACCGTGACACCGATTTTCTGTGATTAAGCCCCGTTCCCCAAACTGGCTTAAACTGAATAAGTCGGTGAATGGATTTATTGAATGAAATTGGGTTTTTTGTGAAACAAAACATAAATAAAATAAAGGGAACCCCAGTTTTGTTGGTCCTGGTCTGAAACAGTCGGCAACGCTGGTGTAGCAATGCGAAGATGCAAGCCTATAACTCCTAGACTTTGCATTCATGAATGAACTTCATCAGAGTTCAATTCGAAATCTCACGGTTGGCCAGCTTGGGATTTTATTTTACTACCAAGCAATGGCCCCTGTTTTCACCCAGTAATATACGACAGATATTAGCGGATTTGAAAGCAGTTAGTGCCTAAGTGGTTAACTGTTAACCTATCGCTGGTCAACGGGTCTTAATCCAGAAGAGAGTTCTGAAAATAGGCAACAAGATATCTGATACACAGCATTCAGAGAATCAGAGCAAACGAATCAACATTTCCAAAGAAAACTGTGCATCCGTTGAGAATACAAATGACACCAGATGTAACGTAATATTTTTTACGGAAAAGATCAAGAAACTACATATTGCACCTGTAGCATATCCAACTCTGGGTACTTCAGTGCCAATTTATGTGCCCAAAGTTTGCATCAAGAGAGACTGAATGAAAAACATGATAGTTCGAATTTTCCACTTTAAAACATGCCGAGTTGGAAAGAGGGCAGATCCAACTGTTAAAATGCAACAGGCTTCTCGGTTTAGTGGCCATACTTCTGAAACTCCCACTCACTGTTATCTGTGTAAATGAGAGCACAAAGCAAACAAAGAGATCAACATGCAATTGCAATGATGTGAATCCAGAGAGGAACATCAGATTCAGAAAGCCGGAGAACTTACCCAATGGGCACACTTGACGTGTTTTGAGCCATCTGCTAATGCAGTGGAAGTGGAATGCATGGTTACAAACCCCTAGAAGAACAGAAAACCCAACTTCATTTCAGCCACAAGCAAGAATATATATTCTGGGGCTATAACAGTTATCAGTATGACTAGGCGTTGGAATAAAGAAACCAAATCAAGGCACAGAAAGATCCATGAAAGACCGAAAATAGCACACATCATGAGCAAATAAGTTAATGCAGCGCAAGTTTCATAGAAGCTGAGCTCCTGACTTGATGATTTAAGTCCAACAAGGGCAAAATCTTCAGAGTGATCACTCAGCTGTGAATAGATAGCAAAATGTCACTACTTATTAGTTCTCATTTAAAGCTACATTCAGGACTTAAGAGCACATTGGCCGTTGCTGTTAAATCAGGCCCATCAATAAATCCTCATGTCTAGAAGAATTAATAGCGAGTGATATTTACATTATGTTTTAAACCCATAAAGCTCATTTTCTCCTTTTAGCTCCTCACATTGGGACTGAGAAGCTAAAAGTGGACTGTGAATATCAATATATAATATCCTGTTAAAAACTTCAGATGAATCAGCATATGCCATATTAACCTGCAAGACCAGGCCAAAAAACATGATACATTAGATGCACCAATATAAACCTCTAATAACTTGACGTCTCAGAACATATGCCAATACTGCATTCAGGTTAATCAAATGAAGCTTATGAGCAATGCAGAAAACTGAAAGACGTATCCTCTACGAAGCACGGGTATTGGTACGGCATACGGGTACGATACAGGTACTGGTACAAGATACAACAACCCAAAAAAGTAGGGTATGGTACGGCGGGGGTACGACTATTTTTTCATGTATATCTTTTGACAATTTTGGTATGATTCATTAGACATAACAAGTATTACATATTTTTATAAATAGAAGCAAGATAACAAAAACTAATAGCACTTGAACTTGAACTCATACCACTTGATGGACTCATTTATAAAATAAAGTGCAATAACCTAATTTTTGTGCATGCAACTATCATCGGTTTCAAGATGGTGAGCAAAAGATATTTCAAGGCCTATCTAAAAAAAAAAAAAAACATAGATTTTGACATAATAACGAGAGAGAAGGGGGAGAAAAAATAATGTGTGTGTGTGTGTGTGTGTGTGAGAGAGAGAGAGAGAGAGAGTCATTGTCGCTGGAGGAAGATCAATAGAAAAGATTAGTGAACTCTGCTCTTATTTTTCCAAAATCAAGCTCTAAATCTGAGTCGTGGTCATGAGTTTATGACTTTATTGCATTGAGTTCTTGCATATTAAGCCTAGCATTTGAGTTTTTTTTCCATGCAAAATCCCTAAAGTTATGAAAACTTTATGAATAGGTCCAAAAGTACCCAGAAAAGTACCAACGGAGTACCCATAAACTCAAAAATACCCGGTACGTTTTTGGAGTACCCGGTACACATTTTGAAGCACCCATGAAGTACCGGTATGCGGTACGGGTACAGTATGGGTACTTTGGGGTTTTAGAAGTACCCATGCTTCGTAGAGTATCCTTAAACAAAGTCGACTAAGCAAGCACTACCGACGAATTTCAGACAGCAGCATCCATTCACCAAGGTAAAGAATTTTATTTGTTTTAAAAAAACTCAAACTAATCCCAACCCCAAATCTAAAAGGAAAAGGGAAGGAAGAGGATGGATTTGA
Organism: Vaccinium macrocarpon; assembly: GCA_022606695.1. Taxonomy (NCBI): domain Eukaryota; kingdom Viridiplantae; phylum Streptophyta; class Magnoliopsida; order Ericales; family Ericaceae; genus Vaccinium; species Vaccinium macrocarpon. Next base: position 5,213,802 of record CM040171.1, on the reverse strand, counting down.
AGAAGGAAAGGGGGAAATACCAAAACGGAAATGATAGTAGAGAACTAATAGAAATAAGATCAGAATTGCCATTTATTTAAGCGCTTAAACTTTCATACCATATGTGTCCCATGGCAACCAAAATCATAATTCACACTGTGCTCCACATCAAACAACAACCAAATTATTCTCAGATCAACTGTCACGTTCTATTATGAATTGATCCACCATTGTTCACGCATTTACAACAAATAGACAATTTCCAAAAACCTCAAACACAGTTTGGATATTGCAATCAATATCATACATGCTACTATCCGAAAACAGTTCAGCTATTCTGGTGAAGCTAGAGGACAAGACTCCCACAGAGAGCTGAACGCATCCAAGCACGCCAACATAACAAGAAGCTAGTCTTTGTTGCGTCTGCCAACAATACATAAAGGTATACAGCGCTATTGCATATGCGTGATAGTGTGCATACAAAATGGTGGAATTTCCTCTGTGCACGGGACTACATGTTTCTATATCCGTAACGCCAGAACTAACAGACACAAAAAAGATGATGAAAAATAGTTGGAGACATCTTAATTGACTAGTGCTAATATTACGAGTTCTGAAGATACGTACCCCAAGCAACAGTACACTCCTCGCTTGTTGCACTAGCTTGGTTAGCCTGACACTCAATGCCTAATCACATCATCCACACACAACATCACAGCATTACAAATCGAGAATACAACAACAGCAGCAGCAGCAGCAGAATTACAAGCACGAAATATACTGATCGTAAAAGCGAGAATCACAAAGCGCAAACTCACATAGGTCCATGATATGGTTCCTGCAAATCGCACAATTGTCCACAACAATATCTGCAAGCACCGGCGAAACAAAAAAATTACAGCATAATTCGTTGATCTTACAGAGCGATACATAATCTGATAATCACACACACAAACATATACTAAAAGATGTAGGGTTAGTGTTTATTTAATACCCCAAGCCCAAAGAGAGACGGCGTTCCACTTTTTGATCTCGAATCGCTTGGCCTTCTTGGATGAAGACGACGTGGATGCGGTGGAAGAAGACGGCCCGGCGCCGTCGCCTATGGGAACCATCGTCACGTCGGTGTCCAGTGAAGCCATCGCAGCAAAACCGTTCGGACTCGGCTTCTCGAGAGTTGCGACGAGTTTGGGGTGGGGGTGAATCGGGTTGGGACTCGGGAAGGTATTTCTTTCAATTTTTCATGTCGACATGTTTTGACAAGAAAGTAATCATATGCCGACATTGTGTTGGAGTCTTGGAGACTTCGAATATTTTCCTTCAATGATACTCCAATTAATTTTTTGGTAAGTAAGAGTACAATTTTTACACCTCTTTTATTTTTGTCTCTTAGGTGTGTTTTGACAAAAATAATTCAAATGAAAGAGATGTTTTAACAAAAATAATTGAAATGAAAGTATTATTTTGTCTTTATTCAAAAAAATTATATTTGTCATTTTTTGCATCATTTTTTTTTTTGTGAATTATTGATGCTTTTCGACGAGATGAATTTAAATAGTACAAAGTTATTGACCAAATAACAAGTTGTGAATTGCTTGCAAAAAAAATTGTGATCATTGGATTATTTCTTTGTCTTCAGTGAACTTTTTTTAAAAATTGATAATAATTTTTGACTTTTTGATTACTCTCATTGAGAAATACCAAAAATCCAAAAAAAATATATGCAAAATTAACTAATGCATTTTTTTATAATAGAAACAATTGAATTATTCTTGCCGAAACACTCCTTTGCGTTCATATCATAAGTAATATTATCATTGAGATATAAATATTGGAGTGTGATTATCAAATAGTGGAGTGTCAAAATCAATTGTCTTTTGTTTTTTGACAATTCACATATAGAGAGAATTCTCTTTAAAAAGAGAGATTGGGAGAAATGCATGAAAGTGTATTAAAAAAAGTACATCAAAGCATATGGTTTTTTGTCCCCCCCTTTTCTTACTTTATTGTTAGCCCACTAAGGACCTTTTAAATTTTAGCCTCAGTTTGGATGGCAATAATCTCATGGGAGAATGAGAATATGATATCTTCTACCCATAATTCCAATGTTTGAAATAGATAGGAACAGGAATGTGATGTCATACTTTTCTGATTTCAACATTTGATAGAGACACGAATAGGAATGTGATTCCTAGTGACATATTCAATCAGGAATCACATTCCTAGACTAAGTGGGAATCTGATCACTCCCTTACCCCATGAGGATCTCAAACTCTTGGCTCATTCATTAAAAAATGAAATGTTGACTTTAATAAATTTTAAAAATAATTGTTTCCTGCTTAAGATTACTTAATTAATTCAAACACCGAAATCATCGAAATGTAATTCCTCCAAGTATCAAATTCTTATGAATTCAATTCCCAATAATCATATTCATATTCCTACCCAATAAATTTTTTGGAGAATTTGATTCCCGGTAATCATATATCTATTTCTCCTCAAGATTTTGGTCATCTAAATACAACCTTACGTTGATAAAGTTTAAATAAGTACATTGAATAAGAAAATAAGAGTGCAAATATTAGTCACCTAATTAAGTATATTGGGATTTTTTGGAAGATTGTACGAGCCTTGAAGCTGAATTTTGGGGGTTGTTCAGGGATTTGGAACTCATCAAAAGCCAAGACATGAGGGAAGTCGACATAAAATCTGACTCAACAGCAACAATTGGTTTTATTAATGAAGATCATCCGAAAAAGTCTCCTCACCTTACCCCGATTGAGGAATGCAAGACTTTCATGGTTGTCATGAGGAGCTCATTGAAGCATGTTCTCCAGAGAGGAAATAAGGTGGCAAACTTCCTCGCAAACGTGGGAGCGGACCAAGAGGATAAGATGGTGTCACGTAATAGTCCACCAATTGGTGCTATTCCACTTCTCAAGCCAGACTTGAGAGGAGTGACTTTTGAACGTTCTTAGTTTTTGTTTTTTGCTTTATGTTGTACCAAAAAAAATATACCTTAAATTCCTTTCCCTTTCTCCTCGCAATTATGTGTATTGTAGCTTGGACTTCTGATTGGGCTTAGCCGAGATCCAAATTGCACAGATCGTCCGAATTGTATGGACAATTTAATGGGCTCGACCCAAGTTCAAATTCCAAAGTTCTTCCTAAGTTCTGAGATGGAGAGACCCGTAAAACATTTCAATACTAATAAGTATGGTTTAATTCAGAATTAAATCCGTATTAAACTATTAACAGTTTACTAACATAGGGCTTCCATTAAGCAAAAAAAAAAACCCTCAAATACACTTTTATCAACTTTTATACATTTTTTTACACATTTCAGTATACTTTTTAAATTTTAACAAAAGCCCACAGGGCTTCTTTTAGCATTTTCCTTCCAATTATTAATGCCCCATTGATCGTACATGGTCAGATATCTTACATACATTTTTTCAGCATCATTATGGCTATCTTTGGACTTTCGATAACGACTAAAGCCCTCATTTCACTACCGAACCCTTCTACCTGCACCAACCACACACCGACGGGATCGGGAACGCTGTTGTGCGTCCCAATCGATCGATTCAAACTGTTCATCCTTCTCAAAATCAAATTTCAAGTGAACTTACGCAAAAATCAAGGCAATCGGACGGTTGTATGAGCTCCATCCAAAATTACCCCTATTTCATTCAAAAATTTTGGTTGAAATGAGGGTGATTTTGAATTGAGCTCATACAGCCGTCCAATTGTCTCAATTCCTGATTTGGCCAACTTGAAATTCGATTTTGAGAATGATGAACGGCTCAGATTGATCTATTGGGACCCACAACGGCGTCCCTGACGCCGTTGGTATGTGGTCGGTGCACTACAGTCGGTACCCATCCTTTTACCGTTTCACTACTTGGCTTTAAGCTTTTTGAACATTTCACTCTTTTCGAGATAAGTTATTATTCTTACATACATTAACTAAAAAACTCAAAAGGTCAAGTTTAGTGCAACGGAGCCTAGAGCAAACATTAATGAGGAAAATAAAAATGACAAAGTACCAACAAGATAAATTTTAAAGAATAAACAGGTTTTGCCAGATGAAGTTCAAAAAAAGAAAAAAAAAAAAAACAGGTTTGCGAGATGACATTAGGAGCAAATACAAGATTTTTCTGTCTCACCCCGAAAAAATCTTAGATTTTTATTTCAAAAAACATGGCCTAGGTCTCCAAATGACGCAGGAGTACTAGCCCAATCAGGACCATCCATGTTTACTGCATCACGTGAATTGACATGAAACTGATAGCCCTCTTTTGATTTTTCAAAAGATCCCACTACCATTTTGTCATGGCTTCCATCATATTTTTTGTTGTTTTCCTACTAATAATGCATATGCACACTTGTAATTACCATGAGGTCCTTAGTCATATGACACACACACATATAATATATAGAGAGAGTCTCCTTCTTATTCAAATCACAAAATGTGGATTTACCGTCTGAATTTCACTTTTCGGACCAAATTTCGACGATCTGAACCGTTAGATGTATTCAAAACGTGTTTTTAAAGTCCCCAGCGAGGATTTGGCAAGAAAAAAAATGCCCGGAAGGGCTTGATCGGAGCAGTTTTTTTATAAAATGCTAAACTGCTCCGATCAAGTCCTTCTAGGTATTTTTTTTGCCAAATCCTCATGATGGAACCTAAAAAACACATTTTAAACACATCTAACGGTTCGGATCATCAAAATTTGGTCCGAAAAGTGGAGGTCCGCAACTTAATAAGTTGCGGGAGTTTGGACCGGAAGTTTGGTGTATATATATATATATATATATATCCAGTGTTCGGGCTGGCTTATGTTAACCTCACCTTGTACGGGGGCTCAAACCCACTGTCTACCCGTGGAAAATCCAATTAAATTCAAAACAAAGTTCTATATGAGCTAACTCGGAAAGAGTTATAAGGCCGTATTAAAAAATTGTCAATATTGTAAATTTATGTGGATAAAAAACAAAAAGAGAGTATAAATTATAAAATGAGTTGTGTAAAAATCATTTTCCAACCTGAAACTTTAAAATGGAACAAACCTCTAATTGTCCCCATCACCATGCCAACCAATCGGGGTTTCAGCTAATGAGAGACGACAAAACAATTTGATACCCTCCAAAATGAGAGAAATAGACAGATATTTGACAAGCAATAGGGTTGATGATGTTCGTTAATTCATCCTTCTTCTTTTTTGGTGGTACGGAAATAAAATCAAAGAAATTTATTTACCAAAAATTAAATAAATTCACAAGAACTTAACGAGAGCTGGCACATTAGGAAAATGACATGTCTCAAAAAACATGAAAAACCAAAAAACTAAAAGAGATATGCTTTAAGAACACAATTATCCGGACACAACCCGAACAAAACCCCTTACATACATGTGAGTTTCATGTAATAAATGTGCGTGAGACGCACGTGTATGTGAACTGTGAGAACTTGTCTTTAGAGTTGTGTTGGAATGATTGTGTAAACATTTTTTAAACCGGAAAACCAAGTTAGCGGAAATTGCAGAAGCAATGGAAAAATCTTCGAACCGAAAACAACGTTGCATTCCAAGTAACCTCCTCCGGGTTCATGCATTGGAATTCAATATTTTGGTTTGAGTAAAAGGCATATAAAAACCAACAAAGAAACCGAAAAAAGCAGGAAAAAAAATACAGGAAAAAAAAACAAACAAAAAACTAGGCAGTGATAAACAAATACACAATATTAGTAAAAGGCATAACTAGGTGTATTTGTATAACTAAGGGTCGCCTCACATGGGACCTAAAATGATTTCGATCATTGTACTTGTTAGGATTCCAATAACGCACCATACGCAACAGAAACAGTAATACGAGAGAAAAACACGACACACAATATACGTGGTTCGGCCAAATCCGACCTACATCCACGGGGAGGGGGAATTCACTATAATCCAGAAGAAATCCGTGATCTTGTGTTACACACTCACACTCTCATCTCACAATAATGAAACATCACAAATTCTCTCGTGTATCTCTCTCTCTCTCTCTCCAGGAGAGCCACAACCGGTTTCCTTCTCACACTCTCTGCATCTCTCTTTACATTGTGCTACCACACACATTACAAAAGGCATTACGAAGTATTTATAGAGTTACACAAACAAAACCCTAAAACCTCCCATTTGAGCCTAAGCCCAATTAGCTCACACGGGGTGGAATCCCAATAGTACTTATTATTCACGGTAATCCTATTTAGTCACACCGAATTCGAAGAGCTATGTGGCTTTGAATAATGATGCGAGAATTATACGCAATTATGGTACTAACAATTGACAAAATCAATGTCATGTGCGATCCACGGTTCCTGACATCAACGATGATTTGATATCCTTTATATCGGAATATTGGTGTATCCCTATACCCGTTAATCGTTCTCTAAACACAAAAAACTCAATACACATCGCAGTATCATACCCTTTAAAAAAAAGAAGAAGGAAGACATACCATACCTGAAAACTTAAGACTGTGTTTGGATAACCGGAATCTCGAAGAGGAATATGAATATAAATATGATTAATGTGAATCTAAGTCCTAGAAGTTGGATACCTGGAGAAATTGCATGTCGGTATTTGGATTAATTTAGTAATCTTATGCGAAAAATAATTATTTTGAATCTTTTTAAAGTCAACGTTTCATTTTCTTAATGAATGAGCCAGGAATTTAAGATTGTCATGGGGTAAAGGAGGTATGAGATTTCCACTCAGTTTGAAAATGTGATTCCTGGTTGAATATATCATCATAGATCACATTTCTATGCCTGTCTCTTCCAAACGTCGGAAGTAGAAAAGCCTAGCATCACATACCTGTTTCTATCCCTTCTGAACGTTGGAATCATGGATATAAGACATCATATTCTCATTCTTCCTCAAGATTGTTGCCATCCAAAGTGAGCCTAAAAGAATAGGGGTGCATAGGATTTAGGTGAAATGTTAATTCTTTCTTCTGGGTAGTTGTGCTTAGTCACTTTAGTTTTCTTATACTCCAACCAAAGCAGCTGTGACAATAAAGTTATAAACAAACACACAAAAAGAAGTTAATTATAGTAGTAGAACTAAAGTGATGGTATGAATCTCCCATCCATGCCCATGCTCTAATTTCGTCTACTTTTGGATGAATGGTTGTATTTGTTCACGTTACAGAACTCGTAAAAGTAGTACAGTTATGCTAAAATAGAAACTAATTCAATTGAACATTGATAGTTATAACAACGGTTCCCGTATGTAGAAGACAAAATGTACGGCAGATATCCACACAGTGCTATATTCTTGAAAAATATTTGCTCCATCTCATATTGGTAGCTATGTTAAACAATTAACATTTGGAGAAGATTTCATTGCATGTAATGTCGGATACAAATATGTACACACATAATTTCGTTCTCTTTTATGGACTGGTATGAATCTCCAATGACAAAAATTGGGCCCAATGGGAGGATAAATCACTAATTCAGAATCTAGTTCCACTCAGCATCTCCAATGAGTTTTTATAAAATGTGTGATAAAGCGTGTATTAGTAAAATAATACTCCAGTAGTTGGTTTAGACACGTACTCCAATAGCATGGTTAAGTGTGTGCCAAAGTAAGTTGATGCATACATTAAAATATAAGTGTGTTTATAAGGTACATTAGGAGAGTTCTAGTTTCTTAAAAGATTTTTATCAAACGAGGAGAATGTTTGATAAAATTGAAAGATCTCCTCCTCCTTTGATAAAATCAAAGATTATTTTATCGAATCATAATTTTTATTTTTGATAAAATCGTGTGAGAAACTCTGTCTCATTAGTAAAAAAGAAGAGAGATTAAAAGAGAAAATGAAGAATTCAAGAGCCAAAAAAGATGCATCGGTTGTCAAAATTTCTTTTTATTCTAACAATTACTCCCTCTGTCTCAATTTTATAGGCACTCATTCTATCCTAACAGGACAAAAAAACGATTATATTTTTCAATCGGTAATATATTTTATATGCAATATGGATATTGTTTGATAGATTTTAATTTAATCTAATAAATAAATTGTTCAAAATTACCTAAAACATTATAAATTATAAGATATAATATTTTGAAAAATGACACAAACTCTAAAAAAGACAATGAACTTGTTCGGTTGGACAGGTTTAGTTTAGTTTTGATGATGTAAGTAGGTGTAATAAATGGAGAGAGATAGAGAGAAATGACGATGTAAGCAAAACTAAAAAATGACCAAAACCGGCCTAAAACTCTCAACCAAACACGGCGACTAAGGGGTGCTTTGGCTAAATTGAAAAAACTAGATTATTGGATTATTTGGTTTTGTCCTTATTCAATTTTTTTTTGCATTTGTTGATTTTCGGTCGGTTTTTTGAGGTTTCTTGGCTTGATCCAATAATCTAGTTTTTTCAAGTTAGCCAAACTACCTCTAAAATTGAGACGGAGAAAGTAAATTACCGAATAAACGTCCGTGAGTGATTGGTCAAGAGTTTATCAAGGACGCCACGGCCCCCGAGTCCAGATTCTAGACCATACAAAATTTAACAATCAATCCGATACATAGGACAAAACACCAGGAATCTCAGCTACAGACCAATCGCGAATCTTCTTTGATAAAACCCAATCCAATCGACTCTCCTCTCCTCCCGTCTTCCCTCAAACCCACCATCTTCGGAGATAGAGAGAGAGAGAGAGAGCATCCCATGGCTCGCTTCCCGCTCTCCCTCTCACTCCTCCTCCTCCTTGCCGTCACCGTCGCCGCCTCATCCACCTTCGACGAGGAGAACCCCATCACAACTGTCGTATCGAACGTTTTTCATGAATTCGAGGCCTCCGTCGTCAAAGTCATCGGCGCCAGTCGTCAGGCGCTCTCCTTCGCCCGCTTCGCCCACAGGTAATTTATTAAACCGTTCGTTCTTCGTCTCCGTCGCCGTCAGATCGACGATTGGACGGCTGGATTTCGACCTTCTAATCACTGTGGTTCTGTGACTCTGAATTTTTCAGGTACGGAAAGAGCTATGGGAGTGAGGAAGAAATGAAGCTGAGGTTCTTGATTTTCGCGGAGAACTTGAAGCTGATTAAATCTCACAACAGAAAGGGCCTTTCCTACACCATGGGTGTTAATCGTCAGTCAAACTCTGCCTTTTCTAGACATGCTATAAATATGTATTATAAAGAAGAGATTTTGAGTTTGAGTCCTCGACTCCTCGTGGAGGAGGTGCTCGATTCCCATTATAACCACGAACAACTAACCCCTAACATCTTATTGATCCAGCCAAAAAAAAAAAAAAACCCCATTGGTTTCCAAATTTGGCTATGTTCGGTGATCGAGCAACCTCACTTGTCTTGTAGCTAATTAATTTTGTTGATCTAGTTGCTAAACTTCGATTTGTTTTCAGAGAAACAGTGGCTATATTTTATATACACAAATACTGCCCTTTGCACACCCTAATCAAGTCTGCTAAAAACACACACAAAAAAAAGAAAAGAAGGTCGAACTAATATTGAATTGAGATTAATCTGAAATCTAAGATGTGAAAGTAGAAAACAGGGGATAAGAATAGGTAGTTAAAGGGGGGTAGTCTGAAAAAAAACGAGGCCCGAGTTAGCCTAAAGTATGACTGTTCACATCGATAAGGTTGTACCCTTTATGATAGTAATCTACTAATGTAAATGTACTCTACCTGTACATAGCGATGAGAGCATATCCATCTTCTACCATGGGTTTTGCACAGTTGATATTGCCTTATATTTTGTTATAAACCAGCTTGTCACTCTCGATTTAGTTGACTGTTGATGCTGGGGAAAATAGACATCCAATAATGGTAAATAGTTTTCATTTTCAAGCTCATAGTTTTTGTACTTTCTTCTGTTGATTCTGTATAATTTGTGTAAACAGGCTTTGCTGATTGGACCTGGGAAGAGTTCCGCAGACATAGGTTAGGAGCTGCTCAAAACTGTTCTGCTACCACGAAGGGCAATCACAAGATCACTGACGATCTCCTTCCGGGAGTGGTACTTCTTTCTACTCTGAAAAATAATGGGATGCTATGAGTGGAGTATGGTGCTTTTAACATGAAATTCTTTGGGGAATGTTTGAATCAAGCCACCTGATATATAATCCGTACGGATCTACCATGGAAGGCCTTTCTATCTGAGCGGCAATCATCTTTAGTTCCCTTCCAACATTCTACTGTTTCTCTATCATTAAGCATCACAGTTCATGCATAGATTGTTCAGCATCTGATGGCTTTAGAACTACTTGAATGAGATTGATTGTGTACCATTGCAGTTAACATTTTTGGTGCAATTTTGAGAGAATTTTTAACAAAATATACATGCAGTTGCTCTGTAAACGTTGCCATTTTTCTTTCCACGATGTACCCAGTGGATACAGGAGCTTTATCATGATGCTTATTGAAGGAACTAGGATGTACCCAGTGGATACAGGGGCTTTATCATGATGCCTATTGAAGGAACTACCTTATAGCCATCTATCAACAGATTCAACACAATGAAACTTTATCTCTTGTTCTTTTACGTGTATTATCTTATAAATTTCTGTTTCTGCACTACAGAAAGATTGGAGAGAGACAGGAATAGTCAGCCCAGTCAAAGATCAAGGCCATTGCGGTTCTTGCTGGACTTTCAGGTTTGAAACATATATAGTGTGTGCACCAGTTTTTGGTGAAAAATGGGAATTCTTAAACTATGGAGTAACCTTTATCATGTTTTGTAACCCATATATTTGCTCCCTTGTAGCACCACAGGTGCTCTGGAGGCAGCCTACAGGCAGGCATTTGGGAAGGCAGTCTCTCTATCAGAGCAGCAGCTTGTGGATTGCGCAGGAGCCTTTAATAACTTCGGCTGCAATGGTGGGTTGCCATCCCAAGCCTTTGAGTACGTAAAACACAATGGTGGCCTTGACACTGAGGAAGCTTACCCTTATACGGGAAAAAATGGTGAATGCAAATTTTCTTCTGGGAACGTTGGTGTCCAGGTTCTCGACTCTGTCAACATCACTCTGGTAAGAAATATAGGTGAATTTCCTTCTTTCAAATTTTGAATAGCATAGCAATGGTCAAAAAGTTTTTGATGGCTGTGGGTAGAACTGACTAGAGCTGCAAACATACCCTAGGTATCACAGTGTCGCCTATTCTGGCTTTTGAGCATGGATTTAAACCAAGCCAATTATGATTATCATGGTTTCGTCCAATTCAGCTCCTCAGGCCATTGTGAATAGTATTGCTCAGTTCCTGAGCTGATCTAATATTCTAATCATGAAAGTTTGATTTAGTGGCCTTATTATCTGTCACTCATTTCTGAGCAACCCAAATATGAAAATCAAAATCCACGTGCTACTAGATTCAGACATAAGAATATCATTAGTTGTTTCACTGATAGCAACTGGAAAAATTGCTGATATGATTGTATTATAAAGGGTGCCGAAGATGAACTACAGCATGCAGTAGCATTCGTTCGACCAGTGAGTGTGGCATTTGAAGTGGTGAATGGTTTCCGACTTTACAAGGATGGAGTTTTCACCAGCGATACATGTGGCACTACTCCCATGGTGAGTGTTTCTGATTTTAAGTATTCCATGTTGTTCGGATGGGAATTGAATGAATTTCCAAAAGTGCCTTATTTATTAAGATGTGAAGTTTTGGTAGATGAAACTCCAACATCTTAGTGAAGTCCATTAGATGTCAAAAAACTATGAGCTTTGAACTTCATCTTTCCACCCGACTACAATTTCGCATCGGTGCCCTGCCCTACATGCACAAAAAATAAAAGAAAAAGAACAACCCAAAGAAAAATGTAGGAGGAGTGACGGGGATTATTAGTTTATTACCACAAGATTTTATTTGCAACAAGTATTTTTGTTTGTTGCTAACTTGGTTAATTGGACACATTCCAATACAGCCTTTTTATTTCAACATCGATGTATGAGTTGTGAAAGCAAAAGCATCGTCAAGAAGGATGCCATGAATGCTCTCATTAGGGATATATCTCATACTAACTTAAAAACTACACCTCAATGTCACCATTTTTTTCTCAATTCCCATGGGATCCTATGACTCTTCAAAAATTACCAGATGTTAAGGTTTATCGATGTGCTTACATGAATGCATCTAGGAGTGCTTCATAGCAACTCTTTGGTGTGTGGGTGTGAGTCACTTTACACGTCTAGAAGAATACACTTGTGATCTTTTAAGTTTGAGTGACGCTCGTTTGCTGTATTTGGCAGGATGTGAATCATGCAGTTCTTGCAGTTGGGTATGGAATTGAAAATGGTGTCCCATATTGGCTAATTAAGAACTCATGGGGAGCAGACTGGGGAGACAATGGTTACTTCAAAATGGAGATGGGCAAAAACATGTGTGGTGAGTTTTTCCTGCTAATTTTTGCTTAAAGTCAAATGCTCAAACTAGGATGGGCTTTGCCTTGTTTTCTTTACATACTGATGTTGAAATTTGAACATATTACATACGTATCTAGTAAAGAAGTTCCACCTACCACCCGTGGATTTGCCCCAACAGAAGGAATCAGCCCTTGCATACACGTGGATAGGGTTTAATTCCTCTCTGGGCAGGTACCGCAATTTACCTGGCGGGTTGAGGTGGTGGTTACTTCGGCTCATCCGGGGGTTTACACTCTATAGGTGGGTCCAATTGGTGGCCCTCCCATGGGATGGTTCCTTCGTTGACAAAAAGAAAAAAAAAAATGTTGTTCCACCTTTATGCTCTGCACTAATGCTAAAATTCGATTGCAGGCGTTGCAACTTGTGCATCATACCCCATTGTTGCTTAAACTGTTGTTTGAGGAAATGACGTCTTCTTTCACGAGATTTCTTCTACAAGTCAGTCTCGCTCGCGTCTGGGATGTAGTATAGTATGTTCCATCTATAAGGTGAAGGGTCATGTTGTAATGTCGATCAGGCTCAATGTACAAAATAAGAATAGGGCCGGCCAACATTCCTAAAAAGGCTAGTATTGTTGTATACAGAAGACCGTTGGTTGATGTTGTGTGTATGGAAGCTCGATGTGTCTGTTCTCTTTTTTATCAACGCTTAATGTTTGTATTTCATGAATGCTTTATGTATTCTCTCTGGACAACCATGAATGGCTGTTTATATGCTTGAGTATCGTTCAAATGTCTTCATGCCACGGACATACGTTTGAGAGATTCACAATGTTTGGCATTGTCTAGCAATTTTTAAAAATTTGATGCAGCAGCCAGCTATAGCACGACTTATTCAGAGTAATATTCAAGTCTTGGTTTGATTTTCCAGCTTATTCAGAGTAAATGTTCCAAGTCTTGGTTTGATTTTCCAGCTTATTGGGATTGGGTTGATCGTGCTTGCCGTTGGGCGTGGTGAGTGGAGCCTATTTTGATTGAGGCGTCTTCTTGCTCGATAGATCCGTGGAATGAGTGGAGCCTATTTCGATTGAGGCTTCTTCTTTTCTTGATAGATGTAGATTGTTTAATAATCTCGTTCACATTTTGGCAAAAGAAAAAAAGAGCGAATTATAAGATGGTCTCGATTTGAGGTCGTGCAATACTTTAACATGAATTACAAACTAATTGCTCAACTCGTTTGATTAGTTTGAATCTATACATTAACTTAATTGAAAGGAGGTTATTACTAAGTTGTATCGCATTCAATTTGATCAATTTCTATTCTACAGGAAATCCAAGTTAATTGAAATTGGTCAAATTTTAGCTAATTCAGAATCAAATCTAAAATCTAACCAACTTAGATTAAGGGGTGTTTTAGCTAAAATAATTGAGTCACATTATTATTATTATTATTATTATTATTAGTTTTTTTTGTGAGAATTTTTTATTTGTTTCGATGGGAAATCTTAAAAAAATCACTAAAAACAAAAATAATACTGCAAAACTGACAGATTTTCTAGAGTATTTATGTTCTATTCACAAAAAAAAAGTAGTTTGATTAGTTTTTTTTTACTATTTTTTATATTACTCTCATTGAAAGACGAACTAATAATTCATAAAAAGTTGACGTAAAACTAAAGAATACGGAAAAAATTAAAATCGGCCCTCAATTATTCTTCTGCCAAAACACTCCTAAACAGTAGTGAAAATGATTGGCTGGACTCTGCTGGTTCAACAGCTCCCTGCCAGCACAGCGGAGCGCCAGAAATAGAAATTATAAAATCTCAGACAGGGCTCGATCCGGGTTGAACCGAAGGTCGGATCATCGCAGTGTCACTTCGAGACTAATTCGAAACCCTTCCAGTTTCCGATCACGCCGATTCGGAATGGCTCTCGACGAATGCAATCTCTCGATCGAATACTGTAACTGATTCACCCGAGTCATAAAAAACCCTAGAAGAAGAAGAAGAAGATGTCAACAGAAAGACACGCCTCTACCTACGTCCCACCTGCTGAAGAAAACGCCATGTAAGATTTTCGTTTGCAGTGGAATCTTCTGCATTATGTGCATTGCATACACTGATACACTTGGCGAGGCCCGTCAGGGTGGACAAATTGGCGAAATTCTAAGAATTTACTCTTTTCTCTTGTCTGTTTCTGATTCCTTGTTGAGAAGAAGTTTTTAGGAGTTATGAGTTGCTTGGTTTTGGTTTTTATGCAATTCATAGACAAAAGAGAGCTTACATTGGTTTTTGTTATGGCTTTGTTTTAGTGACTAGTGACTATGCTTGGTTAATTATCAACTTCTTCAATTTTTCCTTGATTTCGAGTGAATTTTAGTCGGTATTGTGGTTATTTGGTTTCGTGATGTTGTAGGCATGTTTGTTTCATACAAAAAAGTTGCGAATAGGTTTAGTTTATCATGGGCACTGAAGCTCGTGGAAGACTCATTTTTGTTTATTTGGTTAATTTTAGAAATATCTTAGACAGTGAGCTTTTCCAATCAAAATAAATAGGCGGTGGGAACTGCCTTATCGATAACTTCCAACTCAATGGTCATTTGAGGGTATAATTAGCGTCCCTGATTTTTATTCAAAAAGTTAGTTGAGTAAGGTTTGAAAGTAAAATATATCCCATCATGCAATTTCTTTTGGCACGTTTGCATTTTATCTACACATTGCAGATATTTGAATCATAACATCCTTTGTCTTTTGTATCTCATCTCTAAGCATCATTTTATTTATCATCAGAAAGGTTCTGTTGTATACTCTGCCATGTTAAACATGATGTTTGGCGTGTACTGATCTGCGTGATTGTTGATGTATAGGTTCCTTGACATACTGCACGAGTCTCCTCTATTTGGTCACCGGAAGCCTACAAGCATTGTTGGAAGTGTTTTATACAGTCTTTTATTGGCAAGTACAGATTCATCTCTTTGGGACTTTAATGGCATGACAAAATGGCATTTCCTGTTTTTACTTCTTACTGGTTGCTAAAAGTTGATTAATGTTTTATGGTTTTCTTTCATCTAGGCAGGTTATGCTATCTTAGCGGCAGGAGCACCGTGGATTTTTCGCCCTATACGATCATTGCTTTCACCATTGCTTTGTAGTTGTGGTGTAATTCTTTTGATTGTCACAGGTTCTCTTTCTTGATATACTCTCCCTATTTGCAGATGATTATCCATGGGTTTTTGCTTTCTTCGATGAATATTTCAGCACGGTTGGTTGCTTATTTAATGTTCTATTAATTTTCCTTTTCAACTTTGTCTTCTTTTTAGCACTACACCAAAGGTTATTCTTTGTGATTGTGGAGAGGAGTTGCATACGAACTTTACGTGTAGACACAGGCAGGCATTAGGCCAATATTGGAGGATTTGTTGGAGTTCATTTATTTTTTTCTTCTTTTATTGTGAAAATACTACCCGATTTAGAATTCCAAAAACGAGCTAGAGGTTCCCCAGTCTTCTTTGGTTTGTTTAGGCCCAAGTGGCAGCCTCCACCTGGGCGGATTGACTTAATGCATTAGATATGTAGTCGTAGGAGCTATATGACGCAGCCCGGATTCCTACTGTAGGCGGCAGTGTGAAATTTTCAGCATCAGACGACAACTTGATGGGGTGCCATGTTCCCAACTATCCCGAAGTCCGGTTTCTTTAGTTGGTTTGTAACAGGCATGGTCTAGATGAACAATGATGGGTTTTGGTGTGTTTTTCGGTTTAAATTTGTTCTTTACTTTCCTTCTTTCGGCTCAGTAATTCTTTCTTCTCCTTCTCCTCCACTTCCACTTTCTCTCGTCTTCATTTCAGTCTTTCCTTTCTTTCTTTCAGTAGGACACAATAGTCATATATAGGTATTTTCGTTTTCTTAGTTTGTTGGATGTCCAATATTTGTCACAAAAACAAACATTTCATGTTTCTTCTTTATTCTGAGAATGGAATTTTGCAATATAAGACCCAAAAAGAGGCTATTTAATGGCCGTTGAGAAAGAATGCTATTCAGATTTGTAGTTTTGTTGTAAATTTCAATGTTCTTTTCTATGAAAGTGTAGCCTACTGTATTTTGCTTACCGAGCATAAGGTGTGCCACATTCCCATTGTCCAGTCCAAATTGTAAGAGTGATATTGGAAGGGGTGGGGGAATTTCAAAGTTATGACAATAACAAAATTTTCACATTATGTGCAAAATTTTCATATGTAGTGCCTCAATTTATTATGAAATACACTAATAACTAGATTAACCAAATATAAAAGTTGTAGTTGGTCACTACTAGAGCTTAATTACTTTAATATATGTATTACTTGTTTCCTCTTTATCTTTCGATGTTCGTAGTTTATAGGATTGATTGTTATTTTCCATTAACAAGATCAGATGCATAGCTCGTTATTGTATTTTGGCTGTTCTAATTGAACAAAATGTCCATCTAACACAGCCTCACTCAGTGTCACAGGACGACTCTTTTTGTAGCAGCGGAACGTTTCCCTGTGAGGTGTTTGTGACTCCACCAAGTCCAGACCCGTCTAATCCGACCTTCAAATTGTTTATTGATCACTCATCTTACATTCTTAGGGCCCAACGCTTCGTTAAGCAAGAACATCTCCCATTAAGGAAGTCCCAAGTCTCTCCATGCACAACAACGGCTGCATCCTCGCACCGTACTTGCTCACAGGCAAGGCACTCGCCTAACTGAGGTCCTTTATAATTGATGCTTCCAAGCCGCACAATCGTGCAGTGCAAAGTCTTCCGGCTTAGCCAACAAGCTTCCAACGTGTATCGGGTCATTAAGCGCATCCTGGATGGTCGCGAGGTCTTCTCGTGCCTCGCATAGCATTGAGGGTCGCTCGTGCACCCATGATGTATTCCTTGTGCGAACCCACATGCCATTTGCCCATTAAAGGCCATAGTACCCGATGGCTTCATTTGATTTGGGGATTAGGAGGGTGGGATGGGACTATTTTTACCTAATCCCGTGTTGTCCCTTGTTTGGTTCCCGGAAAATGGCATGGGATTAACAATCCCAGGACAATTTTAGTCCAATATGTATGGGACTGTGTAATACCTGGGGGTGTGTGGGACTAATTAGTCCAGGATAAAAAAAATGGACACGGAAGGATGCCATTCTTCTTCTTCTTCTTCTTCTTCCTCCTCTTCCTCCTCCTCCTCCTCCTCCTTCTCTCTCTCTCTCTCTCTAAAAACACCACCTTCACTTTCTTTTTCACGTATATCTTCAACTGGGTTTTTTCTTCCTCTGCAGCCGATTCAATTTTATGTTTCTCACAGATTAAAAGAACCATTTTAACTCATGGCATTCATAAGGCTTGGTTCTAAATCCGAAGCATTTCATCGTGAAATCAAAGGGCAAGTGTTCGATCTTTCTTGGCGTTCGATCGTTTCTGGGTAGACTTGAAGATATACATGGATCTTGATTTCTCTGTTGCTAGAATTAATCCCAATTTCTCTGTCCTAAAATTAATCCTAAAATTTAGTTTGGGGAACCAAACATGGGATTGACCGAAACACGGGATATCCCGATGTTAGTCCTACATGAATCAAACAAAGGATTGAGTGCGATTCAGTACTAAATTAGTCCCAGGACAAATAATCCCAGACTATTAATCCCATGACTATCAATCCCACCTATTTTAGTCCGCGAATCAAACAAGGCCGACATGTATCATGGCTTCATATGTTAACCATTATCCAACAAGTGCAATGTTGCCCCCATGTCGCACATCTTAAGCCACTGATTCCTATCAGCATGATCGTACCCAGGCCAATATCTATGAGTTGGTACACGAGGTCATATGGTGGTGCCTTGATAGCGCATTCGGTCTAGGATAGTTAATTAGTTACCCAAGGGGTTAACATGTGGGACATAGCGTGCACGCCACTAAACCTCTGTCCTAAGAGACTGTGCAGTGCCAACCCTCTTTCCGTTAATGGGACCGTCCATGGGGCTCCCAAACCCATATGGAGACTCTTTGACATCCCTCTAGATGCCCGGAGCCCGCCCCATGGTTGCCCCAAGGTTGCTCACTTCTGTGCCCAAAGCTGACACCCAGGAGGCTGGCACGTTGCAAACCACTCCCCCCTTATGGTAGCAAAACTAGCTTTTGCCCAAGTGGCACCAAGAAACATCATTTCGCCGAGGTGCATACTGGCTTTTTATAATTCAATTGAACATTCCAAATCGTGCACCATCGGTTGCTATGGATTACTAACGACCTCTAGTGCGTTAGAAAAATATCATAAAAGTACTCGTGCCCCTCTACAGCTGAGGTCTCAATATTTACGACATTGCCACTGCATCATATTTACGACTATGCCACTTACTATTGAGAAACAACCCTGTAGCTTGCACAATGACACCACCCTTGTGCCACTCTCACTGACAAGGGTCACAAGCAAGACGTAGTCAAACTTGCAGCTCGTGACACCCAAGCATGCCAAGAGGTTGTTTTCCTTGTTTATCACAATTGAATAATCCTGGAATTAGATAACCTCATAACCACAGTATTTTTTTTTCTTGCTCTTTGGCTGATTCCCTTTAATCCGTCTCCTTTAGCTGCACTTTTTGATTCTCATATTTCACGTGCTGGCTGTATTGGGGTGTGAAGAACCTTGGCACTTTCATGGATCTGATTATTCAATTCATCGCATTGACGGTGTTCGCAGGCATCTTTCAGCAGTATCTGGTATACCAAGTCCAGAAGATACGGTTACAGGTATTTTCCCCCTACTTTTTTTTATCTTTTCCAAAGAGAACTTATCATACAGTCTCTTAAGTAATTGTCTGTTTTCCTCATTGGGCCTAAATTTTATCAAGACTACCATTTCATTCTTGTGGTTCTAGTACTCCTAACAAATTCTAAATGTTCTCCATGGGTCATTATATTTATGTTCCTGCCACTTTTATTTCAACTATTTGTGGCGAAATATCTACTTTCGTTTGGAATATAGTACGATTGTTGAATGCTAATGTTTGAATGACCACTTACCAGTGTTTGAATTGCAAATTGAGGTTTTGTAGATTTTTGTTTGAGTGGAAAGTGCATGGAATCCTTCTTGTTTGGGGATGCTTATTATACTTGTGCTTTTGCTGGCCGATGGCATGTCACAAAATATCAGAAAACAATAGAGCGTTAGATTATTTTCTTTTCCTTTATGCACTATATTCTATTACTTTGGTAGTCTACCTCATACTTAGTTTATTGGAGCTTGTCCCACGATGGTGTCATAATACCTCCCACTTTGTGGGCCCCTCCAATTAAGGCGAATTTGGTTTCGTTTTAAATACTTCACAGAATAACAGTGCTTGACAAGGCCAATCCTAAAAAAAAAACAGTGCTTGATAAGTGCAAGTGACATTCACAGTGTATTTTTCAAAAGTCTGGTCTTTCCAAGGCATCTGTGATGGCACCGTTGTAGACATAATCACATAGAATACTTACAAACTGGAGGAGTTCTAGAATAATGCTTTAGTCTTTTTATTGCTGGTACTACTTGATGTTATTTACTGCGTGATTATTATATCACAGCACTAGTAGGGAACATGGTATACCCATTGGCTCTCGACCTGAATGTATTCGGGGCTCGTACCTGCAAGGCATTTGATGCTAATGGGTGATGATGCATTATTCTATATTGTAAATTTTAGCACTGATCCATCATAACTGCTTTTGTTCTCTTCTTACTGCTGTTGGAATCTCTGATCCTCCAGATTTACGTTTACTTAATTGGATTTGCTTGTAACAATTTTCAGGGTTACTATGTTTTCAGCCAGAAGTTAAAGCATATTGTTCGCCTACCTTTTGCCGCCACTGCTTATGGTATTTATATTAATCCTTTGTTTTTGTAGCTACATAATCTGTTGTTGGTTCGCCTTCTTGTTTGCAGATTATTTGTTCTCATTTGCTGACTTTGGACATGTGGTGGTATTAAGTATTTCGTAATCCTGCTACAGTTCACTATCGTGAAACCAACTGTTTTTGGAATTTGTTGTTAACCTCTAACGTATCACTATATTGTGAAACCAACTGTTTTTGGAATTTGGTATTAACCTCTAACGCTGCATGATACTTGTTTGATGATATAGTTAAAGATGATATTAGTTGCAAAAGGCTTATTTTGTGGTGTACTTTGTTTAGGAAATTTGTTTTCTTGAGTGGTAAACAAATAAGATAGATTGAGTGATTAATGGATTTTTAGAAGTCCTTGATGTAACAATATGGATGCATTATTTGGCTATTTGCAAATCCTTTTTTACTAGTTAACAAAGGTACGTGTTCCGTGTTATTTTATTTACACGAGGTCTTATGTATGTTCTCATGCTCGACATCGCGGATAAGTACACAATTTAGTATGAACATTGTCAGATAGAAGTATTTATGGGAATTTGCAAATATTGATTCATCGCCAGGAACTGCTGCTATGCTGCTTGTCATTGTGTGGAAACCCCATATCAGTATTCTATCCATCACCGTCCTCCTCAGGTCTGTACACCATATACAACATTGGTGAAGATTCGGTGTTGTCTTTTGAATTATGTGCATATCCAATTCATTCCTCTATCTCACACAATCTTTTTTTTTTGTAAGTATTTTCTCAAGGTTGCATTATACAAACCTTTTATGGACATCCTGAGCTATAAAAGTGGACCTCTTTTTTGGAACTACAGATATATGTTTCATCAATTATTTGTCATGTTTTTGCATTCTTGAAAGCATTTGCAGTGAATATTTCCATCTTGTTTATGGACATCCGAAGAGATGCATTCATTTTTCTTTTTGTGTCAGAGTTTGGGGTAATTCTTCTATTATGGAAGGCTGAAAATTTCTTTATATTGTTTGATATTGCAGCCTGTATGACTTCTTAGATTAAATTTACTCGGAGACAAATCTTTTGAGTCTTTTAATGAAATACAGAGGATGCTAATTTGAGTTTTGGTACTAGTAGAAATTTTATCATTTCATTATGGTTGTTTTCCAGCACTGCCATGTTGAATTTTTCAGTTCTTGCTGTTCGAAAAATAAAAATAAAATTGCCAGTTCTTGTGGCCATTATTGCTTATGAAGCAAAGAGGAAGTTCATTTAAATGGCCTGAATTTTCATTCCAGGCCATTTAGCCCTACACTATACACCAAACTTATGTAGTGCAGTAGTGCTATTGAAATGATCTAATCTTCTGCCAATCACCACGATTAGAAATGCAGTCATAGATCTTAAATGAAAATTTAATAGGGCAGAGATAATAAATATTTGCTTTCTGCCCCTTTTTAATTTTTTTTTTTTTGTTTATGTTCCACATAAAATTCTGCTGTCAGTGAGTTTTGAGAAACGTGATAAATTCTTTTAAGGTGGTCATGATTGCATCGGTTTTAGAATTAAACCTGCTGGTGCAGTGCTCAAGTTCGTTTTTTTGATTTTTCATAGTTACTCCTTGCTGAATGCTGACTACACAAAACTGCAGGATTATAATGCTGATTGAAGTGGTATGTGCTGGTTTTTTCATGAGTGCATATATTGGTGAGTTACACTTGAATACTTGGGAGATACTTTTGGTTGTAGTCTGTTATGTAGAGCTTGGTAGTATTTAAGATGCGTCTTTTATGTTTTCTGAACTAGCTTTTAGTACCTTGGGTACAAAACGTAAAGTTGTATTGCCAAGCATCTTTAACTCTTTTTGCAGAAAGTGGCTGCAAAAATAACTGAAAAGTAAATCTCACAATTGCTCCAATTATGTTTAGGAAAAAAAGGGGAAAAAATAACCTTCATTTGAAGCAGAGGTATCATCTTACTGTTCATAGCTACCAACCAAGTTTTGTTTTCCTCCATGAAATTACTTTGGGGTTGTTTTGTTCCTGTAGAGTTATTTTTTTATGCTCTCATTTGATAATATGTTGATAAATAAATATTTCAGTCTCTCTGGGAGTAAAGAAATTTTGCTAAACTACTATGCAGATTGGGTGTAATTTCTCTGGTCTTTACTCTCAAAAGTATTTTCTGGAGATGAGTTATGATCCAAAAGAAAAGGGCTTTGCTTTGGGTTTGCAAAGATGTTACTTTGGTATATCTTCCTGTTTAGTTACTACCTTGGCGCTTGCAGGTTACATATACCAGTACAACTCATTGGATTCTCAGCCCGATGTTTTGAAGTCATTATATTCTCCCCTTCAGCCATCAAGTTCTTTGGAAGGTTTGAGGTAGCTAGGGATACATGAAAGACCTCTGTTCGTGTTTCATTTTTAACAGTTTTTTTTTTTGTTGCTTTCAGAGTATCTGCTTCTACTTTTGGCATTTGTCTGTAACAATTGGCATAAAAATAATCTAGTCGAACTGCTCCATGAACATGTTCTAATATGTTACAATTATTTATTATTGCTTTTTTTTTTGTGTGTGTGTGTGTTGATTTTGTGCAACGCCAATGCTTTGGATGTTGAATGAAAGAAGCATGGTAATGTTCACATAAATCAAAATGATTCTTGGGTCTGCCCTCTCTGATGCCTTTTGGCTTTGATTTGAGGGCATGATTCTGTAGCAAACTTGACGGTATAGGGGGACCACTGTTTCAATGGTATTCTGCGAGTAGCTACTTTGTGCATTTATTGCCAATGGTTGGGTCTGTCTCAAATTGATCTGTTTCAGTGGTATTCTAGGAGCAGCCACTTTGTGCATTTATTGCCAAAGGTTAGGTCTATCTCCTATCCATCCCCCGCCCATACCCCCAATTATTGGGGACTAAATGGGTTATGTTATTGTTGTTGTGTTGTGTGTGTATTGATTGTTTGCATTACTGTTATACCCACTTGGAGTCCAGTAAACCTCAAAGGCATTAATTTCAGTTTTAACTTCTTCCATTATTGTTTGCGACAAACACATACAATACTTAGACGATGATAACCATGATTTGTTTGCATGTCAGGTATCATGATGGTGGTCGGCTTGCTGATCAGCAGATGGCTTTGTTGCAGTATCAACGAGAAAATCTTCACTTTCTGAGTGAGGAGGTATTGACAATTTTGATTGCTGCTAGCTGTATAATACGATTGTTGATGCTCTAGTTTGTTTTGGAATTGATGCTCCTAATATGGGCCATAGAAGACTGTGAGGAATATATTCTCCAATATGTATAGTTACTAGTTAGTCATGGTAAAAGCTGATTGTCCAATAATCATAATTTCCAATTTGTGTATCCTTTGTAGATCCTCCGCTTGCAAGAATCGTTGAGCAAATATGAACGGTCGAATGATGGGAACACCCCTCAGGTAATACTAATCCTAAATAGATAATTATGTTTTAGATGTACTATAATAGAAAATTGATTTCAGTTGAGATGTCTGAGTGTGCAACTATGTTACGCGGACTCTCGTAACCGTATAAATTACCCGTTTCAGACACTTGACACTCCGATAAGGGTGTGGGATATGTGTCTCATAAGTTTAGTGAGACACTTCTATAGAAAACTTAATTGTAATTCGAGTTCATCATGGAAGTCATAAACCTCTCTTATTATCCATGAAATGTGTTGTAGAGCCTTAAAGCACCATTTACGGAAGAAAATACAACACAACAACAACAACAATAACATAACCCATTTAGTCCCCAATAATTGGGGGTATGGGCGGGGGATGGGTAAGAGATAGACCTAACCTTTAGCAATAAATGCACAAAGTGGCTGCTCCCAGAATACCACTGAAACAGATGGATTTGAGACAGACCTAACCTTTGACAATAAATACACAAAGTGGCTGCTCACAGAATACCACTGAAACAGTGGTCCCCCTATACCGTCGAGTTTGCTACGGAATCATGCCCTCAAATCCAAGGCCAAAAGGCATCAAAGAGGGTAGACCCAAGAATCATTTTGATTTATGTGCACATTACCATGTTTCTTTCATTCAGCATCCAGAGCATTGGCGTTACACAAAACGGAAAAAATGCGCAAAAAAAAAAAAAAAACAAGAAACAAATTTGAATATCTTGTTGTGTTCCCATGTTCTTGAAATGAGAAATAGTTGAATCCGACACCTAGATAGATACCCGCACCCGTACCCGAGTCCAAGTAACATTGGTGTGCAATTTCTTGTTCAAAATTTTCTTCTTTGTTGTTTTTAGTTTTTCTGATTTCTTAATTCTTTTCTGTTCATGAAACCATTGTGAAATCTGGTGCTATATTACCTGTTAGGCTGGTAGGGGATTAGAAATTAGCCTGTTGCATAGAATTCTTATCATAGGCAGCCAGACACTAGTAACATCTGAGGATCTTATTTGGCATGATCTAACCTAAAATATTGTCAATGTCTACTGCTATTTTCTTCCCCTTATCGTGAACTCCTGTAGCATAGCCATTGGCTGTAGGTGGGTTCGATTATTGGGTTATGGTTTTGATCCCAAGGATATCGACTACAAGCAATTTCCGAAATGGCGAAATCTATTGCTGAGGTGGCCTTTTTAAGCACCAAAATAGAATCTAAATTTTAGATTACAAGAGTTAATTTTCTCTTTTTCTTTGTTTCTTTTCCTTTTCGGTGTTTGTTCCCCTTTTTTCATCTCGCGGTGGAACTGGAATAGTCGAATTTATTATTATGGATTGGCTAATTTGGACAAAGGGCTGGAATAGTAGAATGGTTAGAACTTTAAGTTCTACTTTCTGCCATTGCAGGTTGATCTTGCTCATCTTTTAGCAGCTCGTGACCAAGAATTACGAACTCTTTCAGCTGAGGTGATACTTAATTTTCGACCACAGTTAATACATCCTTATTCAGCCATCATAAACATCATGCTGTTTCGTATTGTAGAATATTTTGTGATTTTCTAGTGGATTCATTATTGTCTTTTCTCTCCACTTTTTTTTTTAGCTTTCATGCGCTTGTTATTTGTGGCTCTAAACTTGTATGATGTCCGTGCAATACTTGGTAACTTATTGAGGTCATGTATGTATTCTTGAGTTGTTAGACGTCCAACAGTGTGCCAGGGGCATGTTGTCATCTTACTTGTCAGATTAGCTGACACCTGTAAACTAGGAACCAAATTGCAAGGGAGGGATAACTAGGAATAGTTTGGCTCAATTTTGTGGTTGAAAATGCCTGTTTATGCTTGATATATTCTGCACAAAGATTCTGCTCAGGAGTGTTCTTCCTCGAAAGAGGACTGAAGCAGATAATCTTACAGATTGACTTCATGGATCCATGCTGTAGTAGCAACTGAAGAAAGATTCCTGCTAACAAATGCAAGTAACCTATCCCATATTACTATGTCTAATAGAAATATATATTGCTTTGCACATTATGTCAATTTAAATTCCGTCAATGGTCACAAGATTCTTTACGGTAATTGATATTCACACCCCTTTTTGTCTTTTAGTGAAATTATTACACATGAATATTTCACTAGAAGACAAAAAAAGGGGTGTGGATAACAATTTGGGGGTGTGGAAATCACTCCCCTTCTTTACTTACCCCTACTTTTGCTAATTACCAAAAATCATATTCTTATCGAGGACAATCATTATATAGACCATACATATGATGAACAACTTCAAGTGCATTAGGCATTCTTATCCAGCATTTATAGAAGATTTGGGTAGCTATAATGCGTTCTTACAAAAATCTTGTTGTAAACTGTGATTGTGGTTAGAGATGACACCAGTTAAGGACGTGTGGAAAGAAGTAATGAATCTACTAACAAGAATGGTTTTATTTTGGAGTTGAAGGTGGTAAGGGTAAGGGCAAAACCAGATATGTTTTGGCAATTAGGAGCAATAATGTTTACTTATTGAGATTTGGCGCGCGCGCGCGAGAGAGAGAGAGAGAGAGAGAGAGAGAGAGAGAGAGAGAGAGAGAGAGAGAGAGAGAGAGAGAGAGAGAGAGAGAGAGAGAGTTGAATGTTGTACAGTATCCCTAGTTAGTTGCTTGCCGGTTGAGCCGGGCTCTGGGAACAAGTACACTATATGCCAATTAGCTGTTTGCTCTCTCTCTCTCTCTCTAACAACCCAACCTAGAAACAAGTGCCATCCCTTGTTTTTCACCCATGAGTTTGCTTTGTTGAAGTGTGATATTTCCAGTTCTATTGTTACACATGCTGCAGCATTCTTATCTGAGTGATATTTTGTTGGGGAATATTTTCACGTTCAGATGAATCAACTGCAATCTGAGCTAAGGCTTGCTCGGTCTCTGATTGCTGAGAGGGACTCTGAGATCCAGCATGTTCGGACTACCAACAATCAGGTATTTTACTAGCATTATCGAGTCAAGTTTGTTAGTTTTCTTGCTGTGAGGAACATGTAGGACAAAAAGGTTCACTCATTAGCATTTGTGAAAATAAGAAGAAAAGGAGCCCGGGCTAGGAGAAATTCTGATCTTGGGGAAGATTAGAAGAAGAAAAAGAATTATCTTTCTCACCTTCTATCATTTCTGTACTCTTGCAATCAGAGCTCTGCATATGTAGGCTTGTCGACTTGATTCCAACAGTAATAAGAAGCTTCTTATAGCACAGTGTCGCATTCAAATGCAGTTAGAAAACGTAATCCCGTCTTCTGAATTTGAGCAATATCATGTTTTCCATTTTTCTATTTATCATTATTATGTTGGACAGAATTCTGAATTGAACTGTTGACAGTACCTTAAAACTCTTTTTCACCACCGAAAATCATCAATTCATTAACTTTCTACGTATCAATTTTATTGCGTTGTTTTTTTTCAATCTTTAAATCACGCTGTCAACATTGATGTCATTGCTCGAGCAGTACGTAGAGGAGAATGAAAGGCTGAGAGCTATACTAGGGGAATGGAGTACCAGAGCAGCTAAGGTACTCTCTGTTTTATGCTCTTCATTTTCAATCTACGGTGGATTTTACCATGCTAATATTTCTTCTGTTGGGTGCTTTAAAGCTTGAGCGAGCGTTGGAGGCAGAGCGGATGTCAAATTTGGAATTGCAAAAGAAGGTATTAACGGTGAGAAATCAACCGACTCATGAATCAGCAGAACCCTCCTAACAAGTGTAGAGCAGAGCCAATCACAAGTTTTGTAAAACAGATCGCCATTTGTTCTCTGTATCAAATGTCATTTTCCTTTTCTTCCCTTCTTCAATGCTGAAGAATCCCAAAGATGTCACGATAACAAGAACGGATGGTAGTGTACAAATCGATCAGAATATGCATATTTTCTGCAATTATTGTTAGTTGCACCCAAATTTCAGTCCCATAGTTGTCAAGTCTATTAAACATTTCTTCTTCTTCTTTTCTGAGCAGAAGTCTATTAAACTTGTCACTACTACAATATCATGCAGTACTCAGCACTTATGCCCCGAGGTTCAGTCCAGTTGGTTGGCGGTAGAGGTGGCAAATGGTGGGGTTGGGTTTCAATTGGTTGATATGGGTTATGGGTTGAATATGGGCCAATAGTATGTGGGTTGAATATAATTTGGATTGAAATAGGTCAAGTCAAACCCAACCCAACCCAACCCATTTTTTGTTTCCCCCTGTTTATGAGGCACTTGCAGCCACATTTGTGCTTACAAGGAAGAGGGAGGGATGTGCTGGGACTTTCCGAGGATATAATTAGCAGTCTAGTAGATTTGTTTTGCTTCAATGGAAATGGGTAGACATCCATTTTATTTTTCGGTTCAACTTCAACCCATGTAAATCCATCTAAATATAGTTTAGTATGGGTTCACCCATTTGCAACCCATGTTATAATATGTGTGGGTTGGGTTGGGTTGGGTTCTAAGTGGACGGATTTGGATGGGTTCATGGGTTGAGTTGAAAATTGCCACCTCTAGTTGGTGGGTTTGTTTCTCACACAATTGACTAGAGTTTAATTCTTAGGGTCAAGCCACAAGGTTTAGTCCAATTGGTTGACGGATTTGTTCCTTGCACAATTGACTAGGGTTTAATTCTTAGGGTCAAGCCACAAGAAGAGAATTTCTTGTGAATCCTTAATCCTGGTGTGAATTGCCTGCCTTTGACTAGACTTGAGAAGGGAATGATCGAGGCGCATGTAAGGTGGCTGGCCCGAACACCTTGATCATCGAACCAAAAAAAAAAAAAAACAGAGCACTGAACTAAACCACTGTAAATTGTTGGATTGTCAATCTCATTTTCACGTCAGTTTCATTGCACGTATACCTGTGCATTCATAACAAGAACCCCTCTCTCTTTTCGCAAAAAAGAGTTCTATGCAAGAGAACAGAACAGAGGATATGAAGCAATAAGCCATTATGTACTTTTGACCTTCCCTTCTCTTGTCCAATATATTTATATCAATCAGCCACAAAAAAAGAGGGTAGCCTGTCCCTGACCCACGTCACAAAACCCCTAACCTGCAGGAAGGAGATGTACGATTCCCAAGTGTTTGGTACCTTGCTAAGAAACTATACCAAGCTAAACTGTATCACAAAAAATTCATGACATTCTCCAAAAACACACTTTTGTAATCCTTACAAAAGATTTTCATGATCAGTCAGTCACAGTGGGGATACATGCTTTGTTTCGTTTAGAAAGAGACAACCAAACACGTAGTTATAGAAATCGCGACCTTTCACAATTTCTCCTTGGCCAAATATAGGTTCCAAATCATACTTGCATGCTCTAGTACAGTCGGGACAGTAGGTCACCTACAGAAGCAGAAATAAAGTAATATAAGTTTGGATGAGAACTTGGAAAATTTTCGTACTTTAACCACCACAAGAGAACACATAGCCCTTGATAGAGCTCAATGGAAAAAATGAATTCATGTAGCCAACCCCAATTGATTGGAACATAAGGCTCGGTTTGATTTGATAACCACCACAAGAATAAGATTTAATGGTATTGTAATAGCTTTATAGGAAAAAATGTAAAAGGTATTGGAATTTGACACCAAAGCAAATAAAGGCACTAATTTTGAGCAACATTATCTGCAAAATTTAACCTTGCAGAAACTTTTACAAGTTCTCATTGCCATGCACTCCTTATCTGGAATACGAATACTTTGTGCATGGTACGCATCAGATTTTTTTCACATCATTTTATGGTGCTAGATGTGTTCTGATTTTCGAACAACTGATGCTATAATGGAAGCATAGGAAGAAACGTTAGAGTCACACACCTCCAGTAGCTTTGGCTGGAAATGGCAGTCAAGCATTACATCCACACCATAGATGGCCCTAGATTTTGGTGACTGCATTTCTGGGTGCACCACTGCAGCTGACTCAAAAACTGACCGGATCATCCTTTTGACTCTCAGATGGATATCCAACCATTTCACTGCAACAAACACAATATTCTGAATCACTTTCCGCATGACACCACTGCTGCATTTGCATTTCAGTAAACAAGGCTACCAAAATAAATATAAAAGAGGTAGGCTTTATTACCTTGATGTTCCTGCTCAAACTCCCTAACAAAGTCCGGTGTGTTCATGTGATTCAACTTCCCCCTGTAATTCTGCAGGCCATAGAAGTGATTAGAAAGATCAATTGATCATTTCCATCGATAGTGAAACCATGCCTACTTACCATTACAGTAAAATGAGTCTCATACTCAGAAAAACTGTTATTGTTCAAAGAATACTGGTTGTTCGGCCAATCTAACCTGAAAAAGGAAAGGAAATTACAGTTTTAACATGGAACCCATATTTTTTCCTATTTAAAGCCAGAAGAGAACCATTTTTACACAATGCTACAAGTTTTGTCCAGAGAGATATGTGCATACCCAGAAAGCATCTGCAAGGAATATTTCCAGGGGGTCCACGCTGCGAACCAGAACGATGTAGCGGATATCAAATTTCCTCCCTTTGAGCAGAGCCGGGTGCTCTATATACTTCTGACAAATTTTTGGACCAGTCTCCATGAGACGAATAATAGCTGATAAATTACCAGTTATAGTTGTGTCAATAGTTCGTGCCATGTTCCACGGTTTTAAGATCCATAGATTGTCGAGCCCATCCCTTTTGCGTACATAATACTCGCCAATAAGATGAGCAAGATGTGTTTCAAGATTGTAAGTAGGCTGCAACCATGTCGGACATCCATGTGCCTGTTGGGAAAGAAATCCAGAATAAGCAATCCGTGAAAAAAATTACCACTCAAACTTTTGCTCCTGCCATGTAACTGCTGTCATGCAAAATAAGTTAGTTGTCAAGACCTTCTGAACAGTTTCTGCCAAATGATGTTTCATTACAAGACAAGCCTCAAAAGGAAATTGATTAACGTATTGTTGATCTGTCAGCCCAGCAGCTGCCTTCATATCCTCATCCACCTGCATACTTGTCCATATAATATCTGCATCTTTTGGGTCAGCCTCTGCAATTGGAAAATGCAAATTTAGTTTTCAAGGGCAGAATACACTGAAACTAGTATACGAACTATCACCTGGACAACGAAAAATCACAAACATAACAAAAATGGACTAAGATGCCATAGGGGACTGCACTAAAGTAGGTATCCAAATTACAAAGCAACAAATTAGATGAATCGTAATAAAAAGTTCGGCAGTACTTAGTCACTGCACATACTGATCACAAATTCAGGGCGTGTCAAAAGTTCTTCCACTGGAGGTATATCTGTGTAAACGCGTAAAGCACTTCCATCCTTATGCAGCAAACTATTGGTTGTAGATGGCTTCATAGGCGGGGAGACAAAACTTGTTGATTGCAATTTCTGCTTGTGATCTTCATATTGCTGGGGAATTCCATTAAATCAGAAACAAAAGATAGTTAACACAGTTTTTACGTCCTGCTAAAACAGAAGTTCGCATTACACAAGGTAAATACTTACTTTAACAAAATAGTTTTGTGGTGTATGGTACCAAGCAGAGAGTCTGGCAGAACGTTGCTTCTCCTCCCCAATACCAAATAGAAAATCACGAGTGCACTCATCACCTTTTTGCACTTTCTGGGTCGGCCACAGAATAGAAAAGCTGAAAACAGTATTAAAATTAACAAATGCACAGAATTTACATTGCTAAACCACATACAAATGAATTGAGCATAGGACTATCAAGGTACTAGAAAATATTGCATGGACGAATCCAGATTTTACCTCAAGGATTATTTTGGTTTGCTTGTAAAAAAATTGTTCTGTTTTGCGATACATGAACAAGTTTTAAAAATTAAAGGGATTTAGACCTCCTAGAAATATTTACCCATATATTGGCCCATACATAATGGTTACATAATCCAATACCTCTATTTAACACACTGTTCCACAACTTTGCTGAGTTAAGAAGCTGCTTCAAATTATAAGTAAAACAGCAGCCAAAAAAGAGAACCTTATAGCCGATGCCAGTTTACCATCTGGCATGTAGAGAAAAGGCGACACCCTGAAATTTGGCTCGTCACTATGCCGCAAAGCTGAACCTAGTTCATCCATCACATACCTGAAGCACAGACATCAAGCCTGGTTAATTGATTATATTGTAAATAATAGAAGCAGCACAAAAAAAATCCTCCAGTACACTTGTTTATTATGTTATTATTGTTCATAAATCAAATGACTTCAAGAGTGCAAAGTATTTTTATTTCCCACTGAGATATTCTATTCAATTTTACACCTTCACAGTTCACACACATATCACAGCCAAATAGTACAGATGGACAGGAAATAATTATGAATATATACCATACTGATGTCTCATCGATCTTTTCTTCATCTGCTAGTCTATAATTCATCAAATATAACCACATTGCATTGATAACATGATCAGTGAGAGGTTCCTGTGAAGACCATTCAGGAAGACGTGGTCGGAGCATTGAGTCAATCACATGTTTGCCAGATTCTAATATTCTTGATCTACTGACACCATTCAGCAGAGAAAGATTGGGAAGGGATTCAAGAATTTCCACAGCACTTTCTCCAAGTGGCCCAGGAACTTCTACCTGTTTCATTGCCTTTATCAGCTAAGTTTGGGTGATTCAAGAATACAATGGAGCAAGTTTTGGGAAAGATACCTCCAATGTATTTAAGCAAGTAAACCCCTTTAGGAGCTCCAACAACTCACCAACCGAGTTCTGGTCTAAAGGGTTCCCTCGAAGATTCAGATGCGACAGAGATGGCATTTTAGCAGGCGAAAATGCCTGAACAAGCAGGAATCAGATGAAATCAGTAAAGAGCTTGCTTCAGGAAACACTGGATACCCAAATCACCAGCACTACAGCAAACATGGGGGGACAATGGAAGGGGGGAAATGAGTGAGGGGTTAAGCAACCGTAATTTCATTTTGGCAAAATAGCTAATGGCCATGACAATGCACTACCCTAGATCTTTTATATCCTTTATAGTAAATGTTGAGAAAAAGGTCTAGTAATTTGAAGGAAAGTCATAAGGAACCAACAAGGATAGAGGGTGAACAGCTCTGACCTTATTGATTAAGTTGTGGATAGATCTATTTGAAAGGTCAAGAAAGGTAATGCTCCCCAGTGGATGGTCAGTCTGATGGGAAAAGCCAGAATTGTCCTTTCCATATATTCCTCCACAAA
Organism: Vaccinium macrocarpon; assembly: GCA_022606695.1. Lineage (NCBI taxonomy): Eukaryota > Viridiplantae > Streptophyta > Magnoliopsida > Ericales > Ericaceae > Vaccinium > Vaccinium macrocarpon. The sequence continues at coordinate 5,180,945 of CM040171.1, read as the reverse complement.
ATCCTAGTGCCCACTCACCAAAATTGCAGGTGAAGCATGAGTTGTATATTTCCAAACTTGAGCAACCTTCAAAAATTGCATCTGCCATGTGATCATCACTAGAACAACAACAAATAAGTTCATTGGAAGAAATTAATCATGACGGCGAAAGGAATATAATATCAATCTTTGAAAATCAAGCATACTTACGAGTTCTGTACTACTGGATTATCATTCAGCCAAAGCGCCTTAAGGTGCTTGAATTTTATGATTTCCTGCGTAACAGTTTCCACATTCTCGAGCTTGTTCTCACACAAGCTAAGTGCAAGTAAATTCTAATGCAACAAAATCATCAAATTAGTAAATAAACCGTTGAAAAAAAAATGTTAAAAAGTATTAGTTTATAAATTGAGACACCAAAAGACAAACAAGCAGAATTTGATAGATGAGATGCACTACAAACAACAAAAAATAAATTACCAACATTTTTATACAAAAGGCGATGCTCCTCAACAGTCATTTTAAAAGCACATACAAAACACATAAATGCGACCCCTGTAAAACCCTCTCATGCACACATAACTAGCTCATGCACAGAATCCTCAACAATCTTTAGTCCTTGAGAAAATTCCAGCCTACTGGGGAAGCACACACACAGTTCTTGAAATACAGCATTCATAAGAAATGCTCTCCACAGGAAATCGGTTTCTTACAACTTACAAGCTTGACGAGTATTAAAGATGCATAATGGAAATGACTTACAGGAAATTTACTAGGCAAGTCAAGCGACAACAGCACAGCATCGTCCATGTCAAGCTCCTCAAGCTCCAACCACCTCACAGTGTCATCGCCTCTCTGTTTTGCTGAACAAATTTCACTCTCCACAATTTCCCTAGCATTCAATTTGGAATCAGCCTCATCCAAAACTTCAGCAGAATTGTCCTGCTCCTCAGCATCAAGAGTCGAATCAATATCTACGCACATCAATGAAGCCATCCTTTCAGCCAAACCCGGAACTTCCTCCAACTGCAAAACCTCAAAATTTCAAAGCTAAATATAAGATAGCCAGCACCACAAACCCACCCCAGATTAGATCAAAGTTCCAATCTAAGCCATATTACTTTTAGAAAGTCAAAGTTGAATTTGTTAGAATCAGAGTAATACAGGGCTGACCCCCCTGAGCCGGAAATCCTCCCTAGGATATGCATATTTTTTTTTTTGTTATTTTTGTAATTTTGCCCCAAATGTGCTAGAAATATTTACCACATTACCCAAATAATTCATCGACCTGATTTTTTCCTTTTTTGGTGATTCCATTATTTTAACATGGAAAAAAGTGGAGCATAGCCACATTCCACCATTGTAGATTCTTGACCCCCCTAATGATAAACCTGCGTCCACCCCTGGAGTAATAGTTACCAGCAGACTACAAGCAATGTCATTTTACTCCATATATCCAAAAACAGAAGTCAATAGTTACAACTTCAATACTTAGTTCAATCTGTAACACCACCTGCTTGGTAGTAGGAAACTACAATAAAGAATGTACTTAAGCAATAAAATAAAATTTTCAGGGACATGTCTTTTTAAATTTTCAATTAGTTTCAGCCCATATGAGATCAAAGCATCAAAGCTGCAATCTTTAGCATATTAGCGTCACGAAATCAAAAGCTGAATTCTTATAATCAGATAACAAGCACCAGTACACAACCAATGCCATCTTACACACTACCAACGCATATAAGATCAATGTTCCCAATTAGTCCACTTTCAATATGTTAGTGAGTGTGCAATACTGAAACCCTTAGTTTTGATAAGAATAAAAAAGCTTAACGCAAGGTATTAACTTTATCAACTTAGATTTCTGAGTTTCAAACAAGGGCTGAAAATTAGCCGAGCCGAGCTTTCAAGTGTTCAAGCTCCGCTCGAGCTAGGATCGTTAGCATTGAGGTGTTTGAGCTTTGTTCGTTTATTAAACGAGCTTCTATTAATGAGCCAAGCCTCCAAAAACGTGCCAAGCTTTCAGAACTAACGTGAGCTCGGCTCGATTAATAAACGAGCTTAAAACTTAAGCCTCGAGCTCAAGTTGCTTGCCAACAAGCAGAGCCTCGAGATGCTTGCGAACAACTTGGTTGCATCGTTTGCTTGCAGCCCTAGTTCCAATTAGGCTGCATATACTTCGAACAACTCAACTTCGTTGCCTTTCAATTAAGCTCAATTGAACTTCCAAGTTTTCTTTCATTTTCCAACCCTTTCTCAAGAACCAGACACTCCGTCCCGTACTTTACACAAATGAACCAGACTAACCGAATGCATATACTCTGAAATCAACACAAATGCAAACCTGTTTACGAGCGTCGTCGAGTCTGAAGGTCCAAGCGTGGTCAATGAGGAAAACGCATGACTCCTTATCCATGACTTCCGACGTGAGGACAAGACGCCTCTGCCGTCCGTCCTCGACGGCCTCGACCTCGAAGTATTCGCCGCCGTCGAATGTGTCCGTCGAGAGCTTCTCGAACAGTTGGCGGTGCAGCGACGGAGGTAAACCTGAGGCCGCCAGTAAGATGCCGTGGACTTTGACGAAGTCCTCGTAGGTCTGGATTACGCCGGCCGCCATTCCGGTGGTGGTTTGAGAGCAGTAACTACTTGGAGTGACTGTCGTGGTGTGCTGGTTTGATTCGGCGGCGAGGGAATTTAGAGTGATGATGACTTTGGACTGGGCTCGAGGGGGGTGTAACTTGGGCCGGGACAACCGGGGTTATTTACCGGCCGCTCCAACTCTCCAGACCACTTTCCAATGCGCTCCACCACGAAATTAAAAAGCTCCAATAAGTCCCGTCCACTCCATGTGGAATATGAAACCACTGGGCTCTCTAGTCTCTATCTTTCACACAGAAAAAACTGGGCTCTTCTGTCTCTATCTCTACCCACCCTACCCAAACTCTAGGTAGTCTATAAGAATGTTTAAACATAAATATAAGGTATTCTATGAAAGTGTCTAAAATCTTAGAGTATTCTATGAAAGTGCCTAAATGACTAAAAAAACTATAATAGGAAAGTGCACTCTAAACCTAAATCTTAGAATACCATATGAAAGGATCTAAACCTTAGGGTACCCTATGAAAGTGCCTAAAATTCTAGAGTACCCAATAAAAGTGCCTAAACCACTAAAAATCCTATAAAAGCCCCAAAAAATAGTGATTGATCTTAATAAAGTTAGTGGTAATTAAAAAAAAGATTAAAATTAATAATAATAAATATTTATTTTTTGTACTAGCCCGTAATAAAACCACACAAATAACCTGAGTGACTGAGTCCATGCAGATTCAATTTACAGCCCGAATAGTACTGGGCTCGACAGGGGTGTACCTTGGGCCGGAACAACCCAAATAACCCGAGTCCACGCAGAATAAATTTGCAGCCCGCGTAAGAGGTAGTCGAGTTGATTGATGGGAAACACATCAATCAATTGTCGCAGGGTTAGGCAGTAATTAATTTCTCGTGAATTCCTTATCCCGTTGCGATTGACCTAAGTTTGACCAGACGAAATAGGTGATTAGTCAAAATGCGTGAAAACTGGAATAGATATCCCTGATCATTGAATAAAAAATAAGAAGAAAGGAAAAAGATAGCATGTGTAGGGTCCCATATCATTTCTATGATTAAAGTTGTTCATGTTGGAGAACTTTTTTTTTAACCGGTTATGTGAAAACCATCTTATGGTGAGTTTCCCATTTAATTTTATGGAAAATCCTGTAAAATCACCACTTTATGAAGGATTGATAAAATTACTTTGTTTTCTCGTTAGATAAAACCACTTGAGTGTGTGAGACTTTTTAAATGACTTAAGGAGGGTTGATAAAATTTCTGGGTAGATTTTAGCAAATGCGAAAAAGTTTTGATAAAATCATGAATAAAATCAGATAGAAAACAAGGACTTAATTGAAGTAGGCTCTTCCGCTCTACTTGTTTGTTCAAAAAAATTTAATCAGAAAGTTGAACTATTCTTGAGTCCAACTTGTTTTGTCCATTGAATTCCACAAAAAAAGTAGTACTTGCCAATCAAATATACATGAAAAAGATAGTATCCTTTTGTCCCTGATTGTTCGTTTACTTGGTATAAAGAAAATATATATACCGATATACGGAGTATATACTTAGCTCAATTTAAAATGTTAAGCCAATTAGCACGCAGAAAACCAATGTTGGGTTTTTGGAAACCAATTTTAGCACCAGAAAAAACCGACATCTGTTGTAGATTGGCTCACATTCAATGGGATAAGACAAATCAGAGATACACAAATCTGTTTCAAAGATCTGCTATCAACTTGGAGGATTTGTGAATCACGCTCAAGAACTCACTGGTCAATATTGATGGCTCAATGTTTATCACTTTGGATTTTGTTGGAGATCTCCCTTAAAAAAATATATACTTAGCTCAATTAAAAATGTTAAAGCTAATTAGCACGCAAAAAACCAATGTTGGGTTTTTGGAAACCAATTCTAGCACCAAGAAAATACAACATATGTTGCAGATCGGCTCAAATTCTATGGGATAATCAAAGATACACAAATCAATTTCAAAGATCAGCTATCAACTTGGAGGATTTGCGAATCACGCGCTCAGGAACTCACAAGTCAATATTGGTGGCTCGGAGTTTATCACACTTCGGATTTTGTGGGGGATCTCCCTTGGACTGTTGGGATCCATCTCTTGTGGGGCTGGATAGATTTAAACCCAAGCTTATCTAGAGTTTTTTAGAATAACCCTATGATTATAAATACTCTTGTAGTGTCTCTTATTATTGTTTGTGGTAACATAATGTGAGTGAGATAGGCTGAGAATGTGTTTGAACAAGGACAAAATTGAGAAATTTTAAAAATTAATGACCAAATGAAAATCAACGCATAACTATAGTGATTTGGAGGTGGTTCACTAAGGTAGTTGTTTTGAAAAAACTGATTTTTCACGGTTTTTTATGTGATGTATTGTGAGAGAATGGCCTGTCTCGATTTTTGGAAAAAACAGTTTTTTGTTAGTGAAACACCCCCTTAAATAGAGCAGATAAGCCCAGAAAAATAAAAAGAAGAGAAACTCTCTTCCATCGCCAATCGCTAGTATTGTTAGTCTTAGAATAGGGAAGCACATAAAAATGATATTTGTACTCTTCAAATTATTATTGACACTCCAAAGGGGGAGTGCCAATATCAATCCGTATATGAACTTGATTTTGACACTCCAAAGGGGGAGTGCCAATATCAATCCGTATATGAACTTGATTTTGAATCCGTATATGAACTTGATTTTGACACTCCAACGGGAAAGTGCCAATATCAATCCATATATGAACTTGATTTTGACACTCCATTTCTGGAGTGTTAATAAAAATTTAGGGAGTGTTATCAATTTTCCTTAAAAAAACATTAGCAAAACATGAATGGTGAAAACCCTCCTGAAAATCAATCTTAAAGGGTTCTTGAATAGATTTTATGAGATAAAATGTAAAATTTGATTTTAGTTGGTGTTTTATGTAAGACTGATAAAATCATTTTGTTTTTCCAATAGATAACAATCTGGTGTAATAAAATATTTGTGGGCTACTATGAGTTTAAAAAATAGTTGATAAAATCAACCATTCTTTTATCTATTCGTAAAAGATGATGATAAAGTTAAATAATCCATTCAAGATCTCCCCCTTAGTCCTAGGCAGATTTTTTAGGATAACTTTATTTAGAAAACTAAATACACAAAAATACATATTTATCTGTTGAGAAATCTCATATCCGTCATCTTGATAATAAAAAAACAAAAAAATTATGATCCAAATTTAAATTTTTTTCAAAGGCAAAAATACATGACACCAGCTTACTGAGCCAAACTGGGCCATACACAATGATGAATTTTCTTTTGATCGCATAAACAATTATATTGAATGGGGGCTGATAATGACAAAAACCTTTTTTTTTGTTTATGTCAAAATTATTTCATTGCATAACTTAATTGCTCTCACTTTTAAAATTAAAATGACCGATAAAATGGGGGCAATTAAGCCTCAAGTTATAACATATAAGTCTTGGTATGAATAACCTGCTTCTGTTCTGATGAGAGAGAAAACTAGGCGAGATGGATAGAAAACCAAAAATTGACTCAGATATCTATGAATGTCTAACCAAAACCAAAAAGATCACGTAAATTAGGAGAGAAATTACAGGCGTCCATTCAACTGTGCCAAAAGACAAGAAGAAGATAAATAAATAAAAAAACAAAAAAAACACGAGAATCGATGACGGCAGCTGTAAGCAAAGGGTGACAAAAACATTTCCGAAGGCCGACCAATCATATCCATTCGTAGACCAATATGTGGGCCCTCACTCTACAGAGAAACCGTTGAAAAAAAAACCGGAAACCCCTTCACGTTTTCACGAAAATATATGCCCACGTGTCGCTCTCCTAGTTGACCGCGTCACCGGATCCTACTCGCCTGGGATTACGTGTCACCATCACACTGTCGTTACTGGCGACATCGCGTTAAGGATCTGTTTGGGTGGACACAAATTGGTGATGTAATGTGATGTCAAATTTTAAGTAGGGACCGAATTTGGACAAAAATTCCCGTAACTGGTGACCTACTAATCCTAAAACTGCAATGGGAGATTATTGGGTTGGAGATTGGCACGTAACGCTCCTCTTCCACCACCCATTCAGGGGGTGTCCCATTAACAAAAAAATATTATTTTTAAATACTAAGATACGCCATTTTCTTACAGCACATTACATAAAAAACATTTTTTTTGCTGTATTTTTTCACTTTCCATTAGTTTTTGTTTCACATTTCTTTGTAATTTTTGGAACTAATTATTTGTCTCGACAAGAAAAGTAAAAAAAATTTAATTGTGAAGCGAAGTTGGATGTTTTAAAATACATACATATATATATATATATATATATATATATATATATATCTAAGATGACAGTGTAGACAAAAGCATACAATTTTGGTATTTTTTTCGTCTTTTGTTAACTTTTTTTTTTTATATCATATTTCTTTATTTTTAGACTTTTTCATTAAGAATGATGATTAATCCAAAAAATAAAATGTGAATCAAAATACCAAAACAAAGGAAAAAACTCACATTATACTCTTTACTAATGTCCGGTGAAAAAAGCATTCGTACACCATGTGACAGTTTCTTATAGCATGTGATAGAAAAGAATTCGAAAACCTTGTGGTGCGGCATCTGAACTGTTCATCTCTATGATCGACGGTTCAAATTCTCAAAAACACTTTTCCGGTAAGACTTAAGAGTTAACTCTAACCAGTAGTAATTAACAAATATATCTGAATAATTGATCTGGTAGACGACTCCAACATAGGCAGTAGGATTTGCAATATAAGATCCCCGATCCGGTAGAAAAAGACACCACGTGACGGTATCTTATAACACCAAATAATTTTTATAGATGTAGAGTAAACCTACTCTCATTTTGGGGTAATAAAAAACTGGTAGGCGAAGATAAGCTTGATTATATCCAAATTGCACTATTTTGAAGTTTTTTTTAAGGGGTGGATTGGATGAGGATAAGGCCTGTTTGTCTCCTCTCTCATCTGTCCCTCGAGTGCTCTCTCTCTCTCTCTCTCTCTCCTGCTTTCTCGCTCTATCTTTCTACCTCGGACATACGTACACCCGATCGATGCTCGCATAGTTTCTTCCTCTTGTTTTCGTGTCTCCGTTGAAGAATTTCAGGTCGGATATGCCGATCGCTCTTGAAAGTAATCAGATCGAGAGTCCACGATTGCGCCGTGGAATGTTTGGCGCATCGCTGTATAATTCGGCTGAGACCGCACGATCTGTCGCCGTGGATCGGCGGTTGACGGCGTTTAATTCGGTGACGGTGGCGGCGAAGGAAAACGCTGTGGATGAGGGAGAGGATCAGTTGGATACGAGTAGCTCGTCGTCGATCGGAAGGAATAGTGACTCGTCGGACGGCGAGGGGGATTCCGGAGAGGTTGAGGTTCAGAGCCCGTGTAATGGGCCGTTGGACTGCTTGGACGCTCTGGAGGAAGTTTTGCCTATGAAGTATGTTAATCATTTTCAACTTCTTCAGTTGTTTAGGGTTTCGAAGTTTTGTTACTTGATTCCTCAATTTAACAAGCCCTGGATTATGCGTATGAATTACGGAATTTTCGTTTCTTTCAAAAAAGTTGGGTACTTTGGTTTGTTTTGGGTGTTTATTTTGGCGATTTGACCAGTTGTTTGGGTTTAATTACTTAATTTTGTTTGGTACAGTAGGTTTTAGCGAGATAGTGAGTGGATCTCTTTTCTGATCCACTATTATGATCTCTTGTTTAAGGAGAAAACTTAAATTCACATTATAGAGATATTAGATATGTAGATTTGATAGTAGAATGCCTGGAGTCCTAGAGAACAACAATCTAGAATGGTTTATGGTTGATCTGTTATCAATAGTTGTGATTCATTTTGAAAGCCCACATAATTGCTAAACTAACCAACTTTGGAGTCTGGTTGTGTTAAAGGGCGAAAGGTATAGGCAGCCCCAGGATCTCCCCTTCGAAGTCAGATTAAGGATGTTAATCTTTGATTTGTGTTCTTGTTGTTTGGACTTCTCTTTATGATTAGCCTAGTGAATTGGCATTTGCCTATTGGGCTTGCTGAGGCTACATTTTCCGCCTCCTGTTAACCCAGAAAGCAGGGAAATATGAGGATGGTAGATTAGCTTTTCATCAGGTACTGATAAGGCTGATTTAGTTTTGTATGCTCCATGTTTTTTCTTTTTCCTTCCCTTTTCTTGATGGGCAATGGCTATTAATCCTTGCATGTAATCCATGATAGCCTTGGTGTGATTCGTGTGAACTCCATCATAGTGGCTCTTGCTCTTGTGTCGTTTCTATAGGATTTACATGTGAAGTATAACAAAAAAGAGAGTATGTCTCACCTTTACGAAAAAGTAAAAACAAAAGAAAGTGAGACATACTTGATTATAGATTAAGGGGAATACTGAATATTTGTTTGCTCGTAAGTTTTTATACTGCAAGTTGGTGCTGTCTTTTTCAAGCCTCACTTTTTAGAGGCCTTAGGAAGTTTAGTGAGACTTGATGAGCTCTTATCTCTTATGGAGAGAGTTTAATGACATAATAACAATGTTTTGTGGTAATTTACGTTGTGTAGGAGTATTTCAGAACTATGTCCATTCAAGTATGTCCATTGTGTTACTTGTGTATTGTTCTTAGATTTCTTCTAATTTTATCACACGGCTTGAACTTTTCAGGAGAGGCATGTCCAAATTCTATAGTGGCAAATCAAAGTCTTTTACGAGTCTAGGCGAGGCCACCTCTTGTTCCAACATTAAAGAAATCACAAAGCCTGAAAATGCTTACACCAGGAAACGCAAGAATTTACTTGCTCATCGCACTTTTTGGGACAAGAATTGTAATTTTCCACCTAGAAGTAACAGTGGCGGTGTATCAAAAAGACCATTCCACTCCAGTAGAAGTTCTTTGGCTTTGGGAATGACTATGAGCAGCAGCCACGAGAACATCAACAATATTAGCAACAACAACAGCGACAGCTCGAATTCAAACTCAAACTCATCATCGCCCATATTGTGTCGTCCTCCTCTGTACCCGGATAGTAAAAGACTACTCATCAACGAATCATCATCACCAGCACCATCACCACCTCGACGGAGTTTCTCTCCGTGTAGGTCTTTCTCTCTCTCTGATCTGCAGTGTGCTGCTGCTGCAACTCCCAATATCCCTGGCTTAGTGAGTACTAATGAAGGGAATAAGGACAAACTGCAATGAAATAATACTAGTGTTCTGTGCAACTATGAAATGTAGAATGGAGAAGATGCTTGTGGTGTTGAGGTGCTCTGAGTGCATTCTTGTTTTCTTTTGCTCTTGTGGTTCTACCTGTTGTATTACTGCTACTTGTTTGAGCATACACAATGCCATGGCATTTTCGGTATATATCAACCGCAACGCAATTTAACCCCCTGCTTTCCTTTCGTTTTCTTATCCCCCTTCCAGATTGAAGGGTGGCATTTTTGTTTATTGTAAGTGCAAATTTATCCCAACAAATCTCAGCCGTTTAAAACATGTTTGGATGGCTCGGATGCGCGGACAGGTATCACGTGGCGGTGTTGATACGGTTCCTATCAGCATGCAAGTTTTTTCTCAAAACTGAGGGATGGCGTCAGCAGAATTTTAAGATTGGGTCAGTGATTATTAGCAAAGAGTTTGAAAATGTGAAAGACGATACTATTAATTTTGACAATAAAGATTGGCAAAAATACTTCTAAAAACGATGGCTTATTTGTATGGACGGTTCTCAAAGTATTAGAAAAGTGTTCCTTTGGTCTTCAAATTATAAATTGTCTATTGAGTCCATAAAGTTAACAATTTGCATTTAAATGGTCCCTAGAGGTAGCTCCATCTAGATTGACTCTTAAAGACAAGGGCATTATTGTCAAACCCTTGTTCTCTTACTTTTGTTTGGATGATATGGGAATGTCACGAATGTATATACCTTCTTAGCATTTTTTTTACGATCTGAATCGCCCAACGTGTATTCGAGAAGGTGTATTTAAAAACACGCCATCGGAGAATGGCTTGATCCAAAGAATTTTTATAAAATGTAAATATTTACGTTTTTGCAAAAACTGATATATCAAGCCCTTTTTTTTTTTTTTTTTTTGAAGATTTTTCAGATGTAATCAAAAACACTTTTTGAACACGTTGGCCTGTTCGGAATTCCCAAAAACAATTTTTTACGTGAAAAAATTATATTTTTTCTTATTTACGGGAGGTTCTTACGAGAAAATTTGCAGAGGTCCTTACGAGAAAATTTGCACATATATACATATATATATATATATATTCGGTGGATGCTAAACGAAAATATAGAACCCTTGATTTGGGAGTTTTTATATACCCTTGATTCGGATTGTTTTTTGAGTCTATGTAAACCCTATAGGTTGGTTTTAATTTGGTAAAGAACCCTTAATTTGTTAAAGAATCTTTAGGATATCAAAACCCCTTAGTTGGATACACAAATCAATGGGACTTGGGAACCCCCACCGCCACACCCCAATCGATGTCAGCATTGCCCGAGAGAGAGAGAGAGAGAGAGAGAGAGAGAGAGAGAGAGAGAGAGAGAGAGAGAGAGAGAGAAAACCCTTCAATTTAGAACCCAAATTTGCACAAAGAAGAGGATAAATGAATTTGGTATGTGAAAGAGAGAGACCAGAGAAAGAGGAAGATTTGGCAGGTGAGAAAAAGAAAGGGGTGACCTTAGTCAGAGGGAGAGGGGTTTCCCCTGTTGAGGGGAGAGAGAAGAAAGAGAGCGAGGAGTTAATTTTTTAGGGTTAGGGTAGAAGTTTGGAGGTTGAACATGGGAGAATTTGTAGCAAAGTTCCATAAAATACCCCAATATTTAACAGTCAATTTGGACGAAGTCAGCTTTAGGGACTAACTAACCACGAATTGATAACATAGGGGATTCAATAGACACGATTTATATTTTAGGAACTAAAGTGACGCTCACTAATACTTTGGGGCCTATACATACAATTAAGCCCTAAGACGATAATCCTACATTATTTTCGATCAATCTGCCCAATTACTAAATATACTATGATCATCTATAATTGGAACTGCACATGCAATGCTAAAAATGAAATTATTGCTAAAAATTGCTTTATTTTTTGAAAAATCCTTGGTTGGGCGGGCATTAGATTGTTCAAAAGGATGTCGAATGGTCCAATTTTTAAATATTTACAAATTTTCAGGAATTTTTTTTCATAATAATTCAAATACGAACTTGACACATGGATAGAGCAGTCGTCCGAAATTATCCGTCCCTCGATCCGTTTTTGCATTTTATATCATACTAAAATATGACTAATCTTCCTTCATCTCTATCTTGACATGGCCAATATTATGGATCTGAAAAATTGTATCCTTCTGCACACGAATTAATTTACTATATAATTGTACCCGTAAGTATCACAATCATGTTGTGATCCGCGTTTATGATAAATATGTTATTTTGTCTGTTTATATAAAGTGCAAAGTCTATTTTAAAAGATCATCGTGTTTATTAATATGAAGTTTAAAAGATTACATACATCACGAGGTTATACATTATCCATCTCCTATTGATCAATATTTATTTTGTCCATTCAAGAAAAATCCTTGGTAGATTTGGTTGAAATAACGACTAGTTGGTTAACAGATCAATTAATCTCTGTTTCTTTTTTTCTTTTTCTTGCCCCAGATAGCCTTATCTGTAGGACTTTTGTAGAGAGGCGTCATCATCACTGATTTTTTCGCCGTCTATATTGAATCATCCTTAATGCACAAATTGCAGGAGCTTTTTCGAGGAGATCAAGGACTTTTTATTGCCATTTATCCGGAATTAGGCCTGAATTTTTCGGCGCCTAAAACTAATTTTTAAAAGGGAAAAAGAATGGAACGCCTTCAATCTTTTTCATAGATGAATAATTTATACTTGGAAAGTTAAAAAACATTCGTATGGGGCGAATGCAATAATTTCGCACTATGCGCATCATAATCAATACATTAAAAAATTTCATTTAAAGATTACTCTTCTCGCATTTTTAGCCGCAAAAGTACTAATAAAACTTGCATAATTAAGTTTCTCCACCATAGCCTTTTCAATAGACAACATAGCCAATCAGTTCGGTCTTTTTCTTGTGACATCGTTGACCTAAGATAGGTTTTGATCAACTTTAACTTCAAAAAACCTATTTCACCGTAGAAAGAATCAGAATAATCCACCAACAAAGATATGTGACCTTAATCCACACATTCAGAAAAAAAAAACTATCCATTTTCTTCAAGTAATTGAGCACATCAATGGGTTTTCTTAGCTCTTTTGGTAAAATTTCTCTCACGACTTTCAATTCTGAACATAATCTTTTCCCTCAATATCAGAAAACTCATTTCTTTACAAAATATTTTCAAGATTACATTTGGGTCCTTTCACTTGGGCCTTATTTTAAATTAGGCCCTCAATTTTTTTAGACAAATTAAACATAATTTTTTTTATTGATACCTAGTAACTATATGGACCTATATTATTAGGGGCCCCAAAAAATAGACAAAATTTAGAGCTAAAGCGGTTCATTTTATTGATGTTTTAAATTAGCGTTCTTTCTGCATTTATCTGATTTCTATTGCCTGGCGTTTTCGATGGAGACAATTATCAGCATATTTGTGATTTTTTTTTTTTTTTTGCTGCATATGTTAGGATTATTGTATTGGATTTGTAATGCACTTCGGGCGTGTTTGATGGCAGGTTTCCAGGTTGGGATAAGACTAGGGACGAAGTCATAAATTTTCCTACGTCGAGGCGAATTTTTTTTAAAATATATTTTGTAGAGGCGAGCTTATATAGTTCATAAAAAATTTCTTTTTTTTTTCTTCTATGTATAGTTAGAGGGTTTTTTTTTCTTTACTAGGGCGACCGCCTCTACTGGTTCCATCCCTGAATAAGACTATGAAAGATGAGGGGATTTTGAAGAATTCGTGTTCATTTTTGTTTTGGCTGTATGGGATTTGCTAATCCTATGGGTTTAGTAATCATTTGGCAGGATTACCCGACCCTTGGGGGTGTTACTAACAATCCTATCCCATGAGATTGGAGTTAGAAAGACATATATACCCTCCCTTCTTCCATTTAAAGTACAAAAGGACCACTTTAATTTGGAAAAAAAAAAAGTTTAATTGTATAGAGAAAACATGTTTTATACTATTATGCATGAATAAGGCACGTCGTATTTGACACTTCATTTTGGCTAATCAATAAATCATCGAACAACTATGATACCTCTTGATTGCCTGCGTACAAACATGCCATGATAAAGGAAAATAGATTAAACCTTATGTCCTAATTTTCTCGGTAAATATAATAGTTGTTGTAACATGCTATAAATATTTACTAGAGTAAAACCTGGTGCTATGCACGGGTTGTGAATAGCATAAGGTAAAATAACAACAATTAACTAATGTGTTGTCAGAAATATATAATAAATTTTTTGTGTATGTATTCATTTGGTTAAAAAGGTATTGCCCATTACTAATTTATTAAAAGTAAGAGAAGAAAATAGCACAAAAATGTAAAATATATCAATTACTCATACCTCCTAAATTGTTAGTTTCTAAATGAATTTATTACATACACACTGGAATTGACAAATGTTAGCTACATTTTTTTTTATAGCAAAAGAAAAATATATGGCATTACGAATAAACTAAAGCATACACATGACACTATCACCCCACCATTCTGAAAAAAACAACAAAACAACAAAAAGCAAAACAAAAAGTAAAAAAATTGCTCAGCTTCGATGTCAAACCCAGTACTCGACTCGTGGAGATGAGTGGATGGAAGATCATCAAATTGTGGGTGGATAGAGGATCATCCCGCTGCAATATTACCACTGAATTTTCCTTCTAAGGCCTTCATCGTCGCTGTGGAGAGCTCAAGAAACCATTACCTGATTGGCCTGCAAATTAAAAATCTAAGCTAACCATTTTATCATTTGACTCCTTTAGATTAAAAATTATGATTTCTATCATCGATAGTAAGTCAAAGTTTATATTTATTCCTAATGAAATTCGAATATCTTGTCACACTAAGAGGATCCTCACAAAAAGTGTTTTCGTGTAAGTATGCGGATATATTTTCAAAAAATTTTACTAAAACTTCAAATAAGAAGAAAATCCTTAAATTTAATCTTATAAATGATTTTGAATTTCTAAAGAAGCAAATTAAAAACTAAAAGACACTCCCTCTATCCCTTTTTAAATGACCACTATAGAAATATGTGTAATTTCAAACCCCCTAAAAATATATTTCTCTATATAATTTTGTATTTTTTTTATACCAAATTAAGCTGCTCAATAAGCACTTTAATTTGGTGCCAAAAAAAAATTTAAAAACAAAACGTTTCCCTAAGGGGACATTTAAAAAAGAATAAGAGGATGACATACCCACTTTGAAAACTATTTCTCTCTTTTGTAATCTATATATAACATGTACACAAATCATGGAGGAGGGGTTGTCCATTTAGAGTGGATTAGAGCACCCATAGCCAATTGATCATCTTGTAAACTAATCTTTTCTAGAGTTGATGATCATGCAACGACAAAAAAGAGAAAAAGAAGATGATAATCATGGAGGAAATTTAGAGAAGCGATTTATTTTTTACTTTTTATATTTAAATGTGAAAATTCAATACTTCGAATCCATAGTATGGTATATTGCTATTTTTGCAAATGTATTATGGTATAATATAGGCAACTGAATAAAGAAGGGATTAAAATAATACAAAAAAATTTAATTAGGGTAATATAGGCAAATGTTATGCAATGTTTTGAAAATGCATAAATCAAGAATTTTGGAACTTATTTTTTTTCCCAAAATCATTGCCTAACCATAGACGTGATTTATGAAATATGAAAATTATAGATTATACCTGCTATACTTGGCTTAATTTATCCTACTATCATTTTTTATTATAAATAGTTTACAATTTAATTTCCATCTCAAGAGGTGTTTCTTTATGTACAAATTAAATCATTCCTTTTTAGTTGATTTAATTGTTGACTATTCGTAAACAAATGTGTTGCTTCCATAAAATATGAAATCAATCAAAAACTCATTCCTGTTAGCAGAAAATATATTATTTTTTGGAATTTAGAAGATGGAAATAAAACTAAAAATCGGATAAACTAAATGGACACATGTTGTATCTACACTCTACAGGCCTTCATTGCTGCTACGTATCGCATCTGTAATTTTTCTCACGAAAATCCATCCTGCAATACTATAATAGATTTTCTTTTCATTTTCGAAAATATAAAAACAAAAATAGAAGAAATGTGTTAATTCTGTACCAAAGAACACACAACATTTTTCAAACAATAGGATTATTGTTATGTACCATTTATATATATATATATATATATATATATATATATATATATATATATATATATATATATATATTTGTTTTGCAAAAGGGCGAAAAAAAATATGGATATTTATAATCCAATCTTATCATATGTAAAACAAAAATGTTAACATAACAATTCTATCTTCTAATTCGGTGAAATCTAACATGCAAATTATCAATTCCACTTTCTTACCAATCTCATCTCATTACCAATCTCCTCATACCTATAGCTTTTCAATGCAAGTGTTTTTTTGCTTATAAGTTTATAATCAATTTTGTGAGAAAGTTGTGAGATTCATGTCTCTAAATTTCCCCTGTGACTAATTTTTTCCCAAAATGTGTCGGAAAAAACACAAGATTGTGCATACATTAATTACTACCAAATTAAAATTCTAATTTTCTCATAAACTTATTAGTATATCAAATGAACCTATAAAAAAAATATACTTTTTTTTTTTTTTCCATTTCTCATAACAGCTCCTTTGGATAGCAAGAAAAAAAGAAAGGGTAGATCAAGACCTCGTTCTGGGCTTTTGACATCGGCCGCGACTGGTGACAGTGGGAGCGCATGCACCGACAGTTTCTTGTTTCTTCCTTTTCTTTTTCCCCTTCTTTTATTATTTCTATTTATAATTTCTGTTTTTATTTTTTATTTTTTTGTAGGTGACTGTATTTTGATTGGGAAATTAAAGGAATTTTTCTCTCTTCCTCTGATTTCCAATCAAAATGACTAATCCAAATGAATAATTGGAGTAAAAACCATTATCCTTCTCCTTTTTTCACGAAATCGTCCCCCATCAAAGGGCTGTACCGACTGGGAGAGGTGGCATAGAGCATACACAAGCAATTTACTCCAGTTAGCGTTGAAGATGAGAAACGGTTTGCCCTCTCCTCCCTCTTCGCCGTGAATGGAGGAATCCATAACAACACCAACCAGTAAAAATTTTCAGCGGTGGTCGTCTCTAATCTTTGGAACAACGCACAGTCTCAGCGTATAAAGGTATGTCCAAGGAAAAAGCGCTATTTATCGCAATTGATGCTGGTTTTTCAAACCCATATCGCAGTTTGTTCAAAAGATGAACTTCGATGTGCTTATGGCACTAAGATTTTGTGTAATTGGGGTTGGTTTGCTTTTGAATGATGACCCAGAGGAAGCAAACTCATAATTGGGTTGAATTTTGTTGTGCGAGTTCTCGGTTACAGTAAAATGGAAACGGGTCCAAGTGGTGAAGACGAACTGTACAAAATCAATTTGGTGCCGTCGGAGTTGGTTCTCAAGCTCCGTAAAGAAATTCAAGGGTTTCGTGTTGGTCTCAATTTAGAGGTAAAATATAAATGCACATTCTTGAGTTGTTGTACAGTTTTTGGTTGCCTTTTTAATTCTTAAATTAGGTGCTGGGCTGGGTACTGCTATGTGGTAACCAGCTCGCATCCGGATTTGAGAGAGAGAGAGAGAGAGAGAGAGAGAGAGGGAGGAAGGGAGGGAGGAAGAAATTTGGGCCGTTCAAAATAATTTTGGACGGCCGAGATGCCCGCTCGGGCAGCACGTGTACAGTACCCCATTTGCACCCAAAAATTTCTCCTCGAATTGATTGATATTTTGGTTGCTTATTGGCTGTTCTCTCTAAATGAAGTGAAATGTTTGTTAAGAAGTGATAATGATGTGCAAACTTACAATACCAAGAAAATATTGTCAACATTGGAGTGTTTGAATTCAACTGGTTGGTTTTCCAATTTTGACGTATGGGCTGAGTGACCTTGAGACTTGGTTAAGATTCAGAGACAAAGTATGAAAATAAGCAAAATAAGAAAGGTTACCAAACGTCTGTATATAGGGATGAGGTTGAACTAGGATGCCTGAATTCTTGATGTTCTCACTCCTCACTTGTTTGGGAAAGCTTTCTTTGATGTTAAAATATGTGGAATCATGCTATGGTGATGTGCGCCTGGTGGACGAGCCTTACAAATGTTGCTATTCTTTTAAATCTTTGTATTGTCGCTGTGTGTGTTTCTTGGCATTTGAATTTTTGAGTTTAACCAGTTTTTTGTACGCAAATATCAAATTTTGAGCAAGTGTATTAATTTTTGGGCTTCATGATTCTGGTTCAGTTCTATAATAAGCCAAGTAATGACTACGAGGCAAAGCTGGTAGTGAAGCCTCTATCCTGTGATCGTAATTGGAAGTTTGTGTATGAACCTTTGAGTCACGAGGTGCGAGTTCTCTCCAAGAAAATCCCAGTCACGAAGTTTCTAAATCTCCAGGTTATATACTCTCTCCTGCTGTCATGAGTCATGTGCTTTGATAATTTCAGTTTTTGTCATCTTGAGCACTGGAATGTACGAAATATTGTACAAGGGTTCAGTCGTTTAATAATGCAGGTTGCGGTAGGCCATAATTTTCAGTTGCATGCAATTGGATGGAAGTGGAGGCTCACTACTTGTTTCGGGGATGATAGTGTATCTAGAATTCGGAATAAAACATCTCTTGGCTTATGTCCTGGTGTGGATTTCAGGTTTTGTTGGAGAGCAGATTACGTTCTTCCAGAAATTACTGGGCAAGTTCTTGATCTTTCCTCTGTTACACTTTACATTTTACTAAAAAGAAAAAATCCCACTGCCATTGTTTTCTAAAGTAAACATCACAATTTTTGACTTCTGAGAGAAGGAGAAGCTGTTGGTTGTTTTGTGATTGAGTTGTTAGTGACAACATATATATATTTTTATATTTTTACGTGAGTGTTGGTTATGGATAACCAAGGACTGAGGTACTATTGCTTTGACAGAGCTGTGGGTACCGGGGAATCGTTGTTCAATATGAATTCAGGACGCTTGGAAGCATCGCTTGACCGAGTAGAGACAATTTTGACTCATACAACATCATAAGGACATGCCAAAAAAGACCAGGTCGGCTTACCCTTTGATGCCTTTGAATTTCTTTCCTTGTTTGTCTTTTTTAGTCTCTGAAAAGATTGTCTTTTGTTTGTCGATGTGCTGATTCTCTCTTAATGATTGGCCTCAGTTCTATCACGGAGACTATTTTTTGGATCAGCCAATTTGCATGGCAAGCATATACCATTTTGATATATGTATATATATTTTTTAATTGGCATGTACCATTTTGATAGTTGGAAATCAAAGCTGATCTAGCTACACTATGCACAAGATTGATGGTTGTACTGTATCTGACTGGATTGGATTATTTTCAAATTACTCCTCCTTGTCCAATATTCGGTAGTTGGATAGGACGGGGATTCAATCAATCCAGACCAACGATCATAATGTACTGCCTAGGAAGTAGGAAGTATGGCAATCTTGTTGGGGGAGGGTCGGTTTGGGAGGAGAGAGGTTATTTGCTTTGTCAAAACCTATCCTGTTATTGCACAAGGCCATTATGGCGTCCAGAATTTCATACTTTTATACTTTGAACAACATTGAATAATCATTGTAATAAAAAACAAAGAGTTTTATTGATCAACTTTTAGGGAAAAATTCAAAAAACCCCTCATACTTTGACCTCAATGTCTCATCACCCCCAAACTTTAAAAATTATCAATTGCACTCCTGAACTACCATTCCGTTACCAATTTCACTCATGCCGTCCCAATTTGTCACTTACCTAACGGAAGATGCTGAGGTGGACTTGGACGGAGGTAAAAAACGTTAGGGAGTAATTTTTGTGGGAAAATCATTTGATGTGTCATCCTTCTCTCTTTAATGGAGGGATAAAATGTTAATTCCTTAACTCAAAATAAAATAAAATAAAAACCCTCAGATCTAAAAAAAAAAACTCTAAAATCTGTCTCCTCCATTTCCCCCCCCCCCCACCACCCACTTGGTGCAACTTATCTCCTTCATCCAATTTGATAAACCCATTACCAAACATTTGGGATTCCTCATTGTTTGGTCCAAAAATGCCACTTTCATAGTCAAAAATTGATTCCTCATTGTTTGGTCAAGAATTTCTTCGGTACCTGAACGGTTAATCTGTTAATCAAATGGTTGTGCTGTAGTATTATTGTTAGCAACTAAACCTCTAAACCCATTTGCATATTGGCCGATAGATTCATCGAAACAGAGACTAACTCCATAACAAACAATTCCCAACAAAATCAGAAGGGTTCAATCAAGAAAAATGGTGGGTTTTACCGGAGAGGTCTGTGGCGGAAGAGGGCGGTTGCCAACGGCAGAGAAGAGTGATCGAGAGAATCTGATATTGTTCTTTTTCTTCTTGTTTTGGGCGGTGGCAATTTTGAGTGAATTTTGAGAAGATCTTGATGAGGCGGTGGTGGCTATTGTGGATGATGGAGGAGACCGCGGGAACCGTCTTTGATGGCCAATTTGGGAGGGGTTTCCTTGATGGCTTTTGAAACCATTTTTCTGGGTTTCTAATTTGCTTTTGAGAGAGAGAGAGAGAGAGAAAGAGAGAGAAGGGTGACACATCAGATGATTTTCCCACAAAAATTACTCCCTAACGTTTTTTTACCTCCGTCCAAGTCCACCTCAGCGTCTTCCGTTCGGTAAGTGACAGATTGGGACAACAGGAGTGAAATTGATAACGGAATGGAAGTTCAGGAGTGCAATTGATAATTTTTAGAGTTTGGGGGGTAATGAGAAATTGAGGTCAAAGTATGGGTTTTTTTTGAACTTTTCCCCAACTTTTATGTAGTTTAAGTATTATCTCACAATACGTTTTGTATCAAACAATGAGCAGGAACCTTGCAAGAACTCCGGCATTATGCCAGAAGCATGGAGTGGAGGTATAGCGATTGGCTGCGTTTCATTCCTGTGCAGTCTTTAAGATTTGTGACATAACAACAATTCACGGAATTCGCATGAACTGAAGATTGTAATTACGCCAAAACAGTTTTTGCACTGAGAGCAGTTTATGAAGTGCAAAGACACCCTTGTTTCCAAATGGGTGTACTGGCCGCGCGAAACTTCCCAGTGTTGTTTGGTTTCGGTTTTTCTGTCTTTTTTTCCCCTCTATTTTCAGCTGCACTTTTGTATTGTGTATGATGGAAATTTGGAAAAGTTGGTTGGGTTTATCTCCAATCCATTTCACCTTTCCTTATTGGAATTGTTGTCATGTCTTACGCAAGGAAGCAGGTCCTATCCAATAATGGAGAGGAGCTTCCTGTCCAGTTCTGCCTTTTTTGGGCTCATACCGGGCTCACATTGATGATCATAATGACACTAGATCTCGTCTAGTACTTGAACCATGCAAAAATTCATGTTGATTGGGTACCGTTCAATATCTGATCTTAAGCATTTGTCTCAAAAAAAGTGGGAGATTTCGATCCACTGTCAGGTATATTTTTTTCCAGATTAATGTGATTTGACTAATTATCGAACTGTATCTAATCAACACAATTTTTTGAGTGGATAAAATACTTGATGAGATCTACATAATGATATGATTCCGATCATCAATGTGGGTCTGGTATGGGCTCAAATAAGCATAATTGGACGGGAAGCTCCTCTCATTACTCGAGAGGTGCTGCTTCCCTTTCGCAGTGGTAGATGGCATTGGGATGCAGGGACACTGTTCTGAGCTCTCTTAAGCAATGGGTTGATGACATTGGGATGCAGGGACACTGTTGAGCTATCTTATCTCAAATTCAGGACATCCCTAGGGTAAACACCCCTAAGAATTAGGGATGGCAACAACGTGAGGTGGGGTGGAGTTGAACATATATCAATTCCCATCTCCATCTCCGCCTCAATACAGGGATCCCCGCCTGGACATGAATCAGAGATCCAAACCTTAATAGACCAAAAAATAATAATAATAATTTGCTGAGCCAACTCAAACAGTTTAACATAGATACAATTCTTTGTCTCAATCACATAGCCATGCATGATTTCAAAGGGAAGTTGTTCAGTCTTAAGAAAACCACAAGCATGGAAAATTACATAGACACAATCAAGGACTATTCAAAAAATTAGACACTGTTAAATTTGATGAACTGGTTTCTATGCGTAATGGTGAAGAATCACAAGCACAAAACGATGATTCTTCTTCTGAGAATTCTGCTTCAGTTATTGTGGAATCATATGTAACACATGGAAATGTGGCTATGCAGTCACCAAATGAACGGTAAACATATGGGTACAGACAGGATCATCCAGAAAATGTACTGACCGTGTTCGGTGACTCACTTTTGGGTTCCATGAGTGATCCGAATTGTTAATTATTCCTAAAACATTTTTCCGAGTGGCTCCACAATTTCAGCTCAATCGGACGGTTAGAAGTGCTCGAACAAATATTCCATGGTTTCAATCATAAAATTTGTAGGGCCCCTCGGAAAAATGTTTTAAGAATAATGAACAGTTCGGACCATTCGTGTGGGATCCAAAAATATATCCCTGAACACGATCGGTACATTTTCTGAACAATTCCCTCTGTACATGTAGTCGGGTCCCCAAAGGAAATCCTCTATCTGTGCCATCATAGTAATCTTCACAGACTCATACACACAATTTTTTCCCTAACCCCTACCCTTTCCCCGAAGTTCATTTAAAAACAATCCTCGTATCCTATCTGTTCCCCAAAAAATCCCCAATTTCCCTACCCGTTCGGGGCGGGAACAAGTGGGATCAGACGAAATGACCATCCCTACTAAGAATTAATGTACGGTATGCACTTCTGTATTTTGAGCTATAAAATTTCGTAAATCACCACAAAATCGTAATTGAACACCAAAAAAATTGTGTATTAGACCATAAAAATTCGTAAACACCTCTTCAAAAATTTGGAAATAACAACACAAATTATAAGAGCCGTCTTTTTTCACCTACGAAAATTTGTAAACAGAAGCACAAAAATTCGTAGAAATAACCATAAAAATTTATGAAATAAAAACAGGAAAAAAATTATTTACTAGGCCACAAAATTTCATAAAAATTAGCAACAAAATGGGAAAAAAATAAAATAAAATGCGCCACAAAAATTCGTAAAATGAGCTAAAAATGGTAAAAGTGGTGTGTGTTGCTCTCTGTAAATGTTTTGTTTTTTAGGCTTGGTTTTCCATTTGCTAAAATGGAGATTTGCTAAAATTAAATGGGTGATTTTAGCAAATGAAGTAGATAGAATCTTAAAATGCCAAATGGCACGTCTTTAAAAAGATTTTTTTAGCGTAGGGATTTTAAGGCACTCTCCACTTCATTCTTTTAAAATCACCCACTTGATTTTAACAAATCTCCATTTTAGCAAATGGAAAACTACCCCTTAGAGGATTAAAATAGGGATGGAACTTGCAGCTAGGAATACCACATGTTTCCTTCCGAGTTCTGACAGTGATATCCCCATTGTTACCTCATTGCCACCAGTGATTTTACTTCCTCATCTTGTGCTCGACGGTTCCAATCTTCTTCCCTTTATTACAAGAGGGCAGAGGCCACTCCTGCGAGAGGCAAATCCTTTTAATGGCAGTCTTTTTTCGTTGATAGCCTTTATTGGAAGTATTTAAAATGAAATCGAAACACTAAATCGCTTCATATTATCTATTTTCTTGTCAAGCTATTTCAGTTCATAAAAGGGTTTCATTTTTTTTGCTCTTTGGTTGAGGGAAAGGAAAAAAAAAAAAAACAGTATGGAGATCCACAGACCTTGTTTCTTCAGGATTTCAAGCTATGGGATGGAAAATCATCACAACCTTAAAGATTTCTCTTCCTCCAGGACAATGTAAGTTAATTTTTTATTATGTTTCTTTTATCCGGGCAAATTTGTGATATTGGGTTCTCTTTTTCTTTTTGTTTTCTCCTCTCTTTTGTACCAGATTTTGATGGCTGAGGTTTCTATGTTTTCAAAATGGGTATTGCAGCCTGATTGTTGAGTTGAACTTTTGATTAACAAACAGGGTAATGTATTGCAATTCTCAGCAGACAAGAAATGTAGCAGAATCATCAGTAGAACATCAGAAAATCCCAGTTCCACAAATCAAAACAACCAGTCCATCGAATCTCCGACTCAACCGACCTCGGCCGTTGGATCAAGAATCCTTCCTTCAAGGGAATAGAATTGAGTTTGGACAGTTTGTGGTACGAGAGGCCTCGGGGGAGGAAGAACTTTGGGTAAATAGCTTGAACTTTAAATCATAATTCTTAGAGCAATGCTGGGAACACAACATTTAAAGCACTAACTCCAGACACAATGACACGACTGTGTCTAGAGCCGTTCGATTCATTTGGGTCCATATATGTTAAACGGTCCGGTGCTGGGAAGTTGTGTTCTTAGACTTTTCGTAAATTCATTTTGTTATGGTGCCTATTTTTGTCTCTCTATGCTAGTTTGTGGTGGTAGCTGGTTTTATTCTCTCTTTTTCTGGATAGGCAGTTGCACAGCTGCGAGCAGAAACTAACTGGGAGGATCGGCCAAATGACCGGTAAGGGTTAAATATGGAAACTCTCCTTTTCAAGCACACATTTGAGAATGGTATTTCCATATTTTGGTTAGATGGTTCTGGAACTTGTCAACTGTTTGATTTAGTTTAGTGTCTGGACTCGAGCTCGTTCTTTTAGCTAAGGAAGTATTCAATACTGATGAGCTTTAAATGAGCCGAGTTTGAGCTGTTCGTGAGTACATCGATTCGTTTGCAACCCTAATTACTGTAACTCATTCTAGATATGCCTGACAATACAGGTATGCAGAGAACTTAAAGAAGAAACATGCAGAGCAGGTAGGCTTGCAATGGCATCATTTCTTATTTTTTGATAACACATTGCCATATATATGCTGCATGTGTAAATCTTGGTCCTTATTTATGTAGGTGTTTAATTTATTGAAGATGAGAAGCAAAAAGAGCCTGCATAAATGTTTCTGCATTGTGACAGTATGAATTTTCGTCTCCTGAATCACATCTATCCTACAATTTTTAGTTCATTTCTTTTTATTTTTCATGCAAGGATTGGTTTTTTTAGTTTCTGGGAATCATTCCCAAAAGAATCCATCGAAGAAGTTTCTTATGCTGTATTTGGTTTTTTGTTGATAGGTAAAGAAGGAAGAGAGTAATGTGACAAATAAATTAGGGAAGAGTGTAGTGGGAACCCTAGATTTGAACATCCTTTACTTGTTGACAGGACAGACCTTTCCTGGGGTAAAACTTTTGCTCTAATCTATGAATCTTGACAGTTGATTCAAACAAGAAGAATAACTGAGGGGGTTTATCTCTAAGTCATTTGCCCATCCAACACGCGTTTTTTTGTGGGACCAGTAACCCTCAAAGAAAACGGGAATGGATGAGCAGTTGACTGGAGCGAAGCCAATCATTAATCTGGTACTTTTGTTGCCTGAAATTGGAATGTTATCGTTTCACAGGAAAAGGTAAAAGCTGGAGTCTTCTACGACCCTGTCAAAAAGAAACAAAGCAAACATGGTTACATTGACGATCTTTGTGTTGCAAAATCAGCTCGTCGCCAGGGTATTGCAAGCAACATGGTGCTTTTTGCAATTAATTTGGCTAAGTCGAATGGTGAGATTATTAAGCATTTTGTCCTTTGAAGATCCTTCAGGTATCAATACCATGACAAAACTACACAATATCCTACCTTCTTAATCAGATTTTTCGTCTCAGGCGCAAATCGAGTGTATCTGCAGGTTTACAATAGTAACAAACCTGCCCTGGAACTTTACCAGAAGATTGGATTTCAGGTAGTATTACCGTTGTAGTTGCTTTGTGTTTATGGCTTCAGTAGGCAACCCAAGATCTCCTGTCCACCAATATCCTTGTGTCAATGTCCCAATGCACTTCTAGTAGTGCGATTGTGCCTTGAAATTCGCATGTTTTAAGATTCGAGCCACATTTTTGCAAACCACAATTTGAACCATGAAGAACTAAGCCAAATCTCTATATTTGCCATCAGGTGGTCGAAAGGGCAACTGCTCAACTCGCGAAAAAGAAAGCTTGCTTGCTTTGCTTGGAATGGTGAAATTCATTTAGCTGGAATTCCATGCAGTGGTTGTATTTGCAAATAATTTATTGTTCCGACAGGCCATAACAGCTAACAATAGAGTTAGATATCGGTATATCAAACAACAAAAGCTCGAGATTTTTTTTCACCAATTTGTGAGCTACAGTTGAATCGTTTGTCTAACAGGAAATTTTGTGCTCCAAAGCCGGTCTGATCACCAATTGACAATCGATATGATGTAATTGCCAATCAATCTTTCCATGTTGAACATGAAACGATCAAACAAAATATGGCCATTTATGATTCTCAATAGTGCGTCAATTAAAGCAGTTTGCAATAATTTAGAGCAATTATCCATTACAAAACAAACTGTTACACAACGATTATCCAAAATCTGATGCACGAGGCACACCAAAAGATCAGAAGTGCCCAGCTGCACAAAACAGTCTAGTTTTGCATTTTCCAAGGTGTTGCATTTTCCCAGTACAAAAAGCAGGAGAATAAACTAGGAGTTAGATAGGTGCTTCGCAAAATTGGGAATTTCATGCTTCGTATAGAGGGAAACTACTGTGCCCATGGAGGATATTGCGGGTGGCATGTCAATCACATGGCTAGAAATGTCACGTGCCCAAATCAGTGTCATACTCTAGCAAGGCACAGAAGAATAACGCAACAGTCCTTCTAGAAGATCAGGCTCCTTAAGATGTTCTAATAGCGGGGTCTTCAATCCGATGATCTGCACATGAGGATTTGAGTGACCATCCAGAAATATGTTGGTTATCTGCAGAAAATGACGCACATTACACAAGGGAAAATGCAAAACAATAAATAGGAAGAAAGCAGTAGTAGCCTATAATCCATGACATTTCTAACATTTGGCAATGTGGACAGCTGTAAACTGCAGCCTATAAGGCCACAAACTGAGAGAAGTCCTCAAATTCTAACGAAGATGATATCAGATACTCCCTCTGTCCCTTTCTTATGGTCCAGTATTCCATAATAGACAATCCCTTAATAAGTGTATTTCAAAAATTCAGTGGATAAAAGTTGATAATATCTTCGCAAAGGGCAATTATGAAAAAGTTAGATTTACAGAGTTTGACACTTAAGAAACCAGAATATCCAAGTCCAAGAGATACCCATCAGGTTTCTACTTATATCAAATGTAAATGCATCGCTTGTCCAGGCAAATACACTAAATGATATTTTCTTCATAACTGATTTTCAACTGCTACAGTTCCAAAGACCCTGATTTTCAACTGCTACGATTCAAAAAACCAAGAAAGGAATCATAGAATGTCGCAATTCTGAAGCAAAAGACATGCCTTCACAAAATAGCAGGCATCTAGATAAAATGCAAGCCCTTGCTTGTGTCAGAGGAGGTTAAACCAGTAAGCCATGCAAATGGAATTAGTTTTGCTTTTGCAGCAAACCATATTTCCCAACAGGTATACAATTCACAGAAAACAATTCTTTGTAGCAAAATTCATTTTCATTGGACAAGTACTCTGAGATTTTATTTGGCAGAACTAAGCAAATTGCCCTATTAAGTAATTCATCCAAAAGGTTTCAGCGTGAGATGTCTGCTTTTGTGCTATTGCAAGATGGAGAAAATTCGAAGCTTGTTGAGTCAAGCTTCTAAACAAATGCCATTCTTGCTCATCCCGTATGGGCAATAAAAGTTCCCTGGCAATCAATAAGATTCTTGAATCAGTGAAAATGTCATCCTGAACATGAAGTAACCAAGATCACGAGGATATGTGTATCTATGCACCATGTTCATGCCCTCTTCCTGATTGTGACAATCCATGCACTTCATCAACAAGCATTCTGACTGCTAAAAGTGTAAGCTACAATAAGTGCTTCTCGGTACCCTTAGATACATAACAGAGATACAGAATTCATCATGCAAAAAAAAGAAGCAACTATATTTACTCTCAACCATGAGGAATATCTTGGAATGTGATCAATGTTAGTTGTATTGCACCGAGTTCATCAAAACAAGGGTTTCTCTATGACCTCCAAGAAGGAAATGGGGGTAGCTCTGCAAAAATACGAGCATTTGCAGAGTTTTTTTCATGCGTGGGTCAAACATTCTCCCCTGAAAAGGTTTCTTGTTGTTCCAAGTGATTTTGTTGGTTTTGATTAGTAGATTAAGTTGGAATTGTGCATGTGGGGCAGTCGCCCTGATTTCCTTGCATTTAAAGTAGGTGTACATTACGCGGGCTTGTTGCATTTCACACCAATGTCCTCTGTATCTCCGGTGAATACTTTCAAATAGAAGCAGCTTGAAAATTGTAGCTAGTATCTTCATTAGAAAGCCCATGTGCCGAGATCCACCCTCTCTTTATCAAACTATAGATCTCAACTCTACTCCAAGTTTAAACCTAGCGATCAAGTCTACAAACAAGATATCTTCGAAATCTCTCTAACCCTAAAAAACTCAAGTACTGTAAATAATACTCACACTTAAAACTGACATAAGCCTCCAACACATAAGTGAGGAGTTTCATTAGTGCTGTCGTACATAGTCGTTCTTGGCTTTCACATCTAATCAGTTGGTTGTTTTGACGAACTTTTTGCTGACTACATATTGGCATTCTTGATATAATGGATTGGATGGGCATAGCCACCTAGATTAGGACAAAGCTTCTCCTCCACTTCTGCCACAGCTGAAGTTCACCAATGAGGTTGACAGGCGCGCTGGAGGCTTTATATCAAGCTTAAGTTCCACAGTGAAAGATAAGCATTGTCCACAATTGGGTGGACCTTCAACTGTGGCATAAGTGGAACAGAAGCATTGTCCAATTCTAGTAGTACACTTAAATTGCGTTTTGGTGTGTAAATTTGCTCATCCAATCCATTATATCAAGTACGCCAATAGGCTTCTTGTCAGTGAAAAGCCAGGCAGAACGATCCCTGGATTGATTATATGAGAGAGCCAAAAACAAGCACTAATGGCAACACAAATAAAACAGCTCTGGGAATAGTCTTTATCCTCTTGAATATGCCAGTTTTCATAAGAGTGCTAGTTTACACATTTCATTGCATACTGGTTGACGCTACTGGCAGAATGCTTGTTCCCGATGCTAATGTCAAGAGCCAGAGGAGAAGAAATTGTAATGGTATCATTGGTAAACGATGCGGAGAATCATAAAACTTCCAGCTTTTCATTACATAACACAAAATGTGGTTTTACAGAATCCAGACTGGCTGCAACAATTCCACAAATTGGAACAGTATTATTGTTGTTCAACTTGTTTTTGCAATTGTTCACCGATGTCAACATTTTGTTCGAAGGCACACAAAATAGTCAATAGTTCTGTCTTGAAGTGTCTTCACCTTAAGAGGCCTTGTTAATGAAGACTTTTTAGACATTCATATTTCCTTGAATTAGGATGTTGAAAAGAACAGAACATCCAATGGTGAGGACTGCCTACTAGAACAAATTAAAAACGATTGTACACCCAAATGACGCAAGGGTCACTTATTTAGTTCATTGAAGAGTGTTGGTGGAAGTAACATGAGTGAGATAGTCTGCTCGTGGGACGCATACCTGAGTACATCCAAACAATTTGAGAACTTTCAGCGATAAACAGCTATCCACTATCAATCCTAGAGCCTCATCTGTGAGATTGCGACACCATGATAAATCCAAGTTTTGCAACTTGGCTGAACATCTGGCAAGTGATACAGCAGTGTTGCGACTGACCTGCAGAGAGTCATATACACTATAGCTCCATAACCAATAACGAAAACGACAATGAGCTGCTATTCAAAAACTAGCGTGTGGCACTCCTTACCTTGTTATTATTATAGAGCGACAAATCTTGCAAAGACTCCCCAGATGCTTCAAGGTAAGCAGCAACAGCTTCGTCACTGTCAGTGTGGAAAACAAAGACTTTTAACAGTGCTTCCGTGAAGGCGTGAAAACTCAGCATGGACGTGCAATCCCAATGTTGGTGGAACCAAAAGTAAGGATGTCAGAAAGAAGGTCTTAGGAAACTAGACAAACAATGACATAGTAAGACTACTGCATCTTTTATGCGAGCAGGGTTTCTTCTCAATTTGCACCATTATCATTATGCAATTGCAATTTAGTCCTTAGTAGCACGAAGCGGGTGCGCGAATGGGAGCGGGAGCGGGGGCGGGGGCGGGGGAGCAGATGATCATAGAAGTGTGAGAACGCCGTCGGGAGCGTGTAAAAAAAACCTATTATTTATTTATTTATTTATATATATATATATATATATATATATATATATATATATATATATATATATAATATTTTAAAACTTTAAGGGGTCAAATTGAAGTTTTTTTAAACTTAATTGGGTAAAATTGAATTTTTTTAAACTTTTAGGGGTAAAATTGAATTTTTTTAAAACTGTAAGGGTTAAAATTAAATTTTTTAAAAACTTTTAGGGGTAAAATTGATTTTTTTAAAAACTTCTAGGGGTAAAAGTTAAATTCTTTAAAACTTTTAGGGGTAAAATTATAATCACTAAAAAACTTGGGGTAAAAACTATAATTTAGCATATATAATACCACCATCTTCCTCAGCAACGCCGACATCACCATTTAAGCCCTAAAATACAGATCTCTGATTTACCACCATCTCTTCCTCATCAGACCCGACATCTCTCTCTCTCCTCCCTAAAACGGCGACGTTGACGACAACTGAGACCGAAGGAATCAACGTCAGAACTGCAAGGAACGACGACGGCGCCGGAAAAAAAGGTATGCTCCCTTCTTCCTTTGGAGCGCGATCCCATCGTTCCCATCTTCCTTTGGAGCACGATCCTGTCTCATGGGTACGCGTTTCCATGGCGTTTCTGAGCGAGAAACGCGATTCATCGCGTTTCTCAGGGAGGAGCGTCGCCATTTGAGGCGTTTCCTGCAACTAAGATTTAGTCTTCTCAGGCTAGGAAAGGACATAAGGCAATGCTACTTACAATTATTTCCTAGATAGGGAAGAGGTAATGACTGGAGCATACTTTTGAACTCTGCAGCCGTTTTTTACTTCTCATTAATGAATATAACTAACTCTGGCTGTCTATCACTGTTTTTTCTATATCAAAAATAAGTTTATCTATTTACACAAGTTACTGCTGGATTAATGCCATATAGCCATTCCATTGTATCTTCCTAAAACTTTGAGCTTATTTTGCAAAAGCAATCAATGAACCAAGTCATTTTGCAATTGTGAATTATACACGCAAAAAGGGAAGTACCATAAGAGCAAGTCCAATGGTTACCAAATGGCTTGAGCCATTCCCCCCAAAATGGCTAAAATTGTAAAAAACCCTACCCCAATGGTGTGCCATATATCCAGCCATGTACATTCCCTCGAAACTAATAACAAATTTATGTTCAAAAGCAAATTATCACTAGAAACACTGGTTGTCACCCCTGGTTTCCGGAACCCAACTGTGGTTTCCAGATTGCAATTGTGGTTTGCAGAAAGTCCAGTGGTTTTCCCAAAATGGTTCAAGTCATTTGCATTTTTTGGCCATGAACAATGGTATTTTGCAAAAGAATGGCAATGTCGCTGCAATGGTGCAACGCCATTTTTCTGCCCATTCTTTTCAATAAAATTCTCTTCGTATCCCATTTTCAACCAACTTTCATCAACTACAATTTTCTTATTCCATTTTCCATCCACCATTCTTTATTCTCCATTGTTCATCTACCATTCCTTATTCTCCATTCAACACTGCTGGTGATGGGGTGTAAAGTTTTACTTGGCGATGGACCGTAATACTTGGTGATAGGGTGTGAAGTTTTACTTGTTATAGGGTGTAATGCTTGGTGGTGGAATGTGATGCTTGGTGATGGGGTGTAAAGTTTCACTTGATGATGGAATGTAATATAATAGTTGGTGATCTGGTGCAATGCTTGGTGGCGGGGTGTAGTGCTTGGTGATGGAATGTAATGCTTAAGCATCTTCAACTTTGAGTCAAGCATTTTCTTCTGCTTAGCTTTTACTAATAGGAAACACTGAAGCATTTAGCTTTTAGTGATAGAAATTGCTCAAACATTTTCATCTGAGTTAAGCATATTCTTCTTATTAGCTTTTAGTAGTTGAGCCAAGTGTTTTCATCTGATTAGCTTTTAGTGATAGAAAACACTTGAGCATTTTCAACTTTGAGTCAAGCATTTTCTTCTGATTAACTTTGGTGATAGAAATGCTCAAGTATGATACAAGGGGCTATCAAGCGTTTTCCTTTGATCTCTTTTCTCAAGCGTGTTTAAAGGGCTGTCAAGCATTTTCAACTTTGCATCAAGGGTTTTCTTCTGATTAACTTTAAGTGATTGAAAAAGCTTAAGCGTGTTACAAGCAGCTGTTAAGCTTTTTCCTCTGATCTCTTCTCTCAAGAGTGTTCAAAGGGCTGTCAAGCGTCTTCAACTTTGAGTCAAGCGTTTCGCTCTCCAGACTGGTAGTTTTAAAAAGCTTAAGTGAACAAACTTCATTTGCTGCATTTAGTCGGTTCAGTTGCCTCAAAATATTGTAGAAGTTGTCCTTCACCACATGTACTACTTTAACGAGTTCCCCCCCAAGGCACGGGTAAGTAAGAGCCCAAAGAGATTTTGGCTGGTGTTAGGTGGTTGCCACTAATGACGGCTGCTATTGAGGGGTGTCATGCAGTTAAAATTTCCAAGAGGTGGATGTGTACTTGGGGTAGTGCTTGGGTGGTTTAACTTTGTTTTTTCTTTCTCTAATTCAACCTTTGGTCGGATTCCCCTCCCCCTTTCTCGATGTACCCATATTGAGTTTCAACTATGAAATTTGTTTCATCATTAAAAAAAACACCAAATAGAAAATGAAAAAGCAGTGGCACAAAATCGCATTGAGTAAATATGCAGTACTACTGATCCTTTTGCTCACAATTATCAGCAGTGACAAATAAATGCAGAACCTGAACGAATTCCGGCACAACTTCAATGATTGAATTAGCTGACAACCATTTGCCAGATATACCATTGTGGAATCTGTCAGTTTGCGCAAGTTACCAATGTCGAGTGCACATAATCCTGTACAATTGTCTGCAATGGCTTTCAAGGAAGCATCAGTCAATTTCCTGCAGCACATCGAAAAAACAAAGTGAATTTCATGACTCAAGTATTTTACTGGAGCTTAAGAATAAAAATAATAATATGGCTCATTTTTACATCCATATGTTTGAACTTGTATAAGGTTTACATACTTGCAGTCACTCAAAACAAGCTCCTTGATATTTTGACCACGCACTGCAACCAATTTACAGAGAAAATCATCACAAACAGTTTCCATCCCAGCTAGCGAAAGTACTTCCAAATGCTCTAGCTTCAACAAGGCGGGTAGACTACGCACAACATCTATATTATCGCAATTATCAATGTACAACTCTCTCAGAACAGATCCCAGTGAATCAGCTATGATAATGATTCCATCAGAAGTGAGAAGGGAACACTGGCTGAGGTTTATAGATCTTAAAGCAGGTGCAGATACGACTAGTGCACTTAACCCAATGTCCAAAAGACGGTATGCACCCTTCAATGAAATAGTAGTTAACGCAGGAAGGCTATTTGGAGAGCGAGCTAATGTGGCTTTCAGAACATAGTTTGGCATACAGCGTCCACATAGGTCAAGTTGCAGCACCTAATTCAAACAGTCAAAGAAAATTCATCTTAAGGTAATTATTAAGATTAACAATAAACGAGAAGCTGCTACTCCTGTGCCACTAATGATATTCACTACACTATTTCGAGAACAAGAGGCTTGACCATGAGCAAGATGAGTACCCTCATTTCAAACAGAAGAAAGGCTTACGGACTGAACCAAATACACAAGATATTCTGACAGTCTTTAAATACAAATATACAAAAATAAACTACCAAATATAGGCCCAGTAAGAGTGAAAAACAGAACTGGTGCTGCAGATGCATTACTGAATAAGAGAGATCATACAATGAAGTCCTGACAGTCCAGCACAGGAAATCAAGCAAAAATTCGTACAAATGTCTCAAATACAGTCTAGAAACTCTGTAAATCATATAGGACAACAGATGCAATGACAAAATGGCAATGACTGCACACCAATAAGAGCACCAAAAAAGCTTTTGTGGCACCAGTGATACGTAGAAGTCATGGGTGATCATTGGTTTTATGCTTCTGGCAAAAGCAACGCAAGCTACAATCAAGCAAAACACTTCCTACGTTGTGTCTGTAGTTATTAAGCTGTATTCTTATTGCACCATCGAGTGATTCAGGAGTCAACCATCGAAATAGTGCAGCAGAGTGCTAAGATTTCACCAAATTATTTTTGGCCCTCGTTATCAAAAAGCTCATGCGACAGATTGTTAAGAATGGTCAAAATATAATCAAATTAATCATTAGAAATGGACCTAAGAATACCAAATTCACGGTCAACAGAAAAAGATATCGCACCGTCAAATTATTGGCTTCACGTCCTTCAAAAGCTCTCATTAGTTGTTCCTCTGTCAAACATGAACAATCCCATATCCTTATCTCTGTGGCTGATCCGTGTACAAGCAGGTCAAGGAAATGCCCATTCATTTTCCGAGAATCACAAAGCATCTTACTGAGCTTGTGTCTCAGTATATCAGGGACAATGTCCAGTGAAGTGATTGCATCGGCATTTTTAGCAAGAATCAACAAGCATAACTCCTGAAGTGAGGGGATCGTCCTCTTTGGGTTGTCAGGGTGATGATCCTTTTTGGGAACCCATACTAAAGATGCAGGTTTGCTTTCATCCGAACAGGAGTTCTTCTGTAGCTCGTTCATTTTCATTTCTCGGTCCCTAATGATCTTCATAGCAGTCGAAAAGGGACCAGGCCAGTCCTCAACTTCCCTCTCTGCTTCCATTCCAGGCATTTCCCCTTCAGCCTCATCAATTAAACCGTTTTCCTCTACCTCTTCGGAAGGGAAATGAGCAAAACGCGACGCATTTTTCTTGGCTATATCCCGGAATCGTATCTTGTGATCCCTCCCTCGCATAACATTCGCCTCCGCCGCTTGCCCTGCATCATTAACTGATACATTGTCGGCCAAAGAGTGAGCACCCGAAACTGCATTTTTTGTGGTATCTCCCATGTTCGGTTCTGGCGCCATTTTGAGCGTGTGAATACCACGTGACAACAACCCATCCTCAACTACTTTCCCCTTCCCCTTTTCTTGCCTACTGAGTCTACTTCTGGACTTACCGGTAAGATATCCATCAGCAGTTGGTTCTTCCAGATCAACTTTTTCTACCAAATCATCATCAAATTCTTTCCACTTACCTTTTTCTTCCTCAGTGAGTCTCCATTGAGCCTGACTGCCAGAACCATTTTCTTCACTGGTTCGGTCTTTTTGCAATGCATCACCTACTGGTATCTTTTGCTTGCAACCCCAATCCACTGCCACATTATCCAACATGACTCCCAGGTATCCCTCGGACTTAATCACTGCACCACCCTCTCCATTACCACGAGTCAAAACTCCCCCATTATTCACATGAACCAACTTCCCAACATCACCAACACTTCCCTCCCCTACCCTTTTAGTAACTTTCTTTCCCGATCGCAAATTCAGGATTCCCTTATCTGACCAATCCTCACTCACCACTTCCAAAGTCCTTAAATCAACCACATTACCCAAATTCTGCTTCCCTCCCCCCTTCTCATCACACACTACATTTCCTCTAACTTCCCCAAAACTTTTAAAACCACAAGTTGACCCAATTTCCTGCATCGTAAACTCATCTACCATGGAAACAACATCTTCCATGGACACAATTTCATCCCTTCCCTTCTTTCCCAAATCCAGCTCACCCATTACTATGTTCCTCATTCCAACCCTATCAGAAACCCTAACCTTATTCACTCCGTAATCAGAAACCCTGAGGTTTTCATCAATTCCTAGGTTGTCGAATCCACATCCAATCTTATTCAACACATCCCCATTGTTCACATTAGCTAACTTACCAACATCACCCCCACTTCCCTCCACTATCCTTTTATTAACTTTCTTCCCAGATCGTAAATTGAGGATTCCCATACCCGACCAATCCTTGCTTACCAATTCTGACCTGCTAAAATCAACCGCATTACCCAATTTCCTCTTCCCCTCCCCATTCTCAACACTCACTCTGTCTCTTCTAACACAAGTTGACCTGATGTCACCCTTCATAACCTCAAAAGCCCTCCCTTCCTCAGTCTCGAAATCCAACGCTCCCGCAACTACATCCCTCATTCCAACACCACTGGAAACCCTAGCCTTCTTCACTCCAATACCAGAAACCCTAGGTTTTCCATCGCTTCCTGCATTCACCAATCCACATCCACTCTGTTCCTCAATCAAATTCACAACAACCACACTATTTCTTTTACGGGTAGAGAAACTAACACTGGGGTTAAACCCATCCACGCCCCGAACGGAAGCGAGGCGGAGACTCCTTCGAGGAGGTGGAAGGGAGACTGAACCGGAACCCAAGCCTAGAGGGACCGGTGTCGAAGCGATCGAGGTCGGCGAACCGAGACTCAAGGGGTGTAGGGTTTTTGCGGGGGTTGTGGGTTCAAATGGAGTTTCCATTTGGGGGACTTTGAGCGGAGCCGAAGGTTGGACCGACGAGAGTATCTTTCCAGACCTCAAGACCTTCATTGGGATGGGATTTATAGATGAAGGAAGATGATCTAGAGAGAGAGAGAGAGAGAGAGAGAGTTGCGGGGGTGAAGAGGAGAGTGAAGAGTCGTCGTGAGGCAGAAGCTTGCTGTGTACGACTAAAATCGGCGCCGCCCCGAATTCCCGCCAAAATGAGGAGGCGAAAGGTTTGCAACTTCCAACTGTTGGCGTGGCAGATTGGTACTGGATGGTTTTAATCGAGGAGTGAGCCGGAACTTTGCTTATTTGTTTGTCTTTATTATAATTTTTATTAGTTTTTGTCAAAATTTTATAGATTATTGATTTTTTCGATAAAAGGAATTGTAAAAGTAAAAAAAATTATTATTATCCAAACTTAATTCTTTTGAATAAAAACAAAAATAAAATTGAGAATTCTAGTTATATTTTTTTTACTTTTCTGGTTCTTCTTGTTGAGACAAACTAATACTCTCTCCGTCCCAAAATATTTGTCTAAAATCATTATTTAGACCTCTCAAAAAATTATCTATATTTTGTAAGCTATAATCAACTACTATATAGTATTCAATATGGATCTTGTTTGATAGATTAGTTTTAATAAATAAAATTTTTAAAAATCATAAAAAGTATTATAAATTATAAATTACAAAATACAGATAATTTTTTGAGAGGTGTGAATAGTAATTTTGGACAAATATTTTGGGGCATAGTGAGTAATATACAAAAACATGACACAAAACTAACTGGTGCAAAAAAAATCACAGAAAGACGAAAAATAATTAAAGTGACTATTTAAGCCAAAATAGGATGTTCGACTTGATCAAAAAGAAAAGAAGAATGTTCTATTTGGTTCTCAGAGTCTTCGGCCGAATTTTCCGTTTTTAGAGCCAATTACTGAAATTCAATTTTCCATAAAAGTTAAAAGGTTCCAAAAATTACTCCAAGTTGCTAATAGTTAATTCATTTCCTATTAGTTAAAAGTTAGTTTTCTTTTACTTACTCTACTTTTTTTTTCTGAAAGCAAGTTGCTAATATTACCTTAGTGTTTTTAGCAATTATGAGTTGGGTTAACACACCCTTTTTTTAAAAAAATTATTTAATTATATTTGTATAATTTTTTGTCTTTAGTCAATTTTTTAAACATTATAACAATATTTTTTTTTACTTTTTTAATAGAATTATGCCATATACCTCAAAAAATGTAAATAAAAACAAAAAATTTGCTAAATCACTAAAAAACGAATAAACATGAATGATAATGCACTCTCAAAGATAAATCAGTCCATAGTACCAAAAAAAAAGAAGAAGAAGAAGAGAGATTAGACTAGAAGTTGGAGAAGAATAACAACCCTCAACAAAATCAATGTACTCAGAGAGTAATTTTTCCAATTTAGAACAAATTTGTAATATATATATTTTTTGAGCTGAACAAATTTGTACAGACTTGCCACATCTAGGTTTTTAATGCAACAATAAAAATAAAAGTCCAAACAAGAAGAAAATCAAATGAAACCTATTACCGATGAATATCAAGCTACGAAGCGCTGATATTATAGAAATAGTTCAATGCGTGAAGATGTGAACTTAAATTTAATTAGAATTTTTTTAGGAGTATAAAACATATAAGAAAGTAAAAATTTAATGCTTGTTTTACATAACATAAAACCTTTATGATTAAAGCATCATAGACTATAGCTTTTCTTGGGTTAATATTGGTAATCTTGTATTAGCCCATGTAATAAATTTTGGACATAATTTATGCTACATTCGGATCTAAATTAGAAGGAAAAAATAAGAAGGAAGAGCAGGCGTCATTCAAAGACTTGAATTTCATTCCAAACGAGCAAAAACACAGCCCAGGTCAGAATCTTTAGTAACAAAATTACAAAAGAGAGAAATTAACAAGGCTGCATCAAGGAGAAGCTAAAAGGTCACCAAATTATTAACAAAGGAACAAGAAGAAAAAAATGCACAACACTATAACTGTAAGATAGACTCAACAAGTTCATAGAGAGGTGCAAGCTCGCCTTTGTCGATCAATCTGAATTCCTGCATTA
The DNA here is from genome assembly GCA_022606695.1 of Vaccinium macrocarpon. Taxonomy (NCBI): domain Eukaryota; kingdom Viridiplantae; phylum Streptophyta; class Magnoliopsida; order Ericales; family Ericaceae; genus Vaccinium; species Vaccinium macrocarpon. The sequence continues at coordinate 5,142,373 of CM040171.1, read as the reverse complement.
CACAGAGAGATTCAGAGAAACATAAGCCCAACGAGAGAGAGAGAGAGAGAGAGAGAGAGAGAGAGAGAGAGAGAGAGAGAGAGAGAGAGAGAGCACTTTCTCTTGGTGAAATTGGGAAATCAGGAAAACAATGGAGTCCATTAAAAAGGGTTGAACATTAATTGATGGATTGAGCATTGAACCTGTGATGAAGCTAGAAACTTACCCAGGTGAAAAGAACAAAATGCTTGAAGCAAGTATTGAGATGAGCTTCTTCCTTTAGACTCACAATCTTCTGAAAATGCGTATGATAGATGTGGGCATATACACGGAACAATCGCTTGAATATTGTCTTAACAACATCCAGAAAATTTGGTGGAAATGGTGCCCCTGCTTGACATAATATAAATGGTAAAAAAGAAGAGCTATGATAAAAGACCATATCTTTGTTACATTAAGGAAAAAGACATACCCAACTTTTGAGGGAAAATAGATTCATCATCGAGCTGAGATTCAATCCAGTCCATCAAATATTCTACGTACTTAGGAGCAGATACCTCGATAGGTTTCTTTATAGTAACTCCATCAGCCCATCTATACTCGTATCTGTAGAGACACAAAACTTAGTCTAATATTTGCCATATGACTGCATCATCGGCAAAAATGTACATGCTTAAACTACATTAGGGAAAGAGCACATGTCACTAGCGCATTACTTTCTTCCTTAAGTATTATAATCATCTCCATAGAACTTAAAAATATAGATCAAGCAAGGCCAATCAAGGCTACCAAACAAACGAGGGCAACTATTCTCCAGAGGATTTTAGAAAGATACTTTGATCCTGCTGTCATTGTTGGACAGGTTGATGGTGTACAAAATTCTGTAAGAGTGCCATACAGAAGATTCACTTGATTGAAGAAGTCGACCGCTGTACAAAAAGAAGAAGAAAGAAATGAAATAAATCACTGATGTCATACATGTGTAACCATGGATGAGAACACAGACCCTTGAGTTAATGAGATATTATTGTCTAAGTGGGATTAAAGGGGATAAAATCAATAAAAGCAGCCCAAATACGATGAATTAAATGGTTTACTTCTGAGAGACATAAAAAGGGTTATTATTTCCACAGAAACCGGCATTAAATTCTTCATTCAATTGATTCTTTGCAATATTGGCCAATCTCTTTTCATGGGTGGGTGGGGGGGTATAATAATCTATCATACTTTGTGGATCAACAAAACAGGGGGATACGAGTAAGAATCAGAATAACAATAAGTATCCTGACAATACAACTGGAGCAAGGATGTGTAAACTATTCCCAAAGTTGATCTCAAGCTTAGGTGGAGATCAATATCAACGATAATTCTTTGCAAACATATCATTTGATGGCTATTGAGTTCACACTCCTTAGGTAGTAAGTTGATTCGTGTGCATAGAATCATAAATCAGCAAATACCAAAACAGTTTGTACTAGGTATTACACATTAGTTCATAACTTGATTTGCAACCAATTTTTAGAAAAACCCAATGGACGAAAGAAATATTAGTAGTTACTAGTTAGTCTTAAGCCACACAATCGCACTAGCAATCTCTATGCAAATCAGACCAATATACCTAGAAGGCTAGAATTACTGTAGCCCAGGTTTTGCAAAATAAATTAGCAGATATGCAGGACCAGGAGTAATCGGGCAAAATTCGAAAGAGGCATCACGACTAAAACTTGGACATGGTGGCAGATAATCATATTAGTCAACAAAGTCATACAGTTTAGATTTCTTACTATTTACAGCTAGCCACTCATTAAGATCTTCTCCAGGGGGCAGTCGGACAGCTTCTCTTAGGTTCCCACTACCTAATGTAGCATCAATGTGCTTTTTAAGCTGAGCACCCTGCATTGGAATACAAACAAATGGAGAAAAAAAGACCAAGGTGTTTGAGATTAGGCCTATCTCGAGTTGATTCTCAACAGGAAAACCGTACGAAGAGCAAATAATACCAGAACGAAAGCACTTAAAAGTTAAAACTCTGTAAAGTCAAGGCAGAACACCAACCTTACTTCCTGATGGAGCACTCTTCTTTGGTCGAAATGTCTTCTGATTTCTACACATCTCAAGCAAGGAGATAGTTAATACTTAATAGTGGCCCTATTGGGATGATAGAAACAGAAAGATAATCCCATTTTGCATGCATGCATTTCAAATAGAAAATGAGCAATCAAAACCCACTATGCAGAGCAGCAGTATAAACGATGGCTAACCCATTACCATAGAAGACTGAGAGAATTTTAACTAATTATGTCAAAGCAAGATGACTCCTTGAATATCAAAAAACATGACCCCTTCTCTGTCCCGACCCTGACATCTGTTCTCTTCAATCATTTGGAACACCGAACTTAAGAGTTCTCTAGAACAAAGTAATGTAAATAAACATAACAACTTATTTTGAAGTTGAGAGTACAAATAATTACTTATATTGTATTAAAGGCAGCAAGACTAATGAATTCCAGATACCTAAGAAAATAATTTTCTACTGTTCAAAAAGAAGAAGAAGAAAGAAGATGCCCACAAAAATTAAACTACTTTTCCAACAAAGCAAGCACAAGAAGGTTCATATTCCCATATCCTTGTGCCATAAATCAATTTGCAAAAGGTTATGGGCCAAGTAGAATTGAAAACAAGATTAAAGGGGCACTCAAAATGATGATCAGGTTTCAGACAAAAGATTTTAACATGCTGCACATTCACTTTAGATCCACCATCCCAAAGAAAAATTCTTGAAAGTGAAAATGCCAAGAAATGTTCTACAAATGGTATCAAATCCCACAGAACTTCGAGCGAAATTCAAATACAGTGATTCTAATCATTGGTTTCATGTATTCAAAATAGAAGTTCGAACTATCTAAATTAATTACGATTCCTAACTTTTGGGTTCACGGAGTGACGTTGTACTTGTCATTACCGGCCTTGTTTCCCATAAGATTTTATGGATTTCCCATACAATCATATGGGAAACAAACAGACAACCAGGATAAAGCAGGACTACAGGTCACCGCAAACTAACAAGGGACTTGGGAAGATAAGGATCAGGAAATAAAGTACAGTATTCAGAACATCCTAGCTAGACACTGCATTGGTCATGATCAAATCCATTCTAGGGCTTTGTGGTAGAACTAAATCGCCCTGATTTCAAGAGAAAAAATTATTTTAATTTTTTTAAAACAATGTAATTAAACTAATCACTACCAAATAAAACAAAAAAACTCCCCACCATGTAGTAATATTTTGACTGTTTTTGACAGATGTTCATTTTTGGCACCCAAATGAGAAGCCAATTGTAGTCTTACCGTTGCCACGAACTGAAATTCGTTTAAATTTCAATAATAGATGAAGGAGCAAACCTCAAGATTAAAAACCGCATCATAATCAAAGACAAAACTTGAATCATCAGCAGTTGCCCAAAATCTCCAATAGAACACATGCATCAAATGCATGTATGCAGAGAATTTTAAATAATCTATACATAGATACATATTCATACACACAAAAATAAAGAAGGGGAGAAGGAATACCTGCTTCCAAGCCCGAAGAGACTCATGATTTCGCCCTCTCGATTGCGAGACTAGACCTAGGGTTCGAATTCTCTCGCTAGAATTTCTCTCTCCTTCTCGGTGGTCTCTCAAATAAGACCAAAAACGGACGGGAGAGACTTGGACCAGAAGTTGAAGAAGAAAACGGAGGGTGTATGTATACTGCTATATATAGACAGAAAAAAAGAAAAAAAAAGAAAAAGAGAGAGAGAGAGAGAGACGGGAATATGACAGAGGGGCATTGAAGCAGTCAAGCGGGTCGTCGTCTTCTTTGCCATTGCCAACCTGGCTGATTCTCCTAAATAGACGTTTCACTAACAAAAAAATTGTTTTTTTCAAAGATTAAGACAACTTATTCTCTAATAATATAGTATCGCATAAAAAATCGTGAAAAATTAATTTTTTTTTATAAAACCACTTTAGTAGAACACCCCTTTACATTTGATTGACGCCACTGAGGTTCAACTTAACCATGGATACCCCTGATGAGGAAACATTTTTGGGCACCTACCGGATACTAGAGTGACCGAGCCTATGTAGTATCTGAATATTGCATCTAGATAGTCTAAAAGTGTATTAAACGATCAAGATTAAAACACTCGCTCTCCACTTTAGATCTGACCAATTGCAACCCATGTGGTACACACGATACGACCGTATGCCCTTTCTTAGTATTCCTTATATTTCATGTTAACAACCGTGCCTTTGTCTTGCATGTATATCATGAGTCTTGTTTAAATAAAATATTTAGAAGGGTTTTTGTTTGCATCATTGCATGCTCACTTCTCACACATGTTCCTTTCACACACGAGCACCAGTTTTAGGTTGTCTGTTATGTATCAGTCCGTTCAGTGGTTTTGTGGCTTAACTTATGGCTCAGCTTTGGGTATTTTGATGTGGTCCAAGGAATCTTTGGATATCAGTTGGAATCGGTAGTGGCTATTGTTATGTGGGGTTGCTGGGCATCATATTGATTCTTGGAGGATGGTTGATGGAATGTTAGATACTGTATTGCTGAGCAGTTTGGAGTTCTGTTTGTTTTGGCTTGTTGACGCTAAGGACGCCCAGGTTAGTTCCATGAATTGGCTTATTGGGCGGTTGGTAGATTGAAAACGGCTCAGATCAGGCTCAGTGGGTGGTGGTGGTTTTGGAAAGGGGTGTTAATTTAGATCTTATTAGTTGCAAATAAGCCGAAAGATACATCTCACAGATGAATAGGATATTTTCCTCGGCCATCTTATTCCAATAACCACGGTTGTGACTATTTTTGGCAGCTTCTCTACTGATTTTAGAGGTTTGCAGTTGACTATGGCCATCTAGTTGCACGACGCTGAACTGTGCCACAGAGTTCTCAACTATAGATGCATCAATCACTTGGTTTATATCGGACAGATCTTGTTTGGTATCTATATCAATCATGCATGTAGAGACCCGTAGATTTTAATTAATTTAATTATTATTTAAAAAAAAAGAGTTGAGGAATTGTGAGGATTTGAAATTAGATTAAAGTGGGCCAATTTGATGGTAGTTTATGCTTGGGAGGCGTTTTTAAAATCATTTGAAAACTTAGGGGTGTAGTGCATCTAAAGGGGTGTATATACACCCACATGACTGATTTTTTGATAACACACACACACACACACACACCTCACTCTCTCTCTCTCTCTCTCTCTCTCTCTCTTCCTCTACAGCCGTCCCTTTCTCTCTCTCTCTCTCTCTCTCTCTCTCTCTCTCCTCCATGGCTTCTCCCACTTCTCTCTTCACCAATCAAGCCAAATCCCAAGCTCCAAACTTAGCCCCTTCACAAAAACTTCTCCAAATCTCCGTCTATGCGTTGATATTCTTATTTCCCACCGGTGTTTGAAGAATTTTCGTTGGATTTTGAAGCTAGAGTGTGGGTTTTGCTCATTGGGGGTTTTTCAAGCTTCTAAACCTTGAGGTAGGGGGATTTCTACCATTACTAAGTGTTTTTGAAGTGTGTGGTGTGTAGATGATACCCATTATTTGATCAATCCTCTATGATTTCTTGAAAACCATTGAAAATCCATATATTTCCTAGTTTTAAGTTGATTATAGTTTGATGTATGTTGTGGTTGATGTTCTATGTAATTTAGTTGAAGCAATGCTCTCATGAAATATTTGAAGTTGATATTTGGCCTTGGTGGAAGCCATGAAAATCCCCTTGTTGTTGTCAAATTTGTTCGTGAGGTTTTTGGATCGATTCACTTTGGGGTTGGATCGATCCAGAACCTTCTGATGGAGTTGCGGATCATAGTGGATCGATCCACTCTCGTTCTGGATCGATCCACTCATCACCCAGATCGATCCACAACCTTCTGTTTTGCTCCGGACCAAGGTGGATCGATCCACTCTTGTTCTGGATCGATCCACTCTCACAGTGGATCAATCCACCCCCCCTTCACTTCACCAAAACTTGTTTTCGTCGATTTCGGTCGCTTGTTTGTGTTATTACTTGGTGTAATCATCTCTTATACCTCAAAACTCGTTGAATAACTCGTCCCTAGCCTATCCTACTATAATTGGTGACTCGGTTTGATTTTTGCACGACACCTAAGTGGTCATACACTTGTTATATATGAATTGAAGTTTTTTTGACGAAATGCGTGAACTTGAGTGACGATCCGAGGTATGAGTGATATGATGACACTTGTTCGAAACCAATGAACGTGAATTGGAATGAAAACTTGAAACTTTTGATACGGGGCTGAAAGGTAGCTTGGAATGATACTCGGGCCGCTCTATGGGCGTGTCGCGAGGAATTATGCCTCGCCTGAGGGAAGATTATCGAGGGGTCGAGAAAGATAGCCGGAACGATACTGGCCTGCGTCTATGGACGTGTCGCGAGAAATTTCTAAAGATCCAATTTAAATACAATGGTTGACGCGACACAACGGACAAATTTGACACTTATGAGAAAGGACGCATATCGGGAATACATCGGGTACACTTGGGTGATAACAAGGAATTTATAAACGTATATATGATTTGTTGGACTCTTGTAAAATCTTGGTTATCTTTCATCCTCATGTCTCATCTCGCATTTGCATTTCATTGTGTTTAGTTTTGGTAGACGTTTCTCTACTTAAATTTAGTGAAAGCTCAACCTATCATTTTCGCGCATACGCCAGGAAATATATGTTGGATGCTTTGGAATGTGGATGCATAGCATGAAGCTTTTTGATCATGAAGTTATTTTATCTTCCCATCTTTAGTATATTATTGGGAGACGATTATGTAACTTTAGTTTTCTCAATCATTGGACAATATTCAATGTATTTAATAACTTTAAATCTTTTTGGTATTTGGGTTTGGGTACCCTTTAGAGATAGAACTGAGAAATTTTTATTTGAATTTGTACTATTGACTTGATTTTTCAACGACGACTTTGATTTATCCTATGTGAATTTTATATGAATTTCGGTTACTAAAAATGAGGGCATGACAATGCAGTTTCTCGACAGTTGACCGCTAAATGTCTCTTTAAATTTATTCAGCTGTTTATCTGTATTCTTGGGACTACCACGGAAGCAACGCATCGACATCATACATTGATTACAAATATCTGACAGTCGAAGCAATCTGTCGCTAGATATATATATATATATATATATATATATATATATTCTTAATTTGTTATGATTCTATTTTAAGTTCTTCTCATTTGTATATTGTTATTATTTTGTTGTCTTCAGTAGTTTATAATCGCATTTATCATGAATTAAAATTCTCTTGCCCTCGCAAAAATTAAATTCATGTGACACTATTCTAAGCTTAATCAATAGAGATGCTCTTGTGTTGCACATTGTTGGGTCCGGAAATTAAAATACTAATCGTTAGGGCTCCTTTGGCAAAAAGGAAAAAATAGTTTTTTGGTTTTTCTGTTTTGTTTTTATTCAATTTTTTTTGCATTTGTTAGTTTTGCGTCAAGTTTTTGTGGCTTTTAGATTTGTCTCATCAAGACAAATCCAACAAGTATAAGATTATGGTCGAAACCAAATTTTTTTTTATAGTTTTGACCACAATTTTATACTTGTTGGATTCGTCTCGTCGAGACAAATTCATAAACTACAAAAACTTGACGAATAACTAAAAAATTCCAATAAAAACAACCAAAAAACTAAAAAACCAGATCTCAATTTTTTTTGCGAAAGATGCCCTTAGTTTAGTGCGGGTACCTCACACCTGTTATTGGCGTTTTTCTATGACAATTGACACAAGTGGAAGTCTAGAAGAAAGTGGTCAACCCATTGTTGAGTTTATGATGATTTACAGATTTGAATGGAATAGAATATAGATGTTGTGGCAAAATTATTCAATGCACAAATGATGTCTCATCCTTCTCATTGTTCTATAGTGTTCAAGACTAAGGCCTAGTTTTTCAAAAAAATTAGCGACCCAGTTACTAAAATCAACTATAATTTTAACAAATGCATTCACCAGATGTTAAAATTATGATTGACTTTAAGCTAAAATCAATCATGATTTTAGTAACTTGGTTACTAAAATCATTTAGAAAACTTAGCCTAAATGTGTGAATTCCACAAAATGCCTCATCCATCTCATCCACCACACAGATCTGTCAGCACTTGTGTCCCAAGGGCATTGTATAATCTCTCCGATTCTTTGACGATTTTCTTAAGGTGAATGGGCCCACTAATTGTGGAAAATTAGCTGTAAATGGCCAATCGGTAAGCCATGCAACCATGCAAGAAAATAGTTTCTGGGGTGGCAAAGAATCGGATCCTCCAAATCTGTAGTTTGGGGAGAATTTATCCACTGTGACTTGTGCAATATTTTAGGCCACTCCATCTCCATCCACCTTTTTTAAAAATAAATTAAAAAAACTGGATCTCTCCATTATTCCCATTTCAATTTTCAAAAACAAATCAAGTAAATTTTATGCCCATTATTACCAATTTTTTTCAAACTAAGTACTATTTTATCCATCTTTCATAAATATCACAGTAACGTGGATCCACCACCATGAATTATACCCTATATTATCTTGTCCCCCCTTATCCGCCCAAAATTCATTCCGCATCCAATTGAATTGTTAATTTCTTATTGAGAAAGCTCTAAGCAGTTTGTGATTAATATTGGAATTTAGAGCCAAGTGTGGAGCCAAATTAGGTCGCTCATGTGGGAATGACCATGTGATCCATTAAAGAGCTAGAGTTCTATTATCTTGGAGATAAAGATGGAGAAATTTTGAACCTCTATCTCCTAGGGAGATGAGAATTTGTATGCATTCAGATGCTCCTCAATTTAAGTCTTACATGGTTTTCTCTCTCTATCATTATAGAACTCAAGCTTTTGCATCGTAAATTTGAGGGTGACACTTGAAGCTCATGGTATCACTCCATTACTAGGAGATTGTTCCAAAAAAAAATTGATTCAATTTATATCCGTCACGTGGTAACCCGAAGCATCGCTTTCTCATTCGTTATATATTCTTTACGTACAGGTTCGAGTGTCCGTCGAAGGCCCAGTTATGATCTGAGGACTGGCAGACTTGTAATTGGCAAAGATTAATGTTAATATGGGTTGATGCTCTTCAATCATTTTTTTTTATTCCTACAGATCAGAAAGCAGCACGCCGACTTGGGTTTAATGCTTATTAAACCGCTGAATAATTACCCACATCTAAGATTAGATGTACCTGTATAAAAAGTAGTAGTAGTAGTAGTCATATTCAAACTCGTTTTTTCCAAAAGAGGCAACAATATACTAGTAAATTCACTCTAATATAGGCGAAAAAAGGAGTGCTAATTGATGCCCCTAGCTAGGCACAAGCAGGGCCGACCCTGAAATTCTCGGAGCCTAAGACGAACTTGTAAATCTGGGCCCGATGTTATCTTTCTTTTTTTTTAAAAAAAAAAGAACTAACCTCAAAATGATAGTCACTTGGTACAATATTTTTTTTCCCCATGATTCATTCCACTATTTTGAATAAAACTAGTTTTTAGTCATATTATTTTTTGCACCAATAAAAAAAAATATCCCTTTGAAAGTGTGAGTTTGTGAGTGGGGAAAAAATATTATTATGGAGAAGGAAAAGGGAGGCCTAAGAATTGAATCATGTACCTATTGGAAAGAAAAACTAAGTGTGGACGTTCGGGGCCACACTTTTTGGTTGTGTTTGTGAAAAGAGCAAACCAGGAAAAGGAAAAATTTTAAAAATTAGAGTCGCCACCCAGGGTTTAATTTTTAGAAAACGTTAAGTACTAGAGAAACCGTTTAGAAAAATAATGACTCTCGTGCCATTGAAAAAAAGGTTTGATCTGCGAAAAATAGAGATTTGGGTTCGGGAGCCAGGTTACTCGCGAGGAAGGTTTTATTCGAAAAATGCACTTCGCGTGCCCATAATTTTTTGGTCTCTACTAAATCTTTGTGGAATTATTCTTTGAAAGATTTTAATGAAAACCTTATTTCACATAAATAATATATCATGAAATAACATGCTTAAAGGAAACAAACAATGATAATGAATCAAGTGACATGTAATCAAGTGTATAAACGCAAAAAAATCAAACAAGGGGGGATGTAAATGCAAAAACGGAAAGTAAAGGGGGTCGACTACGACTAGACCCACTGGTTTTTACCAAAAACAGAGCATCGGGTTTTCTGAAACAGAGTATACAAAATGTTTTTCCAGTGATGTCGTACAGTGCACAAAATCACACCACACGGTGCGTTAAGGATATCGTACGGTGCCTCCGTACGTTGTAAATTCCAAAAATTCCCATTTTGTTCGGTTGAGGCCCAACTGTGTTCTTGATGTAAAAAAAAAAAAAAAAAACACATTGTTTATTGATCAAAATATGTTTGGAAAATGATTTTGATGAATGGATGTACCTCGTTTTTAGGGACGGCATCCCGCGACAATGGACGATGTCACGTGATACTTACCCAAGGGGCTCAAGCCTTATTGAAATGTCTCCGTTTGGACTAAAGGAAAAGCTACGAAGCCCTGCTTGAGCCCGATGGGAACTCCCCTCAGAAGATTGCTACAATTCTAGCACGGATGTTTATACCTCGAAACAGACTTGGAGAGATTGGACCGGTTGGTTACTGGAATAGAACACTGGACCTTTAGGTTCGGTGAAATGGAGGTTTGAAATGTGGATGAATATGAATATAGTGACGGGAGTTTTGGAGATGTAGTGGTTTCAATGGAATTTTTTGACTGATTTATATGGGATGAGTTCAAAAACTTTTTTCTTATTTTTCTCTTCCAACCCTCTTTTGAATGACATCACGACAAGTGGTGGTTGCTAAACTGTCGCGTCACGTCGTGCATGCCATCGTTTGTTGCGGGTTGGCCCATTTGACCCTGAAGTGCCGTTTAACTACGGCGCCTCAACTGCAACCCCAGGTCAGGCAGGATTACCTGCTGAGTTTAATCATATCAATAAGCGGAGGAAAAGAAACTTACAAGGATTCCCTTAGTAACGGCGAGTGAACTGGGAACAACCCAGCTTAAAAATTGGGCAATCTCATTGTTCGAATTGTAGTTTGGTGAAGCGTCCTCAGCGACGGATCGGACCCAAGTCCCCTCGAAACAAACTTGGAGAGATTGGACTGGTTGGTTACTGGAATAAAACACTGGACCTTTAGGTTCAGTGAAATGGAGGTTTGAAATGTGGGTGAATATGAATATAGTGACGGGAGTTTTGGAGATGTAGTGGTTTCAATGGAATTTTTCGACTGATTTATATGGGATGAGTTCAAAAACTTTTTCTTATTTTTCTCTTCCAGCCCTCTTTTGGAACTGTTCGACGGTATCAATTCTTTATAGGAGAAGGTGAGTAAGATTTGTACACAAAAAAGGTGGGCTCATGAGTAGCTCTGCCGTATCACGAGATCGAACTGAGCTGCTAGGCATCCCGGGAATCCCGTTGATGGGACAAGGATGCCGTACGGTGCACATTGAAACACCGTATGGTGTAAAAGGAATTTCAAGTCGTATGGTTCTAGGTTTTAGGCCGTATTTCGCGTGTTCTTTTCATCACCAGGGATGCACAAATCATTAAAATTGGGGTGTTTACACTAAGCTTTTCCACTAGACTACCTAGCTCAATAATTATGTAAGCAATAGATTAAATATATATTCTATACCTGAGTGTATCTATTCGAGACCCTAATTTTGGGCCAAAATTTGGGGGGTCTAAGACGGCCGCCTTACACGCTTTAGCTTAGCTCAGGGCCAGCCCTGGGCACAAGTTAGAGCGCATTCGATGGGTTAAAAAGTTGGCAAACACCATTTTAACTTGCAAGGTTAATAATTCCATTGTTAAACGAGGAACTGAGTTATTGGCAATAAGTCGGTGAAATTGGCTTATTGAGTGAAATTGGATTGATGTTTGTGAGTGAGTGACCTAACTTGTAAAGCACAATAAATCAAGTTTAAGTTTAAGTCAGTTTTGTGGAACAACCCCTCTTTCTATTAATTGTTGCAGTACTAATAGACCTAAACCCTAGCCGCCTCATATTCTTCTTCTCCTACCCGGGCTCTGGCCTCTTTGTGGCAGTGGGAGGGGTCACCACCCCTCCTTTTAATCCGTTTCTTTTCCTTCTTCTATTCTCTCTTCTTCTTTCTCTCTCTCCCTTTCTCCTCTCATTTTTTCTCCCCTTTCTCCTTCCTTTTTCTCTATTTTACAGGTTTTGAAGTGGCAGGTTGCGGTGGTTTTCCCTTGGCAGTTTTCGTTGTCATATGGAACCTAGGTTGCTGTTTATCCTGACCATTTTTCCAGAGTTTTCGGCTCTCGACTGTCGCCCGTGGATTTCAGCCTTTTCGATTGGTTCACAGTGTCGTGGGTTTCCTAGGATTGGGTGATGCGGTGCGGCGGTGGTGTCTTCTTAGAGGTGGTGTTCTCGGCCCATTTCTCCCATGCTTTCTTCTCCAGCCGGTGGATCTCTCTTCGTCGTTTTTGTCCTCCGTTAGGTTTCATTGTTGGATGATCCCGTTTTTTGCTTAACGGCGTCGATGGTGCATGTTTTGGTCACTTTCTCTGGTCTCCTCCATTATTTTTGGTGGTAGTGGCTTGGTGGAGGCGGCGGCGGCGGCGTAGTGTTGATTTTGTTGGTTGGTGGTTGGCTTGGAGGACTGCGGCAATTGAGCTAGGCTTTCTTTGGTTTGGGATTTTATTTTGGGCTTTATTTTTTCTATTCGGTATGCCTTTGTTTGTGGGCTTCATTTGATATGTATATCCTGCGCTAGGCCATTGGTGATTTGGGCTTTGCCCACATACGGTCTTTTGGGGCTTGTTCCCAATAGTTATTTTAATTTCTTCAACCTCGGTTAGAGTCCCCTCCCATCTCTCCCTACTTGATGTACCCTTGTCAAGTTTCTTAATAAAATTTTCCCAGATAAAAACAAAGAAAAAAGGTTGCATTACTAATTCACCCTTGTTTGAATTACTTTCAAATGGAAATGAATGCTTTAAGTTTTTGTTATTTATGGGTACTTATGTACTGGTTTGGTTTTAAAAATGAAAAAGTTTTATGTTTTTCTTTATACGGGATATATTAAGATAACAAAATGTATAAAACTTTTATGGTTAAATTACAACTGAATAGTATGAGCGGGCAATTATTTGTAACGAATTTTGCTTTTAATGAGGTTTATTATTTATCTCATTTCTCATTACTTGTTAGCGGTTTATTATTTATCTCATTTCTCATTACTTGTTAGTAAGGATGAGCACGATGATAATTAGGGGAAGTTCTCATCCCATTCTCTGGCTAGCTACGCCTTTAATCATTCTTTTGTACTCCTCCTATTCCATTTTAAAGTGTCCCTTAAAAAGAGACTTGCAAATTTCAGAAATAAAAAACTAAAGCATTTCTGAGCGTAATTTTTTAAATCTCTTTGCACCAAATTTTGAAAACATTAGATCTTCAATTTGGTGCAAAAAACTTTAAAAAATTGTGCACAAAAGTAATTTCATTTTTTGTGTCCGAAAATCACCTTTGTTCATGCGAGACATTTAAGGGGTATTGTTCCACTAAGGTGGCCTTTTAAATTTTTTTAGTTGATGTATGTGAAGAAAATGAATTATCTTGTAACATAATAAGTAAAGATGTCACTTGGTAGAACACCCCATGAGGGAGAGTATCTGTGCAGAGTTGATTTTCTTCTAAAATAATATAGATCTATTGACTATAGTGGTGTTACTGAAAATTGTAAAAACTTCAACCAATGATGCATTTAATGATACTTCTTCCATACAACTATGATTTTATTTATTTTTAATTCAGTACTAATGCATTTAAGGGGTATTGTTCCACTAAGGTGGTGGCCTTTTAAATTTTTTTTAGTTGATGTATATGTTAAAATGAACTGTCTCTCAGAACATAATAAGTAAAGACGTCACTTGGTAGAACACCCCATGAGGGAGAGTATCTGTGCAGAGTTGATCTTCTTCTAAAATAATACAGTATAGATCTATTGACTATAGTGGTGTTACTGAAAATTGTGAAAACTTCAACCAATGATGCATTTAATGATACTTCTTCTATACTACTACTATGATTTTATTTCTTTTTTAATTCAGTACTAATGCATTTAAGGGGTATTGTTCCACTAAGGTGGCCTTTTAAATTTTTTTAGTTGATGTATGTGAAGAAAATGAACTGTCTTGTAACATAATAAGTAAAGATGTCACTTGGTAGAACACCCCATGAGGGAGAGTATCTGTGCAAAGTCGATCTTCTTCTAAAATAATATAGATCTACTGACTATAGTGGTGTTACTGAAAATTGTGAAAACTTCAACCAATGATGCATTTAATGATACTTCTTCTATACTACTACTATGATTTTATTTATTTTTAATTCAGTACTAATGCTTGTTGATGACAAGATAATTAAAGCACAGTATATTACGTATACGGATGGATGCGGGTGTGAGAGCAATGGCAAAGCAAGGATTTGGAGGCATCTTCGGAATGCTTCTAGCGATTGGGAGCTAGGATACTATGGCAAGATTAGGGCACAGTCAAGTCTTGAGACTAAAATCTGGAGCATAAATAGAGGTCTTACAATAATTTTGGAGAAAGGCCTCTCCAACATCCAGATTGAAACCGATTCCCAAACCTCCGTAATGCTATTCAATGATGGTGCTAATCCTAACCACCCCCAGAGCAACTTACTAAATGATGTACGCTACATTCTCCAACTAACCGGAAGCACCCTCACACACATTTACCGGGGAGCAAATGAATGTGCTGATTTCCTTGTGAGATTTGGAGCTGAACAATCTGAGGATTTAATGGTAATCAATTAGCCTCTTTGAGAAATAAGGGAGTTCATGAACAGGAATAGACATAACACTAGGTTGATTCTAGATTAGTGCTTTCTTATGTTATGTCTTATATTTTGTTGAAACTTATCTATGTTCTTTCGGGCTTGTAACGAACTCTCTGCACTTCTGATGCAGCTTTTCATTCTCTTCTAGTTTAATATATCTCTGACGTACCAAAAAAAAAAAAAGAAGACTGAAGTTATTAACTTATGGTGATTAAACTAATGCTATGATTAGGTACTAGCAGTGCCGATGCCTCATTCCACTAAATATAGTCACATTAGACTTTCTTTTTTTTTTTTTTCTATCTTCTTTGACTTTGAGAGAAGGATCTAGAATGACAAGTAACAAAGTCTCAATAGGGAAAAAGTGTTTCTCATGCTTCGGTATTCTGCGTCCCTTTTCTCATGCAGTAACGCTATGTATGGAACTTGAGGAAAGTGAGAGAAAAGAAAAAGAAAAAAAAAGGAGGAAAATCATAGAAAAAAAGGAGGAAAATTTCACTTTCATAAAACCAAACAATGAGCGAGATTTTTTTTTATTAATAATTTTCCTTGCCTTTCTATGTGTTTATATATGCCGTAACGCTGCGTTTGAAACTAAACTAATTCATTTACTAAAGCATGAACTTATTCAAATCCAGTAAAGTAAATTTATTATCAAGATATAGGAAATGCATGTCAATTGAAACAACAGACAAACCAATTGGTCACAGCCCTCAGCAGACTCCCAATTTCACATCAAAAACAAAAAGAAAAACCAAAAGCAGCAATGCCAAAAATGACACTTGACTAGACTCTCTTATTAATCAAACACAATAAACCAACTAGGAACATCAAATTTTATTGGGCACAAATTTGCAGTAATTAAGGCGTTAATTAATTAACCAGTGCCACCAAAGACAGCCTTGAGCTTCTTCACCTCAGCATCATCAAGAAAAGTGGTCTTCTCCACAATTGCAGAAGGCAAATTGTTTGCGAAAAGAGCGAAATCCACGACTTGCGCTCCCGGGTTCGGGCTACTGAAGCTAGCAATTGCTGTTGCCAGAGTCTGTCCAGAATTAAACAGGAAATGCAGCAGCCCCTGAGGGAAAACTATGGCATCCCCTTTGTAAAGAGTCTTGAAATAAACAGTATTGGCAGACGAAGAAATAAATCCGGCACGTATTGTGCCTTCCACCACAAAAAGGATTTCTGAGGCCCCGGGGTGAGTGTGAAGTGGCAGCACTCCATCCACGGCTAGGTCGAACCGGCCTATGGAAATCC
The DNA here is from genome assembly GCA_022606695.1 of Vaccinium macrocarpon. NCBI lineage: Eukaryota > Viridiplantae > Streptophyta > Magnoliopsida > Ericales > Ericaceae > Vaccinium > Vaccinium macrocarpon. Next base: position 5,126,213 of record CM040171.1, on the reverse strand, counting down.
CAAGCCCGTTGACACCCGGGAATTGGGGAGCAAATGCTGGGGTAAACGCAGCTTTTATAAAATTGGAAGTGTTTCCTGGAATGCCTAAGGCATGGTAAACGAAATCGTCTACGGTGACTTTAGCAGGCTTCTTGCAAGGGTAGCCTGCTGGTCCACTGGGCAAGGACGGGTCAGCTACACAGAAGTCGAACACTGAAGCATGGGCGGAGGCGGAGAAGAGGAGGGAAATGGTGAAGAGAAGTGGAAGAAACATCTTCTCTACTGCAATGACTTTTTGAGTTGGTGTGTTCAATAGGGAGAAAGTGTTAATTTATTTACTCCCTCCCAATTTGTAAATTCAATTTTGCAAATCTAGGTCTTTTTGGGATTTACACACATAATGGTTTTGTTAACTTCAAAGCATTTGGAGGTGCCTGAAGTCAAATTTTAAGTCGATGTGTTGTGAGAGATTAATCTATCTCGTAAAACGTAATAAATCAGTTTTAAGTTTAAGCTAGAATAAATGAAAATAATTTACAGGAGGTAATAGAGTTGAGTACTAGTTTGTGAATCTTGGCTTGTAAAACTTGATGAGCTAAAAAAAATGTATGCTTTGATTCGTTTGTCATCAGTGACATTTTAGCAGGACCCATGCCTTTGTTGAGAGTCAACACTTGACTCTCCATAGATCATGGATCTAGAATTCTCCATAATAGAATAGAGAATTCTAGAATAGTCCGGAAGGTTCGAGGGTATTCTAGAAAATTCTAGAATAATGGAGAACTCTCTAGAAGGTCGAAGAATAATCTAGATAAATCTAGAATAGTCTAGAATATTCTAGATATTTCTAGAAGTGGAGGAACCTAGAGAGTTCCGGAATATTCAAGAAGGTTCCGGAATATTCAAGAAGGTAATGGAAGACTCCACTACATGCTAGACTTGTGTGGAGAGTTCTAGAATGTTGTGGAAGTGTGAGGATGAGAATATATTTTCTAGGAGGATTCTAGATGAAGAATATCAACCGTTGGATGAGAATGATCTTGGCCGTCCATTGAGGAGGTGGATGGCTATATAAAGGGTGGAATGCCTCATTTGTGTGGTGTGGTGAGGAAGTACCACCTTGGTGGTGATGAACCACCCCTTGGGTGGGAGAGTACCCAAGTGGGGGAGAGACCACCTAATGAGTGAGCACAAAGAGTGTGCTTAGATATTGTAAGTGTCAAATAAGAGTCATATGTATCTTCGTATGAGTGTTTTCAAGTGACGTGAGTGCGAAGTGTATGTACAAGAGTTAACATATACAATAAAAGATTTTGTTTGTTCCGCTGCGTCGTACTCTACAGCCTTATTCCCACTAAATAGTCACATTAGACTCTTCCTTTTTCTATCTCCTTTGACTTTGAGAGAACAAACACAAATTGTAAAATTTGCCCATCTCTTGACTCTTCTCCCCACTTTTTCATTAACATTCATTGTTTGGATGGGCAGATTGTGACTAGAACAAGTGACCCAATTCCATGATTAATTAAATCAATCGAACTTTTGGGGCTCCAAAAACTTTTTAATTGGAAATTGCCTAAATTGACAATTTAAAGATGAGCTTGGAATATGTCCAAACTTGATACGCTGAAGCAGAATTGTGTTTTGGACAAGACTCACCACCCTAACTTGTGACCGATCGATGGTGGATTTCGGCCTAATTCCTTTATCTAGGCCTTCAATTTAATGTTTTTCCTGTTTTAGGAAATGTTTAGAATTCTAATTACTCTTAGAGTATATTTCCGTTTGAGTTGGTTCCAGTTGGAAAAGTTTTATTTTTCTTTCTAGTTTCCAATTTTATTTTATTAGTTTCCCTAATTTTCGGGATACTTTATTTTTTTTAGTAATGTTTGGTAGACTTTCCCTATAAGAGGAGCTGTAATCTCTATTAAGTATTCAATAACTTTTATTCAATAAATAACTGACTTTTCTTTTTTTTTTTTTTTTATCGGCAACTGAATGAGTTTTATCTTTCTCCTTGTGAATTCAAGATTACTCGTTGATTCGAGTGCCTGTATTGTTTGGATTAATACGCTAACTAATCTCTCGTGAATTCCACAGCGTCAAATTGTTTCATCCTATGGTCAAGGGACTAATTATTAAATACTCCCGAAGTATCATGTGGCATTGCCGCGTGTAAGGTTCTAAAACTCGCTAGGCACTCTTAGGCTGGTTGGACACCTTCTAGTTTCCAGGGTCCAGTACTTGGCGCCTAGTCGGGCTAGTTAGCAAGGGACCTTCTATCGCCTAGATGGCGAGTACTCGGCCTTCCTGACCTTCTGTTAGGACACTGGCCAAGTACTCTGCCTTCCAGACCTTCTTTTAGAACACTGGCCATGTGATTCTCTCCACAAATAAAAGATCGCCACTACCTTATGTGAATTATTCCTTATCTCCCAACAACCTAAGAAAATGAATGATAATTGTCCATACCGAATGATTAGTCGCTGCGTAAATAGTTGGGAGTACCATATAGGCAACGCCACATGCTACTCCAAGAGCGTTGGAGGATTACTTTGATTAATGACTATAATAGTAGTATTTTTTGCTCATGTCTAATTGGTCCATGGGAATTCGGCACGTTCATTGAAACATGGAGAAGTGGAATTATTTGTTCGGGAGATTTGGAAAAGTGGTGCATGTGGATTTACTTCTTCAAAGTTCAAATCTCACTGAGAACAAGAGCAATATACATATAACACCAAAATATACGCGGAAAACCTGAAAGGGTAAAATTCAAACTTGAAAGGGTAAGAATCATGGAATGAATAAAAAACACTATACTCATTGTGTAGTTATACACAATCTTAACCTGTGATTTGAATCCTCACAATTGAGTCTATGATTACTTGTCGAAATCCACGTTCACCAAACCTAGTGCTTTGACCGTTGCTGCCTTGAATCCACAAGCTTTCTGTTTGCCTCCCAGAATCCACCCAAGGACTTTGTATTGCCTAGGAATCCTCCGTAGGACTTCTCTGAAACTTGTAGTTGTTGATGAAAAAACTCTTGGAGATTCTCAATCATATATAAATTGTATATGTACTCCAAACACAATTGAAGAAACAATCTCTAAGAACCCTAGACATTTAGGTCTTTTTCGCCACAGGGAGAGGGAGAATGTTACCTCTCTTGAATCTGACCTAACTAGTCAATATTTATAGCATTGCCATAAATTGGCAAGTTGCTTGAAAACCCTTCTAACAAAATCTTGCCATATATTGAAACCATGATCTCCTTGATTTTCTTTTCCACCGAGGTTGCTGAATATCAAATCCGTTGATTGCCTTAATTATATATCTTCCACTTCAATTTCCTAAGAACTCGACCACTCAATTATCAAATATCATTGATTTCCTTCTACTTTCTAAACATACTTTAAAAAGGAAAATATAATAATTTACCACTCGATAATGAGATATAGGAAAATATGTGTTGTGTCAATGAAATTACCAACACAAAGAGCTCGGCTTTTCGGAGCTAACAGAAATGAAAGAAAAATAGGAGGAAAATTTCACCATTCATAGAACTCAAAATTTATTATTTTCTTCCATCTTTCTCTCCAAACCAAACAATGGGTGAGATTTTTTTTAAAAAATTTACCTTACCTTTCTGCCTGTTTATACATGCAATAACGCTGTGTTTGGAACCGAAGTAATTCATTTACCTGCAAAACCATGAACTTATTCATCCAGTACTGTCAATTTATTATCAAGACTAAGGAAATGTTAATTGCTACAACAGACAAAACCAATTGGTTACATTGCACTCAGAAACCTCCCAATTTCACATTAAAAAAAAAAAAAAAAGCAATGCCAAAAATGACACTTTACTAGACTATCTTAATCCATCACAACAAACCAACTAGGAACATCAAATTTTTATTGGGCACAATTTTGCAGTAAGGCCTTAACTAACCAGTGCCACCAAGGACAGCCTTGAGCTTCTTCTCCTCAGCATCATCAAGAAAAGTGGTCTTCTCCACGATTGCAGAAGGCAAATTGTTTGCGAAAAGAGCAAAAGGCGTGAGTTGCACTCCCGGGTTCGGGCTACCGAAGCTAGCAATTGCTGTTGCCACATGCTTTCCAGTATTAACTTGGAAATGCATCAACCCCTGAGGGAAAACCATGACATTCCCTTTGCGAAGCGTCTTATAATAAACGGTATTGGAAGAAGAAGAAATAAATCCGGCAGAGATTTTTCCTTTCACCATATAAATTATTTCTGAGGCTCCGGGGTGAGTGTGAAGTGGCACCACCGCACCAGTCCACCCACGGCTTTTTATATATATATATATATATATATATATATATATATATATATATATATATATATATTGTATTTGGTGATTTCAAATGTATATGCCTCATGTACTTAAAATATCATTGGAGCTCTAGGGACACCACTGCAGTGTTCGCCTACATGGTTACATATATATGAGGTTCAGGACTAAGTTTGTCAACTCCATATAAATATGTAGTGATGAAAAATATTGACAAGATATTATCCAACATGTGACATGACGTGTCATTCCAGTAAATAGTCACATGTTTTTTTTATTTATTTTTATGACAGTTAAATAGTCACTTTAGACTCTTCCTTTGACTTCGAGAGATCGGATTCTAAGTGCCATAAATTTTCCCTTCTTCCGAAAGCATCTCTCGACGGTCCCCCAGCTTTTCATTGACATTCATTGTTTGGATGGGCAAATTTTTCTACATCCTATGCTTAAAGACCACGATAGTGTTAGAATTTTTTGCTCATGTGGATCCGGATAGGTTAACGGAAATTCGGCATTTTTTTTGGTACGTCGAAAATATATTAAACTAAACTAGAGGAAATCCAGAGTTTTGCCCCAAGGGCTCGGCCATAAAAAAACAGAATAACAAGCATAAAAAACAGCTAACATGAAAGAAATTAGTACAAAATTTGCCTAATATTTAGGTTGACGTCCCTAATTAGAAACTCTCTTATGAAATATGGCTAGTAGTTAAGACTTAAGATCTTGAGTTCATCTTCTTGTTCGGCGCCAATACGAGCTTAGTGGTTTGCACAATCGTCAGCTCCCGATACTCATGAGCAATGGAGGAGTTTGTTCCTGTTGGGAAATTGACCGTGCGGCGTTCTTTTCAATACAAGAGTAGCCCAATCCGTTGGGGGTATCCACAGAGCCCACCACATCACGTGGACGCAATATACATTGAATGACCCGTATCCACTTAAAAGGCTAAGCCTTGTAAGTGGTGAGTCATCTAATTGTATATTAAGGTCTAACTCTTTTTCTGATTATCCAATGTGGGACTCCAATATTTCACACATGTTCCCAACAGTTCTAGCGAGAATGGTTTTTGCATCATTGAGTATGGTGCTCAAAGGATGGTTGGAGTTGGGTCCTTCATCGATGAGATTGGCAGCTACAAGCGCGTCCGACTCGTTTTCACATTTGACATTCCCTTCTCCAGCATAATAGTTAGGCCTTTGTAGGGAAAATACCAATTTGCGGGTGTATTTGTATCTCATCATTGTACTCTTCATTGTTATAATGGATTACTCTCTCTCGCCCGAGGAGGGTAAGTTGGAGATATGTGAGACAAACGTACTTCAAGCAAGGTTTTAAAAAAAGAAAGATAAAAAGACACAACAAACAAACTGGGAACATTATTGGGCACAATTTTGAATTAAGGCCATAGCTAATTAACCAGTGCCACCAAGGACACCCGTGAGCTTCTTCAACTGAGCATTATCAAGGAAAGTGGTCTTCTCCACGATTTCAGAAGGTAAATTGTTTGCAAAAAGAGCAAAAGGCAGGAGTTGCACTCCCGGGTTTGCTTAATGGCATAGGGAAGCCCTGCGGCTTTGTGGTGGCGTGATTGCTGGTTCGGACTCTTCGGAGTGGTTGAAGTTCTGTGGTCGCCGAAGGTGGAGGAATCTTCGGGATTGGGTGGCTCCGGTGTGGAGGAATCTTCGGGGTTGGGTGGCTCCGGTGGACGGCGACGAAGAGCGGGCTAGTGCAGCTGAATAGATTGGATTATAGTTAGGGTTTGGGCTCATTAACCGATTTACGTATTTTTTAAAAAAACTTTATTAAACTAAATACGTGTTTTTAAACTTTATTCTAAAAGTAAGTGAAAACGTGTTTAGAAAACATGTTCTCTGAAAAAACGTGTTTCTGTTTCACGCTTTTACCGTGGATTAAAACATATTAAACAAAAAATTAAGTTAATCCTAATCCGACTTGAAAGTGTTTGGTAAACACGCTTTCGGTGTTCTGTTCGGTGGTGGGAGCTCCGGCCTTGCCTTTGTGTGGAGATGAAACAGAAATCGGTTAATGGGCTTCCTTCTGCATCACAGAGCTGCCTGACTTTTTTTTTTGTTCCTTCTCCATCACAGAGCTCCCTATCTGGTCCAAACCCACAGTGACTTGATCGATTAAAATGGTCCCTAAAATTAGATGAGTTGGGTTGATTCAATTCAAGGGGAAATTGGTGATTTAGGGTTCTATATGGTATATATAATTATATACGTATGTATCACACACCCACATAGAGATGATGTTGAAACCATTACCATCCTTGTTGTCAAATTGTTGTGATCAACTCATTTCACTAATAACCCAGATGAGAAAAACAAAGCAAAGGTGAGAGATAATGGAAGAAAGTTTCTGGGTTTTTCCACAAACATCGGAACCATCGAGAGAGAAAAGAGGGAGGGTGAGAGAGGGACAGTAAAAGAAATCAATCGCTGCAGAGAGAGAGATGGGGATGATCAGAGCGGGTACCACCGTAGTAGAATCTGGTCACTGGAGCTTGTGATGGAACATGTCATAGGGGTGTGCGTATTGTGCTGGTAATGGACAGAAGGAAGAAGAAGTATGCGGTGTGTGTATTGTGCTGGCAATGGACATGTCATAGGGGTGTGCGTATTGTGCTGGCAATGGACAGAAGGAAGAAGAAGAAGAAGGTGCAATAATCTACTCTAGTGCTTTTAAGTCTTGCAGGAAAACAATTGAATGGCACTGTGGAAGATCCAAGGATGCTATAATAACAGCTTTAAAAAAAGTTAAAAAAAAGAAGGAATCACGATCACAAGGTCATCCCCAGAAATAGTCTTCAGAAGTATGGAACGACCAGAGTTTAACTCAAAAACCGGAAACTGATGATGCCTAATTACCTCTTACTTTGGTTAGCAGCTACATTTGCATTCTTTTCTTATAGGCATTTTATCAAACAACTTGTGTGCAAATAAAAAGGAGCACCCATGCAATTTTGTCCTCTGTGTGCCCCAAACACCTCCCCTTCTTATAGATAATTGGACCGCCACTTGGTGTGTGCCATAGAGATCCGAGAATGTGTCGGTGGCCCGGTATAAGGACAACTTAAGTGTATCGGAGCTTCACAGTGGACGGGCATCTAACCCAAAGCAAGAAATAGCATTTCAGCAGAATTGATTTTTGACATTGAGAAAGTCAGAAAGTATTCATTTCTTCTTAACTGGGATTTCCAATAGGATCTCAATACTAGATCTCAATACTAGCGGGTAAATTTGTCAATTGAAACTAGCACTGACTTATGAGCATTATCTATAGTATGTATGCACGAGGGTCAGCACGATGGGTTTGTCCCACTTGGCGTTCAAGCACAAATTAGGCACAATCAACTTACAATAGTGGCGGTCATGGAGTAGCTTGAGTTACAGAGGTATTCACTAGAGATTTCGCAGGAATATCGCCGGCGTTGATAGCAGGTGGTACTCCCTGCTTCTTCAGATCCGAGTTAATGTAGAGAGAGAGATGCGGGGTGGAGTAATTTGTAGCGTCAGAGAAGAGCCAGTGGAGAGACGGAGATTTTTGTCCAATTAAAAAAATAGAATGGACTTAAGAGAATAAAAAAAAGTTATTTGGTGGATTAGAGGTGTTATGAAAACATTAGTTGGACTAAAGGTGTTATAAAAAGCTATAACAAACCCTATAAATTTTTATTTTATTTTTTAAAAGCATGATTTGAAAACACGTTTTCACGTGCTTCGGGTATAAAGTTTTAAAACACGCGTTTTATTTAATAAAGTTTTAAGAAAAGTAAATCGGTTAATGAGCCTAGGGTTAGGGTTCTTAGGCGCGGCTTTGGCCTCTCTTGTTGCTTCTGGCCTTTGTTTTGGTGCCGGGTTCGGCTTGGGTGTTTTCTGTTGCTATGGAGGGGCGTTCGTGTCGTTCTCTAAGGCAGTAACAGGGCCTCATTTCCCATGTTCTGGCAACGGTGTTGGCAAAGGATTGTCTCTTTTTTGGTGGCTGTGAAGTGTCGGGTTTTGGCGGCTGAGGGAGCGGTGGTCTTGATGGTTGGATGGTTGTTGTTTAGAGTTTAATTGTTGGGCTTGGCCCATTTATCTGGGCTTTTTGCCTTTTGGTGTTTTAGTGTGCTGATTGTTTATTTTGGGTATTTCTAGACCCGTTGGGGAGTTTTGGGCTTCGCCTATTTAGGTGGGCTTTTCTTTAAATGGTGTTCTTGATTGTTTTTTTGCCAATTATTGGTAATGATTGAAGAGATATATAGATAGAGAAATGAGAATGCTAATTAAAAATAAGGGTAATAAATTAGAAAGAAATGTGAGTAATTATTGAAAAAACTGGTCTGCAAACTCAAAATGAACAAGATTGTAGCCCCTACTACAATGTGGGAAAACCCGACTGTTATATGGAGAAAAAAAATGTATATCATCAAATTATATAGCCCCGCTCATGCTCTAGAGATATAGCACATCCCCTCTACGCAAAAATCCAAGCTCAATCCCTAACTAAATCCTTGTTCAATCTGAGAATAGTAAAGTAATTCAAATACCTACAAAACCATGAACTAAATCCAATATAGTCAATATATCCAGATAAAGGGGAATTTGCATTCAAAAGGAAATGTAAATTACTGATACAAATTAACAAACTAATTGGTCAAGTACATTGCACTCAGCAACCTCCCAATTTCACATTTAAAAAAAAAAATGCCAAGAAAGGCACTTGATAGACTCTCTTAATCAATCACAACAAACCAACAAGGAACATCAAATATTTATTGGGCCCAATTTTGCAGTAAGGCCTTGACTAATTAACCAGTGCCACCAAAGACACCCTTGAGCTTCTTCACCTCAGCCTCATCAATTAAAGTGTTCTTCTCCACAAATGAAGAAGGAAAATTGTTTCCAAAAAGAGCGAAAGGGGTGACTTGCAGTCCCGGGTTTGCGCTACCGAAGCTAGCAATTATTGTTGCCGGAGTCTCTCCATCATTAATTTGAAAATGCAGCAGCCCCTGAGGGAAAACCATGACATCCCCTTTGTGAAGAGTCTTGTAATAAACAGTATTGGCAGAACCAGAAATAAATCCGCCAACGATTGTTCCTTCCGCCACATAAATGAGTTCTGAGGCCCCGGGGTGAGTGTGAAGTGGCACCACTCCACCCACGCCTACGTCGGCCCGGACTATGGAAATCCCAAGCCCGTTGACACCCGGGAATTGGGGTGCAAATCCTGCGGTGACCCCGAATTTTAGGAGATTGGAAGTGTTTGCTGGAATGCTTAAGTTATGATAAACGAAATCGTCTACGGTGACTTGAGCAGGGTTTTTGCAAGAGTAGCCTGATGGTCCATCAGGTAAGGACGGGTCAGCTACACAGAAGTCTAAGATTGAAGCATGGGCGGAGGAGGAGAAGAGGAGGGAAATGGTGAAGAGAAGTGGAAGAACCATCTTTACTACTGTAATGACTTTTTGAGTTTTTGGTGTGTTTGATAGGGAGAAAGTGCTGCCTATATACTCCTCCCTCCTTGGCTCCTTCCCTCCCAATTTATTAATTCAATTTTGAACATCTAGGTTTGTTGGGGATTTAGAGCTAAAAAGATTCTACTAAGGGGGTGTTCCACTAAGAGAGTTTTGTTTTAAAACTGCCTTGACTTTTGTGTCCCCACATTTTTATGTGATGTATTGTGAGATGATGACTTGTCTCGGTTTTTGAAAAAAAACTAGTTAGTGGAACACTCCCTAACTTTTAAGCATCTACCTTTTTTTTCTTTTTTCTTTTTTTTTGACAAGAAGAATCTACCCTTCAACTTCTTAAAAATATTCCTTTATTCCAATAAATAAAGGGCAAAATGGGAATTTATCGTTAAAAATGTTACTTTATTCCAATAAAGCAAGGGAAAAATGGGAATTTATCGAATCCCAAAAAACTCAAATGGATAACTTTTTTGGACATGTAAAAGTGGAAATACAAATTGGAGGGAGTAATGGGATATGCCCATGCAGATCCAATAATGATAGAGACACACTGTTCTACCATGCCGGCCTATATGACATTACATGATTGGTGTGATTAAAAGTGTATTAGAGTGGTCAGTAGTGTGTCCTTAGTGTTATTGTGCAGGACTTTAGAGGAATGGTGAAGTTAAACAAGTGGAAAAGGATTTACAGGAGGTAAAGGAGTTGAGTACTAGGTCATGAATCTTGGCTTCTAAACTGAGGTGTTCCACTAAATTTTTTTTTTTTCTTTCTAAAAACACGATCGGACGGCGAAGATAAATATCCCAAAAGGGAAAATGCTAAGTAAGGAAAATGTGTAGTGATGATAAATATTGGCATGACACCATCTCACTTGTGACGATGCCTCACTCTAGTAAGGAAAATGCTAAGTATCCCAAAAAGGTATTCCGAAAATTATTTCGAAAGTGAAATCAATAATTCAGATAAGCATCCAAATGAATCTGAACAACTGAGTTTACTTTCGGAGTACCTAGCATTGATTTTCCAGTAAATAGTCACATTAGACTTCTTTTTCAAAGAAAATATTCTAAATAGTCACATTTTTTTTTAATCATTACTAAATAGTCGCATTAGATTTCTTTTTTCTATTTTCTTTGGCTTTGAGAGATTCGATTTTAAGTGCAATAATTTTCGAGAAAGAGTTTGATACATGAAAATGAATATGAAAGGCCATCTAACGGATGAGATCCGCCGATTACACTGTTTGAATATTGTACTGAATGAATCTCATCCACTAGATGACTTTTCATGTTCATTTTCATGTTTTCTTTTCATGTATTGTACCAGGGCTCATAATTTTCTTTTATTCCAAAAGCATATATATGCAGATTTTCCTACATCCTACCTATGCTTTAAGGACCACAATTAGTTTTTTTTCTGATCCGATCAAAGAGAGATCATTCACATAAAAATAGGATATTCACAAAAAATACTTTCTAGCAGCCTATGCTAAATAATTGAACTACAATCAACTGTCTCATTGACTTCGTTTATGAGAATTTGGCATTATTGTGGCGGTGTGTGACGAACGTAGTAGGTGCACCACGTATAGGTGCACCACACGTCAACAACTGGACCAAATTTTAAACCACATTATTACTACTAAATTGTTTCACGTCTTCTTCCCTACCAAACGTGAAATGTCATTGCACGTAATCGGCTAAATTAAACCCAATCCATTGGATATACATCCATTACGGCCAGATGACTTTATAGAGAGAGAGAGAGAGAGAGAGAGAGAGAGAGAGTTTTCAAACATTACGGCCTGATGAATCCGGGTGTTTGGTGTTTAATAATGGATGATTAAAACAGAATATTACTTTACTCCATAACCTCAGAGTAAAAATTGCCCTCCGACGACTCTTCTTTCTCAATTCATTCGCTTCTAGATAAAAAGTGTGAAAATGTACACGAAACCATTTACGATCTTGTGTAAGCGCAGAAGGGCTGTGGAGATAAGTTTGCGAAGTGTGCATCATGCAGGCCGGCTCTGAGTTTCTTGAGGCTTAAAGCGAAGTTTTTAAAGGAAAAAAAAATGGGCCTTTAATATTTTATGCATAGTGAATAATACTTGAGAAAGAAAAAACATTCATAAAAAAGGCAATGCAATAATTTGAGATCATAAGTACCCATAATCAATAGTCATTACAATACATTAAAAATGTCATTTAAAGTTTACTCTTCTTGCGTTTTTAGGAGCAAAAGTACTAATTAAACTTGCATAATTAAGTTTCTCCACTATAGCCTTTTCAATAGACAATATAGCCAATTTGTTTGGTCTCTCTTGTGACATCGTCGACCTAAGATAAGTTTTGATCAACTTTAACTTTAAAAAACCTCTTTCACCAAAGGCAACTGTAAATTGGAATGGTCAATAGTATTCTGTATGCAATCCACACATTCAGAAAAATAAACTATCTATTGTCTTCAAGTAATAGTAATTGAGCATATCAATGGGCTTTCTTAGCTCTTTTGGTAAAATTTCTCTCAAAACTTTCAATTCCGAACATAATCCTTTCCATCAATATCAGAAAGCTCATCTCTTTTCAAAGTATCTTCAAGATTACATTTGGGCCCCTTCACTTGGGCCTTATTTTAAATTAGGCCCTCAAATTTTTTAGACAAATTAAACTTAAATTTTTTATTGATACCTAGTAACTATATGGACCTATATTATTGGGGGGCCCAAAAATTAGACAAAATTTTGAGCCTTAAAGCGGTTGCTTTACGGGCTTTAACCCAGAGCGGGCTCTGTGTGCATGGGTGGCTTCAGGATTCTTATTTTGGCAAAAATACATAACATATTTATGATGAAAATTTGTATGCCAAAAAAAAAAAAAAAACTCTAATCAGGCAAAAGAGATATACATGTAAGTGCATTAGATATTGGGTAAATAAGGCTTGATGCTACGATGCCGAGAAGAAAAAAAAATTCAATGCTACGATTGATGAGTTGAACAAGATTAGGAAAAGGGCAGTTCCTTCGTTGCTCTATTCCATTGATACTTATTTTTCCAATTGCGTAGGTTTTGTTCGGTTGTGAGACAAATGAAGAGTCGGTTTATGTTGTTTTGTTATAATCTTGTGCAGCTATTTGTTGTGATTGTTGTCTCATGCCCTTTAGCATTGAAGATCAATCAGAAGATTTTTGCAAGTGTGTTATTGGTTTTAATCATGCATTACTCCCTCCGTCCCAATTTGTTTGCTCACAATAGGAATATGTGCAATTTCAAACTCCTACAAAATATATTTCTCTATATTATTTTTTAATTTGTTTTATACCAAATTAAAGTGCTCATTTAGTACTTTAATTTGGTGTAAAAAAAATTTAAAAATATTATACAAAAGTACATTTTTTAACATCTAAAAAAAAGTACACGTTTTCCAAAACAAGCAAACAAATTGGGACAGAGGGAGTATGAGTCTTTGCATGAAAAAGCATCAAGTATTATATGTTTGACTCCAATAACAAGGTTGTTTGACATAACAGTATTGTCGGGTGTTGAAATTCTAAAGTATGTTGCTTTGCCGATCATGATTTTGTTAAGCATTACTCAGCCATATTTCAATTTGGTGATGCTTTAGAGTGGACTTATATGCATGAATTTTATGCGTGGATGGATTCTATAATAGCTTCACAGAAGATTAAAGCTCCATTTGTTTCAATGTAAAACATTTTTGGATAAAAAATATTTTTTATGTAAAATATTTTTGGGTAAAATGAATTTTTTTAAAAAAATTTTGTTTTACGGTGTTTGGATGCACTTGAAAAATATTTACAAGAACAAAAATTGGGAAATCAAGTAGGTCGGGATGTAATGACCCCGTGTTTCCAATGGATGTTTACCCAACTCCTCCAATTCTGTATTCCTGATATCAATGATTAGTTGTTTATCAATGAAGAGGAATACGAGAGAGAGAGAGAGAGAGAGAGAGAGAGTTGTTGATAGTTTACTTGTGGTCACTTGTGGAGACTGCACCAGAGTTATAAATGTGCATGAATGAATTCTAGGAGAGAGGGATCACGATCAATCGGAATGTAAAATAACTTACGGAGGATTTGGCAGTAAGTTATTTTACTCCCATTGATGGAAAATGTTTTCCATGTAAATTGTTTTCCACATCTTTTATACAACCAAACACCCGAAAATATGTAAAATATTTTATAGGAAAACATTTTACGGCCAAACAAACGGAGCCTAAGCCACCCCTGTTTTCCTCGTCTGCAATATTCTGCTTCTGTTGTTGTAGAACAACATGGTACCTTTATATTCTTGTTTAGCTCCTAGAATATCTATGGGATACGTGTACATCCTTTTGGCGTTGATGTACTGGTTGGTTTTGGTGGCATGGTTTCTGCTTGCCCTTCTTTGTGTATTTATTTGTTTTAATCATGGGAAAGTTATTGGCACTCGCCTTTTCTTTATTAGCGTTCTTTCTTTCTTTTTCTTTTTTTCTTTTTTTGTCTTTCATAGGTAAACTAACTCTTACACTTTACTTATTAGACACAAAAAAAAAGAGGGTGTCAATATCAATTCCCCTTAATGAATATGATCCTCATTTCTATAACACAGCCAAGGATCATATTGACAGTGAAACACAATTTTTGTCAGAGCATGATTTGTCGACAGGAGATCATCGTACCACAAATTAGCTAGGACATGAGAAGAAGAAACAAATCCGGCACATATTGTGCCTTCCACCGCATAAACAATTTCTGAGGCCCCGGGGTGAGTGTGAATTGGCACCACTCCATCCATGGCTAGCTCTAACCGGGCTATGGAAATCCCAAGCCTGTTGACACCCGGGAATGTGGGTGCGAATACTGGGGTGACCGCAACTTTTATGAAATTGGAAGTGTTTCCCGGAATGCCTAAGGCGTGATAAACGAAATCGTCAACAGTGACTTAGCAGGCTTTTGTTTGTATTATCATTACACGCACACAATAATCAATACGAAAACAGTAAAGGAAATCAACACAGGAATATACGTGGTTCCCCAAACAACCGGGTACGTCCACGGGAGCACACAGAATAGTCATTTATTGAAGAGCGCACACTAGGGTTTTACAATAGAGAGTATTTATAAGAGAACATTACTCCTATTCCAACCCTAACTAGGATTATAGCCTGAATACCTATAATACCCTTGTAACACCGTTCACGACTATTTCTAAGCCGCTCGGTATTGATACAGGTCTTTCCCTGTATCGATACCCATGCATTCTATTCGCCAATAGGTGCCTCGGTATCGATACAGGAAAAACCTTATATCGATACCGCCTCTATCAAAATGCCTCCCAACTTGCACATTGATACCATGAACTTCTCTGTGACTCTCATACACACCATATGAGCCACAAGTTCCAACAAGGCTTCTTGTAAAAGTAGCTGCTGATCCATTGGGTAAGGATGGGTCGGCTACACAGAAGTCAAACACTGAAGCATGGGCGGAATGGTGAAGAGAATTGGAAGAAACATCTTCACAAGTGTAACAGATGTGTGACGGCCTTTTAGTGTTGGTGTGTTCACTAGGGAAAACGTGCTATTTATATGCTCCCTCCCAATTTATTAGTCTAATTTTGAAGATCTAGCTTTTTTAGCCGGAAAACAAGAATTACACCTAAAAAGATTCAAGTTTTAAGCATTTACCCTTTCTCCTGTTTTGAAACATTATGTTATTCCAATAAAGAAAATTCAAAAAGGAAATTGGATTATGGACATCTAAAAGTGGAAAAATAAATGGGGAGGGAGTAATGTGATAGGCTGATAGCATGGAAATTCTTTTGGAAGCTGCTATTGGTTGGTTAGAGATATTGCCATGCAGGATTTTAGAGGAATGGTGATGTTAAACAAATGGAAAATTATTTACAGGTTGTAAATGAGTTGACTACTAGGTGTTAGAATCTTGGCTTGCAAAATTGACGAGTTTTAACAATGTGTTCAAGTTTGACTCGTTTCTTAGTAGTGTAAATTTCAAAGAGCTTAAATTGAGTCAATCACCATCTTGAATTGATTAGCTTGTTCTTTTTTTTATTTAGAAACAGCATAAGCTTAACGACCTTCAAAGTGCGTTGAAGGTTAGCTTATTCACACGATGAAGCGATTTGAGACAAGTCATGTTAACAAGTATAAAACTTGTTGAGCTTGAGTAGCTTAGTTTAGGTTATAGCCCTATATAGAAAATACATGAAGAAAGACATTCTGAAACAATAAGTCGCAAAATTGTGGATATTTTCTTTTCAAATGAATGAACAATAAAATCATTACATCATACTTCGAAGATTTTTTACCAAAGAGAAATAATTTACATGAGAGTACGCTAAGGTACGACAAATTCTAGTACGTAATGCATGTGACTGAACAATATTTTCCCAGACAATGCAGAAACAAAGAAGCATATCCTGCGCTAAGTCCATGGATACCGATTTAAGAAACAAATCATGCCATAATAAATGGTTAATGAATGTTAGTACACTGCTTTGGCAAACTTTATCTAAAAGTTTGTGCTGATATCTATTCTATCTAATATATAAAGGGAGAACAACATTTTGGTGTAGATCAGTTTTGAGGCTGGCTTACATTTTTTCTTCCCAAACTGTCCCAAAGAAAATAACAGTTTTACACTTTGTTTCACCTTTGCACCAATAACTATAAGGACAAAGGAGTAAAATGACACAGTGTCCCACGCATACAAGTTTTGCAGTTACACAACACAGGGTAGTTATCTCCCCTCTACTGCAAATATGTGCCCATTTCCACTTCCACAAAATGCAAGAAGCAAATATGCGACTTTTCATTTCTAAACAGGTACAATCATGTCTTCTTTTTTAGTTTTGGAAGAACTATTCGCTTTCCAATTTCCGTGCAAACTTCTCTGTATATGTGGACAATTGTCTCCATGTCTTCTTTTTTAGTTTTGGAAAAACTATTCATTTTCCATGTAAACCTCTCTGTATATGTGTACATTTGTCTCCATCAGTCACATGCTTTTGTACTTCTTTACTTCACATAATTCATATATTTCTTTTATATTTTCCCTTTTTTACACACGGAGGAATTACCCAATACCTAAAGGGAAAGGCATTTGGTAAAATGAACTTTTATACAGTTTTTTTTAAAAATATTCATTGTGACATAACTTTTTGTGTTCTCCCCGTTGTCCATTGGTTTTTTTAAGTTTTTTTTTTAATATTCACAGTGTTAGAGATTTTGTGCTCTCCCCTTTATGTGATAGTGCATTTATTTATACTGTTGTTTATTCTTAAAAAAAAAATTCACAATGCACATGCGATCCAACGCTAAATCCGATGCTTTTTGGTTCATAATTTTTGCAAAAGTTCGACTTGCACATGCATCGCGTGTGCCTCGGCCTCTAGTGAGAAGAAGATTGCCAATTTCCAGCAAGTTGATGTTTGATAGAATGAGATTGTTAAAGATGGTAGAAATATCAGAATGTGGTCATGTGAGTCACATGGTAAGGGATAGATACCATGGCAAATGAAGACATTTTTTAACGGAAAATTCTAGAGGCACGAAACAAATGTACTAAATGTGCATCTATCAGTTTTTTAGTGGATAGGCCTACCCATGTATTGCAACATGCATGAATTTAGTGTTGCCATGTATACATTTAGTGTACTAATTTGTAAATTTTTTAATGCATGTAGCATTGCTCTTTTTTGACGGCCAGAAAAAGGGGTTCTGCAAGTCTTCTTGTCATAAGCATATGGACTAAAAGATGTGGATCTTAGAAATTCCCCTTCTTCTGGGAAAAGTTTCCTCCCATGATACTTTTTCCCAATCTGTTAAAAACATCTGTGCTAAAGGGACTGGAGATGACAAGTAACAAAATCTCCTTAGGAAAAAAGTGTTTCTCATGCTTTGCTATCCTCTTTCCCTTTTTCTGATAATTTGCAGTCCTGCACTTATTCAATCTGAGAATACTAAAGTAATTCAGATTGCTACAAAACCATGAACTAATTCATCCAATATGGTCAATTTATCCAGATAAAGGAGAATTTGCATTCAAAAGGAAATGTTAATTAGTGCTACAAACAAATTAATTGGTTACATTGCACTCAGCAACCTCCCAATTTCACATAAAAAACAAATAGAAACAAAAGCAATCCAGAAATGACACTTGACTAGACTCTCTTAATAAATTACAATAATACAACTGGGAGCATCACATTTTTATTGGCCACAATTTTGAAAGAAGGCCTTAACTAACCAGTGCCACCAAGGACACCCTTGAGCTTCTTCACCTGAGCATCATCCAGAAAAGTGACCTTCTCTACAATTTCAGAAGGCAAATTGTTTGCGAAAAGAGCAAAATCTGTGATTTGCAGTCCTGGGGTCGGGCTACTGAAGCTAACAATTGCTACTGCCCCAGTCTTCCCAGAGTTAAACTGAAAATGCAGCAACCCCTGGGGGAATACCATGACATCCCCTTTGTAAAGACTCTTGAAATAGACTGTATTGGCGGAAGAAGAAATGAACCCGGCACAGATTGTTCCTTCCACCACATAAAGGATTTCTGTGCCCCCGGGGTGAGTGTGCAGTGGCACCACTCCATCCACGGCTATGTCTAACCTGGCTATGGAAATCCCAAGCCCATTGACACCCGGGAACGTGGGTGCAAATCCTACGGTAACCGCAGCTTTTATGAGATTGGTAGTGTTTCCTGGAATGCCTAAGCCGTGATAAACAAAATCATCCACGGTGACTTGAGAAGGCTTCTTGCAAGAGTAGCCTCCTGGTCCATCAGGTAAGGATGGGTCTGCTACACAGAAGTCTAGCACTGAAGCATGGGTGGAGGAGGAGGAGGAGAGGAGGAAAATGGTGAAGAGAAGTGGAAGAAACATCTTCACAAGTGTAATGGGTGTGTGTTTTTGTTTGTGTGGTAGCCTTTTTGAGTTGGTGTGTTCAATAGTACTGGGATAGTGCTATTTATATACTGAAGTGAGAGGCTGATAGTATGGATAGTCTTTTGGAAACTGCTATTGGTTGGCTAGAGATATGGCCATGCAGGATTTTAGAGGACTTGTGATGAATGAAAAATGGAAAACGATTTACAGGTTGGAAATTTGGTTTGAGTTCTAAGTTGTGAATCCCGGCTTAATTGTAAACTTAAAGAGCTGCAAAAATGTGTTAAAAGTTTGGCTCGTTATTTTAGTGCAAATTTCGAAGTGGTTAAATCAAGTCAATCACGGTACTGGAGTGAGTGGCTTGAGTTTTTTAGACACAGTTTAAGGCTTTAAGCTTAAAGAAATTCAAAATGTATTCAAGGGTAGCTTGTCTACATAATCGAGCGAGGTCCGAAAAATTGTTAAAGTCCTACTTTTCAAAACAGTGTGTCGTAATTGAGGATATTATCTTTTAAAACGAATGGACTATAAATCGTCACATCATACTATAAAATTCTGGTGAGAAAAACTCAGATTACCAACGTATACGCGACGATACGACAAATTCTAGACCCTGATGCATGTGACTGTGTGATTTTTTTCCAGAAAACAACAAGAAGCCCCTTTTGTTTGAAAATGCAGAAACAAAGAAGCATATTCCTGCCTAGTCAATGGGTATCAACTCAAGAAAGAAATCATGCCATAATGAAAGGTTCAGTGCCGGCTTAAATTTTATGGTCTGAAGCGAAATTTTTAAAGGGGTATCTATATATTTTCTATACATATAAAAATTTACTTCAAAACTAAACAACTATTACAGTACTTCAAAACCTATTAAAACTCATGACACATTGAGGCTGGAACATCTATTTTTTTCATGTTCTAAAATTAGGTCTCAAGCTACCAGTAACGTCAATTTCACCACTGGTTTTTCAGGCCCCTAAAACTTGGATGGGGCCTATTTTCATGTGTCGTATTAACATGCTTAAAACAAAAAAAATTAGAACTAATATATAAGGGCCTTACATATATGGGCCCTTATTTTTAACAGTTTTTGGGGGCCCGAAGTTGCGACTTTACTAGCTTATGCTCTGAACTGGCTCTGGAAAGGTTGATAAATGACAATACACGGCTTTGTTATTGTCAAACTAGATCTAAAAAGTTTGTACTGATATAAGGAGATTAGAAGAAAATTGCCAATTTCCAGGAAATTGATGCCTTGATGGAATGAGCTTGATTGTTAAAGATGGTAGAAAATATCAGAATGTGGTCCATGAGTCACATGGTAAGGGATAGATCTGATAGCAAATGAAGACATTTTTTGACAGCTAGAAGATGGGATCTGCAAGTCTTCTTGTCACATTATATGGTAAGCATATGGACTAAGATATTTCGATCTCAGAAATTCCCCTTCTTCTAGGATGCTTGGATTTCACTGGAAAAGGAAAATAAAATTCCCCATTTGATTCTATTTTCCCTTCTGTAGAAGTACTTCTATAACTTAATCGTACCGATTGCATGAAGCTACCGCTTACGTACACTAGCAAAGACGACATGGTAAGCATGATCAACTAATCAATTAAGTCTCTCTTGGGATGTAAAAAAGTCCTCACTTGAGGCAAGTTTTTAGGCTTAGTTTGCCAAAAGATAAAATGAGGCGGAGGTGATAAAATTAGGTTGGTTTTAGCAAATGAAGTGGGGAAGTGATTTTATCTGCAATGAATCTGGACATATATAAATGAAGTGGGGATGTGATTTTATATATATGCATAAATGAATGCGGGCGTATATAAAATCACCTCCCCACTTCCATTTATATACGCCCGCATCTTATAAGTCAGATAAAATCACTTCTCACTTTAAATGTCTTAAAACCAACCACTTGATTTTATGAGATTTCCATTTTAGCAAATGGAAAACCAAGCCTTAGTCTAAACGGGTTCGTGTTTCAGTATGTTAATTACATGGATTCTTTTCAATGTCCACAGTACACAGTTACGTTATATTTGACACTTTTAGTTAACATTCACTTGATAAGCTTATTTGTAATTTGACTTTGTCATAAAAGTTTGTATACAGCTCCCATATTATGTATGTGACACCATTTAAACGCGACTTGGCCCAAGAACCAAGAAAAACAAATAAGAAACATGAATATTTCCCCCGTTTTTATTGGCAGCGAAATGAGTTAAGTGAATCACACGCTTTTTTTTTATCGGCAAAGAAGCTTTTATTAACGTAAAGATAAAAAATGAAATCGTTATAGTACAATAGAAAAATAAATGCTTTGAGAGAGCTTCGAAGAGACCTAAATAAAATCCTATACTTCGATACATGACGCACCGAACAACCATGTGCTAGGCAATGTAACAGTAATGGGCCAGATATACCGAGGGTCCAAACAGAGCCCAAGCTAAAGGCCCAACGTCAAGGGAAGACCAAACAGAGGAAGCCATTGGGCCCAACCAGATGAATGCCAGACCGAGGGTACCGTGCTTACAAGAAACGTCTTCGGGCAGAATCCTGGCATAACGAATTGCCAGCCGAGATGAGACCGATTTTCGCCGAGCCACACGTTCTGGGCAGATCCAAAATGACTCGCGTGGATTACGGAAGGTAGTTCGGCTACACTCTCTTCCTCTGTCTTGTAATATTTTGTTGTTATATATCAATGAAATATTGCTTTTTTTGTCATTCAAAAAAATATATATATGTGCGTAATCACCTTGATCCGCTGCGTCATGTGTGATGTCACCCAAGGCATTACCATGCATGGATAGCT
This sequence comes from Vaccinium macrocarpon, assembly GCA_022606695.1. NCBI lineage: Eukaryota > Viridiplantae > Streptophyta > Magnoliopsida > Ericales > Ericaceae > Vaccinium > Vaccinium macrocarpon. Next base: position 5,104,707 of record CM040171.1, on the reverse strand, counting down.
CGTGACATGCCATGTATGTGCAACCGCCTTATCCAACACATCATGAATGACATCACCCAAAGCAGTTTCCATGTGTAACTAGCACATGGCAACTTAGAGAACAAGCCAAGGGAGTTTATATAAATACAAGGATAAACTCTAAGAGGTACAAACAACTCTCCATTCTCAATACTCTATACTTCCTCTCTTAAGCAAGTTCTCGTGAGACCGTCGGATTGCCATCTCGGCTGCCTTCCGCCGGATTTGACACTAACGCCGGGCATTACTGGCGCAAGAGGATCAAGAATTCAGAAGAGTACAATCATTCATTCAAAAGGTTCAGATCACCAAGGGTACTGAGATGACGGTCACCACAGTACATAACCTAGGCTTTTGGCTCTTGAGTACCTATTCCATGGTCTTGGGGCACTGCCACGTGGTGTCCCAACACCATTATCCACCACATATTAGTGTGGAACCAGTACAATAAATGGTGAATAGGGTGTTGAGACTAGGGGTGTACAAGAAAACCGAAAAAACCGTGAAACCGGACCGACCAAACCAAACCGGTCTATTTGGATTGGTTCTATGGTTTAATGGATTGGTTTTGGTTCTAAAAAAATGAAAACCGGATATTTTGGTTTGGTCCCTGGTTTCAAAATTAGGAACCGTGGTTTGAACCAAACCGGTCCGTTATACAATATAATATAATATAATATATACACTCCTATATACCAACACATGCTTAATAATTTTGTTAGTTTTAAGTTTTAATGTTGCATCAGCCATCTATATCAATAGTGATATTTTAATAGTTACTTTAGTTTCTAATGGACTCCTTAATCTATTTGTGCGTTGATTTAATGGTAGTAGTTTTACGAAGGATTTGCAAAAATTTTGTGGACAATTTTTTTTTGGCAAATTTTGAATGCTAACATGGTTTAGAATCGGAAACCGAACCAAACCGGACCAGTCTAATGGTTTGGTGTGGTTTGGTTTTATATGTGTAATGGTTTGGTTATGGTTCTTAATTCTTTGGAACCATTAGATATGGTTTGGTTCCTGGATTTCAACAAAACCGGTCCAAACCGGACCATGTACACCCTTAGTTGAGACACCACGTGACGGTGCTCCAAGACATTGAAATTATTTGTCTTGGCTTGAAAACAATAGAGTGAGCTAGCGAGTTAGACTTGTACCAAAACTTTGCAGTAAATACTGAAAAGGGGATATTGTATATAAATGCAACATGTAGACGTTCAAAAGAAATCGAAATTTTATGCATAGGATAAGGTTGTAGTTGCCATCCATTATTGCATGGGAAAAAAAATCAATTTAGGTACATAAAAAGGCATAACCAAGCCAAATTTGACATGTCAAGTGAATCAATTGGCATTTGAGCCAACTCCAAACAATATGTCAATTGACTCAAAACATGGACACATAAAATGATGCAGAGCATATTGAGGGGTCATTATGTACATCTTTAAAACTTCTAGTCAAAATTTTAAGGGTTTCTTGAACTGCACAAGTATGCATGTAGGTAGTTATTATTGAACACATATTTCTAGGTTTGCATTTGTAATGTATATAGAAATAGGTGATATAATGAAATGAGAAAGAGAGTTGAATTGTGACGTTGTGGAATTCACAAGAGACTAATTAGCGTACTAGTCCAAATGAGATAGATTCTCGAATTTATGAGATGTTCTTGAATTCACAAGAGACAGAGAGAAAATTCTCAGAGTTTGCTTATATATTGATTAAAAGATGATGAAATAAAGAGATTACATGTTTTTTATAGGAAAACCCTAGCAAACACTACTAAAAAATAAAATATCCCGGAAATTGGGGAAACTACTAAAATTGATAATTAGAAAGAAAAACGAGACTTTCCTAATTGGAATCAACATAAATGGAATTATACGCTAAAAGTAATTCATAATGTAATTATTTCTTTATATATAAAAAATACTACTCCACCATTAGTCACCACTCTAGGGTGGTGTGTCAAGACCCCACCGCAATTTTACTTCAGTCCGTCAAGTTTGGGTCGATTCCAGACTCGTCAATAAACTTAACGCAAAATTAACAAATGCAACAAAAAAAATTGAATAAGGACAAAACAAAAAAAACCAAAAAACCACTTTTGGTTTTTTTGCCAAAGAGTATCAGATGGGTGATTTTGCCCTTTTCATCCAGTGGAATTTACAATAAAATGTGGGGTGTGAGTGAAAGGAGGACAGATCATTCGGTGGACGATTCTACTGTTGAGAGGCACATCACCTTAATTTATTCCAAATCCATTTATGAATTGGTATAAAATTAGTACAGATGAGGAAGAAATTACAATTGTTGGCATCCGCACAAATTTTTTTACATGTATTTAATGCATCATTTAATGGATTCATTTCGAGTGTGATAAAACCATGAAATATAGTACTAAAACCATGAAATATAGTAATTGGATAATTGGCATGAATAATCTGAAAGAAATATACTTACCCAAAAAAAAAAAAATCTGAAAGAAATATCCCACTCTTTTCTTTATTTCTTTATCTCTCTCTTTTTTTTATATATATAATTGGGTGGTTCAGGTCAGTTTACACGCATTTCGACTAATCTCAGGATCTATGTGCAAATTCAATACTCCATGAGAACCATGAGATTTTGTAATTTCTCATGGGCAAAGTCAATACTCCATGAGAACCATGAGATTTTGTAATTTCTCATGGGCAAAGTCAATACTCCATGAGAACCATGAGATTTTGTGCAAGTGACCCGAGAAGTTAGAAGAGTTGAACCCTAAACAAACAACTCCTTTCTTACAACAAAGCTTCAACCTCACTGCTGTTTTTTTTTTTTGGAAAGAATCAAGAAAATATATACGTAATAATGATGGGAATCAATTAACGAACATGTGAACAAAATCATATATGGGTTTAAGAAGTCATTTAGTGGGAGATTTTGAACGTGACAAAATCATAACATACTGTAGTATTTATTGATCATAGGAATTTCCAATCTCGGAATACCTATAAATAAAAGTATAAAACCAAAGACTTTATTTTATTTTTTTTATAACTAAAAAACCAAAGACTTTACTTTCATGCTTTGTCAGAACAATTACCATGGCGTCAACCTCATTCCGGTGGTAAGACTTCACTTTCATGCTTTTGCTTCTTTATTTTTCTCTCTTTTTCAGAACATGTTAACAGAGTTACCCTTCCGATCTTCTACGTAGAAAATACTCCCAGAAGAAATGGTGAGATTAGTGTCCGTCCTTATTTTTCGGGGGCCTAAAGTAAAGATTACAGATGGAGTGCCTTTTATGTTGGACTATTATAAGAGGTACCATTGTAGGGGCTTCGTAAAGTGGCCGCATCTCGAGCTTTAGATTAGGACCGTCTCGACGAGACATAGTAACTATTCTACCATACAATGCTTTGTACAACAGGCCTACTGAGAGCCTTTTACATGCTCTGTACGACTCTTTGGTGTGTAGATACCTATGCGCACTGAGAGAACCATGTCTTGTGAAGTTGGATATTGTTCAACTTTTGGGTGCTTGAGGGGGAATCAAATCTTCTGTTCCAAAAATCATCTATTCCTCTGTTCCGGTGCATTTCTGGCCATTGAATCACTTGAAAATTTTAAAACAAAAACCAAAACACATACAATTCAACGATCCAAAACACTTTGGCACAGAGGAACGCCATTTTTCCGGAACAAGGGAGCTCAAACGGCTTCGGGGTAATCACCAATTTGTTCTTTTTTTTGGTACTAACAGGTGTTCCACGAATGGTATGACCTCTGTATTTTGGCTCTCATTAGCTCTCTCAATTACTCTAGCCCATGGCCAAGACTGCACCACAACAACAGGATCACTTTGCATAGGTGTTTGCTATGGGATGAAGGGAGATAACCTACCTTCCGCTACTGATGTGGTTGCTCTTTACAAAAACGTCGGTATCAGCCAAATGAGGCTCTTCGATCCAAATCCAGACGCACTCCAAGCCCTACGAGGGAGCCAAATCGACGTTTCATTAGGCGTCAAAAACGAGGATATACCACAAATAGCAAGCAGCCAAGATTACGCCGAGTCATGGTTTTCAAATAATGTGGCACCGTATGTGAACGACATGATATTTGAATTTATCACCGTCGGAAATGAAGTTATCCCAGGGGAGTATGCTAGTTATGTTGCACCTGCAATGCAAAACCTTCAAAACATTCTGGACGCTCAAGGCCTGGCTGGTGTTACGGTGACAACTGTCGTGTCCACAGCAGCCCTAGGAACCTCGTATCCACCTTCTTCCGGCGCGTTCTCAACTGATATTACCGAAGTTCTGAATTTCTTATCGCACCAGGCATCACCACTTATGGTCAATGTGTATCCCTATTTTGCCTACGCTGCAGATCCTGCCAACGTACCCTTGGATTACGCACTATTTACTGCAACCGCCCCGGTGGTTCAAGACGGGGACTTGAGTTATCAGAACCTGTTCGATGCTATCATAGACGCGTTTTACTGGGCGATGGAGAACAAGGGTGTGACAGACGTTGGCGTGGTTGTGTCCGAGACTGGTTGGCCATCTGATGGGAACGGTAATTTCACCACCCCTGAGCTAGCCGCCACCTATAACAAGAACTTCGTGGAACATATTTCCAGGAATGCGACACCAAAAAGGCCTCAGGCCTACATCGAAGGGTACTTATTTGCTATGTTCAACGAAAATCTCAAGCCTCCAGGCGTGGAGCAACATTTCGGACTCTTCCAGCCATCAATGGAACCTGTTTATAGCTTGTTCCCCATCCATTGATCAATATCAAGACGTTAGATTTCTGAAGTACATGTATAGTTTCTTTTTCTTTTTCTTTTTCTTTTTCTTTTTTTTTTTCATCATACATGTTACCGTAGTTGGTAATAAATTCACATTCAAATTCATTCAAGAACAATAATTATAAGGAAAAGGCTACAATACACACCCTTGAAAAAGTTGCGATTTTTTGCGAAAAGTTACGAATTTTTTGGAAAAGTTACAATTTTTTTGTAAAGGTTACAAATTTTTTTTGTAAAAGTTACGAGACATACCAAAATGTTACGAATCATAGAATATGTTACGAATCATATTGCTGAAAAGTTACGAAAAACTAAAAAATGTTACAATTGTCGATGAGGTGGCACAATTTGGACCATACAATAGGTGCATATGGTACACCCAAGTAAGGGGTGTGTATTGTAGCTATTTCCTAATTATAAACACAATAAACTTAATGCAATGCTTTATTTCTAGAAAGATTGTCAAGATAAGTACAAGAACCTAACGCATGCTTTATTTCTAGAAAGATTTTCAAGATAAGTAAAATTTCTTCTCAAGCAATACACAATATTCTTGCAAAATACTGGTATCATCAAATCAGAGGCGGCTTTGAGTTCCTTGGCTCAGAAAAGGGTAGTCCGTGTACCCAACAACAGGATCCTGAGTATAGAAAGTATCCCTAATGTACCGATTGAGTGGCGCATTGAGTTTGAACCGCAAAACCAAATCAGGATTCGCGAGAAAAAGCCGTCCATAGGAAACCAAATCAGTATCGCCTTGTTCTACAGCTTCGATTCCGAGTTGCCGAGTGTACCCGCCGCTGCACATGAAAGTTCCCATATACGCCCTTCGCCATGTCCTCATTAGCCTCGCCTCCTCGTCTGGGCTCCCGTGTTGACCCGACTCAGTCTGCCCATAAACTGTGTACCTTGGCTGAGTCACGTGGAGATAGGCTAGCTTTGAGCCCGAGTCCAGTTGAAGCTTGTTGATTCTTTGAATGACTGCAAGCCCCAGGGATCGAGGGTCAGAGTCGGTTGCATCAAGGTGGTTGATGGCAGGGGAAATTCTGATACCAACGCGATTGGTGCCTATGGCAGAAACAACGGCTTGTAGCACTTGGATTATGAATTTGCAGCGGTTGGAAAGTGACCCACCGTATTCATCCGTTCGGTCATTGATGCCATCCTTCAGGAATTGATCAATGAGGTAGCCGTGAGCTCCATGGATCTCAATGCCATCAAAACCTGTGCATAACATGATTATTCTGTGCGCATGGGTATTAATAATGTATTAATGTTGAACATGGCGATGCTCAAGGGAAGAAAAAAACAAAAAAGAAGGAGAGGATATATGGTTTCTAGTAGAAATTAGAAACTCTACTAGAAACCATTGTTACGCTATACAGATGCTGATTGGGAAATAACTATGGCTTGCATCCAAGTCCTACCAGCAAACAAGACTCAGAAAACCCTCCAAGACATGCCAGCAGTTTGCGACAGAAATATGTACGACTTCCCAACTAAACAATACCTAAATGCCTTAGTTGAGATTGTAAACTCCAAGACACCAGATAAGGGATTTCTATGAAAACGGTTAGAAATTGTTTCTATTTTCCCTGTAGACAAGAATCGAGTTCACTTTCATTTGCACTGGCATAAAACAAATTCAAGGCATTTTTAGAGTTAAACTACATGAAGTTTTGTGTTTTTCTGTTCCTAATCACTAAGCAAAAAGACCCATCCATAGACACTCTGTTTATTCCCATTGGTAGTCTGGTAGCCGGAAGGGAAGGTGGTAGAGACTAGAGAGTGCAGGGACCTTTGATCATAAAAAGGATAACCTCCAGGACCAGGGGTTGGCACAGGGAATAATCTGGCATCCAAAGATTTCAGAAAGCTTTGGTCTGAGATTCAACTTCCTCCTCTGTGCCATCGATTATTGTGCTGGGCCAGTCAATAACGGTCGTTGCATCGGGAGTCAAGGTTGTGAATATCATGCCAGTAAGGGTACCATTTTTCTTATAGGTAGAGCTAGTACCGGTACCAGTTTATTTCAGGTACCTTTTCAGATTTTGCGTTATACATATCATAAAGGTGTCTAAGGATATAATATGGTGCGTTTTGGAGAGAAAGGTAGTGACAAAAGGGTATATCAAGGTGATTAGATACATCTATGAAGGTGTCATTACTACCATTAGATCACTGTCAGGGGTAACGAGTGAATTTTCAATCACAGTAGGTTTGCATCAAGGGTCAGCCTTGTGCCCATACCTCTTTGTCTTAGTTATGGATGAATTAACCGGGCATATTTAAGAGGATATCCCGTAGTATATATTGTTTGCAGACGATGTTGTACTAGTAGATAAAACTAATAGAGGTGTTAGTACTAAATTAGAAATATGGAGAGAAGCATAGTCAAAAGGCTTTAGGATAAATAGGAGTAAAATGCATATAAGGAGTGCAAGTTTGGCGGTAACAAAAGTGCTCATGTAGAAGGGGCGAGGATTCAAGATTAGGAGATACCACAAAAGATCATTTTAGGTATCTAGGTTCTAATATTAGCAAAAATGGAGAGATTGCAGATGATATGACTCATAGGATCTAAGTGAGGTGACTCAAGTGGAGAAGAGCTACTGGCGTACTATGTGACAAAAGGATGCCCACAAAATTGAAAGGGAAATTTTGAAGAACTGCAATAAGACCAATGATGCTTCACATGACAAAATGTTGGCCTACCAAGAAATAACGAGTAATGAGTAGCTGAAATGAGAATGCTCAGATGGACGCATTGGCGTAGCCAAAAAATCATACGAGTGTGCACACAATTGTGTTGCATTAAATATATATATATATATATATATATATATATATATATATATATATATATATATATATACACACACACACACACACATCGGTGATCCAGTCAAGGATCCCGGATTGAAGGTTTTTGGGTGTTTTGAAGGTTTTAAAAGATGTTTTTGCATGATTCGAGCCGTCCAACGTAATTTTTGCGAAAAATTGCTTGGATCAAGCCCTTCCCGGTATTTTTTTTTATGATTTCCCCCCAAGACCCTTGAAAACACCTTTTGAACACATTGGACGGTTCAGATCATGAAAATTTGATCCGGAACTATGAGTTCCAGACTTAGGGATCCCTAACTAGATCGGGACTCTCTCTCTCTCTCTCTCTCTCTCTCTCTCTCTCTCTCTCTCTCTCTCTCTCTAGTGTTTTTAAAGAATCTAACATGTCTTAATTTGTATTTGACTTCCGTTCAAGAGTCTTGTATTTTGTGATAATATAGTAATTTTAATTCCATAAACACATAATAGTTTTGATGCAAAAATTCAGTGGCTGATTTGTGAGTAATTAGTTATTCAATGATCCCGAGACATCGCCACCTGGTGCCTTAACATCTTTCTCCATCATTTTTTAAAATATCTGCCTTCATCATCATATATTATTAGTCGTGAGTCACACATAAATACATGCAGGAGAATGATGTGGTGGTGCCCCAAAAGCACTCAATAATTTTTTGTATAAAAAAATGATGTACCAAATGAATCTTAAATATTTTTCTACAAAAAAAAAATCCCAAAATCCAGTGAAAAGTCCAAAAAAGTAAAAACCCAAAATCCATCATTTTTTAAGAAAGTGGATAGGATTGTTTTGGGTAGGAATGGTACGGGGAGGGGAAGACCCAAATTGACATTGGATGCTGTGGTGCGAAAAGATATGAGTACACTGAATCTAAGTGAAAAAGTAAGCCCTTGACAAAGCTCAATCGAAAAAACAAAAGATTTATGTAGTCGAGACCTATTGATTGGGAAAACGCCTGTTTGGTTTGGTTTATTAATAACATGTTCACATTGCATTACATATATGTATGTGTAAAAAGCACAAAACAGTCGACCAATATGAAAATACATACTCATAAATAATAATAGTAGTAATGATTATGAAGTATGGAAATTATAATTTCTTTTGTACAGAAAAATTCATTATAGAATTATTTACTAAAAGACAAAAAGTAAAATAAAAATTGCGGCCGGTGTTTGAACTGGAACAAAACTAGAGGGGTGAAGTACCGGTTTTGTAAAAAAAAGGCACATACCAGCCGGTACGATATGATATTCACAACCTTGGTGGGAATTGACCCTTTCATAATGCCAGATACTGAGTTATCAACTGGCCAAATTACCAAAAATGAAAACAAAAGAAGTTACTTTTCATAAGAAATGCACAAAGCTGGAATAAACACTGAAGCATCAAAAGTATCCACAACATTCTGTTGGCAAAACAGCTCTTAATTACTACAGTACACATATCTTAGCTATTTCCCAAGTCCCAAACCATTCTAGAATAAAGCGGTATAGGTGGAAATCACATGATTGATGACCTGTATGCATAATTCTGTGCATAATACGTAACAGAAAGAAAACTAACCAGCTTCAATAGCATTTAGAGCAGCCTGGCGATAATGTGCCACCACCTCCGGTATCTCAGAGGTTTTCAATGGTCGAGGTTTTGGGTAGAAGTCAGTTGTTCCACCTGGCAAGATTATTCTCCCCCTGTTTGATATGGGCTTACTCGTGGATGAAATCGGAGCTGCCCCACCCAGTTGATACACTGGTTCATCATTTTTGAAAAAGTCAGCGAATAAAAGATGGTCTTTGGGGTAAGAAAACAACTATTCATGTGAAACATAGTTCACTTGTAACTCTGAATCAGAGCCATTGATTTATTTGACTTCATACCTTGGTGTGATGCTCGGCCGACATGCCACAATTGACAAAATATGATGGCCCCTTTGGCATGAACAGCATCAACCACTTTCTTCCATGCTTCCACTTGTTCCTTGGTGTAGATACCTGGGCAATGTGGAAACCTGCCATCCAATAATTGCATCCGACAAAAGAAAATAAGACATATCTTATGCGATCAAGTGATGTTGTGCATTGATAAGTATTTCATGGGTCACGTGGTTGCTTTTGTCTTTATTGGCAGGGATGGAGCCAGAAGGGGGGCCAGTAGAGGCAATCACCCCTGTAACGAAAACAAAAAACCTCTACTATTACATCGAAAAAACAAATTTTCCTATGAATTATATGGGCTTGCCCCTGCAAAGTATTTTGGATAAAACATTCGCCCCTGCGTAATGAAATTCCTGGCTCCATCCCTGTTTATTAGTACCTCCAATCACCCTGGTGGTAGGTTCAACTCCCTGCCTTCCCTTCCATCCCCTACGTTAGCTTAGATACAGGATTTGCCATGTGTAAAAACAATTGAAATCGTGGCCTTAAGTTTTATATCTTGGGAAATAACATCAACATTCTCCTCAGTCTTTCAACAGAATGTGAATAGCTCTTGGGAATTTGTATCTCCCTGAAATCGTAACGCATTTGCATTCGCCTTTTAGCTTTTCTTCAATTATTTGTGGAGGTTTGTCTTTTAATATCCCCTTCATAGAAAGAAAAGGAAAACATGTTGTTTGGTAATCTTTTGAAACCATTTACATTGGCCAAAAAAATAGAAGAAAACACCGAGAGGCAAGAACTAGTTTTGGTCATATTACAAAAATGACCCCTAATTAAATCACAATTAGTTTTGGTCAAATTACAAAAATGCAGTTTGATGTAATCCTATTATTCCTATCAAGTTTCATGATGAAAATTGACTACAGAGTTATCAAGACTTCTCTCCAGCGAAGTGGAACGGAACAGTACATTAGTTGTTAAGGCCCACTATACCGTCTTGTTAATGCAAGGAGTTCTGGGCCAGTATGCGCACACCTTGGATTAATCATTAAAGCCCCTCACACAGGCCTTTCACATGCTTATGCATGGGAGAGGTGGCCTCAAGAGTTATAGAGTTATTGACAAGGAGAATCAAACCTGAGACGTTAGGTGGAAGCAAACATTTAAAAGTCTCAAGCCAAGACTGACAGGCCAACGCGAGATTAGGCCCAATATTACCCTGAAAATAAAGAGAAGTGCAGGCCTAGGTTTGAGCCCATTTGAGTCCTGCATCTGGCCTCGTAAATAGAGGACTTGAGAAAGACATTGAGGTGGGCCTCATAATTTAGTTTTCAATGTCCCACTCATGGTGATCATTGATCAAGAAAGCAAAGGAAAAAAAAAAACAAAAAACAAAAAAATACCACTCATGAAAAAGTTGGGCTCAAAATGCGAATAGGCTAATCGTGGGCCCAACAAAGCACTAGATTAAAAAAAAAAGAAAAGAAAGGCGGGACACGTGGGTTGGCGTTACTGGGCTTCTTCTTGTGGGGAACATTGTTTTGTTTGACTCAAAGACCCTGGACATGGGGAAAGAACTACGAAATTACCCAGCTGCGGTGGAAGAGATCAAAGTGCCTTCAGTGATGAGGAATCCACCAGGGGTTGATCTCTGGGTGTAGTATTCAACCAGGGCTTCGTTTGGAATTTCATTCAGTGCTCTGCATCTAGTCATTGGTGCCAGAACCACCCTGCCAAATACAAAAGCCCCACAAATATATTAAAATTGGACTCAAAATTGGTAATACTTGGATTTTGATTTTTCCGAAACCCAATGAAATTTAATTAATCAACCTTATTTCTTTACCCGTTAAAAATACAAGCCAAACAAAATTACCTCAAAAAGTCAAATTGTTTCAAAACATTTTCTATAGTTCGTTCGAAGTCTTTTTTTATAGTTAGTTCAAACAATAACCAAATAGAAATACGGTCAATACTGAGAATACCTTAGTAAATTCAATGTTACATTTAAAACTGGGTTGTCTAGACTTTATTTAATAATTAAGGAAAAACAAAGCTTAAAAACATTATAATAAATCCACCTTTCTATCCGCAAAAATAATTCAACTCATATTACGAGGGGAAAAAAGGAAAAATACTTCTTGCACTCCGCGTTTCTATAAATTCACTCCAAAATTTGTCTCCTGTACCGAGAAAATTGTGCTCTGCCTGTTTTGAAGCACTTTTTGGAACCAAACCAAACCAAGCCTTATCCCAATCAATTCGGATCGGTTACATAAATCATTTTTCTCTATTGAGCTCTATTAAGCTATTAAGTGTTGTTTAATAAAACCGGACAAAATACAAATATCATGGTGGCGGTACGTCAATCAAAAAAAGGGAAAAAAATATCAGCAATACATCAATCATTGATCAGGCAGCAGTGAAAATTTGCAGAGACGATGGACTATAGATCGGGTGGTTAGAGAACATCGGAAAGGAAAAGAAGCAGCGAATGTTGGGAACGGAAAGAGAGAGAGGAAGAGAGGATGATTATAAAGAACTGACCTGTGAGAGAGGCTGAAATTGGCCATCTTGTAAGGCGAGAAGAGAGCTGCTGCCCCTTTATCCGCCGTCGTCTCCGCCATTTTCGAATTGTCAGAAAAAAATTAGAACCGATCAGATTATTCAGACGAGTCGATTTAGCTCAGAAGTGAGAGAAGATGCAGAGAGAGAGAGAGAGAGAGAGAGAGAGAGAGAGAAGTAGAGAGGGAAAGGCAAATACGGATTTTTGTATAGGGTTGGAATCGGAGGAGTGCATTAACTCACGTGTGTGACATAGTCTCGTATTGACTGCTATGTTGACCTTTCTTCTCTTCCCCTTTTCCCACATTTTATTCGTTTTTACTACTTCCGTCTCATTTCGTTTCTCGCCTTTGGGGGAGTGAGTTTTTAAATTGTGTAAAAACTTCGTATTAATTTTTTTATTTTATCTCTAAATCTAGTTAATATTATTATAATTAAATTTGTGAGGTTAATTTATTTTATGAAAGTCAAAACATATTTAATATGGACCTTATTTGATAGATATCGATTAGTTTTATTATACAAAATTTTTTAAATCATAAAAATCTTTATATAATAGAAGATAATAGACTAGCCAATTAAGATGAGAAAAAGTATTTTTAAGGGTAAAATTGAAAATTGACCTTGTTTTGATGGATATTTTTAGAAATTGGACAAATATTTTTGGACATCCCAAAATAAAAAGAATGATCAAGAAATTGGGACGGAGGAGGGAGTAGGTCGCTGGGCCGAGTTTTTCGTTTTTTTCAAAAGTGTTAAAAGTAGGGATAAAAAAAAAATCGACTGGACCCGAACCGACCGAAAATCAAAAGTTCGGTTCAGTGTTCGGTCGGTCCAATCCGGCAAAAAAAACCGAAATACATCTCGGTTTGGTTTCAATTTTCCAGGGAAAAAAAACGAGAACACCGAATCGAAAAAACTGAAACCACCCCTATTTGGACCGAAAACCATACAACTCTAATAAAATAAGATAATGAAATCCTATTTTATAAATAATTCCATGCAACTATAATAAAATGCATACTTTATTTGTAAAAAGTAACACAACTTGTATTGTAATAACTTAATAAGTATATAATACCAATCTTAATGCCAGACCGAAAAAATCGACAAATTAAAAAATAAAAAACGAAAAGACTGAAGAAAAAAAAAAAAGAAAAAACCGAACCACCCCGAAATGATCGGTCCATTGTTTTTTTTCGGTCGGGATTGGTTCCCAACAAAATCACCCCGAACCGATCGGTTCGGTCCTGAACACCCCAAAAACCAAACCAAAACGACTGATTTTTCACCCCTAGTTAAGTGCTAAAATGGTTAAAAAAAAGTACGAGTAAAAGTAATTGATACTCCCTCTGTTCTAAATTACTGGTCGCTTTTGAGAGTTCTAATCTTTTAAGCAGATATCCAATAACTGCATTCCATAAATACATTCATATTAAACAAATTCATTAATTTTCAATAATGTCTTTATGGTTCAACTTTTGAGTGAAAGAATTGTTGTTTGTAAATGGGTTATTTTAAAAGATTGAATAAATTTTGTTTCAATTTTTTAAAGAGGAAAAGCAATTGGAAACAAAGGGAGTACTATATTGTAAGGAGATAACATGTCTTGAAATTTATGTTTAGTTATTTTAGAGCTTTTAGCCAATTAAATTATTTTGGAAAACTAGGGCCTTATTTTATTTTATTTTATTTTATTTTATTGTAAAATTATACTTAAGTATTACTTTAATTTCCTTAATCTTTTCTAATATGAATGGGACCAAAATGTGTGAATTCAGATTCGATTAACGTAATTTCAACATAATTGTTAGCATTGAATGGGATTTAAAAAGTGAAAATTTAACCATAAAAAATAAACTAGAAATTGAGATATGAGATGACCGTACAATTACCCAAATCTATTACATTTATGGTGATCCAATCCGCTTGGATTTTAACTGGGTGTCTGTCATCCCCTCCCTTTCATCTTTTGTCTATTTTTAATAGTGACTTTCCTTTGTAAGCCTAAGGCATTACTTCCAGATCCAAAAATAAATAAAAAAAAACCGCTGGGATTGAATCCAACGACATTAATGGAGAGACTCGTCTCTATTCCTTCCAAATGGGGGGATAATGGTTTATTCAAAATGGATAATTGATGCATTCCAACCCATCTCTATCTCGATTATCCAAAAATGGAGAGTTTTTGAATCTCTAATTTGGAGACCCATGGAATATTTGGAGACTCAATTCTCGAAGATGGAGATCTCCGGAATTCCTACATTACCCTTCTGTCTTTTGGTTTAAGTTCAATAACATCCAAATCCTTGGAGATGAAAATGGAGAATGTGAATTGGAGTTTATATGATTGATTGAATTCTCTTACTTGTTTTTTGAAATTAATAAATTATATTTGAGTCTTGCAATAAGAGACTTTGTAAGAGATGGGTTGGTGATGCTCTAAAAGTATAGCAAAACTCTTGCTCAATAGTATGGATTAGTATCAAGGTAAAGAGACCAGTGATAATATCAAAAAGAAGTTAGATTCTATGCTGCTCATCGTTATGAAACTTATGAAGTTAGATTCCAGAGCTTTATTTTTATTTTATCAAAAGAGGAATTCAATAATTTGATGAAAGAAATCAAGAGCTTAAAAAGAAGAAAATGGAACTTGTGCGAGAAAAGGAGGAGATAAGGTGTAAATGAGCTAAGGGGTAATCCAGGTAAAAAATTAGAGGCAATCCTTGCACATGCAATTTGGAATTGGGCTGAAGTTGGGGGAAATAAGTGCTTGTTTTCTGGACTGGCCCGTAAATCCCCCCCTAAAAGTAATTGACATTCAGGATTGGTACTACCACCAAACAAGCAATGGGGAGCCCAAGCCATGTAAACAAAGACTGAAGCCCAAAGAGGCTACAGGCCCAAATCGGACAATTGAGTCTGCTCTACTTAGCTGTTAAAGCAGATTGGCACTTTAAGCTACCAATAATTGTGTATGTGTGAGTGCAGAAAAATTGGAAAACTAAGAATATGAGTTACTGAATCCTGATTCCTACAGAGTCCAAATATTTCAAATATTGGGGGCCATTGGAAAATTTGGTCAGTCGTTAACTTTGTGGCCTAAAAATTAGTCGAGCCCAAACATATATATATAAACAAGAATTATTGATTTGCTGAGCGTTTGGTTTATACACGTTAAGCGCCGTTTGTTTGATGGAATATGAGCGACTCAACTACATATAATCCCGGCATAAAAAAAGGAAAGTATGTCTTCTAAAAATCCACGTATTCTGGTAAAAAAAAAATTTCATATGGACCGCTTTAAAAGTTTAAATGTCTTCGGATATGCCCACAAAGTGTGAGAGATACACCATGTAGGTCTGAAGCTCGATTGTGACATCTGAAGCTTCATTTAGGTTTTCACCCATTGTCAACGTCTTGCTGTTCTGGCAATAACACAATTGATAAAATTTTCTCTCTATTGTCCCACAAAAAAAAAAAAAAACCATGGAAAGTATGATTTAATTAATCCCCTTCAATTCACTATCAAGTGGAACATCACCTTTCTAACTGCATCCATGTCACCTAGGGCTCATTTGGATGTTGGATTTGGTAGCCTGATTAGAAATTTTGCACTATTTTATCATAGACCCACGCAAAAGTGATTGGAAACATTTTGCTTAGTAGACTGCTTGAATGGCCCACATCAGATTTCTGTAGAATGATTCTCCTCTCCCCCCCATGTAATACATTAAGAATGACCAAAAAAAAAAAAAAAAAAAACCCACATGTCTAGCTTGGTTTGGACTTTGGAAGTCTATTTGTAACTCAGACCATTTAATCACGCTCCCATTCTAGCCTAGGGTGGATTAAATATGGACAAGGTAGACCCAGTCTATATTTTATCCCGGTGGATAACTCCTCTCTAATTTGGGCCAATCCACCCCAACCCCTCTTATTTTTCACATAACACATTCAAAACTCAATGGCCATGTTCGGTTATGGTTTCCAAAACCTGTTTTCACTTTTTTGGCGGGGGCCGTACATGGTAGCCACCATCTTTCTCTCTCATCTCTATTTTTTAGAAACACTTCTCTGGTTCATAACTTGTGTAAGATGTATCCGTGGGATCCACTTTGAAGACCCACGGAAATGATCTGTGCCGTTCATTTATTTTTTAAAAATCTTTTTAGCTCACTCCTAAAAAATTAGCTCATTCGAAAAATTATAAGTGGTTCATTGGTCTTCTAATTATTCATTCCCAATTTAGGATCCTGGATTTTGGCAGAAGTTTGAAAGAAAGTTACACAACTGGATCAAGTACTTAAAATTATATTTAGGCCTATATGGTTGGGTTGGGCTAATATTTTAACACCGATTAGTTAATAAGATGGGTTCGGAAAAATCCTCAAGACCTAGCCCGGTCCCGGTCCAGCCCTAATATAAATTTTTTTTGCTTGTCAAGCTTTATGAATATTGGATAATGGAGAGTTACACTTTTTGAACACTTTTATTGCCTTTTCGAGAGACAAATTAATTAGATCCATAACGTTTTATAGTTTTGTTTTTTATAGTATTGCGATAGCTAAAAAGTTTAAGTATTCCCATTTGTGAATTCTAATTTGTTATCGTTGTAGTTAATTTACTTATGTTTGTGATATCACACTTTAGAAAAATAAATGGGCTTGTTGGGCGGGTATGGGAAATTACACTTTAATTTGACTGGGTTTGGAAATACAAAATGAAGCCCAATTCTTAATGGATCGGGCTTGGGCATGCACAAATCTCATTAGTATCTAATATAAGTCTAGCCCGAACCCGGTCTGGCATGAGGTATGTGCACCCCTACTATCCACTCTATAACCTAAAATTATTTATAGCTCAAAAAATGAGTCCAATTTTTAAAAACTTTTCAAACATCCCATTGGAGAGGCTATTAGCGTTCAACGTTTCATGAATCCTACATTGGATATGTTCCTCTTGCTTGGAAGAAATATGATTAGCAATTGGCCTTGTCCATTCCACATTTGAGCATAGAGAAACAAAAGTGGAAGGGAGTATTAGGCCCCGTTTCGTTAAGAGTTTTTTTTATTTTATTATTTATTATAATTTTGTTGTCTATTGCATCTGTCAAGGCAAATCATTATCTCACAATAAATCACTTAAAAAAGTCTCAAAAAGCCAATGAGTAAAACCTCTTACCGGTTGTCTTTAGAGTTATCATCATGCTATCCAGTTTTAGATTGTTTGGTCTGAAAAACCTAAGGGAACCAATGGGTTGCATATCAATGGGGAACAAACGGCATGTGGGGACCTCTTAGGGGTTCCATACAAATAATCCCAAAACATTCAAAAAATATAAAATATTTTTTCAAGTGGTCTCATTAGAAATTAGCTCAATGGATACCTAAAACTATTTGATCCGATGTATCCATTTTTTTCATTTAAACTGCTCGGATCATTTCTATACAACTTTTAAGAAGGCCCCGCACGCTGTCTGTATCCCATCGGTATCTCTAGCCGAGTTGCATTTGGTCACATGAGAAGCCAAAGCCACTTGAATCATACGGTCTATGTCAAACTCGGCCTCATGGGAATCAACTGCCGTGTAGTGAAGAGAGGCAATGATTATGGATGTGTACCCCTGCCATTCTGATTAATTTTCTCAATGTAATTCTCCACCTTATTCGGTTTGGGTCTCAAGATTCACCCTGCACAGTCCCCAATAAAATTATGTTTCTATCTCTCTCTACTCGTTACCCTCAAAACCCTTTCTCAAAACCCAAACCGAACAAAGCCCTCTAGTCCTGCCTTTGCCAGATGAGCTAAGCAACCAAGATATGAGAGTAAAGAAAAGTCATTAGTCCACTCTTGAGGTTCTAAGGGTGAGTTTATACTATAGTATTTTCAATATTTTTAATCTACAAATTAGTTAATGTAGTATGTGAGGAGATGACTTGAAGAAGAATACTAAAAATAAAGAGAATACCAAGGATTTCGGTATTTCTAATCTACAAATTGTCAAATCAGTTAATATATGTGAGGAGAATGACTCGTGAAAGAATACCAAAAAATAAAGATAATATCGTAGTGAGAACTCACCCTAACTCATGGCCTTCCGTGCAAAAGTTGGGCTATGGCCAACTTGAATAACACTTTTGGATATGAGATTTAACCTTCGTCGTAATCTAGCATATACAAGCATACCAAGGCCCTGGTCCACTAAACTTGGCTTTCGGAAAAATTTTAAGTTAATATATGTTACAAGAATGTATGATCGCATGAAGCGTGTAGGGATGGGCATGGGGACGGATCGGGGCCAGAGACTACTATCTCCACCCCAATCCCCAAACTCCTTACTCATATCCATCCCCTATCCAATCTCCAACGGAGATTTATTTTTATCCTCCATCCCCGCTCTAAATGGGGAACGGGAATCTCCACGGAGATTTCGGGGATCCAATCACTTTCCCTAGAGTAACAAGTAAATAAAAAACATAAGTTCAGAAGCCATGAGATAAGATTAGTGGGCAGTGATTTGAACACCAAGAGAACCAAAAATAAAAAATTAGGTGGTTTGGTTTATTTAATAGACATCAATGGCAGCAGAAAAAGAAGACCATTCAGCAGCACATGAACATAGAAATAGTCAAATGATAGCACCCCCAACTGCCCAATTTTGCGGCCCGCGGGATCCTTCATAATTGATAACTTCATATGAAGTTTAGATTATTATAGTTAAATATAAACTTAGTATTTTCATAAATTAACTTCTATAATATAATTTCTATAATTTTATTAATTTATATTA
Source organism: Vaccinium macrocarpon (assembly GCA_022606695.1). Lineage (NCBI taxonomy): Eukaryota > Viridiplantae > Streptophyta > Magnoliopsida > Ericales > Ericaceae > Vaccinium > Vaccinium macrocarpon. The sequence continues at coordinate 5,085,790 of CM040171.1, read as the reverse complement.
TTTATTAATTTCTATAATTTAATTTCACAATGACTATAATTTCTATAATTTAATTTGATAATTTCTATCATTTGATTAATTTATATTATTTATTAATTTCTATAATTTAATTCCATAATGACTATAATTACTATAATTAAATTTGATAATTTCTATAATATATTTCATGAATAGACCCCGAAGTTTCATAATTCATGAATAGATCTCTATATTTTTGGGGGATTAGGGGGCAGAGGCGGTCGGGTATGAAAGCAGAAGCGGGGAGCAGATTTTTGATTCTGCAGGCGGGGACATGCCTATCTCCACCCCCTATCCAATCCCCAAACATTTTCAAAAAAAATCTCCATATCCTATCCAATCTCCAAACAAATCTCCATATTGCCGATCCGTTCGGATTGGGGATCGGATCGGATTCGGACGGGGCGGATGAAATGCCCAACCCTAGAAGCGTGAAAAGCCAAAAACCCGAGACTTCACTTAGGGGTCCTTTGGCAAAAATAATCCAATTGTCCTTATTTTTTTAAAAAAACGTATTTATTAGTTTTGCGTTGATTTGTTTTTTTGATTATTGGTTAATCTCAATGAGAAAATTTTAGAAAGTCAAAATTTATTATCAAAATGTTTAAAAAGTTCACTAAAGACAAAAATAATTCAATTTTTTTTGGTTTATTGGATTTTTTTGTTCTTTATTCACAAAAATGTTAGTTTTGTCAATATTTTTTTTACTCTTTAGATTCCTCTCGTTGAGACGAATTACTGTAATTCATAAAAAATCAACGCAAAACTAACAAATGTACATGTGTTTTTTTAGAACAGGACCTAACATTCTATCATCTAGCAAAAACAATTTGAACCACCCAATCGGTTCCCTTGAAAAGCTAATGCCATAACAAGTTGAACAAATAGATGACCAAACTCCAAAGGCAACTCAAGTCTAAAGTTAGAGTTTAGGGTTTGGTCTGAAAAGTAAATACAAAAAGGAAGATGCTTTGCATGTGTTTGATACTGCCAGGGGATAAGGACAGCCCTAGCCTATGCATCATTACTACTACTACTAAATTTTACAGCACGCTTCCTAAACTTACAACACGCTTTGAAAAATTTGATTGCAACCAAGCAAAATCAGAAATCTAGAAAATCATGGCTATGTTTGATTCGATAGTTTAGTTTAATTTTGATGATGTCATCAAAATTAAAATTAAAACTAAATTGAGAAACGAACATGGCACATGTACTCCCCACGTGTCATTTTACCTAAATACCCTTTAAAAAGAATTCCTCAAACCCTTAGAAAGTGTTTGGTAGCCTCATTTTCAACTTTTCAAGTGTTTGGGAGCCTATTTTTTTGTTTTTCATTTTCAACATTTTGGCTTTTGAGCTTTTTGGATTAAGGTAGAATGTGTTTAAATTCAGGAGAAATACAACAACAACAATAACATTTTGTAATAATGCATTTTGTAATAAGAGAATGAGAAGTAGAAATGGAAAAGTAGTCTCCAACCTCTTTTTAACTTCTTGCCTGAATTGTTCAAAATCAATAATGAATTTTCTTATAATCAGTTTTTTGGTGTACTCCCCGAAAACTCAAAAAGGAGAAAATGAGAATGTGAAAATGCAACAAGGAGATGGCCAAACACCACCTTAATTTTCAACTTTTTAATTTTTTGACTTTTTAGATTATGGTCAGAATGTATTTTGAATTTGGTAAAAACATTTGAGAGAAATGTGCAGAATGCATTTTGCAACAAGAGTAGTGTTTACAAAATGCATTTTGCGGGTCTTTTTGTTAATGAAAATAGGGAAACGTGGAAAAATGAGAAGTCAAAAACTCCTCCACACATTTTTTTTTCACTTCTCCTCTCTAAAGTCTAAAATGGAAAACCCATTTTCCTAAAAGTCATTTTGGCCAAAGTTTTCCAAACATCCAAAACTCAAAAATGTGAAAATAAAAAGTAGAAAAAGGGCTCCCAAACACTTAAAATGGAGTGGACCATCCAATCTATCTGGGGTTGGTAGGCCAAGTTTTCAAGGTCTCGGCCGTATAAAGTGTCCGCATTTCGCCGCTACATTTGAGTGAGAGGCTATGCACCAAGTTAGGAAACCATTGAAGTGACCCCAATGTTCCCGCTTCAGGAGTCACCAATTCAACATTGTATTTGGGACTTCATCATAATTCCACATAATCCATGGGACAAATGAAAACCCGGCTTTTGGTTTCCCATAACCACCCTCTCAACACAGTCCCCAATAATAAATTCTCTCTCAAATTATTACTCTCATACTTCTACATATCCCTAGCAATGACAAAGGGACGAGCCTTGCCATAGACCCGAAAATTACAACACAGCCCCAACCCCAACCCAATTGGGTAATTTATGGTGCCCCCCTTCCCTCTACACTCGGGTTTTGAGTTTACCCAGCCTGCCCTTAAAAAAATGTTTAAACTTAGAGCAAAATAGAACGAAATAATTACAAACTATGGTACTATTTTAGTATAATGATGAATATATATATATACACACAACTTGTTTAGCAAGAGTATAAAAATGTAAGGCATAAGTATAATTTATTAGATAAAAAATATTAGGGCTAAAACTATAATGGTATATGGGAAGTATTTTGGGGCAGGTTCAGGGTGGGTAACGGGGGCGAGATAACATCAACGCGAACACATGCTAACCCCAATCAGGTTTTTCAAATTTCCCGCGAACTTGCCAGTACTTGAAAATTTGAGAAAAACCGATCTGACCGGGACAGGGTAGGGACAGGGCCAATCGCCATCCCTGACTATCTCTCCCCACTTATCGCTCCAAAAACCTGCCTCAACCTTGACCAAGCAATAAAAATTGTTCTCCCCCAATCTCTATATTATTCAATAAATAGTACCATTGCAGGGACGGTAAAACCAAGACCAACCCAGTAATTTCAGCTGACCGAATCCAAGACAACAATCAAACCCACGAATGCTGTGAATTTCGAGTTTTTACAGAGCACTGATCACCTGACCTGACCTGAAACTCCAATTTCTCAGCTTACCCTATAAACGAAACAAGGACAATAATAAAGTAAGGAGATGGGTAGTCAGGTAAAGGAACAGAGCTAGAAAAAGTAAAAGTGAAACAGAGAGCAATGGAGCAGTAAAAGCTGAAACCGTACAAAATCTTCTCTCATGATCCATGCACTTGGGTCTTCAGATACCCACTCTCTGATACTTGCATTAAATAAAGGGAAAAAAAGAGAACCTTTTAAACAATGCTATAGTACTAATAAAAACAGGCATACATTTGTTTAGATTTATAAATCCCACTCCCCCAGCCTTTAGTTTATGGGTTTCCGAACAGATGTCAGAGACAAGAGCTCTGTCACAAAGGCCAGCAGCAGCAGGTGCAACAGAGTGGTGCAGTCATAAATCATAATATTAGCACAGTACCCACTCAAAGAGAGGACGTGGCAGGTGCAGCACTATGATCAGAACCATTAGTTTTTATCCATGTACAGAAGATTCTGCAAACCCCATGGTCCCTGAAATAAATATATGCCTACCACTCCAAGGGGCTTTCTGAAACTACACACAAACACCTTTACTACTACTTACATTTTTCAAGGTTTCTCTCTCTCTCTCTCTCTCTCTCTCCGGTTCTATGATGAGTGGGAGAAGCAGGTTCCCCTTCACAGCAACTCAATGGCAAGAGCTTGAGCACCAGGCTCTCATCTTCAAGTACATGGTGTCTGGCAACCCCATCCCACCTGATCTACTCTTCACTGTCAAAAACAGCTTGGATTCATCTCTCTCCTCAAAGCTCATCCTTCACCAACCTCAACATTGTAAGTACATAATCTTTACAAAAAAAAAAAGAGAAGAAAAGCCTAGGACTGTCTATCAAATACTATCAAAAGTTCAAAAACTATACATGTATTGTATATATGTATGCACATATATGCTTATTTGGAGGAAATATTGGGGTTTGTTTTGACTTGTGTGTGCAGTGGGGTGGAACTGTTTTCAGGTGGGTTTGGGGAGGAAAATTGATCCAGAGCCTGGGAGGTGCAGGAGAACAGATGGAAAGAAATGGAGATGCTCAAAAGAAGCATACCCAGATTCAAAGTACTGTGAGAGACACATGCACAGAGGCAGAAACCGTTCAAGAAAGCCTGTGGAAGCTGCAATGACAACATCTACCACTGATACTAGTGGATCAGTCACTCAAAATCCAAGCCCCTCCTCTGTCTCTTCACTCTCCTCAGTGGCCTCTGACTCCCACCACCACCACAACTATCCTAGTTACAACAGTCATCTCCACCACCATTTCCTCTATCCCCATTCCTCTTCTTCAAGACCTTCTGGGCATGATTTTTCTTCCCAAGAAATCAACACCCATTTGCTCTTGGACTCTAGTCCTTGCTCCAATCCTGATAAAAATAACAGGTTTGTCTATCTCCATGTCTAGCATCATTTGATTCTTGTTTTCATGCCTTGAATCTTCTACAGATCACTTAAAGTGAAAAATATACTAACAGGTACGGCTATGGAATGAAAGAGGAGGTTAGTGGGCAGGCTTTCTTCTCAGAAAGTTCTTCAATGGAAGATCCTTGGAAGCTGACACCACTGAGTACGGGTTCATCTCTCGCCCATCTGAAACAGAGGGCATGCTCTGGTTTACAGAGTGGCGGGTATTCTTTCTTGCAGCATCAGGGACTCACTGATACCTCGAAACAACAAAATACTAATTTTTTTGAAATGCCCCCGAAAGCAGACACTGAAGATCAACCCAAGAAAGTAATGCACCATTTTTTTGACGAATGGCCGAAAAACAAAGATTCATGGGCTGATTCAGAGGGTAAATCTTCAGATTATGTGCCAGTTTCAACTACTCAGCTCTCAATTTCCATACCCAACTCTTCTTATGACTTCTTCATGACCCATAATGGCAACTGAACTCACTTTGTGAAGGGAAAAAAACAGTTTCCGACTGTACTTGTGTTCCTGAATTTGAATTCCAGTTTACTCAAGAATCATATTTGGTCTGCCTAGTTACATTTTGTATTGCAGATAAATAACTTCAGTGGTAGCCTGGTAGGTTTCTGAGACATAGGCCAAAAGAGTACTTGCAGAGTGGTGGGTCAGTGACTCAGTGCTTTTACTCCTATGGCTTTCACATCTCCATCTCTCTCTCTCTCTCTCTCTCTCTCTCTCTCTCGGGTTGTTGGTTTGCAACTTTGAATTACTTGTACTAGGATGAGTATGTTTTGTTTCCACTACTCTTTCTCCACATGCTTTGAAAACGAGCGATGTTGCCAGATGAATGAATGTTATTGTTGCAAGACGACATCTTGAACGTGTTTTACCTTTCTCCATAGCTACTTTCAAGCAAAACTCCAAAAGTGAGGGATTCGTTAGTTGTTTGATCTTTCCTAACATGCCAACCAAAGCTGTCTCAACCTATGTAAACGATTAATCCAGGTTAACACACCAACGCATCACAAAGGGTCTACAAAACAGGCTTGGGGCAATGAAGCGCAAGGTTACCTAGGAGGCTTTCTTAGTAATTCCACCCACAAAACACATAACACTCTCACATAAGAGTGGGGTCCATATGTGGGATCCACCCTTAATGAGGGTGTTGTGTAGGATTTGGGATTCGGAGAATAATCCGGGTCGTTGAGAGGCAAATAGATAGCTGTGATTGAATGACTACAACCTCTACACTACAGGTTCCCAGACCTGTGTTTTGTTGTGTGTAGCTTTTTTATTCCACCCAAGAAAGGAGATAAAACCAAAAAGGAAAAAATTGAAAAAAACGACCTCGAGATTTTTTCCACATCCTCCTTATAGTCGCATGGCTCGTTGGAAAAAAGGCAGTAAGGTTATGAGATGCATAATAAGCATTTCAATTATCTAGCTACCAAGTTTGCTTTATTAACACGTATCAAAACCAAGTACTACAATAGAAACAACAATTTGCACATCATACACGACATGTAAATGTGTCCCTGCTTTATTGGGAATTTAAAATTATCCATCTACGTAATTACCAACGAAACAATGTCACATAGGCAAGTTGTGCACAATATTAAGGCTCAGTTTTTAAAAAAAATTTAGCACCCAGTTGCTAAAATCATGATATTTCAAATCTAAAAATAAAGTGGGTCCATGTATCATTTTTCAATTTTTTTCGCACCAAATTAAAGTACACGAGAAATACTTTAATTTGGTGCGAAAAAATCTAAAAACAATACATGGAACCACTTCATTTTTTTATTTGAAATATCATAATTTTAACACCTGAGTACTAAAGTCTTTTGAAAAACTAGGCCTAAGCAAATTATTGTGTTTCTAGACTTCACCAAAGCCAATATGGACAAAGGAACATGCAATCAACGTAGTTAAGACTGGGTTAACTAGCAGAATGTCAACTTACCAACCAATTTATATCAAATCTTTTGGCAAATCATATTAATCAGAGTATGCAAATATGTATCAATACCAAACGTTATTGCATACGCTGGGGTTTTGTACTGTTTTGGTCATTGTGAATAGGAGAAGGGATATAATGGTCATTGGGAATGGAGCCAACCAAACCCAGGTGCAATTAGATTGGACAGTGCCAAAAGGAGAGCACGGTGATGAGTGATTTTGGTTGTGATGATGAGTGATTTTGGTTGTGATGGGTCTGGTCCATGACAAAGGCTAATTAAAGGAGGTGGGATCAGACTTCACCACCGGTCCTTTACAGACTTTTTTAACACAAACAAACATCAGCAATTATAAAAACTCATTTACCGTACCGTTTCTGACACCACAGTCTGCACCTGACTCTCTGACTGTCAGGTCAGTCTGCAAAAAAACTGACAAAGAACATGAACCACAGCCCCACCATTTTAACTCTTCCTAAAACGCCACCGTTCTCTCTCTGTAGTCTGTGATATTCAACTTTTCCACGAGAGTGGATCCGCTATCCCAATTTTCATGTCCCAACTCCCTGTCCCATCCATCCGAGTCGTCTATCCGAGCAATCAACAGCTCGGATTTCATCTCACCCCAAACAAATCTGAGCCATCTATATTCATTTGAGAATCTGAGCCGTTGATTGCTCAGATGGACGGCTCGGATGATGGGACAAAGAGTTGGGACACGGAGATTGGAACAACGGATCCGCTACCCTTTTACACTCACCTTTTTTGTGTAGTCAAACTTTCATCTTAATGGGTCCTTTTCGGACCATGCACAAGTGATCTAAAATTGCTCAGAATTTGCAAGGAGATCTCTGAGGCTAAGTTTTCACTAAAGTATCTTCGGTATTTCTGGATTATAAATTTTCAAATCAACGAGTCATTCTCCTCACATACACCAAATCATTTGAGAACATGTAGTCCAAAAATACAAAAAAATGCAGTGGAAACTCAGCCTCCGTTTGGTTTTTTGGGGCTACATTAAAGTTACTTATTTCACATCAGACTTTATAGGGTAGAGAGAAAGCTGTGATATAGGCATTGTATCACTAATACGAATTTAATCAGCCTCCATAGTACAGGACTAACAATTTTCACGCGCTCACCCCGATTCGTAGGAAACAAGGGTAGACAATGAAGAACCAAAAGAATGCGTAAAATACTGTTCATAACATGTGCTTAACAAGCTAACCTACAAAATCCTGTTACATAATATGAACTAGAAATGTGGAGAACGCAACAGCATCCTTAAAAAATGTTGTGATTCCAACGAGAGAAGAGGGGAACATATACATAAATAGTTTCATGCAAGGTAAAAAACATGAGCCAGAGAAATTCGCTGAATCATTTGTTTGTTTGTTTTTTGGATGGGACAACAGCTGCAGATATTAGCAGACCCTAATTTTAGAAGCAAAGATACCTCCTAGTCTTGTATGCAAGGAATCAGATTGTTATGGCTAACCTGCTAAATTCGTTCCTAGTCATGTTTTCATTGGTCTTCATCATCAGCAGCAGCATCTGCATTAAGCTTGTCATCATCTCCCCCAACTTCACCATCACTTAACTGCATCTCAGCCGAATGCTCTCCATTGGGACTGGATTGGGGCTGCCTCTGTTGTGGCTCATCGTCATCTGATTCTGACCATGCATGCCTCCTTCGACTGATGTTTGAAGGTGCAGCCTTCCCCAGAAACAAACCAGAAATTAAAGCATAGGTAACTAAATTTTAAAAAAGTGATTTGAATTAGCAGAAGAAAAATAGTGCAACTGCAAACCCTTCATGTCCTTACTAGATAACAAAACAATCCTTCAGTTTTTTTGAGGTACTTGGGCAAAATAAAATAAGAAATCAAAATGTATAATTCAACGAATGAAAATGTGAAAGGGTACTTGTTTAACTGTCTAAGAAAAAAGAGAGGAATGCATTAGGAATTTAGGATAGAAGACGATTGCCAGAATCACTTCTCTGAATATTAATTAGAAAATGATAACACAAGACACCTTGGTGGAAAAGATGAGTGATACCGGTTCACTAGTGACTAGACAAACAATAGCAAAGACCCTTTTCTCGTCGGTACTCTTACTTGGGAAAACATTCTAGGTGTTACTAGTGTCCCAAACATTCTAGAACCGGAATGACCAAAGAAATATTCCAAGTATCTCCTAAATTTCACATAGACATGTAGAGAGATTACCACATCATCATCCTCAGCATCAGAATCTTCAAGACCAGCCGCTGCCAGAAGATCCTGGGCTTTTTCTTCCCCTTCATCTTCTTGATCATTCATTGGATTAGATCGATCCCCATAATTGATGTTGCCATCTTCATCATCCTCATGATCATCCATAATGTCAGCTTCAGCTTCGTCGATCTCATAACGTGACTTAGAGCCCCTGTCCTTCTTTCTTCTCTTTCCACCCTTTTTCCTCCTCTTCTCATTATTCCCTCCCTCCTCATCTTCAAAGTGAGACCTATCCTTCCGCTTCGTGGCAGGGCCGCTACTCTTCCATTGTTCCTGGGGACAAAGCAGATTTTATTTGCACAGAATACAGAGACAAAAAAAAAAAATCTGCACAAAGATGGATGCATAAATCTCAAAGCATATCACAAGCCAGACAAGATAGCTGGTCAGTTCCAGGAAAAAAGAAATGGATTTGCTGAAATTTTTTTTGAGACAAACAGAATACGAAACGTTTCAAACTGTCACAAAACAATATAAATCCTACCTAATTAGAATACACAATATTAAGAACCGTTACCTTTATGCGCTCCAAAATTTTCTCTTGTTGCATCACTTGCTTAAGTTCATCTTCTTGTTTCCTTCTCTCCATCTGCGTCCCCAGAGTTGAATGAGTGAATGCATTAAGCAACAATGATTAAAGGACTATACTTCAAGTCAATACCAGCTGACCTGGATTTTCCTCTGTTCTTCAGCTTTTCGACGGGCTTCCTCAGCCAAAGATACCTGGCGTGCAAGTTCAATTCTCTGCCTATTTTGCTGCTCATCCCGCTCAGCTACCTCACAGTGAACCTTTGCAGCCTCAAGTAAGTGCTTGCAGTAATTGACATGGGTGTCAATTTTCTTCTCATCAAACCCATGAAACTGAAGGTTTGAACCTGAAGACAATTGACTGAACACCCGAACAGCATTCTTAAGCTCTGCCACAGTTGAACGCACCTATTACGCCAGAGAGAGAGAGAGAGAGAGAGAGAGAGAGTGTGTTAAAATGATTTGGAAAGATATCCAGCATTATGACCGAAGTACTACATATCACAAAAAACCAAAAACGAAAAATCTATGATACTGACGATTCATGGTGCAACTAGAAGTACAGACCACATAATGAGAATGAAGGAGCAACTATCTCGGTAATATAATTAGTCATTACAACTCTATGATGGTGGGAGGAGACTGATATCCATTAACGAGGCCAGTTCAGTTGGATTACTAGTTTTGTACTAGTCGTTCTTCTTTACATAAGCTTCATAGAACTCCACTGGTGTTAATCTGTTAGAAAATCCGTTGTTTGTCAATAAAACCACCTCACAATTTTTATCACACACTATGTAAAGCAGCACAAAACCAACAAGTTCATAGAATATATGCCCAGAAATACAGGCATTCATGTGAGCAACAACAAAAACGATAAAACTGAAAACATACACATTCTGAGATAGAAGAAGCAGCAGCACCTCTTTGAATAAATTATTGAGAACCAATATGATTTAGCTATCTAAGCCAAGAGATAACAAGACCAGTGACCATGAGAAATGTATGACACGGTTGACATGGCAACAATTCAAGGAGAAAGAAAGGAGCCCATGTTCTCTGAGTATTAGGACCAAGGACTAGGATGACACTGACAGAAAGCAGATGAAGTTTTCCGATCAACAACAATAGTGTACCAATGAAATCCCCAACCAATGTGGGTATGGGCAAGGGAAGACTGGAGACGGACCCAAACTTCCGCAATATATGCACTAGGTAGCTGCTCATAGAAAGTTTTACCACTAAAATAGCTGCCCCCCAATATACCTCCAAAAGTCTTCAACTCAAGAAACGTTATGCCCGTGGAAACGTGCCTCAAAATCAAAGCTAGTAGGCATCAAAAAGGGCAAGCCTAGAGACCCGATTCAAAATCGAGAGCATTAGTGATGCGACAATTTTCAAAAAATAACAATTGTCAGACTTCCATGGGTTCAAGTATCACTAGACAAAATACAAATAAAACTACAAGGAAAGGATTCATCATTAGTAACCTCATCCACGGTCCTTTTCTCCTTTTGTAATGTTGATGCTGAGAACTTCTGCATTGCAACACCTGCATCAAATTTCAATGTGTAATTTGAAGGTGCCAAGTGAATTGCTCTCAGTAATGTCTTTTTGCAGTCTTGCCATTGTTCAGCTTCATAATGAGTACGAGCTAGGTAGAGAAGAACTTGACTGTCTGTATTATAGTAAAACTTCCGCAAACAATTTTGATACTGCAAATAAGGAAATACCACCAGCACATATAATTAAGTTAACCGTGCGAAAAACGAAAAGATTAGTACTAAATTATTCACATAAGAAGCCATTCTGTACAGAACCATTTTCACAGCTAATGGAAAATCGCCATGAGCAAAATGCATATGAGCCACATTTATCCGCACATCTGGCATCTCATAAAAAATGCTTCCACTTGCAGCTTGTTGGACCTGAAACACAGGAAACGATATGAGGGGAACTAAAATAGTTTGATTCTTGCCCAAAAAGGAGCAACTCAGCTACCTGTGTAAAAAGATCCTTTGAAACATCAAATTGACCTTTTTCTGCCAAGACCACTCCAGCACCATTGGCAGCATATAGATTCGCTTTATGATCACTCAGAACCTGCAACCAATTTTTTTTTATTTTTTATTTTACCAATCAGCTACCAAAAAAAAATTACAGTTCAATCACGATCACAAGGACATTTTTCAGGGTGTAAGAAATCTCGTGGCAGGATGATTCATCAAAAATATTAAAAGACAATAAAACTCTAGGCATCCATGCGCCTAAGGATCAGTAGACATCTCTATGCCAAAGGAAGTAATGATATCCCTGTATCAAAACCATAATCAAACTAAATAGAATGAAGAGTCCTTTAGGCTCTTCAAAAGATAAAAAAAGGACAAAACATATCCTCAATTTTGTACATAGGATAACTCCTAAAATAACAACTTAAAAACTACAAAAAAAAATCCTAAAGTCTAAATAGATAACTATAACAAAATCAATATCCTCCAGGATCACATACGGCTCCATCCTGTTCCCTATCAGCTTGTATAGGAAGAGAAAATATCGGAGATCCTTCAGAAGACACCTAAAGGAGCATCACTAAACCAGACAGAACTTTAACTCACATGCCTACCCAAAATTATTGACACCTGTAAACCATAGCCAGACAAGCCTAATGCACAAAAGCCACCAATTTAAATGCAGTTTCAATCTACAGACATACAAAGATCACATTTCATTGTATAGTAATTGAGACCTGGGAACAATTCTCACCAATGGTCCACAGAATCGCTCAACACCAGCCTCTTCTAAACATATATTTGAGAACTGAGGACCCAGGGACACCACCAAATACTCGTCTTCCGTCATATTCTTCATTTATTTTCTCTTGCAAAACTGAACTTACGAAGCTATACAGAGCAATTTTAGCAAAACATGCGAACTTCATGGATTATCATATAGCAAACTTAACACTAAACATGATCACTAGGTGCATGATCAACCAGGTATGTTGGACACACATCCCTTACCTGTCTCGCGTTCATGATGGGGACACTATCAAATATTTAGAAGATTTCATGTAACAAAGATCCCCGCCTTCAACGACATTGGGGGTTTGTGTGAAGAGGGAGGGCTACCTGCATTGAGCAGCCCAGCACGATGGAACCAAAAATAAAGGGTCAAGTGTCTCATTTCCTCCAATCCCATGATCTTTTAGCATTTTACCCCTCAAAATTTCCCTCAATAACCACAATCATAAATTCTTCCACCTCGACAACAACAATAACATAACTCATGTAATCCCCAATTGATACGGGTATGGGCAGCATATTCCTTCATGTACCTTTCTAACAAAAGCTTTAAGAGCAAAAAGTGCTTATGCATTGTAAAAATCAAGGAAGCAGATTTTGAAGTAGAGAGGGATATCATACTTTCGTGTACAGCTCCTTGGCTTTTTCTAGATGAGTGGCTTCCAACTTGGGAGCTCTTTTCTCTGAACGAACCGCTGCAAAGTAGTTCCAGTTTCCCTAAAGACAACAAAGCAGGCAGATAAGCGACTGATTTTTTTTGGGTTACCTCATTAACCAAAGCTTGACATTGAGATAATGACAATATAACTGAAACCATCTTCGTGATGCGGTGATGGTAGATGATTTTGACACTTTTAAGTACAAGCCCTCAGGTACAGAACACCATGCAGTATGAAAAGGTCAATCACCAAAATGAAGCTAAAGCTGGTATAATAACTAGAAGATAAAGGCAATCTGAGCAATTTATTCACCAGACAAAGAGTAGCATAAGAATCTTTTCCGTCACTTGCATCCTTAGCAGCTTTGAAGGTATCTTTTGCCTTAACCCAGTCATCGTTTTTTAGCTCCAAGTCACCGAGCATCAATAGTGCATTTGGGCACTTCTCATCCACCTTCAGAGCATCAGAAATCTACAAAAGAAAAAATCAATATCAATAAACCTTGTACATATAATAAAAAGTAGCCAAATAATAATGCAAGAAGAGCAATAACAACCAGCTCAAGGCTTATATGGACATTATTTCGAGCTTTTGCAATGGCAGCAAGCCTCAGATAAGCATCAATGTAATCTGGATACTGCAAAAACAAATACAGGTTAGACAAATTGGCAAATAGGGGAGTACCCACGAGGCATAAAACAAAAATCCAGAAAAAAAGGTGCTAAAAATTAATGCAAAGAGATGTTTGCTACAAAATTTCACCAAGTTGATGATCTTGAATAATAAAGTGAAGCAAGGACTTGTAGAAGTCCTATCGCCTACCAGGCTACCACTATTACCAATTAGAAACAAATATCTGTAACTGCGGATGACCTCCTCAAATCATCACTAGGAACCTTTATAGATACAATCAAATAGCTATCTCAATGTAACCGTCAATGTAACCGCACAATCAAAAGAACATAAGCTGTATTGCAGTGAAGAAACAATAGATTCCGGGTAAGGCAACTCAAGGACAATAGGACGGAAAGAACATAAAGAGAGTGTTGAGCAAACAAGACGACAATCTGGCGACTGTTCCCAAGGTGGTAATGTTTCATTGAATAAACTGTACCATACAATATGTCTCCAAATGGGTAGGTATCCTAAGATATGCTACCGTCAAATTCACATTTAGAGCTATCATAAGAGCAAGATAAGTAAAGATGCAGACAAAAATGGCAAAACAAATTAAGTGAAAGTGCTATGATAACTCCCAAGTTTCATTACTATTGTGATTAGCAAAGCTCAGGAGGGTAAAGGTTAACAAGTGTACCTTGAACAAGATCAACCGGACAAAATGGCTCGCACTTTCAGTATTATTTAAATGCTCGAATAGCCTAGCCAGGTTAAATAACACTGAGATCTTATTCCAAGGTACTTCCACGGTAAAACCTTGTTCCTCAAGTCGATGGAAAAATTGGCTGTCCTTGTACTGATAAATGTATGCACCAACATCAATGGGATAGGGAAGTGATTTATTCTCGATAAGGGCGCGCCAAATGCCATCACCTAGAGCCTCCCCATAAGTTTGTTCAGCCAGCTGAAATTTAGGATAACATCAAAGATGATTTGACATCTTATTCCATCTTTGGCAAGTAATTCTAAACCCATTATTTGAAAGGCTAAGTATAAATAATAAACAGATCATTTTACTTGCATGGAAGTCAAAAAAAAGCTTAAGACAATAGAACTCAAACCTCAAGCTCTCCTCTTTCAAAATGTAGGACTCCAATATTGTTGAGCAACTCTACTGGTACTTCTTCACGTCCCTTTTCCAAAAGAGCACGGGCCTGTAACAACATCCAAAAGGGAAAAGAAAAAAATAACAACAAAGACAAGCAGTATGATGAGAATGTAATATATGTAACCATTTAAACTAAGAGGATGATTCAAGCATCATTGTTTAAGGTGTTGTCTGTGAACAGACGGTCACGGCATTCAAAAATATACATTCCAGAAAAAAATATACAAGGTACCATTAAACATCTACAGCGATTTCTGAAATCAGAACTAGATACTTTTATGATTTTTTTATTTTTTATTTTTATTTTAAGCAAGGTAATTTCAGAGTGCCCATCGGACCCTACAGTAACACAGATCAAAATTACGTTGTAAAGAAAAAACAATTCAGTAAAGTATAAAAGCCAAATCCCCATACTGTTTTGAAAGCTTCTAAAGCTGCGCCTGCATCAGTTGAAATCAGCAACTCTCCAAGTTCCAGAAATGCCTGCATTAAGGTGAGGTGGGTGAAAGATGTAAAATGTTTCACCACTTGACAAACATGTAAATCTCAGAGGAGAAAAAGTCAAATGGGATATGGCCAACATGACTTGAGTAGAGCATGAGTATAGGAAATTGTGCTATAACTATTGTACAGCAGGAAAAAATGCCAAATATTCCTTCTGTTCCAAATTGCTTGTCCCTAATACTATTTTGGGATGTTGCAAATTGTTAGTCCTCTTTGAAAAGTTAAAACAAAATCTATTAAATCTTCCAATATAGTCCCTTTCACCAATAACAACGATTTCATTTAAAAGTTGCAATATAAGGGCATGGTTGGAAATCAATATATCTTTTCAAGTGTGATGCATTTATTGCATGTCTCATTAAAAAGTTGGAATTCCCGAAAAGGACCAGAAATTTGAACAAAGGGAGTATTACCCAAGAGAATGAGGATATAAATTAAATAAAGTAATAAAAAAAAAATTGCATTGCTTGAAGAATTGGAACATTAGCAACATCAAAGATATTGTAGCTGATAGAAAAAAACATCAAAGATATTGTAAAAGAACTACCTACTACAGAGTACAGAATGATAGAAAAAAAAATGTTCCACATTATCTTATTCGACAGCATCACATCTCATATGAAAGAAACCTGAACATATATGTTCAAGTTCAACTGCGCCTCTTTTGGTAGGAAACAGAAGAAAAATATATTGTTGTCCAAATTAAAGCAGAATTTATTTACAGTTCCTCGTGTATGTCAACAAGAGTCAGATAGATGTTTCTAGTCTTAATCACTCAAATAGAACTCTTAACAAGCAATTAGGCATAGAAGAAGAACCAAACAACAGAATAACAAACCTGTGGATCACGTGGATCAACCTTAGTAGCTTTCTTGAGCAACTCATGGGCCTTCTCAGTCTGCCCAAGCTGAATGTAAATGTGCCCAAGAGCCTACAAGAAGGAAAATAAAATTCAGTCATGGTCAACATATTTCCATCTAAATTCAGCAAAATACCATAAAATCAGAGACAGCCAAACAGGTTAAAAAGCAAGAATAGCCAACATAGTTGCTTTCATTAAACTCACTTTCAATGTCTCACAATTATCAGGGTAAACCTCCAAGACCTTTTCAAAATTCAAAAGAGAAGTTTTAAAATCTCCCAGTTTCAATTGCACCTGTCCCAAACCTGCTCCAAAACAACCAAATGTGAGAATGAAAAAGGCAGAGAGAGGATGGATCAAATGAGAGTAAAAATGAAGTCCACAGAGTCAATTCCAAATGATGCACACACCGAGGTATATTCAATAACATCATGGTTTCTTTTGTATGACATAAATCATGCACTCTTTGAATGATGCTTAATTCATAATGAATGAATCCCTCTGCCTAGGAATTAAACGGACTTTCTGAAGACATAAATTAACCACTGATTTGATCACATTTGACCACACTCAAATACACATTTCAGTACATTTATTGTAAACTCAAATTATGTATAAACCATGAATATGCATAGGCAATGGCACAGCCAGTATATTCTGGGAAATCAAAAGAGGGTAAACTGCGTGCAACATGAGTTAACATCAAACAATGATAATGATAGGCCAATATCTGCAAGGAAGGTTGGTAAGAAAATATAGAAACAGACAGTAGAAGAAAAACTGCAAGATGTAACAATGAAACCATTGGAAAACCTACAGACCATAGTAAGGTAGCACAAATTCCCGAGGCTTATTGCTTTCCTTCACAGATGCCATGTAGTAGAATCCCGCTTTTTCATAGTCCCCCTGCAGAAATAACAGTATTTGTTACATTAGGAGCATTACAACGAGTTCAGCAACAACAAAAAGGCGAAAATACTGTCCTTCAGATAGTAAAGAGAAAAGATTCATGTGACATACCTTGCTATGGTACGATCGAGCCAAATTGTAGTAAGAATGTGACTTAGTTGGCCCATGATTAGTTATTGCAAGTGCAGTTTCAGTCAGTTGCTCAACTAGAAAATGTTGACCAGTGAAGAAGAAGTGGTTCGCTAGATAATTCAGTGACATCGCACAGTACGGGTATATCTCGAAAGCTCGTTGCATATTTTCCATTCCTCTCCTAATATCAGTAGCTGCATATATAATTGAAGCACTCAAGTTTGCATCAAACTCATGTCAGAATAAAACCATACCCTAAAACAATTTTCCTCAAGTGCTTATATTCGTTAATTCAGTTTACTTTCCACATGAAGGGTTGATATGTAATTCGATCATATCTTGTTAAGCAAATAAACAAGGTCAAAGGGCAGATTGGATTCCCAGAAGCCTCTTCTTTTTTTTTCCCTCTCTTCCTCTCTTTTCTCCCCTTCTTCTCCTCATATACTACAAAACAACGTTTCACATCTTACAATTTAGCTAGTTTCAATAGCTAGGAACTAGTAGGTATATATATCAAGTAAGTATGTTTTACATGATGTGTGCACTATGCATGTAAGCAATTTTGTTCGTGGAGCAGCTCACCTTCGTTTGTATGCAAATCCAAAATTCCAAGTGCCACAAGAGCTTCAACATTTTCTGGGTCTAGCTACAGTTATCAAATTTAATGTATGTCAACACCAGCCAAAACTTGCAAGAGAGAGAGAGAGAGAGAGAGAGAGAGAGAGAGAGAGAGAGAGAGAGAGAGAGAGAGAGAGAGAGAGAGAGAGAGAGAGAGTATTCATTGACAAACAACTAAGCACTATTGCCTTGCCTGCAAAACACGGTGAAAAGCTTGCTTTGCCTTCTCGTATTGGCCCAACTTGTAACGACAGAGACCGATGCCAAGTCTTACAGCTCCGGGACATCGAGGATAGACTTGCAAGGCCCTCTTGAAAAAGCTCATAAGAAAACAGGAACATAAGAAGTTTCTCACAACTAAACTAAAATAAACTCATAGATGGAAAGCAACATGCTAAGAAACTCCACATAGCAGCCAAGGTTCAATTAATTTGGTTAAATAGCAAACCTTGTACAACTCCAATGAATCGGAATATCGACCACGGCTAAATTGAACACATGCCTGCAAAGATCAAAGGCTAGTCAATTTCTGTAAAACCAAAACTTCAAAAGCAAACATTAGCATTCAATCAGGAAAATATATGAACTAATGATATTTTCAAGTTGAATTTCAATACAAGTGCAAATAGACTTAGCAAATACAGGAAAGTGGAGAATAGGCTACATTGAATCACCTTGATCTGAAATTATGTCAACCCAGGGAAAAGAAAATCTAAGCATGTTACAATAAACGAAACTACCTACATCAAAAGCAAAGATTTCCTTGTTTGTCAAAAACTATCGCAATGTCACCACAGGACATCCTATTGCGAATTTCAGGGGAATACAAACAAGTCATCTGCAAGCCTAATGTAAATAATTTTTTGAAGTCTGCCTATAAAGGAGGCTAGCAATTACCTGACCAAGAAGTGCAGAAACATTATCGCGATCGCCATCCAACACAATCTTGAATGCATTAAATGCCTGTTCTACGTCACCCTTAGCAAGTAAAAGCTGACCTGTAACCAGAATCCATTAGAAGTTTGAGATCTCCTCAGCCTGTAATCTGTAAACACGAAGTTCGACACTGGCACTGAACAAATAGCAACACTACCATTCCATTATCAAATGAAAGCAGGACTAAACAAATAACACCTGCTGATGAGAGAAAATCCAGTAACATGAAACTAATTGACATAGAAATAATCACTATCATTTCAGATTCCTTCACAGGTATCGCTGCAGCTTCTGGGATACGCACAATCCTATATGTGACAATAGTATTGAATTTTTCTATGGTTACTGGTGAGGAAGAATAGACCCAATCAGATATACAGATTTTTGTATCGCCAGGCAGTAAATTAGCCTTGGAAGTGGAATTCTGAGTCCCCTGGTTTTGTCAGGAGTGCACAACATGACAGACAATTAGCTGCTTGATATTCAATCCTGCAAACAATTACTCCCTCCGTTCCAAAATAATAGTCCACTACGAAAAGTCGTGTCATTTTTCAAATAAAAAACTCAACTACTTCCCTGCATCATTTTTCGGATTTTTCCGCACCAAATTAAAGTACTCATCAAGTACTTGAATTCGGTGCGGAAAAATTTGACCAATACTTTAATTTGGTGCGGACAATTTTGACCAATACTTTAATTCGGTGCGGAAAATTTTGAAAAATGATACACATAAGTGCTTAATTTTTTGATTTGAAAAATGGCAAGAGGGAGAAAGTGGGACTATTATTTAGAAAGAGAGGGAGTATGTCTTTTCGGCACGTACAGCCATTTGATATTCTTAGGTGTCCATTTTCCTCATTTCTCGTGGTCTCCCTTCTGAGTTACCACAAGAGCAACCCTTTGAAAACAATAACTCACATTTATTGAAAATTTTCACATATTTACTCTTGCCAATCATCTTAGTATTACAGTAATGAACGCCGATTCCAACAGCTTAAATAGCAATTCCCAACCAACTGAATTCGAATAATTCATTGTAGATTCCTTTTAACCAAATTCTCGATCTACATAGCATGACTAATTCACACTTGCAATAATAACCCTCTATGAATCGGTCAGTGTTTTAAATGGCTCACGGCGCACCAAGGCGCAATAGTCCCCTGGAGCAATAGCGCATGGCGCGGCGCGCGCCATAGCGACTTGTGGCGCACTTTATTATAACGAGTATAATTCTAATATAGGCATAACTTTCAACACAAGCAAACACTTTTAAAACATTCAAATGTCATAAAACATAAACATTTCAATGTTTAAACCACCACATGCTAAGCAAAACATAAAATCCATAAAAAGCTAACATATAGACATTTAGCTTTGAGAAGAATTGAAGAAGCTTGATGCCTGCTGTTGCTTGCTAATGAGATACGATCTCTCTTTTGATGTGTAGGGTTAAGATTAAGGAAATATTCCAGTGCATTGAGTACTTGGGTGCATCATACATCAACGGCTGAGATTGATTTGATCAACAAAATGCAAAAACACACTATGGCGCACGCTATGGTGCCACAGCGCCATGACTTGTGGCGTGCACCATAGCGCCATACATGCGCTATTGGGTTCTTTGCCTTGCCATGACTGCTCATGGCGCAATCCTATCGCTACGCCATCGCCATGCGCTATAGCGCAATGGCGCTCGCCATTTAAAACACTGGAATCGGTCCAACGTAACTAAAATAAAGCAGCCAAATAAACTCACCTTTTCCGACCCAAGTAGAAGGTTCATGCATGTCAATTCTTGATGCTTTGTTGTAGTACTGTGTTGCCATGATAAAATGCTCTTCCTTTTCTCTTTGTTTTGTCTCGATTTTTCCAAGGTAACTATAATAAGCCCCTAAAGCATTTAGGATGGCAATCCTCTCGTATTTCACATCCGCGTAATATTCATCAATTTCTTCAGCAAAATAAACCATAATCAGAACATTCGCATGATATCGCAAATAGGAAACATGTTCTAAGCTTGCCCATTAACCACTAAAGTTAACTGATTGACAAATGTTGAGACTTGAGAGGAACAAAAAAGAATCAATACCGGGACTAGACCCTTCCTCCAGAATTTGGCGGAATTGCTCAATTTTACCTTGCTTGAAGTACTCCCTCTGCATCAACGCCAATAACAAAACCCAATAATTACCAATATTATTAAGCTAAGAGAAACCTTTTCTTTTTTTCCAAATCAATGTACTGTACTTGGACAATTGAATGACTATAATACTTGACACCCACAGACAACAAACAAGTGGTACAAATTAACAGTCCAGAGTGCCAATAACTAGTGAAAACTAATTAGGACAATTTCATTACGAACAAGAAGCTGCAAACAAGCAGAGGCGGCTATTGATTTGTTGTTCAGGCTCGAACTGAAAACTTAACGCGCTTAAAAAGTATGTTCCAACTCGCCCTGTTTTACCAATCAGCAGCCGTTCGTTTATCAGCCTCACCTTATTAGTCACATAAAGTGAGTGCGTGTCCTTCTTTCAAGAATATCTCAAACAACTAAACCAGTGAGAGCAAGCATTGAGAGCGCGAGTGAAAGGGTCTTTCTAAATTTCCTAACCCATTACAACACTATGAACATTGACCAAATTCAAAACGGATATAATTCGGGACACGTAAAGGAGTGGCTTAGTTCTGACTTATTAGGTCCAACCTAAGCCACAGAATTCGCTCGCGTGCGTGCGTGAGTGGGTGGTTGGAAATATCTTCCAAAAACATATCAAACTACTAAAATTTGCATTAACGAGGATCAAGAGCACGAGCGGCATGATTCTGAATGTATGTGTATAAAGTTGAACTAACCGCTATAATGAGCCAAAGATCGAGGGGTGCTTGTTCGGCCTTGAGAATGTCGAGGATATCAGAAGCGTCTCTTGGGAGCTGGTCGACCACAACCCTAACCTCCTCTTCGGAGCCCTGCACCGGAATGTACACGCTCGCCATTCGATCTCCGGCGTCGATTGGCGACAGAGATATCAAAATTCTCTTGAAAAACAAACCCTACTTCTGAAGCTCCATCGGCGCTAACTCTTACGACGAAGCTGAACGGAAGTAACAACCAGAATAGGAGCTGAACTATCGATTGGGGGGTACTATATATATGCGTGTGTTTGTTCGCGATTGATACGAGTATATACTGTAGAGTTTTTTTTCCCCCCCGTCTAGTGAAGGCAAGTATAATCACACTTATAAATTAGGAAATTCACAATAAAAAATTACTTTATTTCGGTTTTTGGTATTCACGAGATTAGGGGATTCACCAAAAATTACTTTTTCCGGCCTAATCTCAAGATTCGAATATGATCAATTATGCAGTGCGATTAATATGTTTTCAATGCTATGTTTGCAATTGAGTTTACACTATGACTTTGAGTATTTGAAAATGACCTCCGAACTTTTTGTAGTTGTGATCACACTCGGAAGAAAATGGGAAGCCTTTTTAAATCTTTAGTAAATTTACCGTCTTCCCTCTACAATTTAAAAAGTTGGTATTATTTCTGCTAGTTGGCATTTTTATAATGTATGTATGGATAATGATATGTGTTGGCGTGAGATAATGACTGTAATCAATGGTATTTTCAAATAGTAAGCCTTCCTTTAAGTGAGAAGGTCAGGTCAATAATAACTATGCTATTGCCCTACTAATTTAAGGTCTCTGCCCAATCCCAAATGCAGGACCAGATTCGATCATAGTTGATAATACAGTAAAAAAAAAACCAAAGAGCGAGATGGTTGTTAATGGTTGTTAATGCTGCTGTTGCGGAGCACTTGCTCGTTGGTTTTGTTGGAGATATCGCGGAATTGAGGCGATTAGAAAAAGTGCAAAATTTGGTGCGAAAAGTCGTTTTCACGAACATGGTGGGGCCAAGGAAAGCGTCGGGACGATTGAATTTGGGGCGTTTTTTGGACATTATTTCACCATTGGTCGGGACCACCGAATCTCCGTCAGGATACGCGGATGCAGAATTTGATAGCGACTCACAGCGTTTTAAAGAGGTTTTGACCTAATTTTTGTACTTTCTTATAAATAGGAGCCTTGTGGCCTCCTAGGGTTTGGTCTTGAGTTGGGATTTGAGATATTTAGGGTTTGTGTGTGTCTCTTTCGTGTGTGTGAGGCGTTTGATCTTTCTGTGGAGTCCAAGCGCAGGAGATTTGTCTGGAAATATTGTGTGAATCTTTTCAAGTGGGGAGTTACGGTATAACCCAGAATTTCTGTGTATTTCTCCCCATTGATAGTGAATTCTCTTGCTCTTTTCCGTGGGACATACCTCACAGAGCTCAGGTGCTTTGGGAAGCAGCGTAAATCGCTTGTCTCTTGTTTTTCTTGTTGGTTTTGTTATATTCTACTTCGAAGTTTAAAGCCACAACAAATTGGTATCGAGCTCAGGGTTCAAATCGAGGCTTGTGTTTTCACAAGCGTTTGTGTATTTTGGGGTCGTTTTCAATGACGACTCGCTTTGAAGTTGAGAAGTTTGATGGGCAAAAGCGCTTCTTTCGGTTTTGTGGCGTATCAAGATGAAGGCTTTGTTGGTGCAACAAGGAACAAGCAAGGCTTTGTTGGGGGTGTCGAAGAAACCTGCTGGTATGCAGGATAGTGTGTTTGAGGATCTTGATGCGAAGGCACTCAGTTCAATACAATTGTGTCTAGCCAGATGATGTGCTTAGCGAGGTTGGGGAGGAAGATTCGGATTGGCCGGTATTTGGTTGAAGTTGGAGAGCATCTATATGACGAAAGTAAGCTAACCAACCAGGTTGTACTTGAGCTGGCGCCTTTATACTTTTAGGTATGAAGAAGGATGCGCCATAAAAGACCATTTAGATGAGTTGAACCGAATTATTATGGATTTAAAAAATATTGAGGTTGTGATTGATGATGAAGATCAAGCCCTTATTGTGTTATGTTCTTTACCTGCATCGTATGAACACTTTGTGACTACTATGTTATATGGGAGG
Organism: Vaccinium macrocarpon; assembly: GCA_022606695.1. Lineage (NCBI taxonomy): Eukaryota > Viridiplantae > Streptophyta > Magnoliopsida > Ericales > Ericaceae > Vaccinium > Vaccinium macrocarpon. The sequence continues at coordinate 5,062,355 of CM040171.1, read as the reverse complement.
GATACGATTTCCATGGAGGACGTAAAGTCTAGTTTATATTCTAAAGAATTGAGGAAAAAGGTATCCGGTGAGAGTAGTGTTCATGATGACCAAGCTTTGGTGGTGCGGGGAAAGACTGGTGGGAGGGATTCGGGCAGTAGAGGGATTTCTAGTTCTAAAACCACATATATGGATGGAATACAGTGTTTTTACTGTAAGAAATTCGGGCACATGGTGAAAAAATGTCCGAGGGTGAAGGACAAGTTTGTAGAGAAGGGTGTTGCTGGTTGTGTCGAAGATGATCCGGAAGGGTTTGAGGCTGCTATTGCTTTGGCAGTAAGTAATGTCGATGTCAGTTGTGAAAACATGTGGATTCTTGACTCTGGATGCTCCTACCACATGTGTCCACGTAGGGATTGGTTTGATACATATGAGGCAAGATTCCGCGATGATCTGATTCTTATGGGGAATAACATGCCCTGTAGAATTGTTGGGGTTGGAACAGTCAAAGTCAGGATGTACGATGGGATTGTGAGGACATTGCTTGGTGTTCGACATGTACTAGATTTGAGAATGAACCTTGTCTCTTTAGGTGCTCTCGACTCCGTGGGTTGGAAGTACACTGCTGAAGGTGGAGTATTGAGTGTGTCGTTGGGTGCTTGAGTTTTCGTGAAGGGTCAGAAATTGGGTAACCTCTATGTGCTTGATGGTAGTACGATTGTGGGTGCTCCATCGTTGGGATCTTCATCTGTTGAGAAAAATTCAGGTTCAACTATTGGGAGTATGCATGAGAGCATACAAGACTCTGCGGTAGAGTCTGTTAACTCCAGGTGGAGTTTGAGCACATCTTATTTGGCATCAGTAATGGATGCATGTGGTCGACATTTGGTGGAAGATGGTTGCTCGTTGGTGATTAACTCCGTGAGGGGAGTTGTGGTGTTAAGCTCAAGGTGGAGCTTGTGGAGGCACGATGTGGCCGGGTTTTACTCGAAGAGGGAAACAAGGTCAAGTTGGGGTGCTTTGCGCCTTGTTTGTTGGTGCCATTGATGTGAGCCCCGTGTGGGGCTGCCCCGAGAGGGGCGTTGTGGGGAAAAGCGAGTGTTGAGAGGATTGCACTATGTTGTTGGCTTGGAAGGGAATTCAAGTCAAGGTGGAGATTGTTGGAGATATGCCTTGAATTCAAGACGGTCGAAGAAAAGTGCAAAATTTGGTGCGAAAAGTCGTTTTCTGGACCTATGGTTCGGACCAAGGAAAGCCCCCGTCAGGACGATGGGATTTTGGGGCGTTTTTTGGACATTCGGTCCGGTAGTCCGGACCACGATCCCCCGTCCGGACCACCGATTCTGCAATTTGTGCTTATTCTGGCGTTTTAAAGAGGTTTTGACCTAATTTTTGTACTTTCTTATAAATAGGAGCCTTGTGGCCTCCTAGGGTTTGGTCTTGAGTTGGGATTTGAGATATTTAGGGTTTGTGTGTGTCTCTTTCGTGTGTGTGAGACGTTTGATGCTCTGTAGGTCGCGCCTCAGAGATTTGTCCCTAGATATTGTGTGAATGCTTCAAGTGAGAGTTACGGGTATAGCCGGCTCTGTGTATTTCTCCCCATTGATAGTGAATCCTCTTGCTCTTTCCCCGTGGACGTACCTCTAGAGCTCCGTGCTTGGGAGGGAACCACGTAAATCCTTGTCTCTTGTTTTCCTTGTTGGTTTTGTTATATTCTCTACTTCGGGTTTCGGCACAACAGGTTTTTGAGACTATGGGAAAAGGACATACAAGTATGTGAAGGGAAAAGGCAAAATGTTCACAATAATTGAAAGGTATGCAAGAGCGCCGACGGAGGGGAAGAGATATCCAAATTTTGAAATGTTGCTAAAGTGATAGAGGATGCAGTGTGTGTGAGTGAGAGCGAGATAGAGTCTGGACAATGGGTTTCCCCCCACTCCCTTCCCCTTCTATCCCCCCCTTTTTTTCCCCTTTCAATCTCTCCTTTCTCCCCCCTTCCCAATCACTTTATGATATGGACTATCCCTCCATTTTCTTTTCCTCTCCGACCTCCATGGTTGCGGATGGTTGAGACTTTCTCCTTTGAGACGTAAGATCTCCCACTTCCCATCATTTTTGGACTTGGGAGACCCAAATCTAGAGTTTCTAGATATGGATACTAGCTCTTACATGATGGTCTTGTTTGATTCGGATAGTGGTCCCTTGAGTAGTGACTGCGTAAGAGTACAAATCTGGTGGCGATCTTGCATCGAGTGGTGAAGGCACCAAAGAAGACAGTCCTTTGGCCACCCACCTCCACAAGAGGAGGCTAGGTCCAACGTCGTTGCTGAGTGACTTTTCTTTTTGTTGTTTTTTGGTTTTTGTTGTTTTGTATTTCAGAACGATAATGTCATTTGTTCTAGTTTTTACGAACATACGTTTCTATTTGCCGAAAAAGAAAATACTATAAAGAATAGAGGAGGCAGTTATTCAACTGATAACACAATTAGAGATTCTTCAAACCAAGATCAAGATAAAAAGAACAGAGGCTGATGGACAAGATGAACATAGTCAAAGAAATGGAATTGGCACAGGAGAAGGAGATTGAAGTCTCTATTCCTCATTAAAAACTCAAACCGAAGCAAGAGCTGCCTCGTTTACCCGGTCTTCAATATACGAATGTCTAAATATCTACTAATATAATGTGTCCTATACTACATGCATTATTTTCCATCAATCAGATGATAAATCAAAATAAACTAGTACTAGATTTTTACAACCGTTTTTGCCCAATATGCCATTAAATCCAAACTTGTAGGATTATCGCTCCTCAAAAAGAGAAATAAGAATAACAATTAAAAATAATGATAATAATTGGAGAAAAATGTGAGGAATAATTAGGAAATAATGGAGAAAATGAGTGTTGAAATCCAAAACGAACATGGTATAATTTTTTTTTTTTTATGGGTCCAGACAATGAGCAATCAAAAAGACAAAAGAGCATGCATTTCAGTGTATCTTTGACATATTTTAATCTATTTTCACATATTTTTATATAATTTTCATATATTTTAGTATATTTTTTAAACCATAACATCAGCCCTCTAGCTGATTTTAGATTTTTTTTTTATACCAATATTTTTTTTGAGGACAGATATAAGACTAAGTTTTCCAAATAATTTTAGTCTAAAATCATAATTTTAACACACGATAAACTCATTTACTAAAATCAATCATAATTTTAACAACTGAATTGTTAAAATCTTTTGAAAAAATATATGTATAAAACATACTCCTCGTACTGTAGTAATCAAAGTCAAGTCAAGGCAAGACATACGAACGACGTCGCACCTGACTCTCTTCTCCCCAAACCCTTACGCTGCACAGTTCGTTGCATCTCCGACCGTGACCAAGCAATGGGCATCAAATGGTAACGCCTAATTCCCGATTCCCACACTGAAATTTTCGATTCACGCTTAGAATTCGATGATACAAGCTTCTATTCATACGTGCAACCAATTTAATTCAATATTGATTACTGCTATCTCTGTGTGTGTCCCATCGCTCATTCTAGGGTTTTACATTGGCAACCCAATGCCGGAACGACAATCAATAGCCAAATCCTAAACGAAGCCTGTCAGTGTGCTGAAAGCATCAATGGCGTCAAGGAAGGAAGGTGGAAAGCTACTATCAACTTTTACAGGCCCATCCTTAGAGGTACTTGTTCCCCATCTCTTTTATACACCACTTTATCTTTTCATTCGATATGAAGTGAATACTGGTGTGAACAGTTGTGTAAACAGTGGATGCAGCTTGTAATCTTTTTCATTCGGTATGTAGTGAAAACCGGTAGTGGATGTTAGGAAACCATGTAAAAATTTGTGTGTTCTGCGTTCTTGTTTATTGTGCTTGGTTATTCTTTGTTCGTTGTGTGTTTGTTAGTTTGACCTATTTATCAACAAGTGTACAGGTGCATTGAATATGCATGGGGTTGTAATTTACATGATTTTATCAAGTAATTGTTAGAGCACGCAAGGTAGACCAAGCATTGTCAGTTGAGAATCCTCATCTATGTCGTCAAAGGGAGTGCACTTAGTTGTGTGTATGTGTTTAGAATACATAAATATTGGTCAGTATCGAATTTATTTGCAAGACATGCATATATATTTAGTTGTTACATTAAGTATCTCCGGCTGAATTTCATCCCGTGTCTTCAAATGAAATACATTTGAATTTTGTGTGTGTGTGTACACAATACACATGTTACTTACTTATTGGGTTTCATTTGGATGTGAATTTTGATGAATTGTTAGAACAAGAATCAACAGCGGAATATCCTCTTGTCTGTCTTCGATTGAAGCACATGCAAATACATTTGTCGAAGTATCCATATATAGTATATATTTTGGTTATGGGTTCTCATTTATATTCATGTGTTCGGTGTTTTATCAGATCAAGCATCAGCAGCTGAATTTCCTCGGGATTTACTTGGGATATCGGTTCCGGAGCAGCCAAATAAGTACTACTTTGTAGTACGGGGACAAAAAATGGTTCTTGAGGCGGAGCAGACTATTCAGACAATAATGGAAAAGCTGCAATCTTACAAAGCAAGGCTGGCACTCAATTTCGAGGTTTGTTAAGGACGATGACTACGTAAATGTGCTGATTTGTTCATCATTTTGAGGTTTATTGTAGGTTGTCTGTATAGGTTAAAGTTTATGCCAATGCTGAGGTTTATGGCTTCACGTGGTCGTTTTTAAATATAGAAGTGAATCACAGTAGTAAATATGTTGTGGAAGAGGGAAAGGGTAATGGTTTGAACCTGTGGCCTATGAGCTGCGCAATCAAGGCCGGCCTCTTGGCTAGGCTCTTTGGTAAGAGATGTTCGTTATGCGGTGACAAGTCTCCTTTAATGAATAAAACCTAATCAATAGAACTTCACAACTAGTTCAACTTCTACACCATTGTCATTTTTTACCATGATATATCATCTGCTTCATTGTTTGACAACTGAGAGGTATTTTTTATGTTGTTATGTAGGGGTCTCAGTATCAACTTGGTGACTTCCAGTTGAGAGTTGGGAAAGTTCTACTGCAGAATGAGAATTTGAGGGGCATAGTTATGGAGGTATGAAACACTTATCTTTGCTTGTTAAAAAAAGGACGAGAAAGGATACAAAGCTTTGTTAGATTCCAACCAGTAAGCTTGATGCACTGTAAAACTGATTGATCTATCACAGTATAAAGTGGAGTATTAAATAGTGAAAGATTATTGAGAAATTAATTTATGTGTTTTACGAACAGACATATAAGGTTTGCTGTACGGCAACCATTATATTTAGAAAAGGTGCTACATGAATAACTGAGAAGTGACACTTTATAGGTAGAACAATGCATGCTAGAGATTGGTAGGTTTTTTTTTTTCATTGAAAAAGTTATTTTATTAACTACAGAAAACTAGAGGGATAGATCCTTTATTTACATCAATCTCCTGCATAGTTGTCAGAATCATACGATTCACGATTCGATTTGTGATGCATTCACACAAAAACGATAGGAATCTTTAGCTGAATCAAGGTTCATACAAAGGTGGTGGTGAATCGTGCAATTCAAGGTTCAACTCACGATTCACACAAAAACGATACAAATTTGTAGGTGAATCAATGTTTATCACAATTGTTGCATTCGACTAATATGAAACCGCTTTGTGGTTTTGCCTTTAATTTTCTTATTTGAAAACAAGGATATAAGATCATATACTGTTAAGTATGAAAAATCTTATTCCTATGAAAAATTGGATAATCTTTTTAATTCTTGTATCCTATAAATCATAGACCAGGGCAGGGCTCTAAGGGGGTGTTCCACTAACAAAAAAACTGTTTTTTCCAAAAACTGAGACAGGTCATTCTCTTACAATATATCCCATAAAAAACCGTGAAAAGCCGGTTTTTTCAAAAAACCACCTTAGTGGAACGCCCCCTAAGCCTCGGACCAACCCACATATGCTACCATATAAGCTTGTTTTCGTACCTATTAGGTTATAAACTTTTATTGTGTTAAACCTTGATTTTTATAAAGAATCTTTAATATCTACGTGTTGTGTAATTCATTTGACTTTTCCTATTGGTCCGTGAGATCATCAATTGATAATAGAAAACAAACTTCAATATTGATTTCAGCTTAACTTTTTCAACTGACAACGTATTACTCCCTCCATCCCAATTTGTTTGCCCTTTTTGGGAGTGTGCATTTTGCACGCAAAAAAAAAAAAGTATAGGCATTAATTTCTTTTTTTAAACAAACTTTACACCAATTCAAAGATCTCATTGAGAGGAAAAATTTGGTGTAATTTTATTTCCAAAAAAGTTTTCATAAACATGTTATTTTTTGGGTGCAAAATGCACGTACTCCCACGAGGGCAATCAATTTGGGATGGAGGGAGTATTATTATGTAGGTGCCGAGATATATTTTCAATGTATTTTTAAAAGTTGGACTGAATCGTTACGATTCACGATTCAACTCGATTCATGATTCAAAAAAGGGTCAATCTGATTCTTGCTTGATCTCCTGCAATCCAAGCAGGAAACCCTACAGGGCCTACACAAACAATACAAACCACAAAAGAGAAACAAACCACCTCACAACCTATGTGCATTACCCAGATTTCTTGGAGACAAACCCCAAACAACCCTTGATTGAATGCAGAGCATGGAAATTGTTTCCACGAATAAATCCTGGCTCATACATTGGCAACAATCACTTTGGTATGGTAACCATCCCCATGTCCTTCAAACCCGTACCAGACACCCTTGTGGGGCTTGCATTCCTCTCTAACCAAATGAAATACAGACTAGCTGCTAGAGAAATCCTATATATTTCAGCTTGGAAAGATTTGGATTTGCAGGAGGTTGCCCGCTAAGCTCGAAATTCCAATTTTCAGGCGTCCTATGAATCATACACCTCAACAAGATAAGTTGCCAAACTTACTTTGAAAAACTGCACCCGAAGAATTGATGCAAATGACCGTCAGCCTCAGGGCATTGGGAGCAAAGAACACACTCAGGACTGATGCTCATTCCCCAACTTCTTAATCTCTCCTTGGTTGCGAGCCTTCCCAAACAGCAAAGCCAACTGATAAAAAGGCCCACTTGGGGACTTCTCCGGGAAACCAAACCACTAAAGCCCAAGGAACCTTGACACCTTGCTGCCTTATAGCCTTCCAAGTGGACTGACTATAAAAAAGCCCTGTAGGGAATGGAACCCAAATCACCTCATCTTCCCGTCCAGCACTAGGGTATTACCATTATCTGTATTGTGACACTGTTTCGACTCTTTCGAGGTCGAGGCGATCTCCACCCCTTATTCACTATGATAGAACTAACCTTAGCATCAAGAGACTAGCCCATATGATAGACCACCCCCTCCCGAGAGACTTATAAAGAGGACCCGTCGGAAGTCAATTATCCAGCCACTTGCAAGTGTTTTCTCCATTACCAATCACAGGCTTCATCAAGTCTTGGCTCAGAGAGAGATTGGTAGTTGTATGATAAAGCCAATAGTTTGTGATTTTTTTTAAGCTGGTGCGATTGTGATGTGTTGTTTATTTCATGTTACTTTGGCTACATGCAGTGTGATTGTGATGTGTTGTTTGGCCATTCTTGTTTCGTAACTTCGTTGTATTGCTTAACCATTGATACATTTGATTAGGGCTGAAACCGGTTCGGTTCAGTCTAGTTCAGAGATGATTTTGAATGAACCGGGAAAAACCTGTTGTACGGAGAGAACAAAGAACTGAAACCGGTTTTAGAGTGATAGGTTCGGTTCCGGTTCGTTTTCATCCGGTTAAGTGCGGTTTGGTGGTCGGTTTGGTTCTTCTGGCGGGAAGCGGACAAACAACTGAACAAGGAAGAATCGACACAAGCTACAATAAAAAACATACATATTTACAGCCAGATCTAAAAAAATCGAAATAGAATGAGTCCTAAAACATTACATATACAAAATACATACATAAACGAAGTAACGAACAGATCTCGATTGATGACGATGATGGACGTCCTTGACTCCAATGACGATGATGGACGGGCCGGCATCAACGACGTCGCCTGTCTCTCTCTCTGCCGTCGCTTGGCTCTCTCTCTATCTTTGAAATGTTTAGCAATGGGTTGAGTTAGGGGAGAACCTGGGTTAAGTACATATATATGTAGTACTAATCAGAAATACGTAATATAATTATTTGTTTCCCACTTTAAAACTAATGGGGTCTGCCAGCCGAGTTGACAAGGCCTTCGCCCCCATGTGTGGGGTTTGGAGTTCAATCCCCACCCCTTACGTTTTTTCTAGGTATATAACTATTTTTTGAGGTATATATGTATATATCGGTTCGGTTTACTTAAAAAAACCTCCGAACGGGGAACCAAACCGGTTTTCAAAATTTCAAAATTTCATGAACCGGGAACCGGACCGGTTTCTGAAAAAATCGAAAAAATTTGGTTCTGACCGGTTCTCTGTTTCGGTACAGCCCTACATTAGATGAATCAACTGCTAGCCATTGTCAGCTTATTGTGGTGTTCTTTAAATGTTGATGTTATTCGACACACAGAAATATTGGGGAAAATTCCACCAACACCGCCTCAATTTCACCCAAATAACACTGCACACTCCTTTTACCCTCTGAAATATCACTAACACCCCCTGGCAGATAACTTCCTCTAACTTCATCAAAAGATCAACTTTGAAATTACTAAAATGCCCTCCATTTTGTTTCCCTCCCTCTCCCATCGCCAACTGTGGTCTGACCAATTGACTGCCCCCGCTCTACTCAGCCCCAACCTTCTCTACTCTCCCTCATGTTCTGTCTGTTCTCCTCTTACTCTTCTCTTTTTTCTCAACTCCAATTCTGGCCAACGACCAAGCCACAAATATCAAATACAAATAGAGGAAATCAACACAACAACAAGCAACACACCATTGGTGCAAACTCTTCTCTGAAAATCGCAGATGGGGATGTATGGGTTTGCACGGTGGTGATGAAAATGGGGTAGGATCAAGGATAATTTTGTCATGTCCAATCTTTGGTTGTGATGATGTTATCATTTCTTGTTTGCTCCTCTAACAGTCCACTAAGTGTGACACATTTTTCAAAAGCAAGGGAGGTCAATGTGATTCCAAAGGGTAAAGGGGTATGCTGTGTGATTAGGAAATCAAAGGGGTGTCAGGGAAACGGTTTCCCAATTTTTAGTATTTCAATAGGTTCCGAATGGACCCGATGAAGTAGGCCCAATAAACTCTTTACAAAAGTAATAATGTGCTCGGAAGGGTCTTCCATGGTAGTAATTTTGACTTTGAGGAAAATTTAAAGCTATCAGAGGCAGGAAGGGTTGTTTCTTGCCTTTTTTTTGAGGGGATGGTGAAGCAGAGCTACAAAGCTGTAAAATGGTTGATTCTAAGATTAAAGATTTAAAGCTGTAAAGAGGCATGAACTTCTGAGATCTAAAATGGTAGATTCAAAATTGAAAGTTGGGGGGAGGCATGAGGTAATTCTTGCAAATCTTGAGGGATGTGTGTAGGTTCTTCGCAGTGTTGATTGATTGGCCAAAGTTCCAAAACTCAAAAGGATACCACTTAGCTTATCTTTGTGTAATTGCCCATTGGCTTTTTTTCGGTAAAAAACTCGTATTTTCTCTCCCAAATGAACTCAAGAAGCTTTCACGAAGGCAAGTTTACTTAAAGAGACGGAAGTCTCCCCCCCCACAAGTTTTGGCGAAACAGGAGGTCAGTCCATAGAGTAAAGTCTCTTGAAAATTAAAGATCTCTGTTCTTGTTGGCTGTTCTATTGCAAGAAAATGTGAAACAAGACTTCTCATGTTGTTTATTGATTGCTTTGCCTTTAAAACCGTAGTGAATGGTTGGGTGTTATTCGATATTCAAGAGCTGACTGTTTCCTTTTGCAGATGGAGTATCTACCCATTTCTTCAGTGGATAAATCTCGACAGATCATGGAGGAGTTCTTCGACATATGGCAAGAAGCTCTGTCAAAGAGATCATTGCCTGGTCATTTTATCCATGTAGAACCAACCTTCACGGATTATGGTCTCTCAGATAAATATACTCCACAACACACGGCTGTTCAGTATTCTATGGTCATGCATCAACTGATAGCAACAGCTCAGGCTGGGCAGGCAGTGAGAAATTAGACGTTGAGAGATTCCGGCAATCATATTCCATATGATATTTGCAAGATTGCTCCTGCTCTTTGAAGTGAATGGCCAAGTTCATGCATTGCTTGATTATGGAGCTCTTTTGGGGTCTTTTTTTTTTTTTTTTTGTGTGTGTGTGTTTATTACGAGGCATGTTGCCAATCTTGCGAGAGGGTCTCACCATCTGTCAAAGCGATGCTAACCAAAACAAGCTTCTGGCATGTGAGTTGTTCTTTTGAAATATCGATGATTAGTGTTTCGAAAAGTCGAATATCTTAAAAGAATTTTATGAAATTTCACGTTCCGAATGTCAACTATCTACCGCCCAAAATATTTTGTAAGTTATGATGGCAAAGCCTTAACTTGCTTGCTCGCTTTCGGTGGCTTGTGGATAGCTACAAAGATACAGGTTTTTACCTTACAGATTTAAAAAAATTACAATTATGATTAACAAGGTGTCCCATTAAATTTGATTCCTGAATCCATCCTTTTCGTTATGTTTTTCTCTCTTTTGTTTCTTTCATGTGCTTCGAACCTTGGGTGTTCCACCACCTCATGATCCTCCACCAAAAGAGCACTCTAGGGCCGGAGGCAATGCTAACACGACGTAGGAGAACCGAATTAGTTTGTTCTTGGGGAAAAATCATGTCAAAAGAAGGGAGAGTGTTTTCATGAAAATTCATTTCCCAAAGAAAATGTTTTATGTCGAAACAAATGGAGCCTTTGCTATACCCCACGTACCTTCCATGCACATGGGGGTGGGTGATGGATGCAATTTTTGCAAAGCACAGGAAGTAGGTGCAGCTATAACAAAGTGAACGTTTAGGGGTAGTGAAACTCTAGGGAGAGGGTCGAATTTTTGTTTTTTGTGAGCTCTAACCCGATTAGTCTATTTAGCCCTTTTAGACAATAGGAAAACTGACCCCTCAATATGTCTTCTTATTTTATAGGTATTTTCCACAAGGATACGTGGGGCAATAAAAATCTTATTTGGATTTCGCAGAGGCTTATCATTTTTCATAGAATTGAAATGCATCAAAGGCAAGGGTACCAGTTTTCAGCCGATGCACATTCTGTTTATGTGAATAATGATATTGATAAATAGGCGGGAAATATAAAGGGTAAATATGAGAAACAAATAAATTCACAAGATTTTTTTTGGGGGTCCTGGTTATAAAGATGATAAATACTTATAAGGAGATGAAACATGGAAAGAGACAAGATACTACATTAACTATCAATTTGAGGTATTTTCAGTGTGAAAATTCATAACATTCCAAAGTGGTAAAGATTTTGGGTTGAGCTGGCCGAGCCGGCTAGTTTAGTAAACTAGCAAAAAATCGAACTCAAACGAGCCAATGAGCCGAGCCGAGATAATTTACTTAACGAGCATTCTTAAACGAGCTGAGCCTTAATAAACTAGCCAGCCGATCTTTACTGGACTAGTTTACGAAACGAGTCTAAAACTCTATTTCAAGCTCGACTCGTTTAACCAAACCTTAACAAACTGAGCCGCGGATTACTCGCAAGCAACTCGATTGGTCTGCGGCCCTTGAGTCACATTGGTCACCACAAGTTCAAAGCACTTCAACTATGTAAACACCAAAAGAATAAAAAATGCACATATTAGTATGTTTTTTGAAAGAGAGCTTTTACAAAAAGTTAATGTAATACTACTGGTTGGGAATGGGAGGGGGAATATAACATCATAATAATATCATTTAGTTAGGAGAATACAATATAATAGTTGGGAGTCTTGGTCTTGAGAATATAATAGCATAAATGGCGGAAGTGGACCAAGTCATTAGATTCATTACCTGTTTTTACTTTACAGAATGTCTAGGGGCACATACTCTCAATCACATCCATTCATGTGAGATTTACTTTGAGGTCCCATACAAGTGATCGGAACCATTTAATTTGTTTAGAATATTTTTCTAAGGGTTCCTGAAAAAACCCAATTCAAATTGGATATCTGTAAAAGCTCAATTGATTCATTAAAATTCTAGTTCCTGAATCGAACAGACCAAAACTTTAACAAACTTATCAAGCTTTTTCCGATATTTGATGGAAGTATTTTTTTCTTTCTTTTCAAAAACCCTTTAAAAATATTTTAAACAAATTGAGCGACTCCGATTATTCGTGTCGAGGTCCCGAGTGGGTGTGGTCGGTATGTGACCAAATATGTGTGCCAGACTGCCAGTAGAAAAGCACTCACTTTACTTTACTTGGGGGACAAGATTTCCGGTTGCTCTTTAGTTTGACTTTGGCTATCTCTGTTGGAGATCTATTATCGGTCGAAGCTCCGTTCTATCGAAACTCACAGGTATGAAATCCCCTAATTTTTTTGGATGAGGATTCTCGAAAACAAAAATCGATCGTCTTGTATACCCTTTTTAAGTTAGTGATGATGCTATTGATGTTTCAATCTCCTCATTTTTTTCTCTCTTTTTATTTCATCAAATCTTTGAAATTGTTTGCTTTGCTTCTTGAGGGATGTGATTGAAGATTTTTGTTTTTGATTGAGATTTTGGACAGGGTTCATATATATATATATATATATATATATATATATATATATATATATATTTGGCATCAAAAATTTTGGGTCGGTGGATTACGTGAATGGTTTTGCACCGATGGTTTCCAACTGATGGCCCGTCAGATAGCCGGTAGAGGCTAAACCCGAACGGAACTAACTCGTGCACACCCATAAGAGGGGTCAATCTCACCGTCCATGGATGAAGAATCCAATTAAAATCAGTGTAAAGTCCTGCACGAACCGTGTCCAGTTTTGAATATCTTACTCCTATTAAATATTTACAGGGCTCTACAAAACCCCAGTATCCTACACTTTAAGACTCTGTAGTTGATTAAATTTCTTCGAAGAGGCGCCAAGAGGATCCAAAAAATTCAAATGGTAATTATCAATTTCCACCCCCTCCCCCCTTCTCTCCTAGACATGTATACGTATATGTAACTGATCGAAAATCCTACGGGGACCGACCATGTACTGATGGGGTATAGACAGATTGTGTGACCCATTTATGAGTCCCGCACAAATGATCCGAATCATTAAAATATTTTAAAATATTTTTTCTAGTGGTCCCTCAAGAAATCAACTAAAAAAGATACCTGCAACCTAGTTGATCCGATGGATAATTCTGAATGAAAAAATGAGTACATCGAATCAGCTAGTTACAGATATATTTTTTAGCTGATTTTTTGAAGGACCACTGAAAAAAAAAAAAATATATATATATTTTTGAAACTGTTTGGATAATTTGTGCAGGACACTTAAAATTGGTTCTGCAACCCGTCCTTACCCCATCGGTACTTAAGCGGTCGGTACCGATAATAGGGTTGGTATGCAACATTATGAAATTTGTGATTGAAGGTTGTAATAGATTGTGTAAACGTGCAGGGGGATATTATCGGTAGAGAAGATGGATTGGAAACTTTGGGGCCTTTGGGAAAGAGCGAGGGAGTGCCTTGGAAGTTCATGCTCGACGGGCCTATATTGGAGATAACTGTTTATTATGACAAAAACTTTCTCAGGGGAATTTCATTCCAATGTAAAAGGTCCGATGGCACAGAAAGCTCCCTGAAAATTGGCCGTACTAAAGTCGGAAAAAGTATATCTGGCTTCCCTATTGAGACTGGAAAGGTGTGACCGTGATTCTCTTCAGCTTAATTCATAATTGCAATACATGAACCTCACCACTTGATCTTTTTTGAGCCATCTTCATACATAATTAGCTTTGTACGTACTCGTATCTTCACACATAATTTCGTGTGTGCTTTTTATTTTTATTTTCCTAAATTATACTTTGCACTCGCTTAGGTCTGCATTGACAGTAACGAGAAACTCGAGTCCGTAAGCGCGGTATGGGATAGTTCATATTTGAAATCTCTCACCTTTACAACAAATCGGAGGCCATACGGCCCGTACGGGTCAAGTAATAGCTTTCGGGACAGTAAAGGTGATTCCCTTCAAATACAAGGTCGAGTGATCGCTGGATTCTATGGACATCATGCTGGAAAGAATGTTTACGACACCCCTACTGGGATTGGTGTGTATGTGGCACCCAGAGTAAGTGGTCTGTTTTTCTCTTATCCAATTTAGTAAATCATGATTCTAGCAAGCTCATTTTTTTTCTCTTGCAAAAACAAACGGCTTGAATTATTAAAAACAGAATCGCGAGTCTTACTTTTGTTTACACGAGTGGATCTCACGGTAGAGGACCCTTATTTCTAATTAGTACTACATGTTCCTCAACTAATCAATTGACATAATTTTTTCACAGGTAATCAGAGGTGGGGGCAATCAGGTCATCGTAGGGGGGTATCGTCGGGAAGAGCGGATCATTCGGGAGGAGCGGATCATTCGGGAGGAGCGGTGGTTCTCTTCCGCCGGCGGGCAGAGTGGTTCCACTAGTGGTTCCGGGTTTCACAGGCCATAGGATTTCACACTTGGAGTATCTTTGAAGATCTTGTTGATCCCGTTTTTGGTCCAAACTTGATATGCTTGTAGACTTTGATGCTTTTTTCAGTGTGTGCTTTGTGATGTTAATTTTGGATATTGTTGTTCGGCTAAAACTCCTGGTATCTGTTGTTACAACTTCTTGACTATCTTCATATTTGAACTTTAATATGTTAGATTCCAAGTTAATTTCCAACCAGCAAACTTGCATTCACTGTTATACACATATACCGGGTTCGAGCCGGACTTATAATACTAGATAATTACGAGACTTGTGCATATTCAAGGTCGAGTCATTGCCGGATTCCATGGACGTCGTGCTACAAGGGAAGCTTTCAACACCCCTACTGCAATTGGTGTGTATGTACGTGGCACCCGGAGTAAGTGGTTTGCAACCACCGGTTAAGTTTACAGCTCAGAGAAAATTAAATTTGAAACTTATTTTATTTGCATTTGGAAAAATAATTTGCATAATTTAATGGGTGGTAAATTTTAGAGTATTTTTAATTTTTTTTAAAACCAGCACAAGGTCTCCTTCAATCTCCTCTATTTTTTTCTCGTATCTAATTCAGTAAATCATGTTTCTCATGGTCATTTTTACTCTGCCAAAAACAAATGGCTTGATTTTTAAAATAGAATCGTGAGTCCTAGCTAGTTCTATTCACATGAGGAGATCTCACATATGGATCCAATTTCTAATTAATTCATGTTTCTCAACTATTTTTTTCTACAATTGGAATAATAAAAAATACTATTTGAGGCAAAAAAAATTAGAGACGGTGGGAATAATTTTTAGTTGTTTTCCTGGGAGATATCACATCACTCTAGCTGGCATTGGAATTACCCTTTTGTTAGTTGACATGAAATATAGAGCCACTGCTGATTTTCCTCCGCATTTAATTATCTCCTTAAGATACACATTTTATAGTATTCAGATATACTACTAATTTGTCCATTAAAAAAACAAAACATTTGCATCAAATGCAAGCTCAACAATTAAAGTTGGGATGAATAATAACGTAGTAGGAGTACTTATTATCAAGAAGCACATAAATTAGGATTTGGGGTTGTTCTTTGTCAATCAATTCCCAAGACAATTTATTACAGATTTATCCGAAGCCGTCTGGTTCTTTCGGATAGACGGCCGGATTTCATCATCTCGCACACATGCAACAAACGGTTTGGATGCAAATGTGCTAAGGTGAAATTTGGGCCGTCCATCTGAATAAGTGAATAACGGACGGCTCAGATGATGCACAACAGCTGTTGTGCGGGGGCTGCACAACAGCAACCACGTGTCCCATAAATTAATCGTGACTTCCCAAGTTCACACCAAAGTTCAAAAGCACTTCAAATATTCGAAAACCTAAAGTGACAATAAAAAACGTACTTATAAAAAAAGAATAATAAAATGCGTGGGAGTGGGTAATATGGTCACATTATCATATAGTTAAAAAATAATAGTTGGGAGAATGGGAGTCGGAAGCCACAGGTATGTAATACCCTTTTTTTTTGGATGATGATTGCTGAAAACAAATTGAAATCGATGGTCTCAACTTTCTAAAATTTCGACCATTCGTATGGCAGAAAATAAAAGAAAAACCCCGAAATGTAAGTTTATTTTATATTCTGTGTAGAAAAGTCTGACTTAGGTAAATATGCGAAATACGCGATCGAAAATTATGTAAACGATTCAACACACTCGGCTAGCTCAGTTGGCCAGGCTCCCCGCATCCTACAAGGAGGTTAGGACTTCGAATTTTTCCACCTGTGCATATGAGTGTTATATATTCTTGTTGTATTTGTTGAATTATTTCTCCCCTTAATGGGTCTATTAGTTGCGTTCGTCTTAATGACTGTGAACTTTGTTTCGAATTTCTTCACATGTTTTAGTGTTTTTAGTTTGATGTAATTCATATTTGTGTTTTCCTATTGTATAAAAAAGAAAAAGAAAAATTCAAGCATTCAGCAATTCTTGAATTGATTCGTCGATTCCATCTATGATTCTACTCCATTTACGATTCTTAGTATGGGTTCAAATTGATTATAACCTTGAATTGAACTAAATCGTACGATTCAAATTGCAAATCATACGATTTCAACAACTTTGGTTGTGAGTTCAGTCGAGACTTTACTATGATTTTAATTAGGATATAAAAAAGAATATTCAAAACTACTAGTTCATTTTTGGCTATATAAATTTCCTTCTGGCCTCATTTCGATAATAGAAATCATCATTTTCGTAAGAAATTATATTGATTGGATCAATATAATTAAATAAATATTTTTGGGTCATTTGTTAAACACTATCCATGGACTCTCTCTCTCAAAACCGCAACCGTTACAAATATTTTTCTTCTCTTCCTGCCCCCCTTAGGGCTTCAATACCCTTGTATGGCAGCCCCCCGTCTCTCAAAATCGATGACTTATTGTTTGATTTGTGAGAGTTATGTTTCTCACTTTTGCAAGAGTGTACGTAGTTAATTAGTTTCACTATTGGGCAAATTATTTCATCTATAGATTGCCTTTTTTTTTAGACTTGGTTGCTTTGTTTCACGATCAATATTGGAAATGAAGGAGAAGTGGTGGAAACCATATATGATATCTTTGGCGAGACAACTCGTAGTGGCTTGGGAGATCTGTAATTGGAGAAGTTCATTGGTGTGTTCAAACTTGATTGGAGACTATCTGATCGTCCAGGTACTTGTTGTCTTTCGTCTCTAGCTAGCACTGTTCTCTTCTTAGACTCTACTAATTGTAGATGGGTACAACAATTCCTCTCTCGATGTGTTCCGGTTGGATGGTGGGTCAGGCTAATTAAACTCGACCCGACCCGACTTGTGCGCATTGCACACGCGTACTAGGGGTTCAATCTCATCTTCCATTGAAGAAGAGTCCAATTAAAAACGGAGTGAAGTCTTGTATGAACATTGTCAATTTTGAATATCTTACTCCTATAAATATTTTCAGGGCTCTACAAAACACCAATATCCTACTCTTCAGACTCTGTAGGCGATTAAATTTCTTCGAATAGGCCCAAAGAGAATCCAAGAATTGAAATGGTAATTATCAATTTCCACCCCTCTCTCCCAGACATATATACGTTTATGAAATCCTATTATGAAATGTGCCATTGAAGGTGGTAATAGATTATGTAAATGTGCAGGGGGATATTACCGGTAAAGAAGGATGGGAAACTTTAGGGCCATGTGGAGGGAGCGAGGGAGAGCCTTGAGAGTACAAGCCCGATGGGCCTATATTTTGCAGATAAGTGTTTGATATGACGAAAAAATGATAGGAGAATTTCATTCCAAATTGAAATAAAAAATAATTGTGACACAAATTTTGTGTCACAACCAATTATAACCCCACTCACATGGGATGTGAGACCCACATGGGCCCTACGCGCGGGCCTCACACTCCATCTGAGTAGGGTTGTGATTATTTGTGACACAAAAATTGTGTCACTATCATTATTCAATTGAAATCCGCAAGGGCGTTGTTATAGGGAGCCCCTGATAATTGGCCGTATCGAATGCGGCAAAAATGTGTCCGGCCACAAAATTTTGACTGGCAAGGCGTGACCGTGACCCACTTTAACTTAGTTCATAATTGCAATACATAATTATCTAATTTAGTAAATCATGATTCTCAAGCTCATTTTTTTCTCTTGCAAAAACAAACGGCTTGAATTATTAGAATAGAATCGCGAGTCTTTCTTTTGTTTGCGCGAGTAGATCTCATGGTAGAGGACCCTTATTTCTAATTAGTACTCCCTCCGTCCCAATTTTATAGTCTCTCGTTCTATTCTAACCGGATAAAAAAACGATTATATCTTTCAATCGGTAATACATTTTATATGCAATATGGATATTGTTTGATAGATCTTGATTTAATCTAATAAACAAAGTGTTCTAAATCACCTAAAATATTATAGATTAGAAGATATAACACTTTGAAAAGTGGCACGAACTCCCATAAGGGACTATAAAATTGGGACGGAGGGAGTACATGCTAATCAATTGACGTAATTTTTTCATAGGTAATCAGAGATGGAGGCAATCAGCAGGGATGGAGCCAGGAATTTCACTACAAAGGGACAAAATTTTTTTTCCAAAATACTTTGCAGGGGCGAGTCTATATAATTCATGGAAAAAAAATTTATTTTTCTATATAATACTACTAGAGGTTTTTCTTTTTTCCTGCAGAGGCGACCGCCCCTACTGACCCTCCTCTGGCTCCATCCCTGACAATCAGGTTATTAGAAATGCCTCCTATATATATACACACACCAATGTTCCCTCATTTTGTTATAATGCGGACCTCCCATTTTCCAATCAAATTATGATGATCCGAACCGCTACTCGGATCAAGCCCTTCTCAATTATTTTTTTTGGTGATTGTTTGCCTAGACCCTTAAAAACATGTTATAAACACGTTGAGCAGTTCAGATTATTAAAATATGACCGGGTTCATGAGGTCTGTATTTTAGCAAAGTAATTAGAATGAGACACATATATATATATGTATATGTATATGTAGCATAGGGGAGGTATATGTTACAATTAGAAAACCTTATGAGAGGTAAATGGAAGGGCAATATTGTACACGTGCTTGGTTAATAGAAGTTAGCCGACAAATTTGACATGGAAGGTCAATGCAATTTCATAAATTCAAGGGGTAGTTTCTTTTGTTGTCAGAAACCTTAAAAGGGAAATAAATGAAATTTACCCAATTGTTTTACTGCATTGACTACATCAGAATCCACAATCTTCCAGTTCTTATGAAAAAAGGTGGCACTTAATGCCCAGGAACCTTATCACCACTAATTGAATTAATAGCCCTCTTAATTTCGATCTGAAACAAGTTGGCTAACGAGGCCGGTTTATACCGGGATTTGGAGGCTTTGACGTGGATACAGGGTAACAGGGGTATAGCAGTGGAAAGGAAAATCGCACTCTGTCTCGCCCGGTTCCCCCTACGTTTCGCTATCTCGGTTGGTTCAGATGCCCTCTCGGAGGATGCGGTTGATGGCTGCGAAGGAGGGGATCATTTCCAGGAAGTGTTTTTTGCGACAGCGTCTTTTCTTGGGTTGGGACTCGGGTTGAGCTGCGACGTCGTTCTGGGGGTGTAAGGCGTGTTCCTGGTGGAGGAGAGAGAGGTTTTTTTTTTCTTGCGGAGGTTGTGGTCGGAAGTTTCCGTTGGAGAGTTCGTCGTCGTTTCCATGGGGTGGAAGGAAGGGAGATGGGGGTTTGGTTAATGTGACTGGTGTTTCATTGTGACAGTTTGGAAAATCACTGTACTAGACAGAAGACTAGGGTTTATAAAGAGTGGGAAGATGGGTTTTTATTTGTCCCTAATTTTCTTTGTTCTCTACTTATGGGAAATTGAGGAATTTTTCAGTGTCGAACGGGTATGGCTGACTACTTGCGCACATCCGGCAATCCAACAACGGACGGCCTAGATTAAAACAAACTTTTCCTTTTCTTTTTTCATTTTTTAAATTCATCCGGCACTTTTAATTAGGACTATCTATTGCATTTTTTGATAGCCAGATATGTGCCCACTCGGCATTGAAATTTTTTTGATGGGAAATTATAGTTTAGGTGGTGCGGTTTGACCAACACTACGGGTTAATTTGGCTAAAAAGTGGTTTTTGATTTTTTCGTTTCGTCTTTATTAAAATTTTTGTAGCATTTCGGCATTATTCAAAAAAATATTTGGTTTGACCATAAATTTATACTTGTTAGATTCGTCTCGCCAAGAGGAATCCAAAAACCACAAAATCTTGATGTGAAACTAACAAATGCTAAAAAAAAAAAAAAGACGAAATAAAAAAACTAAAAAACCAAAAACCGCTTTTTAGCCAAATTATTTATTCATCTTTGATGCACGTTCTGGGAGACTGGGACGTTAGAAAAATGTGTGAACACGTCGTGAATGGCATATTTTGCAGCATAACATGTACTATCTCTCCATATTAAGTGGTCGTTACAACGTTTAATATAATTTTGGATAACATATTTTGCATATAACATGTACTATCTCTCCATGCTAAGGCATATTTTGTTCTGATCTATTTATTGCTAATGGTAAATGGTTTTAAAAAATTCACGGCTGAGACACCCAATTCCCGCTACATATCGTTCGATACTTTCACTACCGCTACACTCATACGGTAACCGATACCACTATTTAAAACTTGTGTCACCCTAGCTGTGATATCTTGGCCAACCCCAGAATCCAAACCTTGCTGAACAAAACAAAGGGCCAAGCAGCCCTTGAAAATAGCCAAGTTGTTTAAGTCCTTTTGCATATTTTGCTTGTGTTTTATCGAAGTCAAAGTGAAGATTTTAGATACACCTGCGTGAAAGCACACAAATAGCTCACGTAGTCTATCTGGTTCAGATATTAAGCAGGTCAATAGCGGAATGTTCTGTACACCGGATAAGGGGCAACACTTAGAGGCATCAGAAGTTAGAATGCTTACATGAGTAACAATAAATCATGTTAAAAACACGCATTTTCACGTTTCCCCCTTAATAGCATTTGCATCCTCCAAAGTCCAATCTAACGCCCATAATAAGTATGCAAACTCAAAATTTTACTCCTAAGCCTATGAGAGGCCAACTTTTGATGAATTTTTTTTTTTGTATTGTGATCCCCAAGAGACAACCACTAAACTCAACATTTTTGCTTCTCAAAACCTTCTTGCCAAACTATAAGCTCCATAAACTGACTAAAAGCTACCTAATTCTCCTCCTCACACAGCACAGGATCATGAGGGTAAGAAAAATAGGACTCTAGCTTCCTACACCCGCAAATTAGTACTATCTCCGTCCCAATTTTATAGTCCCTCATTCTATCCTAACCGGATAACAAAACGATTATATCTTTCATTCGGTAATACATTTTATATGCAATATTGATCTTGTTTGATAGATCTTGATTTAATCTAATAAACAAAGTGTTCAAAATCACCTAAAACATTATAAATTATAAGATATAACACTTTGAAAAGTGGTACGAACTCCCATAAGAGACTATAAAATTGGGATGGAGAGAGTATATTAGAGAAATGGTCCTTATTCAATTGGTGAAGTGTTTTTGGTGGGATAGTGAAGTTTTTTTTTCAATTTTTTTTTTCGTTTAAGTTTGGTTAAATGCTGATGCAGATTCGAACCTTTCTTGTTTCATTGTACTCCACTTAACGACTGAAACATTAACGAATCAATGCTAGCCAACACTATCTTATGTTGATAGTTCTTTAAATGTTGATGTTAATCGAAACCCGAAAATATGTCGCCCATTTCACTTTGTCCCCAAATGGACCTGAAGGAGTAGGCCCATCAATCTCTTTCCAAAAGTAATGACGTGCTCAAAAGGGTCTTCCATGGCAATAAATTTCACTTTGACTAGGCCTCCTGATTTGGCTAAATTGAAAAAATTAGTTTTTATTTATTATTTTCGTTTTTTCTTTATTCGATTTTTTTTTTTTGCATTTGTTAGTTTTAGTTTTCGGTCGATTTTTTTGTGGTTTCTTAGTTTGTCTAGATAAGAGGAATCTAAAAAGTATAAAATTGTTAACCAAACTTAAAATTTTGTGAATAAAGACGAAAATAATCTAAAAAATTGGTTTATTTTTTACTTTATTAAAAAAATTATTACTTTTGACCATAATTTTATATTCTTTGGATTTGTTTTGACGAGATAAATCTAGAAACTACAAAATCTTGATGCAAAACTGACAAATGTAATTTTTTTTTTGAATAAGGACAATGAAAAAAAAAAAACAAAAAACCAATTTTTTCAATTTAGCCAAATCAGTCCTGGATTAATTATTACGAACAAATTTCATATAAGACGACAAAAAGCACCATTAATTTGCGATCCTAGCTCTATGGAGAAGAAATATATGATGCCAAAATTTGACATGAATCTAAAAAACCTGGCCAATAAGCTCCTAAAAGATTAGTCCAAACTCATATTTAGTCTTATTGACAAGCGTCACGAAAATAATGATTTCGATTATCAAAATGAGCACCAAACAAACTTTAAATAGCCAAAACTGAACAAGTTGAGTTTTGAATATCCTTTTTTTGTATACAACTTAGGATACCAGCCAAGTTTATGTGCACGGCGCACCTCTAGTCCTCTACTAAAAGTAAGCGTTCAATCTC
The DNA here is from genome assembly GCA_022606695.1 of Vaccinium macrocarpon. NCBI lineage: Eukaryota > Viridiplantae > Streptophyta > Magnoliopsida > Ericales > Ericaceae > Vaccinium > Vaccinium macrocarpon. The sequence goes on along the minus strand of CM040171.1, from coordinate 5,039,535 downwards.
ACCTTCCATTAACGAAGGACCTAATTATAATCGGAGTAGATTCAGATATGAATCCCGTCCAATTTTGAATATCTTACACCTATAGATAAATACTGACAGTGCTACCTCTACAAAACACTGTATCCTAATCTTCAGACTCCTGCAATTGAATTTCTTCGAATAGGCTCCAAAAGAATCTAGAGAGTTTCAATTAGGGGGGGGATTTAATTCAAAGATGGAACCAGTCGACCGAACCAAGCATTTTTTAGTCGATTCAGGGTGAGTTTTTCAAAGAATAAAATCTGATAAAATAAACATTTGCTAAAATCACAAAAGTTGATTTTATCAAATAATAAAGTTTTGCTAGCCGACTCGGTTCGGTTTTGTATTTATGAAAAGAAGTTGAACTTGTGTTTGGTTTTGTTTCATGGAAACTTAATGAACAGAACCGAACCGAACCAATAAAATTAATGGCCCCGACTTTCTAGAGAGTGTCAAGTTTCAAACTTTGAGTTTGCGGGTTATCTCTATTACCATTTGTGCTATCAGACTTCTTTATTAAGAGAGAAAATACTTTGTCTAGGCAAGGTACACGCAAGCTGATCCGATCAATTCTGATAAAAAAGAAGAAGCAAACACCAGCACAAACAATGCCACGTACCCACTCCACCCGACCAAAGAACCTAACAAAACTTCCAGCCTCGTCGAGAAGCAGAAAGAAACCAAAGAAACTTCGTTGGTACAAGGAATATATCGGTTGTTTAATGTATCAATGTTCAAATGTTTTTTGGTTTGTTGATTTGGGACAGTTCGTACAGCCATATAAACTCATCATTGAGCATGGAACTTAACACAGCCATGACCTGATCTCTCTCTCTCTCTCTCTCTCTCTCTCTCTCTCTGCACGCGAAGACAGAAGAACAGATAGCAAACACACACTCTCGAACCGATTTCATCCCTTCCAATGGTAATCAATTTACAACCCCTCCTCTCTCTCTCCCAGACATATTATACGTATACGCGATATTATAAAATGTGCCATTGAATTGAAAGTTGTAACACAAATGTGCAGGGGAAGGTTACCGGCAAGGAGGAAGGATGGAAAACTGTAGGGGCATGTGGAGGGAGCGAGGGAGAGCCTTGGAATTACAAGCCCGACGGGCATATATTGCAGATAAGTGTTTGTTACGACGAAAAACTTATCAGGGGAATCTCATTCCAAAGTGAAATCCGCGATGGCGTTGTTATAGGAAGCCCCCTGGTAATTGGCCGTACTGAAGGCGGCAAAAATAAGTCTGGCTACAAAATTTTGACTGAAAAGGTGACCCTATTCGGCTTAATCTTGCAAGTTGCAATACATAATTAGCTTTGTACCTAGTAGCATCTTTTGGTACCCTTTTTTTTTCCTTGACTGACTACGGAAATCCGAATTGTAGTATAACAAAATAATCCATACTAGAAGAGGTAGCACACGCTATGCCTATCTAAAACTATAGGCATTAGGCGATGATTTTTCTGTTCTGTATACACCGGTCGGAGGTTGGAGATTTTTGTCTTGCTGTTTTGACGCCTTCTTCGAAACTGGTCTTTTCACATGAAGATTTTTCGAAATACTACTGGTGTATATATATCATGCCATACCAACTTTGGGTGAATACGGCCTCCCTCAAAGTTGGTGCATGTTTTTATAGAAAAGAAATTAAACGCTTTTACTTTGTTCTTTGCCACTGTTGATCTAACTAATATTCTGCTTTCTTGAATTTCTTTGGAAGGGCAAAACATACGATGCTTCTCCCATATTTTGGGAGTATATTTTACATATTTGTTTTAGTTAGTGCTAAAAAAATTTTATAAAATTTAAAAAATAATTAAAGTGAGAGCAATTTTCATTTCTAAAATACTAAATTATGGTGAATGATACCGTACGATAATGATACTGAGTACATCGAGTGATATGTTAACAAAAATTCTCAAGATTAATTTTTTAATTTCTCAAAATCATCCCGTTAAAACTGGATTTAATTTAAAAAGGGATTATTACCTCTAGGTCTAGAAAAGAGATGTCTAATTACCAATAAGGTAAGTCATTTTTTTTAATTACCACTAAGGTAAGTCACTCTTTTTTTAAGTTTAAGTTTAGGGTACACTTTCCTATTATAGGGTTTTAGTGGTTTAGACACTTTCATAAAGTACTCTAGGATTTAAAGTACCCTAGGATTTTAGGCAATTTCATAGGGTACCCTAGTTGTAGGGTATCTTGTCATAAGGGTACCCTAGAGTTTAGGTTTAAGGTGCACTTTTCTATTATAGTGTTATAGTGGTTTAGGAACTTTCATAGAGTACCCTAGGATTTTAGGCACTTTCATGGGGTACCCTAGTCGTATGATACCCTAGGATTTTAGGCCCTTTTATAGGGTACCCTAGTCGTAGGGTACCCTAGAATTTTAGGCACTTTCATAAGGTACCCTAGGATTTTAGGCACTTTCATAAGGTACTCGAGTCGTAGGGTACCCTAATCATAAGGGTACCCTAGTCTTAGGGTACCCTAGAGTTTAGGTTTAGGGTGCACTTTCCTATTATAAGGTTTAGTGGTTTAGGCACTTTCATAGGGTACCCGAGAATTTTATGCACTTTCATAGGGTAACCTATGATTTAGGCATTTTTATACGGGTTGGGGAGTTGATGAGAATTTTTCAGAGTTAGACTTGACCTAATGGTAATTATGGGATCCAAGGGTGACCTGATGGTAAATATCCCATTTAAAAATCATCATATGAAGTTTTCTTTCATAATCCGATCCCCGCCGACTTCGATTTCTGGCTCGATCCGCCACTGAATGTGGAGCATTTATTGTAACCATCTCACGTGTGAATAGTTTTTTACCCCTAAGATTTTTACTACCAGTTCAATAGAAAAAGTTTTAGTTAGGGATACTTTAGGAATTCCAAAGTGTGAGCCAGCTTTAAAAATGAATTATCATCAACCTGTTGCTCCCCTTATGTAATACTACATTATTAGATAGATTTGACTAGGTGAATCATGATATCTTTCTTTTCTTCTTCTTCTTCTTCTTCTTCTTCTTCTTCTCATTTTATCAACAATGCTACCGAAACATAGGTGCACCAGAGTGAACAAAAATGTATCCAGAATTATTTGCTTGCGACCTTGGATTGTGCCGTAGAAAGTGTTGCCCCAAGCGTAGGGCTAGGTCGGAGGTAGCATAATAACCGGTAAGACCGGGTCGAATCCACAGGGACCGAACGCACCCGGCGTGAGAGTTGTCTTGCAAGTGTAGGATTTCAGCCTTAAAGCGGCAAACTGTGGTTTTTGGATTTTGTTGGTGAAATTCTCTTAACTTCGAGAACGACTTGGAAGATTAAAAAGATTAATTAAACTAAGGCAAAGTCTAGGAGATTTTAACAACCATAACTTAGGCTAATTCGTTCCTCTCTTGTTGAGATTAAAATTCTTATAACCATTTGGCAAACGTCTAGGTTGACATCGCTCCAAGCATCACACGTGAAAAGGAGAATCAACCCTTAACTACGAGAGATCAAAAAGATTAACAAACCTAGACTTTGGTACATAAAATCGATCCTAACTCTTTGAACTAGAAATGGTGTTCGATAAAGTGCAGGATTCTTGTGTCATTTATACAAACATTTGAGTCGCCCTATCCCTAAGCATCGCACGTACCAAGTGGTCATGCCCCGGGCGACGTGCGATCAAAGGGGTTTACAGACCCGAATTTTGATACATAAAGATGAACCCGTGACTTTATTAAACAAGAAGTGTTTGCGATTTGGCGAGAAGAACGAATTAAACCTAAGTCAAGAACATAACAAGTAAAACATGACTTTTTATGAAGGAAATAAAGAACATAACAAGTAACGAAATAAACTTGATTTTAACGAAGATGCTATCCTAGCCTATCACTTTATACTTGAAGAAGTTAACAAATAATCAACCAAACCAAGTGTTTCTTAAGGAAATGGCAAGAAGAACAAGTAAACTAAATACTAGATGGAATTGAAAATAAACTAGATTTTTAGGTAGAGTTAAACAAGAGCAACAACATTAATGAACATCAAAATAACATAAGGTTAACACTTACATGAAGAAACTAGAGAGAGAGAGCTTGAAAATCCTCCAATGGAGGAGCAAAAATTAAACTAAGGAGGGAGTGTGTGTGGAGAGAGAGGGAGAGAGAAATATATACAAACACATTCCCTCCCTCTCAAAATATCCAAAACATACTATTAATGGAAAAATTTCCATAAAAGGAAAGTCAAAAAGTTCACAAAAATTGCCATCCGGAGGGGCTTGGATCGATCCATGATGGGTCCGGATCGATCCAAGGTAGTCTGGTGCTGTTTGGTATGAAGTGGATCGATCCAACTTCATCATGGATCGATCCAGATGAGTCTGGTGCTGTATGGATCGATCCACTTGGGCCTTGGATCGATCCAGATAGTGTGGATCGATCCAACTTGATCATGGATCGATCCAGAAGTGTCTGCTCGGGCAGATTTTTGACCCAACTTCGCGGGCATGCCCCGGCTTCGTCCGAACTCGGAATAAGGCGATTCTTGAACCGTTGGAAAGCTCTATGAGTCTACTTTCAAACCCAATTGACCTCATCTTCATGAAATTTGTATCTTGAAAGTTATGATCCTTTTTCTATCACTGTGTCGGATTTCCTCAAGCCTCATAACTCCAGATTTCTTGTTCCTTTGTTCCGGGCCTTCCTTGAACCTTCCAAAGCTATTTGAATCGACTTCTAAGATTCGGCGATTGTCCTCCACGGCATTGCGGGGTCTTGGATACCTCCGGGTAAAACCGGGGATTATTTGGAGCTTTGGACACGACTTTTAGCTCTGATTTTCTAAAACTCATCAAAAACACAACTCGCGCAAAATCAATCATATAAAGGCACAAAATGCACGTGTGTGTGATCACAAAGAGCGAGATAAGCCCGCATATATACAACATTTGGGGCTTATCATTATTCGATGCACGTTGATCCCACACGCATCAGACAATTTCAGATAAATTTGAATCCGAATTCGTACACTTTGTGTCCATAACATTTTTTATTTTTTTCCGTCTTTATTGGCGCGACGCCAAATACTACAATAATTTCATGTGTTCTTTATTTTCGTTTTTTTTTTTTTGCGTCCCAAGCAATATCCTAATTTATACTTGCACTCCCTTAGGTCCGTATCGACGGTTCAAAAGAGCAGTTATTGTCCATAATCGTGGAATCCGATTTTTATTTGAGATCTATCACTTTCAAAACAAATCTGAAAACGTACGGCCCCCATGGGTCAACCCGTAAGTTTTCAGACACTACTGCTGTTTCCCTTCAAATGGAAGGTCAAGTCATTGCTGGATTCCATGGACGTGCTTACAGTAAAGCCTTCAACAGCCCTACGGCAATTGGTGTGTATGCTGCACCCAAAGAAAAAACTTGGCATTTGATTAAAGAGCACAAGGTCAGCTTCTACCCCCTCTATTTTTAGAAAATGCAACGTATACAGACTCGGTGCATAGATTTGGGCACAGATTTGCATGAAATTGTGATTTGTGTTGTTCCCATGCATCGAACGAGTTCAAACGCACATGTGTCGGATCTATACGCGGAGGTATGGGTTCGTAGCATAGCTCATCTGTTTTAAATAGAAGTAGGCACTCAAATTCCTCAAGATACAATTTCAATTTTGACCGTTGATTTTTATGAAGACAAATACGATTCAATCAGGCTCTTTTTGATACTTAATAAACCTTTTTTTTTTTCGGTGGACAATTCATGCATTTCGACTCACAAAAACGAAGAGCTTGAAATTTTAAAATAGAATCAAGTACTGTTTGATTTACAGAAGATGGAGGAGTTGAAGAAACAAATCGAAGAGCTGAAGAAAGAAATCAAAGGGCTGAAGGAGAAATTGAAGATGAAAGAGAAAGAGGTCAGTTAGCCGAACTTTTATGCATGATTTTATATTAGATTGGTTTGCACACAACTTTCTGAAATTTAATACAAATAATTTAATGCTTTTTTTAAAGTGTTTGGATGAAGACATTTTTGGCATTTTGGCATTATTTTGATTATAAAGTGTTTGGACAACGTTTATTATTCAATATTATTACTTAGTGAACTTTATTTAGTAAAACAACATAATACTAATAAAAAGTATCACCATTGAAAAGTTTTTTATTTTTTATTTTTAACCACCCTTTAAGTTTACAACTCAGAGAAAATTCATTGGAAACTTCATTCTATTTGGATTTGGAGCTACAATTTCTACAATTTAATGTGTGGTAAATATTAGAGTATTTTTTAGCTCTTTTTTTTGAAACCGTGCATAGCTAGGAATTCTGCTAGTTTGTTTTGTTGGAAAATATGAAGAAATGTTTACTTTTTGTGATAAAACTGAAAATATTAATGCAGTAAAATCAAAACGCAAAACCTGAAAATTGATGAAATGTATGATGATCAAGGCGAGTGTATAACACTCTGTACTTAAGACAGATTTGCCCCCGCTACGGTGCTTACGGTTTGCATGGACGTCTATCTCCCAACACTACTTGATCTTCACCGAACGGAAGTAGCACTCCAATCTGTTCGGTAGGCGAACCAAACTTGTGTTTATACTCTCTCCAATAATGAAAAGACTCTCAATGAAAGTGTAGGAAAAAATTAACTTCTGAAATGAATGAATGATGCCATATATATAGGCTCTCTGGTGACTCTACGAATAGTCACCAAGGAGAAAAGACACATCTGTTCACGAAAGGACGCGTCCGTCCATAGTGAACAAGTGTCTATGAAAAGATGCAACTCCAAATCAAATCAATTTTCATTCACACTTTAAATAAAATATTATATTCAAAATATTTTTTTCCAACATGTTTTACACAAGTAGGCAGTAAATTCCTCAAGATACATCTCAATCTCAATTTTGACCGTTTATTTTTATGGAGACAATCACGATTCGATCAGATTCATACCGAGTATCTAATTGAACCTTTTTCAGTGGACAATTCATGCATGAATTTGGAGTTACAAATTGTAACAACGGGCTTGAACTTTTAAAATAGAATTAGGGGTTTGATTTACAGAAGATGGAGAAGGAACTGGAGAAAGAAATCAAAGAGCTGAAGACAGAAATCAAAGTGCTGAAGGAGAAGTTGAAGATAAAAGAGAAAGAGGTGAGTTAGCCGAACTTGTATGCATGATTGTATACTACACTGTAAAAGTTGTTTTCCGTTTGCCAACAACTTTTTGCAATTTCAGTATAAACAATTAAAGCTTTGTTAAATTAAAATTGAGTTGAAGTTTAGAATAGACGAGCATTAACGTTAAATTTATTCTCAATATTTTGCAAATATTAACTCTCAGGGGTTGGCAAAATGATCTTGACTTGGGACTTAAGGGTTTGCTTCAAGGGCGGCTCCAATGTTTTTCTAGCAAGGTCAAGCAATCTCGTTAGGTTGACAAAATACAAAATAAAATCCTAGATATAAACTAAATTTTCTTTAGTATTGTCAATACTGGGTTACTCGTCAAGCGATATCGCCATATATTTTTGCTAGCGCTAGATAAAAATCCAGGAGCCGCCCGTAGTTTGCTCCTACCGAAGTTCTCATGTTCGATTTCCCTTGCCAGCAAAACTCTTGTGGTCACTGGGAGTTATGCTCAGTCGTTATCTCAGGACCAGAATTAGATGAGGTGCATGTAAGTTGGCTATGACATCCGGTTATCAAAAAATATATATTATACTAATATTATCAATTTCTCACCCCAAATGTATATATAGTACTATTAGCTACGGAAAGACAATTCTTAAAGGATCGTTAATTCATGGTTTAAGTTAATTTCGATGGTATTAATGATTGTTAGATCTATGTTAATTTTGATAGTATTAAAGGGTTTTTTTTTTTAATTTTATTTTTGTGTGTGGTAACCAACCAGCCCTTGAAGGTTAAAGCTCACAGAGAAAATCCTTTGAAAACCTCATTCTATTTTAAATTCGGAAAAATAATTTCAATAATTTAATGAGTGGTAAATGTTAGAGTATTGTTTAATCAGTTTTTTGAAACCGTGCATATCATTGGGATTATGCCAGTTTCTTTTATACAAAGTATGGGATTCGAATTTCTCTAAGTTACATTTCAATTTTAGCCGTTTAATTTTATGGAGACAAATATGATTCAATCGGGCTCACACCAATATATAAATTCACCATTTTTTCGGTGGACAATTCATGTATTTGAACTTACGGAAACAAAGGACATGAATTTTTAAAATAGAATATTCTGGTGTTTGATTAATTTTACAGAAGATAGAGGAGGAACTGGAGAGAGAAATCAAAGAGCTGAAGACAGAAATCAAAGAGCTGAAGGAGAAGATGAAGAAGATAGAGTTGTGAGCAATTAGCCAAACTTTTATGTATGAGCGTGGAATGAATTACTGAGGAAGATCAGGAACAAACTTTTATGTGTGAGATATTATTCTACGCTGCAAAAGTTGTTTAGTTTGCATATAACTTTTTATAATTAGGATCTTTCTACTATCCGCCCATCGGACGGACAATAAAAACAATTTATGACCGATCATAAATGTATTTATGACCGGTCATAATACCCGTTTACAGCTACAGTAACTTGTAAAAAGGCATTATGACCGGTCATAAATACATTTATGACCGGTCATAAATTACCTTGGCCCTGTTCGTTTCTCACTTTAGTTTTAGTTTTAGTTTTGATGACATTATCATTTCCCTCATTTCTCTCTCTATCTCTCTCCACTCATTACACCTAATAACATCATCAAAACTAAACTAAACTATCTAACCAAACACAGTCCTTATTGGGCGGACAGTAGAATAATCCTTATAATTATAATATACAATAAAACTGATTTGTTAAATTAAAATTGACTTGAAGTTTGGATTATACAAGCGGTACAGTTAAACACTTAAACGTAGTTTCAATATTTCGCTATTAATGTAATAACGTGCTCAGAAGGGGCTTCCATGGCAACAAATTTGACTGAGGAGAGGAGAGTTTCCTTTTTATCGGCTTTGAGGAGAGTTTCTTCGTGCAAGCTAAAGATCTTGATTAATTCTTTAATTCTGTAATTTTCATATATAATAAAGGGTAAAAGTGTGTTTATTTGAATTTCGGAATGAAAACATAACTCCAAAAAAAACACATGATGAAACTCTAATTTGAAGAATGGGGGATGATTATTTAAGTGACGTTTAATTTTTGTTGTATAACTCTTAAGTCCCTTTTGGTCATTTACTTTTGAGATACTTATTAATGCTACATTATGGCCTTAGTGATTTGCACTTTATTACTATGATTTAAACATACAAAAACAGGTTAGGATTGTGACAGTTTTGCACTTGCTCCTTTTAATCGTTATATTCATTTGGATTTTGCAGAAGCTAAATATTTGCATTTTTCAAAGAAATGTAACAAAGAGAGGGTACCAATTTTCAACCGATGCACACTCTGTTTTATTTGAACAATGACAATGATGAATAAGCGGGAAATATGGAACGGATACATATGGAAAACAAAAAAACAAAAAATCCTTTGTATATTTCTGATTTTTTTTTTTGGTTCTGGTTATGAAGACGATAAAAATTCGTAAGGGGATGACAATCGAACAATGACATTGATCAATTTGAAGTATTCTCGGTTGGAAAATTCCTAACATTTACCCCCTCTGTCTCTTTTTAATTGATCACTATCGGAATACGTGTAATTTCAAATTCCTAAAAAACATATTTGTTTATATAATTTTTTAATTTTTATACCAAATTAAAGTGCTTGTTGAGTACTTTAATTTTGTGCAAAAAATTTTAAAAGCATGCTATGAAAGTGCATTTCGTAACGGCTACAAAAAATACACGTTTTCTGAAAGTATATTTAAAAAGGGACGGAGAGAGTAAGTTTTCACTTTCTATGTAGGAACATATCACCATTATGAGATACTTATTAAAATCAATTTCCTAATTAGTAATTGCCAATTACAGCACTTCCAACCAGAGGACTAATCAAAAAAGAAAAATCCCAAACGTTTCAAATTACAGCTCGTACAATCAATCCAGTTTTGCTTTTTTTGGTGGTAGTCGAATTCTCTCATACCCTCTCTCTGTTCTTTTTGCTAAGCATAGTTGAACTCTCTCAAGGATGTTCTTTTCCAACCCCTCTCTCTCTCTCTCTCTCCCAGACTTACATACGTATACACAATAATACAAAATGTGCCATTGAATTGAAGGTTGTAATAGATTGTGTAAATGTGCAGGGGAAGGTTACCGGGAAGGAGGTAGGATGGAGAAAGTTAGAGCCACTTGCAGGGCGCAAGGGAGAGCCTTGGAATTACAAGCCCGACGGGCCTCTATTGCAGATAACTGTTTGTTATGAAAAAAAAAATTATCAGGGAATTTCATTCCAAAGCGAAAACTGCGGTGGCGTTGCTGGAGAGCCCCTGGTAGTTGGCCGTATTGAAGGCCGCAAAAACGAGTTTACCGGAAAGGTGACCTTCTTTAGCTTAATTCTTACTTTCAATACATGAACCTCACCAGTCAAGATCTTCTTTGAGCCATCTTCATAATACATAATTGGCTTTTGTATTTGTATCTTTTGAGATATTCTTTTGGATCCACCAGAGAAATCCAAATTGCATAGCGAAATACAAGAAAAGGTGGCATACTGCACACGCGATGCCTATGCAAAGCTATGGCCCCTAAAAATTTTCATCCCGGCACATGCTTTGATATGTGTGTGTTGAAATGCAACGAGAACAAGCGTTTTTTCTACTTTTGATCAGTGACAGAAAACAAAATCTTTTTTTTTTTTTTCTTCTCATTTTATTAGCAATGCTACATAGACAGACATATATAAAAACAGTGAAAAACTTTATTAATCTCTGCAGACTTACAAATATTAAAAGGGAAAGCATGATGAAACAACACGACTAAGGAACGAAGTCCACTAGACAAACCCCACAACTAACCCAGAGAAGAAAAAGATCGGCAATCGACCAACCGAAACAAGAGGTAAACAGAAAGCAAGAAACATAGAACAAGTAGAAACATTACAGAGTACTCTTATGTCCCCAATTTTGGTTTAACCCATATAGCGATACTGGTCTTCACAAGCTCAGATATCAAACAGAAATATATAGGTGCACAGAGCCGAACAAAAATCTATCTAATATTGTTTGACACACGTGAATCCTACATGCATAATTTTCTTGCGGTTTTCATTTTTATTATGTCATGCGTTTCAAACAATGTCCTAATTTATACTTGCACTTGCTTAGGTTAGCATCGACGGTTCAAAAGAGTATTGTCCTTAAGGGTGGAATGTGATCGTCACTATTTGAAATCTCTCACTTTTAAAACAAATCTGAAAACGTATGACCCACACGAGAAAAATCGAAACTTTTCGGACACTACCGTTGTTTCCCTCCAAATGGAAGGTCAAGTCATCGCTGGATTCCATGGACGTGTTGCCAGTGAAGCTTTGAAAACCCCTACTGCAATTGGTGTGTATATGGCACCCAAAGAAAAGAGTTGGCATTCGATTAAAGACCAAAATTCTGTGTCATCCCAGCATTAGGCTAGCTTTTATTCCCTCTATTTTTCTTTTATCTATTTGGTAAATCAAAATTCTCATGATCATTTTTTCTCTCACACAATTGTTATATAGGAGAATGGGGTGTGTTACGATTTGATTTTGAAGATATGAATGTCCATTTTTAAGTTCTCAGATTTGGAAATTATCTGGTCATTACAATCACGTGAAACATAGTTCTATACAGTGGTAGTCATCTCAAAAAATCAAATATAGTTTAAAAAATACTATGTGTAATGACCAAGTTTCGGAATTCTTTGTTTTGACAATTCCATTTGACAAAACACACATTTACATTGAGTTGCAATTTTTTTTAAAGTGTCTGTTTAGGTGTGAATATGAATTATCTCTTTATGTAATGGTTGATGGTGCGATAGTATGTATTTTAGTTGTGAGTTGAGTAGGTTATTTTACTAGTTCAGACGTTGCTCAAGACTTGCTCGAGCAACATGTCCAGCAACTCTTCTGCCAAGAATAACTCCAGGACTTGCTCGAGCAACTTGTCGAGCAAGTTGGGCGCAAATAGCTATCTATAAATACCGATGTGCTAGGATTTTTTCAATCTCTCTCATACTTACAGCAACCGCACTTTTTGGGAAGAGAGAGAAAAAGGTTTATTGATCTTTTGAGTGATTATAACCTTGGAGTTTCAACACAATCGAACAATCGTACAACTACATGTTCATCTCTAAGAAGTTCTCTACAACATAGGAGTGATTTCTAGGGAATACTTTTGGTGGGATTCTGAAAGTATCCAAGGAAGGCTTGTGTGATTCAAGACGTTGGCGATCAAGATCACTTGGTGCAGTATACGTGTGACTTGGTAGGTGATACTTAGAACGTTGTAAGGATTTACATCGTTTTGATAGGTATATTTGTAACTACACAATGAGTATAATGGTTTTGATTCCTTCCCGTGGTTTTTTACTCATTTAGGGTTTTCCATGCATATCACTATGTTGTAGGATTTGATTGCTCGTGTGAATTTCTGCTGGTAGTATTAACTAGTGATTCGTATTCATATTGTTAGGGTTTTACGGATTTTTAGGGAACCCTGATTTTTCAATTGGTATCAGAGCGAGTTGCTCCTTTCGTTAGGATTTATCTTCTTAGAGCAGATCCATCATGAGTATGAATATGAATCACGTGTATAAAAATTTGCTTATACTTGATGCTGATAATTTTGATTAATGAAAATCTAGAATAAATGATATAATGAGATTTGCAGGTGAAGAAATTTGGGATTCATGTATTGTGTGGTAAACTCGATCTATGAAAACAGTAGAGGACAAATAGGTTAAGAAAACCTAATTTGCGCTGTCTATCGCTGAAAAAACATTACTTCAAGCTTACAACCGTGTGCTTGATATTTGATTTTCTGCTGTTGACATTAATGACCACATGAAAATAGCTAACTGTGAAATAGCGAAAAAGGCATGGAACATTCTGGTTACTTGTCACAAGGGGACAGACACGGTTAATCAATTTTAACTCTCTCTATATTAATTCTTTGTAATTATTTTAAATGTTGTTTTGCAGATAGGGAGGAGGAGTGAGTGTCACTATCAAGACGCCTTTTTTATCCGTAACTTGAAAGAGGAGATTGCAAAGCTGACTTTTTTCAGAATTTCAAAAGTGGACTGGAAATTAAGAAGTTCAGTGTCCTCATCTTCTAGCCAAGCATACACTAGGTTATTTTGTTCCTTACCCGATCACCCGGTGACGCAATCTTTTCTAGCGTTCATGTTGTTTGTTGTTTTGATGTTCTTTTTAGTCGTTTGTTTTAGCTTGCAATGACTCCATTATGTTTCAGGTTATAGTTATTAATGAAATTTCTATCTCTTTATCAGAAGAAGAAAAAAAAAAGTGTTAACTATCTACCCTATCCCAACTATTGTGTTTAACTCGTGCTCGCAACGTCTTAACCTACTCCCTTTCTTTGGCTTACGGGTTACAAAGATGCAGGATTTTACCTGGTAAGGTTGGATCCCTGGAGTTCACTTTGTTATCATGAGGGGAGAAAAAAACAACGGTCTCCCGTTTTCCTCCTTTTATTTTTTGATAACGAATTGTTCGTGACAGCTTACGTGCATCTTAATTAATTCTGGGATACCAATTCCACCGTTTACTAGTGGGTGCCCCATTTAAATTTATAACAATGTCCCAATAGAGAGGTGGGTCACACAACTTTCCCGCTAACTGAACGCATTAAAAATGCAGGGAAATTAAAAACACACCCGTACATTCTTTTCCTTTCCCTGTCAGTGAACGGGGCCGAAGAGATTTTTCAAAACGAGAAGGAAATAGAAAAAAAATAAAGAAAGAGAAATAGTTGGAAACATGAAAGAAACCCCATAAAACAACTCATAAAGTGTATTTGACGTGTGAGATTTATCCGGTACACTGTTTAAATAGTGTACAAAATGAATCTCACCCGTTAGATACACTTTATGGGTTGTTTACTGGGTTTCTTTTCATATTTTCTACCAGACCTCATAAAGAAACTACCCATTTTTTCCCCATTAATCAAAAGCACTGCCTTTTGGGCTAGGCGGCCCATTAGAGCCCAAATTGTTATTGACCTTGCTCTCTGTCTAAAGCCTTGCTTCTGAATCGTCAATTGTTTTTTATTGCATTGTGAATCGCCTGTTGGTGGTTTATGGATCATTTTTAGCCTGGAAATAAAGGTTGATGAATTCACTGAACCATAACCAGTCCAAAAACCTATTCAAATCTTGTCTTTTCCTTGATTGATTCTGACATATATTACATAATCATATAATGTGCAATATGTTCATCATTCGCGTGCATATTTTGCCATGCCCCTCTATCCAATTGGTATTTCAGACTATGTTCAATTCTCTTTTATTCAATTCATCGATGTGTCATTACCAAATTTGGCTAAGAAATAAGGTTCCTCTTACAGGATTCAATTCAATTCTCTTTGATTCAATTCAGGACACATTAATTTTTTTAGGAATGGTTTGATTGGAAGAGAATATGGAAGCAATCATGTTCTTTCTCCACTTGCACCAAATATGCCAACGGTAAAGCAATCTCCTAAAACAGAGGACATGAGATTGCCAGCAGCTCAAAGCCATCAAAGGGTGCAAGTCCCGCCCAGCAGATCGGCACCCTTTAGATGAGCTACTGGAAAAAAATGTTACAAGAGTGGTGCAGTCAAGCTGAAACTTTGCGATACCATTTACGACGTGAGTAGGACTCTAATTGTATGATATACGTATTTTCCTTGTGTGATATACATGTTACCAAAATGAGTAGTATTATTTAAATGTATGGTCATGAAATGTAGCGGCATAATGATATGGTTTTGATGGAGAGCTTATTGATATTTTACCAAGGGTGTTGCCAAAAGCAGCCTATTGGGATGTCAATATATACTAGTAAAGAAATGGCAGACCAAAGAATTTTGTTTCACATTTCAATTCACTTCCGCATATTTTTATATGTTTTTTCCACTTTGTCAACCTTATTGACAGCCCGATGAGCTTTTTTGTTTGTATTTTTCTTTTGATACGAATTGGACAAGACGTTATTTACCAAAAATGTTCTAGAAGGGAATATTGTTTTCGTCTAGTTCTTTGACAAAACTTTTAAGCTTGTGGACTAGTTGAATTATTGCAAAGAAGGGAATTTGGGTTGTGCATTTTCGACAAGAGTTCTTAAATATCGAAGGGTGCCGTGTGTCTGTGTGTTCGCCCAGGATATCGTCGTCATCAACACAAAAGAGAAGCATTGTTGCGTCGTTGAAGAACTCAGGAAATATTCAATTCGATTGAATCGTTGGTTTGATCGAAAAAACACAGGTAGTACCAATGACTTAAGATTTGTTATTTACTTATGAAAAATTATGACAATATTGCCCTTATTTTGACTGACTACCTTATTTTTCCCTAATAAAGGTACAAGGGCAAATGTGTCATTTCACGTTCCCACCCTAATTTGAGTTTGGAAAAATTACTTGAAACAATCCAACTTAAGAATGTGGACTATCTTTGGTCTTTGTGAGGAACGAATCTTCACAAAATCTATTGTTATCATTTACTTTTAACGTACTATTTAGACAGATCATAATTTTACCATACCGAAGAAATTTTATATGTTTAGTTGTTTACTCTTTCAATTACCCTTTACTAATATGAAACACGATTTGAAATGTAAGTTAATATAACTATAAAAAAACAAAAAACAAAAAACAAACAAACAAACGTTAGAGAAATGTGAAGTGCGTACTAAATGGAACATCCATCGAGAAGAGTTGGTAATTATAATCAAACGTTGGACCTTTTCGTCTGTTAATTTATTTTCCCATTAGAAAACTGGATTAGGTTAAATTTAGCAGATTTACGTGTCTTGATATTTCAGATTTTCTAGGGAAGAAGACATGGATTGAAACAATTTAGTACTGTAATAATGTGATTTAAAATTGGGGTAGTTGGTCAAGTTGTGGACCTGGGGTGCACCTACGTTCGTCACACACCGTCCACAAAAGTGCCAAAATCTGGTACTAGTTTAAATAAATGACATATGGCCCACTGCTGTAATTTGGTTCTCGTCAATAATGGCCCATTAGTTGAGAACAGTTATTAGTCCGGCTGGTTATTGAGTTTGTTCTGCTTGCAATTGATTAGAGTTCATTTATGTAGGATGAGATGCAACAATGTCTTTTGTATGAATCTCTGATTTCTGATGTGAATAATTTGTCTTTCATAAAATGAAAAAGAAAGTTAGTCGAGATACGCGTAGATTGGCCAAGCATCGAATTATGATTATAAAAAAAAAAAAACAGTAAGCGTTGGATTGGTCCTCATCACGTAATTGACGCACAAGTTGTTTGTCCTCTATTAATGTTAAGTCACGTAGCCAAATCTTGACTTGTGAAGTTGTGATCTAAGTGACTCCAACAATGCATACATTCAATTCCCAAAAAAGAAAAAAGGATGAATCAATGCAAATGTGAAGTTGTGATCTAAGTGACTCCAACAATGCATACATTCAATTCCCAAAAAAGAAAAAGGATGAATCAATGCAAACTTTGACTTATAAGAAAAAAGAAGTACTCAAAATGAATTCCCAAAAGAAAGATTGAAATGAAAAATTAAAAGATAAATTAGAAAAATACAGAGCAATTGGGAAAAAAAGAAGTAATTAGATTTTGAAATGATGGATTTTGTGATGAGCAATTCTTATTTTGGTTAAAGATGGCAATTACGTAACTTTCGCCCGTGCCTGACTACGATCTCCCCGGCTCGATCTGAGGTGGTATTACCAATCGAATAAGAAACTGGGGTGGAAATTGTCTTAGCTTCTCTATCCCTTTTTAACATGATCCGACTGCAATTATACTAATTAATATTTTTATACGTGTATCGATATTGATTTTGTTATTTTCATATAGTAAGAGCAAAATACCCAATAATCAATATTTTATCAAATTGATATCATGCCTGCTCCAATTGTACAAAATAAAATAAACAAAAGAATTCAGTGCTTACTTAGCTAGATAATGGCTAGCTTCAAAATACCCACTCCATCCAAAAGATGTCAAAAATTACTATTTATACATTCCGAAAAATTATTTATATTTTGTAATTTATAGTACCTTTAATGATTTAAAAAACTTTGTTTAATAAACTAAGTAAGATCTATGAAACAAAATTCATATTGCTTATGAACAACGTACATTATGTACCTCTACAGCCTTTTGCTAACTACACAATGACAATTTGGTCCATTGAAATTAGTATTTTATAATGTCAAACACATTTTATCGAATTCTCTAATGGCCACATCATGAAGGGGGTAATTTGTTATTCAAATGGGATAGTTTGT
The DNA here is from genome assembly GCA_022606695.1 of Vaccinium macrocarpon. NCBI lineage: Eukaryota > Viridiplantae > Streptophyta > Magnoliopsida > Ericales > Ericaceae > Vaccinium > Vaccinium macrocarpon. The sequence goes on along the minus strand of CM040171.1, from coordinate 5,022,051 downwards.
CATTTTCCAAATGTGAGGAGGCAATTTGTAATTTCTAAAAACTGTAGGAGTGATTTTGGTAATTTATCCTTAGAAAATATAGATAATTTTGTGAGATGGGTTAATGTAGCGATTTTGGACATTCTTTATGGGATGGAGGGAACATGAAATACTACTTGTAAATATTTGACGTTCATTATATATATATATATATGAAAGCTTTTTTTTTATCCACAATATGAAAGTATGTTTGATAACTACATTTTACAATATTGTTTAAAAGATTAATGTGTCTCTTAAAATATAAATTAAAAAAAACTTACGAAATTGAGTAGCTCTGAGCTACGTACTTACTTTTGATTGGATTCATGAGGGACAAAGGGGGGTGCTGCGCAACATTGTGTAGCGCAACGTGCTGTGCGGCGCTCAGCACAGCCGTTCCAGTGTCGGTCCGATGATCAGAGTCGTCTATTGCATAGAGCTTGTTGAGTACTACAACCTTACCGAAAATCAACTCAATCGGATATCGTTAAGTGCGTGATCTGAATACATAAAACTGGAAAAAAATAATTGGAATACATATGACTTGAAACACTGGATGAAAACTATTAAACCCATTTTTTTCATGTTATTTTTGTTCCAATGGCACACTTAACGATATCCGATCGAGTTGATTTTTGGTGTACTTGTAGTACTCGACAAGTTCTACGTAATGGACGACTCCGATCATCGGACTAACACTAGCGCCGCTGCGTGGGCGCCGCCCCGCCCCCCCCCCAAAAAAAAAAATTGTATTCATGAGTGCTTGAATTCAACCCTTTCCTCTTTCATCACCACCCTCCAAACAGCTGCAACTATCATTGTTGTTACGGCTGCCACCACTCCACCAAATTCCTACTTCCACGTAAAATATAATAGTCATATTCTTTTTTTTATTTTGACACTTGACGTAAATGGCCTAGACTTTTTTTTTTTTTTTTTTGAACGGTAGAAAATTAAATGGCCTAGACACTTGATTATCAAATATAGTAGCTACTCACTTCCACTTTTCCCACGTAATATCTTTCCATTTAAAAATGATGTCCAACCATAAATAAATTATCGGCAAACATAACTGAAGCTGAAGTGGTTATTCATGGGTATGTCCCACGCAAATATGTGAAAAGTAACTGCTATAGGGTCACGCCCAAACGCATTGTTCCTTCCCACCATTTCTGATGTTTTAAAAAAGAAAGAAAAAGAAAGAGCCTGCTCAAATCAGTGAAAAGTCATTTTTCCTACCGGTCATGCCATTTATAAACATTCATGGCTTTCAACCAATCGCCTCATGCGAAAGTCGTACCAATTATTACACCTTTCAGTCTTCCACAACTGTGAATTTCTCAGAAACTTTAAACTGAATGACAAGTTGCAATTTTAAAATAAAAAGATAATGTTAGCTTAGATTACATTGGTTGCGTTTGGTTAGAGCATCTCTTCGTCAAGGGAGGCAAATTTATCTGATACCTAAGTTGTTGATAGGCATGGAACATTGGATTGTTGGCTATTTTTTTCAGATACGAAGAAATCAGATGGAGCCACCGGCCACGGCCACCACCATACGCGACTGTGCAATCGGAGAAATCAGATGGACCACATCTGTGGGTCTAATATGTTGGCTATTTTTTTCAGATACGAAGAAATCGATCAGATGGACCAAATCTGTGGGTCTATGTGTGTGCAACTTATACTCTCTCTCTCTCTCTTAGACTCTCTCTCTTTCTCTGTGCGAAACCAGCAAACTGGCCAAATGGAACCGAGACTGGCCAAACCGAATGGAAACCGAACCGGGATTATTTGTTCTGGTTTTGGTTTCGAACTTACCCAAACTGAATTCTCGGTTCGGTCCCAAAAAAATGCCAAAACCAGACCGAACTGGCCCGTTTTCACCCCTAGAGTTATTGAGTGAAAGGGGAAAAAAAAAACCCAAAATCAGACTCAACAAATTTTTTGTAAATCTACAAAAGTTATAAATTTGCTACAGTAATTCGGTAAATCCTTTGAGGCACTGTTTCACGGGTTAAAGCAATCCTCTCTCCTGACTTCCTGAATAGAGAGTCTGATTTTGTGAGTTTTAAAAAAAACGACTTGTTAATTTATAAAAGGTGTTTTTGAGGTTGAATTTAGCCCAATTTTTGTTGAGCTTGATGAGGATTTTAGTTTGTTTTGATGATGTCATCAGGTGTAATGAGTGGAGAGAGATAGAGAGAGAAATGATGATGTCATCAAAATTAAAACTAAAACTAAACTGGAAAATGCCATTTAAATCGTGGTACTGGTGCCCGCAAACCCCTAAAAGTAGCCATTAATTTATTAAATAGAGTTACTGTTAATATCATGTGTAATAAAATTTCGTACATAAAAAATTTTGATTTATTAATTCGAAGATTTAATTTTAATATCGTGAATTAAAATAATTTATTATTTAGTTTAAATAACTCAAATAAAAATTTGTTTGTTTCATTTTATTAATTTTTCGTACCATAAATCAACGCGTGCACACCAGTTACTACACCTTTTCGCGTCCGGAAAGCCCTACAAACCCCCCATCTCATTTATTGCCTAAATTAGACATATTTCCATTTTTGGAAACCTAATTAGACATGTGACTTAATTTTGACTTTTCTTCCAACTTTGACTTCAAAGTACATCACCTTGTACTAGGGGTGCACAAACACCGAGCCGGACTGGGTTTTGGCCGGGTTTATACTAGATAATAATGAGATTTGTCCATTTTCAGGCTCGGACCAGTAATAACCGGGCTTCATTTAATATGCCAAATCCAATTAGAATTTTAATTTCCCAAGCTTGTCCAACATGCCCAATTTTTTTTTAAAGCATGGCATCACAAACATAAATTAATCAACTATAGCAATCACAATAAGAATTCATAACCATAATAATATACTTAAAGTTCTAAGTCTCCTTAAAATGTTAAAAACAACCCCATAAATTAAAGTTCTCTAAAGATGAAACTCTAACATGTTCAAACGTCTCTTGAGTATCACTCCTTTAAATTCAAACTTTTTCAGAGCAGATCTTGTAAAGCACAATAAAAATAAAAGAAAGTAAAAACTATGAGTTATTATTATAAGACAATAGTTTAAGGGGAAAAAAACTTCAAATTTTATTAACAAATTGCTATTATTTTAAAGGTATTCTTTACATATGTAGTACCTAGCATTTGTCTTCATCAATGTCAATTTCATCAAAATAAACAAACTTTAAGCAGCTAGATTCCAGCTATAACATATACATATATTATTATAATAAAATTATTATTTAAATCGGGCCGGGCCTAGCCGGCCCTTAGAGGAATTTTCCAAGCCTAACCCAATTAGTAAACGGGCTTAACATCTCAACCCAACCTGGCGGGCGTGCACCCTTACCTTTTACTAATCCTATTTTGGATTTTAATGTGTTAATGATAGGGAGAGGAGAGGGTTGGTTGGGAGGTAGAAAATGGGAGAAAAATTACTTCCCTTGCCACATATTTTATGGGCGTGTTTCCGTACGCACATTCCTAAGACATGTTTCTGTACGCACGTTTCTTCTAAATTCTTAAGCGTTATACTTTTCGTATTCTCCTAATTATTAGGAAAACTACCTAGGGATTTCTGAACACAGATATTTATTTCCTTTAAGTTAGTAGCTCTTTATTTATTTTTGTAGTACACTAGTTTGTATTTCTAGAACAAAACCAACTTTACGGTGTATTTTTCGTCCCATAAAAGGGGAACTTATCCTCTAATATATGGGAGACACTTTTTATCCTAATAGTAATAGCCACATAAGGCTATATATAGTTGACTTATAGGCTATAATATGCGCGCGCGCGCGCGCACACACACACACACACACACAGAGGAACTATCTAATCTGGGAATCCTAGATCTAGGACTCCACCTTCCCAATATTTTAAAAAAAATTCAAGTCGTCCAATGTGTTCAAAAGATACAGTTTTTGTGAAAAACTATTTAGATCAAGCCTTTCCCGATTTTTTTTTTGAAGATTCTCCGCTTCAACCCTTGAAAACACCTTTTGAACACATTGGACCGCTTGGATTTCCCAAAAAATAATTTTTAAAAGTATCAAAACACCAAAAAAACCTCCCATCCAGGATCCTTGATTGGAGATATATATATATACACACACAAGAAGTTTCCTATGAGGGCTCCCTCACCAAACAGTTGTTAACCGTTGGATCGCGTGAAGGACATAGGACCCAACGCTCCACAAATATTTTCCCACATTTTTTGTGTGAGTGAGCCTTCACAGGATATATTTTCACACACCCTTTGACTAGTTTCGTGTGTATAACTAGTACCCAAAACTACTTGTAACAAGTTGTCTACGCACCAACCCAACGAACCTAGACGTTTGTAGTCATTTCTAATGAACCTTTGAGGTTTGAATTATCCTAAAAACTAGCATTAAAACCTAACCCTAACTAAATTCTTGTTCCTCCATTTTAATGGAAGAAATTGCCAAACAATTTCTTTTGAGAGGGCTGGCCATAAAGGAGGGGAGGGAGAGTGTTTGCCCTTGCCTATAAATAGGAAGCTCTTCCTTTGTAAATCATGCACCAAAATCCTCTCCTCCACCACCTTTGTAGTTCTTCATATGTTCTTGAGAAATTCGAAGTGTACTTCGTGAAACTTATCCTCCACCACCACCCTCGACCACCCTTCGATCTTAGAATAGTAGATGATAAGCCCCAAATGTTGTATATATCCGGGATTATCTCGCTCGTTGTGATCACACACATGTGCATTTTGTTTATTTATATGATTGATTTTGCGCGAGATGTGTTTTTGATGAGTTTCAGAAAATCGAAACTAAAAAGTGTGTCAAAAGCTCAAAATAATCCCTGGTTGCATCCGGAAGTACCCAAGGTCCCGGAATGCCGTGGAGGACAATCGCCGAAGCTTAGAATTCAATTCAAGAAGCTTTGGAAGGTTCAAGGAAGGCCCGGAACAAAAGAACAAGAAATTTGGAGTTATGAGTCTCGAGAAAATCTAACCAACTGATAGAAAAATGCTCATTACTTTCAAGATAAAAAGGCTATGAATGTGAGGTTAATTGGGTTGGAAAGAAGACTCATAGAGATTTTCAACGGTTCAAGAATCGCCTCATTCCGAGTTCGGATGAAGCCGGAGCGTACTCGTGAAGTCGGGTCAAAAATCTGCATGGACAGACCAATTTGGATCGATCCACTCTTAAAAGTAGATCGATCCACCTCATTCCAAAAGCTCAGCAAACACTTTTTGATCAATCCACCTTAAGTTTGGATCGATCCAGACTCATTCTTGGCAATTTTTGACAAATTTTTGGTTGCTTTAATATCTGCAATTTATGAAAACTTTCCACTTATAGTATATTTTTGGGATAATTAACCAATGTAAAGGACTTTTAGTATAAATACCCTCCTCCCTCCTCTCTCCTACCTCTTCCTCCTTAGTTATTTTTCCAATAAAAACTCCATAACTTGAAGCTTTATCTCTCTAGATTAATCAAGTAAGTCTTCATTTAATTTCCTTTAATTTCTTTTTGTTTAATGTCGTAGTTAATCGTTGGATCTCTATATAAATCAATTTTGTTTACGTTTTTACCGATTAAATTGTATTATCTCTTTTCTAGTCATTTCCTTCTTAAACTCGAGTTAGTAATTGTTGTTTGTGATTTTCTCAAGAGTTAATGTGGTAGGTAAACCTAGGATTAACCATAAAAATTGGTTTTAAGTTTATTAAGCATGTTTTTAGTTTTCTTCCATTTTCTAGGATTGTTAACTAATGTGTGAGTAGTTTTATAGGCTTAGTCATGGGGTGATTAGCACTCCATGACTTGGGATTAATCCGTCCATCTTGACAAATAGCATACACCTCTTGTTTGTAAAATATTTGGGTTGCACTTTTATGTACCAAAGGGTGGGCTTGTTAATCTCTTTGATTACACATAGCCAAGAGCTTGACTACTTGGCATGTGTGATGCTTTGGGCAATGTCAACCCATCCGTTCGCCAAATGTACCGAAAATCCTAATTTTTGTTAAACACATTTTTCTAGTAAAGGTTTTAAAATCTAAATCTTTCATAATGCCCTAAGTCGGTCATCAAGAGGGGATGGATTAACTCGAGTCATGGTAGTTAAATACCCCTAGACTTTGCCTTATTTTAATTAGTTGATTTTTAATTCCGAGTCGTTCTTGAAGTTGAGAGAATTTCACCAAACAAACTCCAAAAGCCAAGTTTGTCACTTCAAGGCTGAAAACCTACACTTGCAAGACAACTCTCATGTCGGGTGTGTTCGGTCCCCGTGGATTCGACCCGGTCTTACCGGTTATTATGCTACCACCGACCTAACCCAACACTTGGGGTGACACCATCTACGATAAATTCTAAGGTTGCAAGCAGTAGAAAAGTTAGCTAGAAAGCATTCGAGCGGAAGTTGACTAGCCATTACGCCGAACTACCTTATTAGCTTTTGACTAATCATCTGAATTAAGGTAGATACTTTATCTTAACCTTAGATTATTATTTTTTTAGTTCATTTTAAATATGTCATTATTATGTTTAAATGTGCTTAAATATGATTAGACAAGATTATGTTGAACAATTAGCGATAAAATGAAAAGCTACTCTTTGAAAATGTATGTAGTTGTTATAATACATGATTTAAAAATAGACTTATCAAATACACAGTTATAGTGCCCACTAAACTTTTGGGAACAAAAAAGGCAGCTGTTATAATGCCCGACTGATTTTTAAAAAGTAACTGACTAAACTTTTCTTAAATAGATTTCAAAATGTTTTGACTATAATTGGACTATGAAATATTCCAAGGCTAACACCCTTGAGGGTCTATCAAAAAAGATGAGCCTCGGCTATCTAAGAAAGGAATGGTGACAGTAACTGGATTCGTTCGACCATCCGTCCTGGGACTTTCTTGGTTATCTCATTTGTCTAAAGAAAGTCACCAATCAGATTTTGTACCTAAAGTAACACGGTTATCGTGAAATGATTTGAAACGGAAGATTTATTGCAAAATGATTTAAACGAAGGATTTTTATCAAAATTATGGCCTGTGCACGTTCCATGAGACGATACGACACAACACGTTTTTTGAGAAAATGAACGATTGATTTCACGAGGAGAAATAACGATAAGAATGAGAATGATGATGTAATGAATGATGGATACGGTAGGGCCATTTGAGTACCGTTCCAGTTCCACGGGGAGAACTTGGTGGTAAGGACTCAGCGGTGCAACACATAGTGGGCGGACCTTGTGTTTTGTATGTGTGCGCCTTGATAGAAGAAAGACAGGACTATGTCGTCTGTGACGCGAGGTGGACGGACGTTGTATCTTGTATGGGTACACCTTGATACAAGATAACCGGAACTTCGAGCGGAAAGGTTGGTGACCGTCAAAAAGGGCCAATAACTTTCGAGTGGTGTGAAATTGATGAAATTTGAAGAAGAATGTTGATATGAGAACTGATACGAGATACTGACACTGAACTCTGATTTGATTTGACACTGAAATTTGACTACGCATGAATTTACTATTTTCTATAGATGATTTTCAATTGTTTACGTTCCACCTACTATATTGTTCTAGAATTGCTAGTTTAAGGTTGTGATAGGAGAACTGATACGAGATACTGACACTGAACTCTGATTTGATTTGACACTGAAATTTGACTACGCATGAATTTACTGTTTTCTATAGATGATTTTCAATTGTTTACGTTCCACCTACTATATTGTTCTAGAATTACTAGTTTAAGGTTGTGATAGGGTTATCTTCTAGGCATCTTCGCTCATGATGTTGCATTTGTATAACTCTAGCATAATACCACGATGTTGTCCTATGACTTTGACGTATTATGTCAGACTATAGAGATGAACACGAGGAATTCTACAGTTTAGAGGCATATGGAGCTGGATAGGACGTTGAGGAGGCTAATGGAAGTGTTGGGAGTGAAACCTGTTCTTAAGCAACGCGGTAGCGCTACCAAGGTTTTGGGGTAGCGCTACCCAAGACCTATTTTGGGAACAGAATGTTTTGGAGCGCTACAGGTTTTTCCCTGTAGCGCTACCGAGACCTTTAAATTATTTTTTAGGATTTTCTGGTACGTGTGTTGCCTTACACATATAAAAGGGACACTTAGGGCCGCCCCCATTGTAATGTGGATTATTGTTCATCATAGTGAAACACCCCAGCACCCCGTGGAGTACGATTAAACAATCAGCTTAAGTCGGAACCTGCACGTAAATCTCTGTGTCTTGTTCTTTCTTGCTTTCTCATTGTTTTCTGTTCTAGATTTGTTATTCGATTGTGTGTGTTTGTCTGTGGGTTTCAAGCGCGCGAATACCCCAACAGGAAGTGCAAAGAATTAAAAGAACCCTACTTGACCTTGTTCTGAATAAACGTTTTTGAGGAAGATTATGCAATTTCCCGAAGTATAATATCATGTCTCTTTCAGTTGTTTCCTCTTTTGTGCCAACAAATACATTGATCTTCCTGCGTACCTAATTCTTTATGAATGTAGTAATTGAAACTCTATGTTACATAATGCATAGCCAAGTAATATCATGTCTTTTTCAGTTTGATTTTTTTTTTGATTTTTATATATATTTTTTGTTAATGTATGTGAGGAGAATGACATGTCTCGTAACCGTAAAAATTCAAAAAACCAAGAATCCACTTACTGGAACAGGTCCACCACTCAAACGCGCGTTTGTGTAGAGCACTAATCAATAATTGTTTATTTTAATTTACACTCACAGCTTGAATACACTAGTGATCTTATGTTTGACAAATGGATCACTCTACATCCCATATTGCTTGTTCCATTAGTTTTTTGGAATCTCCCAAAGCAAACTAAATTAACCTTCGACAGGCATTATGGGATGGACGAGTACTTACATCTTGGTCACCATGCAAACTTTTTATTCTAGAAATTGAGTTGCAAATCACAAAAAACATCAAACGTAAAAGTTAACCGACTGGGAACCAATCGGCAGTCGAATTCTAAACAACCCTGGATTTATGCATAAAAATTAGCAAGCCCAAAGTAAGTACTAATTATTCAATTTTCCAATAAGATTCTTCAAACAAAGTACAAGGCCACAAATATTTCATTTATAGTTATCACTAAACTCAATCTACTCATCTTAATTACTCTCACATGGTTTCAGCATCTTGTCGATCCACATGAATACATGCACAGTACTCAGATCTTTACGTATATTAATGGTTGGATTAATTATCTGCTAGCCAATCACCTCCAAACCCAAGAAAAGAAGTCAAACCATGGGGATAATTTAAATTTGTTTCTTCAAGGAAATTGTTTCCACTCCAATCCTCCATGGTATCCTCACAAGGCATTAGAAGTTCCTCAGAATTCAGAAAATCTGATAACCAAACATCCCCCATGTTGGCATCCAAAGCAAAATCCCTTGAGGTATTATTATCTTCTACTTCTTGAGCATTAATCATTTCCAATGGTTTAGCCATTGGTTGATGATCAGTTTTCATGCTTGGCTGTGGATGATTGATGATGACTTTGGAGCACCTTACTGCCTTGGTCCGGACCACATTGGATGATTCTTTCTTGGGATGTGGGTCCATGTTATTGGACTTGCTCTTCCTTTTGTCATGACCTGATTGTTTGGAGTTTTTTTTCACTACTGAAGAGTTTTGGTGGGTATGCAACTTCTTGCATAAATTGGTGTTCCAGTAGTTTTTGATTTCATTGTCTGTTCGCCCTGGAAGCCTCCCAGCTATCAGAGACCATCTGATATATCCCGAAATTAAACAAATTTTTTAATCACATATAAAATTATTTAAAAACAATTTTTTTTTTACTTATGAGTATTTCAGAACCAAAAATAAATAAAAAGAGTTCAAAAAACCCCGGAGGATTAGCAAAAGCAACGTAATGCTTAAAATATATTTTAATTAGTGTTAGAACCTCGTCTTACGTTACTTTTTTTCAGGAAAAGTTAATATAGTACTTTAAGCTTGGGTTCTGATTTGAAATGAAAGAATTATAAAAGATGACATCAATCTACATTAAAATGAGGACCGAAATTGAAAAAAGTTTATAGTATAAGATAATACTTTATTCAAAAAAGGCAACTGGCATTTTTTTTTAATCTTTGTTGTAATTTTTTACTTTTTGGACTCCTTACATCAAGAGGGATTGACTAATTCAAAAAATAACATGCGAATTTAACAAAAAATAAAAAAGACAAATAAAACACGAAAACCAGATGACAAAAAGAAAATTTGAGAGAGAGTGGGAGAGATGTTTTGTTACAATGGCAAGTCTGAAATTCTTAGCCATAATAATTGTTTTGGTTTGAAATGAAGAGATTAAAACAAGCTAGCTAGTACTAATTGTGTGTGTGTGTGTGTGTGTGTGAGAGAGAGAGAGAGAGAGAGAGAGAGAGAGAGAGAGAGAGAGAGAGAGAGAGAGAGAGAGTGGTACTGGCCTGTTCCCCAAGAGCTTGTGAAGCCTGATGATTAGCTCTTCCTCATCGTGGGAAATGTTCCCTCTCTTAATGTCTGGCCTTAGATAATTCAACCACCTCAGCCTACAACTCTTCCCACATCTCATTAGCCCTGTAAATTACACGATTACATCTATTTAATCCATTTCCTTAATTCCTTTGAATAATTAAATAGATCAAAAAAAGCTCAAAGGATTCGACCACTCAGTTTTCCCCACTGAAACATAAATAGGAAATTAAGTTCTACGCTCTCTTGTTTTCATTACCCAGTAAACATCAAAAACCAAATTCGAAACAAATTCCAAGCTCAGTTGGTCGTATACCAGTTATTTAAGTGTCGGTAGGTTTTGGGTACGAGGTGATGGAACAACATCGTACTCTAACTTAAATCTTATCGTCTAGAAAAAAAAAAAAAAAAAAAAAAAAGAGAGAAGATATTCACCTGCCCTTTTAGGAAGATTTCTCCACTTGCCTTCACCATGCAGGGTAATATAGTCCTTGAGGATTTTGTCCTCCAAAGCAGTCCATGCCCCTCTGTTCAACCCCTCCTTTGAGCAACATGGGCTTCTCCCCATCTATTCACCCTTTAATGGGAGAAAAAAAAAACACTATTAAAACCTCTCTCTCTCCTCCCTTTTTTTTCACTCGGGAGAAGACTTTGCATAGTGTTAACCAAATATGTGATGATTCTTCTCCTCTGATTTTTACTTATATTGGGAAGAGAGTGGGAGTCTTCTATATATAGCTTCTTTATTGGAGTAGTTGGGTTCTTTTTCCACTCCATAAAATTTGCAAGATCATTTCACAGATCTGTCTATACACTAATTTGTGAAAGTAGGGTACCTTTGTGTCATTCCTCTGGTCCACTCATTCTTTTTTAAAGAAAATATATATGTTAAAAAGATTGTCTTGGATGGTAGTTTGTTTATTAATTACTAAAATTTCATGTTCAAAACAGATGTTATATAATACTCTAAATCATTTGTGATCAATTCACACAGAACTTTGCTCCAACTTTAATTGTGCTATGCGTAAGTAGGCGGTGAGATTGAACCCCAATTTTAGTTGATTTACGTGTAAACAAGCTAGTCCGGATAGGTTAGTTATGAAAATAGATTGCAGTTTATCTGGTGGTATCAAGTTCAAGGGGTAGGAAATGAAATTAATTGTTTGTCTAAACCTTGAAACTCAAGTGTGAGAGGGATTGGGTGCCGGACACCACATGTCCCTACCCAATTTGCATACAAAATTTTCTCTAATTATGAACTCCTAGCTAGAGGAGAAGCGAGCGGCTATTGAGTTAGCCCTAGTTCTTGAATAGAACAAGCTAGCATGGATCCACCTCACTTTTTGTTTTATAAAAACTCAACTCATGGTACCCAAGTCAGTTTACGCATACAACATCGATCATTTCCTTAAATGAATCAAAGAGTACGGCTTTTTGTGAATTGGCGTCTGAGTAGGATGTGTAATGTTGCTCATATGCACGTCTAAGCCAAATATGTGTAAATAGTTAGGGACCACCGTGAAGCTTATATTAAAGGTCTGACCGAACAAAATGAAAGATTAAGACTAAATTTTAAAAAATCCAAGATATATAGGGCCATATGGAGGTCCTGTAAAATGTGGTCCAACACTTATAAAACAGGTACCATATGCAACATATTTATAATTGAACAATGAAAAATTGCACACAAAGATGAGGTGCAATGTGTAAGAAAATAGTTGTACCATAATAAGAATTGCATCTAAAATAAAATATAGATTTGGTCTGCATATTTCACTTTGTTTAATTGCCATTACTACTAACAAAATAATTATTCGAAAGTAACAAAGCAAGCCAAAAGTTACTGCCCTTTTGAATGCACGCACATGCCATGGGGCCATTCGTAGCTTATGCATAATTAAAGTATACAACCGTACCCTGTCGTAAATAAATGTAATAGGTGTACAGATTTATGCATGTATTTCTGCATAATTAATTAGATTTTCGTACCGGGAAGGTGACCGACTAAAGTATAAACTACGTGAACTTTATACCAGTTTATGTGCACTTCGACTACTCTTTGAATAGTAATACACGTCACTCCTTACTCATTAATGGGTTTGATTAAAGTCGAGACAAAGTCCCGTGAGAATTGATCATATGAATAAAAGTTGTCGAAAACTAAGCGCCTAGTTTTTTGAAAAATTTAAGACTCGGGATCTTTAAAATTATGATATCTCAAATCAAAAACGCTTTTGATGATTACAGTGTATTTTTTTCGATTTTTTTCACACCAAATTAAAAGCATTCTCGCCGTGTATTTTAATTTTGGTCTTAAAAAATCGAAAAACGATACATAAAACCACTTCATTTTTTGTTTTGAAATATCATGATTTTAGAACCTAAGTGCTAATTTTTTTTTGAAAAAATAGAGCTTAGACATCTATATACCAGCTCATTACCATTTTATGTAAAACTTTATTTAGGATTACTTTCTTGTCCCTAATAATTGCTACTTTCTCTCTTGAGCTAACTTTCTTCCCCCTTGTCTTGAAAGTTGGTTGCCCGAATCCTCTCCCTCTCTCTCAAATTTCCACGTGATTCATGAAAGGTGACTTGTACTATCATGAGGGACAAATTTCCCATCCCCTGTCTTTGGCCCAACGTAAATTTGGACCATTCATTACTCAATCATAAAATGAAATAATAATATATAATGAAAAATAGGAAAAACATTGAGGGTGGAAGGACAATAATGTAGTACTGTAGGCCCAAACTAGATAGTCTTCTATGCAATAACAAAATTTAGGGTGGTCATAAAATTTAAAGAAAAAAAACAAAATTTAGGGTGAGTTTTCACTACCATATTTTTTGTATTCTTAGATAACAAGTTGACAAATCTGTTGATGTCTGAGGATAATGACTCGTGGGAGAACACAAAAAATACCATATGTGGAAACTCAACCTTATTACTTTATTGGACCATAAAAGTAAAGGGATATTACTACATCTATTGTAATTCTCACGAAAGAAAATGTGGATTACATTTATTTAGTCCTAGGCAAGGAGAATTTTACATTTTATTCTCGGGCATTTAAAAGAGGTTCAAACATCACTAACAACAAAAAGGAGAAATCGATTCAACTGCAGCGGTTGTTCTGACACTATATTTTCTCTACGAATTCATTAAGAAAATTATTAACAAGATACGGAGTTCTAATTAGGAATGACAATAAATATTGAGCTCAGCAGAGATACATCTAATGGTATAATTACCCATTATATCTTGTCCATGAATTCATTATATTTTGCTTGTGACACAAGCGATAGAATTAATTTCGTAACCCCTGCCTTTGAATAATTTTTTTCGTGAAACACATGGGTTCTTGTTTTTACTTTTGGACTCTCCCTTCCCCGTATAACTAGGATCAAGTTTCCCCATTGGGGATCGGAAAACCCTAATCCTAGCAAATTTGAATTTGAGTTACAGAGTTGCACATGGCTGCATTGACAACGTAGATAGGCTTCTATATAGTTTATAGGGCTTCTGAATTCATATTATTGACATAATATTTGGAAGCTTATCCCATCGTTGATGTTTGACTAATATCTACTACCTCTTTGTTAAGTTAGAAAAGGGACACGTCCAAAGACTTTTGGATAAATTATCCAATCCTCATTGGGTGTATGATCATTTACCATTCAATTTCCAACCACAAGTTTGGCACTTTGGACTTGAAACACGTACATATGAAAGCAATAAGAGTAAAAGTAAAGTCGCCATCCTGGCAATTTCTTTCAAAAAAATTATTTTGGGGCCAATAGTGTATACGTACATCGATCGATCGGTGAGGTTGTTCCAATCCATGACTTGGGTTTAAGTCAGTTTTTAAGTTGAGAATGGCATGTCTCGTAAAGCGTAATAAGTTAGTTTTGAATTTGAGTCAGGAATTGAAACAAGGTCTGTTAATAATCAAAGAGAGTTTAACTTCTCTCCATAGACTCGAACTCGATCCAGAAGGCGTCCTTGGATGGCGAAATGTCAAGTTTACTTGTATTTGATGGTGTCAAGTTTTTATGTTATATTTTCATGGCTGAGTAAGATATTGATAAACTCATCTTTCTGATTTAGTTACAAGTCAAAATGAATACGTATACACAATTTATTCCTGTTAAAAATATTAGTAAGATCTAGTGTCGCGAAGAAATCGAAAAATATAGCTCCAAAGATAGTTTTGTTTCAATTTCTGACTTAAGTGGTTTAAATCAATTTTTAAGGCCATGTTTGATAAAGCTAAAAGCTGAAAACTGAAAATTAAATACTGAAAACTGAATGCTAAATTTATTAAGCTAATAAGCTATTTGATATGTGCTGAATCTTAAGTACTGAAATAAATAAGTTGTTTGATCTATATAATGAGTTGAACTATTAAATTCACTAATTTTCTTAATTTTTCTTTCATATATACATACTGAAATTCATAAATGAAAAGAAAAAAAAACGTACATTATGAAAATAATAAAAATATGTAGAATATTGGCAAGATGTTGGTATAGCGGTGTTGGTATTAAATTTACTAATTATCTTACTTTGTCTTTCATTTCATATATTCATACTGAAATACAAAAATGAAATTAATAAATAAAAAAAGTACATTTATCAAAATAATAAAAATATACAAAATGTTGGCAAGATGGTGGTATAACGGCGGTGGTGGTTGTGATTGTGGGGTGGTGGTTGTAATTGTGGAGTGGTAGACTCGTGGTGGTGGAAGAGCGACGATGAGAGTAGTGGTGGTGTAGTGGCGGCAGTGGTGGTCTCAATGGTTGTGGTATTAGTGGTGGGAGTGGCAAAGTGGTGGTGGTCGGATGGTGGTGTGAGTGGTGGTGGTGGAGTGGCGGCAATAATGGTGATGGGGTGGTGGCGACAGTGGGGGTTGTGTGAGTGGTGGTGGTGGGATAGTGGCAATAGAGTGGTGGTGGTGGTGTAGTGGTAGAGTGAAATGGTTATGGTGTTGTCAGAACTTGTGGTGGTAGTAATGGTGGGAGTGGTGGTAGTGGCGTAACGATGGAGTGGTGGTGGTAGGGTGGGGGCGGCATTAGTGATGGGAGTGACAAAGTGGCGGTTATGGTGGTGGAAGTGGTGGTAATGAGAGTGACAGGGTGGTGGTGGTATAATAGTGGCAGTGGTGGCAGAGTGGTGGTGTAAGTGGTGATGATGGTCTGGTGGAGGAAAAAATAGTTAAATGAAACCATTCAGAAATTCAACAAAAATTAAGTTACCCGAATCTACTTAATGTTTTTCAACATTTTACCTTGCATTTTAAGAGCCATTTAATTTTTTAAGTATTGTAAAATGTGGTTATCAAACCTACTTAATTACTTATTACTTAAGTCTTTTAGTTTTAAGTGCTAAATCTGGTTTATCAAACAAGGCCTAAGTCAATGTATTGTGAGAAAATGACATTTCTCATAAAACACAATAAGTTGGTGTTGTGAGTATATCCAATGCATCGATCCCACCATCGCTTCTACTGCGTCAGAGTGCTCAAGGTCCAAACTTTTGGGGAGTATTCCCGGAGCCCATACCATTCGTTGGACCCAACATACATTAAATAACCAAAATCCACTTAAAAGGCTAAACCTTGTAAGTAGTAAACCATCCAATTGTATATATATTAAGGTTTAACCATCTTTATATTTTTTCAATATGAGACTTAACCTTCACACATGTTCGAACTTCCAACGTTAGTTTTAAGAAGTTTAAGTTGGAAATTGAAACAAGATCACATCGTAACAAATGTTTAATTGGATGTTTTTTCGTTAAGTCAACCAGATGCATATAGGAGTAGTTTTTATTTTCTGATCGGAAATTAACCTATACTATAATAATAACACATGCCTGCAGGATGTTATTTTCGAATCTTTCTTTTTTTAAAAGGGAAAAAAAAAAGAAGTTATCTCTGGGATTCGTGATAGGCTTGCGATCCAAACGCATTTATCGGATCAATAATTTTGATAGTAGTATTTTCCAACTTGCAGGTATCAATTGGTTATTATTTTTCTCGATGTGGGTGTAGATCAAGAGTGACCATACTTAACATTTATGACTACTATTTAAAATAATGAACGAAAGTATCTGGAGAATTTTAATTTGCTATCCTATTATAATATTAAATTTAGGATGTCACCTTATGAGATTTGAATTTTTACGATTTCATCTTGTAAATGTAAATTGGACTTTTATACCCTTTATTAAGTCCATTATTAGTACTAATATATAGAAGATCTTTAACTTCCTAAAAGATAATTAAATTTGCCTTAATTATATCATTATCTACATGGACGTTATAGATTCCCGATATTGAATCTATTCAAAGAAAAGCCATCCTAATCTATACTTCCCTTCCATCCTAATCCATTCTTCCCTTCTTCTTTTTTTTCCGTACTTCTCCCGAGATTGAATCCATCTCATTATCCTTCTTTTTCGAGGGGAAAAAACGACAGCAAAATGAAAATGTCAAAATTGGAAGCGATTAAGAGTTGGAGAACAACAACGACCAGGTGAAGGGGTAGAAAAGCAGAGAACAAGTTGAAGTCCTCAATAGCGGCGAACTCGCTAGTGCAAAACCTCTACCTGCACGAAATCACCAGACATCCTAAACCCAAACCGTGTTATTTTTATTCGCAAAACCCTTACTAGTGCACAAGATTACCGATTCGGAAGTGGCTCGATTTTGTCAGCTACTATTTTATATCCTTCTATGTTTTTGTGTTATTTATATTTGATTCACCATGATTTCATCCATGTGGTGGTGGTTTTTTTGTTTTGTATGGTAATGGTTGGTTTTAAATCTTGGGTTGTTGATTTTGTTAATAGTTGTGTTATTTTCTCCCGATTCAAAGGTGATTTTTTTCCAATTCAAGGCTAGCGTTTTTCTTCAATATAATAAAATTGGTAAATTAATAATTCATATTCGCATGCCCTTTAAATGATGGTTTTTTTTATTGATTTACCATTTTGGTGATTTAATACAGTAAAAGTGGTAAATCAGTAAACCATGTTCACTATATAAAATAAACGACACGTGCATATGGTTTAATGATTTTCCATATTGGGTGTTTTGCAATAAAATATGGTTTATTGGTTTACTACTTCCGCAGTTCGGCAATTCGGCATAGTAAACATGATAAATCAACACATTATTCAACCATGTTTTTTTATGATTTTGGCTTGAGTTGTGATTTTATAGTGCATTAATCTACCATATGTTTCATGGTTTTCTATGGTTTTTTGTGGTGCATTAATCTAGCTTGTTTGTGGATTACTACGAAAAGAAAATGAAATCAATTTCTTACGACTCTTGTTTTTAGATCAAAATGTCATGATTATTTTTTTGTAATTTTGTTTTGAGATTTTAGGTGTGATAAGATTAGGAGAGAGAATTATAAGTTTAAGAAAGAAAGAGTTTTTTTAAAGATTGGAGAGAGAGAGAGAGAGAGAGAGAGAGAGAGAGAGAGAGAGAGATTAGGAAAGATTAGGAGAGAGATATATTAGGAAAATTAGGAGAGAGAAATATTCGGAAAATCAGGATAGAAATATTAGGAAAAATAAGAGAGAGAAAGGGTATTTTGGAGTTTATTTGAATTTCAAGATGGAATCATAAGTATTCAAATCTCATAGGATTGAATCATAATGATCTTTTTTGTACAAGATATCAAATTAACTTTCCCTATTTTCTACAGTATCTAGTTTCTAGAAGGATGATCAAGGAAGCTAGCAAATCGTTCATCACTGAGCACGGGGACTGCATGATTCCCCAATTCCAAAATTCATTCACTCGTGAGGCCGAATTTTCCATTTTTAGCACCAACTGTTAAAAGTTTTTTTTATTTATAAAAGTACTAAAAGCTAAGTTGCTAAAAGCCAATTTATTTTTCTTTAACTAAAAGCTAAGTTGTTAAAAATTAATTCTCTCTTAAATACTTTTTTTTTCTAAGAGCAAGTTGATAAAACCACCTCGATACTTTAAGCAAATGGAATTGTCGGTACTAAAAGCGAAAATGAGAAAGGCCTTGTTCGGTTGGTAGCTTAGGCCCAGTTTTTGGCCACTCTTGGTTTTGTTGACATCATCATTTTTCTCACTTTTCTCTCTATCTCTCTCTACTTATTATACATGCTTACATCATCAAAACTAAACTAAATTCCCTCAAAACTATGAACCGAACACAACCAAACTAACTATCAATTGTTTGACTATCAAGTTAAGTTAGATGGGGAATGCTAGGATACATGCCTCATATTTGGATGTGTATGGTATGTAACCTTTAAATTGTTAAAAAAAAATTGAAAATTAATTCGTATTATATATTTGCATGAAAATATCAAACCTCAGCACAGAACATAATAATATTACTCTGTAATTAGTTTTTGTTTTGAAGTCATGAATTTTTATGCGGATGTGTAAATTTTTATTAATGTTTTCACATTTATTTATAGCCTCTTTGCAAATATTAAGGATTTTTCTGATAATTCAAGAAGATACATAAAATAAACATCCACACAAAAGGGTAGGTGTTGTGTAGCACTCCTAAATAGTAATTGATTAAAATTCCATCACATCAGCATAAAGTCCTTAATTATTATTTTATCATTTCTTATTCACTTTTTTTAATGTCCGAAATTCAGCAGCCTCAATTTTGGCATTTCACACTTTTTGTTGATAATAATCAGATGTGGGGACATGCATGGACCATTACTTAAATTGATGAAGTTTGGCTAAAAAATCAACTTAACTTTTTGTTTTGTCTTTATTTGATTATTTTTTTCGTTTGTTAGTTTTGCATCGATTTTTTGAGTATTATTGGTTCGTCTCGCCGAGACAAATCCATTAAGGTAAAAGATTATGACTAGAACTTTTAATTTTTTTAATAAGATCGAAAAAAATGTAAAAAGCTGACCTTTGGCTTATTTTTGTCTTTATTCAAAAAAATTTAAGTTTCGGCCATAATTTTATACTTTTTTATTTCTCCCGCCGAGACGAACTAATAATATACAAAAAGTTGATGCAAAACTAAAAAATGTGAAAAAAAATCAAATAAAAACGAAAAAATAAGCGAGCTAACTTTTTAAGTCAAAACACAAAACTTGAAATAAGTGCGATGTAATAATATATAAATTCCGTACATATTGCCGCGTGATCGGTTCCACCCAAACAACTTGGACAAGCAGGAGAAAAATTAATCTATTATATATTGTCCCATTTTGCCAACGATTATTCCTTGTTTGGTGTAATAATTCAAAGCGAGCAAGTGATGGTGTTCTGTTAGCGATAAATCTGTAAGTACAGAATATTTTGTACAGATTTTGTACAAATCTTTGGTTTTGAACCTCTTCAGGGTCCACAAGGATGATCGGAGCCGTTCATATTTTTTAAAATAATATTTACTTGTATCCCGTAAAAAATTAACTAAATTGGATATCGAAAAATTCTCCGTCAGTTCATCCAGCTTTTGATTCATAATTAAAAACTGAATGAACCGATGAGGCAATTCCCATTATCCAATTTAGTTTTTTTTACAAGTAAGCATTATTTTAATAAACATGAATGGTTCCGATCGTCCTTGTGATACCCAGAAGAAGCCCAAAACAATAGATTTGTACAAAAAAATTTGTACTAGTAGTCCTGTCCGTTCTGGTAGTGCACTACATGTGCTCCAAGTTCTATATATTTTGAATAACGATACATACACACCCATCACTGTCACACCCCTCTCTCACACGTAAAAAAGGCATCCTGGGGTAATCCATCTCACATGGGAGAGGGGTGTTGCAAAATGTGATAGAGAGGGTGTGTCTGTATCATTTTTTTATATATATTTTGGGCCATGTGCCGCCTATGTCCAATGATTAGTAAGGCTGAGTTCCCATTTGTTAAAATCTTTTGCTTTTAGTACCCGATTCTCATTAGCAATTTAGTTTTAGTG
This sequence comes from Vaccinium macrocarpon, assembly GCA_022606695.1. NCBI lineage: Eukaryota > Viridiplantae > Streptophyta > Magnoliopsida > Ericales > Ericaceae > Vaccinium > Vaccinium macrocarpon. The sequence continues at coordinate 5,001,543 of CM040171.1, read as the reverse complement.
AAAGGAGTATATGAGAAAAAAATTGACTTTTAGCAACTTAGCTTTTATTTAATGGAAATCAAAAGTGATTTTGGCAACCTTTCTAAAACTCAACTTTTTTGAGATTTTCCAGTTTAACAAATAAAAAACAAAAACAGTAAAGAGTTAGATGAATGGGACTATTTCTACTTAAACATAAAAATACAGCATATTTCTACTTATATTCCATGAATTAAAATGTTAATATGGCACCCGTGCTTCTTCTTAACTTCATGGGCTTCACGAGTAAGCTCGTCTTGATCTGCATTTCACAACGGCATCGAATCCATCCAGCTCAAGTAGATACCAATGCATGATATATATAAAACTATGATAAAGATTTTTGGCAAAGAATCAAATTAGAGCAAATACATTAGAAATTAGAGTATTGCACTAATTTGAATAAAGATGATTGAATTTCGCAATTCAATTCATCTTTAATAGTGGGCTGATAGCAAGCGTTACACCATAAAAAGGGAGAAAATTACGCTTTCATATGTGCAACTACACACACTAAAATTCTGCCAGTGAAAATTAAGAATATCCACGCAAACGCTTTTGCGACGATCTTCAAAAGGACCCAAATACAAATCCAGAAAATAAAAGAAATTCAAGGAAAACCCTAAAGCGGCGCTCGAGCGCATAGAAAGCACCCCGCCAGCGCTTGCCACTGCTTCAGAAGACTCTACTTATGCATTAGAAAAAATTACAAGAACTTGAGCCCCATTTGGATGACGTATTTCAAACGGGGGATAAAATAGTATGAGTGATTAAATAAGAAAGGTGAGTTCATATTGATGTGACAATTAATAAGAGATGATTAAATAGTAAATGGTTTGAATGAGGATAAAAAAAGAGGAATAAGGAGGGTGGATGATGTAAAAATCAGTCAAATGACTATTTGTCCTTGTGAATCCCTATATTAAATTAAATATTTAAATAATTATATAAATCCAAAAAATAATTATATAATACTTAATTTAATTATTTTATATAAATGAAGAATATAGTAGATATTACAAGTATATATATAAGACGGTTCTAGTTCGTGATTCGGGCTTCCGGACCTCCATGATTCGAACATTTTTTTGACAATCCGAGTCGTTCAATGTGTTCAGGAAGTGTTTTCAAGGGTCCATGTGAGAAATCTTCAAAAAAAAATACTAGGAAGGGCTTGATCCAAGCAGTTTTTCGCAAAAACTGTATATTTACAGTTTTTGCGAAAAACTGCTTGGATCAAACCCTTCCCGGTATTTTTTTTGAAGGTTTCTCGCTTAGACCTTGGAAAACCTCTTTTTGAACACATTGGACAGCTCAGATTTTCCCAAAATAATTTGCAACACAAAAAAAACACCCATTTTGTTCCAGTCACCTGACTGGAACCGTGGGGTGTATATATATACACACACCACACTTCCAATCCAAGATCCCGGATTTAAAAAAAAATCCACACCTCATTGATCCTGACCGAATTTCGACGATCCGAACCATCCAATGTGTTTAAAAGGTATTTTCAAGGGTCCTCGTGAGAAATCATCAAAAATATACCGGGAAGGGCTTGATTCGAGCTGTTTTGACAAAAACGGTATATGAACAATTTTGTGAAAAACTGCTCGAATCAAGTCTTTCCTGATATTTCTTTTTGATGATTTGTCACAAAGACACTTGAATATACCTTTTAAACACATTGGACGGTTCAGATTGTCGAAATTCGATCGGGAAAGTGGAGGTCCAGATTTTTTTAAAATTCGGGCTCCCTGACCAGAAGTGGACTTCTAATAAGGGACCCTTATTTAACTTTGTATGTGGACCTAGGGGCATTTTTGACTTTTCAGACCAAATTTTGACGATCCGATCCGCTCAATGTTTTTAAAATGTGATTTCAAGGGCCTACGCGAAAAATCTTCGAAAAAAAATACCCGAAATGGCTTGATCCGAGCAGTTTCCGATAGAAACTATACATATACAGTTTTTATCGGAAACCACTCAGATCAAGCTCTTCCGGGCATTTTTTCTAGAGATACTTCGCTTAAGCCCTTGAAAACAAATTTTAAAAACATTGAGCGGATCAGATTGTCAAAATTTGGTCCGAAAAGTCGAAAAAGGGCATGTCCGCATGATATTTTAAATAAGGATCTCTTATTGGAAGTCTATTGTATATGTGTGTGTGTGTGTATATATATATATATATATATATATATATATATATATTCTAATAAATAAAAATAATAATTTTATTATAGCTACTATTTATTTTTTATTATCACATGGGATCAAAATTTAGGGCTTCAGGGAATTAACAAATTAAATAGAGGGGGTAAAGTGTAATTTTATGCCTAAAATAAAGATCTAGTAGAGGGGAGAATGAGCCAATCTCTCTCATATCATCTTTTTCTTCTTCTTAAACCCAGATATAGAGGACTGGTTCGACGGCGGAGCTTCGACGAAAACAATGACGATGGTCCGAAGACAACAACAACGACGATGGTTCGGCAAATCCCTCACCCAGATACGTTCCGATCGTTTGTATTTCTTATGAAATTTCTAGATCTGAATTTTTTTTATCTCTATTTGTTGGTTGTTGTGGGGTTCTTTTATTTAGTCGATACGGGTTTTGCCAGAAAATTTAGTCGGTGGTTATTTAGTCAGGGTGGATTTTTTGTTCCCAAACCACGGGCTGAACGTCCCCTCACCTCCTCATTTGGCCAGATTGTTTCATCTCTCTTCTTAGTACTACATCCAAATGAGCCCTTAAAGTCATCCAAGGGGGTTGCTTATACACGCAAAAATCAACAAAATTAAAATAAAAACCTCTTGAGAATGCATGAAAAACGTGCAAGGCTAAATGCAAAGATGAAAAGCATGATTATACCTTTATTGGTCCGATTACAAATTGAGCTCAGATCACCTGTGTCGAAAACCCCTGTGCCGCTATGTCGAGGGAGTTTTCAGCCGTTGGATCACCCACAAAAATAAAAACAGAAAAACAAAAATCACGATCCAACGACCGAAAACCCCCTCGGCACAAAGGCACAGGAGTTTTCAGCACAGGGGATCTCATACCTTACAAATTATGGCACGAGCAAAGACTTCTCTTCAACTCTTCATTCACGGGACGGAGTATCTACACTTGAAACCGGATCCTTTGCCCCCTTTCCCTGCCCCGTCCTCTGCCCCCCATTTTCAGCGGTCAAGATTTCACTCAGTAATGGACGATACAGATCAAAATTGCTGGCATGAAATCCGGACCGTTGGTTGCCGAGATTGACGATTGAGAAATTGGGGGCAGAGGAGGGGAGCAGGAAAAAGGTGCAAAAAATCTTTTATGTCGTCACTTAATTTAATTATATTTTCTTCGTGGAATCATAATTAGCATGCAAGTACGCAGTAATCATGTCCGCGTGGATTGAGTTGGGTAAAGTTGAGAAAATATTTAATTTCAAGTAACAATCCATTCCTCGATGGGTTGAACAAATATTTTTGGACACTCCACCAACCCGCTCCCTCGAGCTCGTGCGGGTACACATCTAAGCGCACTTCACCAAAAAAAATGCTCTATTCCTTTTTTTGTCTTTAGTTCCATTCCAAATTTCATTTATCCAACAACGGGTGTATAGCTTGATTATAAAAATTAAAAAAATAAATAAATATGGGTGTATAGTGGTTGGTATAAGACTCTTTTTTTTTTTTTGTCATTCATCATTCATAATTTATTACATAGGAGAGGGGAACTTGATCTCGAGATGCAATGTGACATCCAAAAGTTTTACTACATGAGCTAGTCATCACTTGCGGGTTGGTATAAGACATAGTGGGGTGCTTTTGGTGTATTGTTTGTTTGGTTGAGGTAAGAGAGAGGATTATGGTTTTAAAAGTATAGGCAATTATAGCAGATTGGGTCGGTTTCATTGCATTGGTTAGAATAATTTAACCCACATTTAAAAGAAATGCTACAATACATTCGTATCTAATACACATTTTTAAGAGGTGTGTATTGTATACTTACCCTTAATTTTAATTACTCCATATATATGGCTTTGAATAACTTCACATGTATATTTGTCTAAACCCACCACGAGTACAGATAGAGACACTAACACTTTTCTAACAATTCAATAAACTATCTCACATGGGATATGTGGGATCCACATATGAGTGGAAGGTCCGGAATTGGGGGGCCTGTAGTGAGTGAGCTCACTACATGCGTGTAATGAGCTCTCTCGGGCGTCCAGTTTGAGATCAATGGTCCGGATAAATTGGAGTTAAAGTTAACGTAAAAGTGATTTTTAAAGTGTAAGACGATCCAGACCATTAAATACTACTTTTTAGTAAGGGGATAAAATAGGAAAGGTTCTATTATTTAGTAAAAGTGAACCCACATTTATATGATATTTATGAAGGGATGATTAAATACTACTTTTTTTTAAACTGGGGATTAAATACTACTTTGTTTGGAAGAATTTGTGATAAAAGGGGGATAAGGTTCGATGAATGATGTAAAAATTTGACAAATAACTTATTTGTCTTGAGCATGGGTCACTTTAGATTTTACAATAAAAGAAATACGTAAATACAACTAAATAAATTAATTATACTTGTCAACAAATTTGATATAATAGTTCATTTCATTAATTATATCTAAGATTAAAGGATTTAATTATTCTTTTTTTAATTATTCACTTTCAAAATTATGCATACCGTCTAATTTTTTGCCATTATTTCTAACTTAATTATGCATACCACCTAATTTTTTGCTATTTTTAATGGATTTTTACTTATATTAAATACAAAACTTATTAATTTTATTTTACTTATAATAACTAATTTTAATCCTTTTATATAAAATAAATATTAATACATGTTAAAACATTTTAAAAATATTTTGGGAATATACCACCTAATATGTTTCAATTATTTTTAATTTTTATGTTATACCCCAACAGTGTCAAAACCTAAAGTATTAAATTTTTTAAATCTTTTTTGTATCAAATTAAAGATCTCTATTAATAGTTTAATTTGGTGCACACAAAAATAAAAAATTATATGCACAAGTACTTTTGTTTTTTTATCCGAAAGCAACTCAACAAGCCAATAATGTAAAATTCTCAAGTATAAAATTAAAAAAAAAAAATTGTATCGAATTAAAGACCTTTATTATGAGTTTAATTTGGGTGCAAACAAAAATAAAAAAATTATATGCGGAAGTACTTCATTTTTTGACCTGAATGAAATTGCATAGGTAGGCTTTCTGGAATGTGAGAGACGTGGGAGGGTAAGGTGGATGAGGGGGGCAACAAAGTAATTTTTTGGGGTATCAATTAATAACAGGGTCACCCCTGTTATATTTTATTACCCCTATAGGGGTGTTGGGGGGGGTACTAATCCGGAAGGGGATAACTCATAATCCTTCAGACAAAACTTTCCAAACGAAGAGTATTAAGAGATGGGACTAGGGTAAGGGGAGGGAGATGAGTTATACCCCTTTCTCATCCCCCAACCAATCGGACCATCCAGGGGAAAAAAATTGACCAACTATAAGAACAAAGAGGATTTAGTCAAGATGCACGGAAGCAGACTTAAACACCTCTTACTGCCAAACGAAAAAGAAACTGGCTCAATTAATACTAGTAGAGAAAACAGTAAGAAATACTAGGTTTGTTTTTAATTTTGCAAGATAAGGCGTGTTAAACTTTTACTCTAGTGAAGAAATTGAGATATAAGTATTTAGTAGGCCAAATTCAAGGAAGGAGCAGTTAATTTTTCTTTTGGAAAAAAGGATGGGCTGCTCAAACAAATGAATTGAATTCCATTTATAAAAGATAACTCTTTTAGATAGTGTTTCTGCCTTTGTATTGAGTTGGGCCCAATAAAATCATAGGGTCTGCAAGTAAGGGAGCCCAACTCATGTTATGGGTTTACATCCCTCATTAAGACTAGGGATGATAAGCGAGCCAGACAAAAATAAATTGAAACTTAGTATTTTTGTTTATCAAATGAGTCGATCTCAGATGAGCTATCGAGGCGAACATGACCCAACATCTTATTATTTGGTTTGTTTGCTCATTTTAATGATCTTAATTGTAAGCCATTGCCTTGGCAGTACCAGCAAGAAGATGGACCACCAGAGGATTTGTGATTCAGGAGCAACCGATATGTTAGATGGATCTGGTCCATATGGAGATCCTATGGTGCGGACACACAAGCCATTGATTTCGGTAATCAATGGCTCGGATTTCATCTTATCAATGGCCAACTTGGATCATGAAACTACCTAGATGAAATCCAAACGGTTAATAATATGATCAACGGCTCGAATGCCACACTACAACCCTGTAATGCACTGCACCACAAGATTCCCAATTTCATGTTGGATACCACAAACATTATGGACAAAATAAAGCAATAGAGGGGAGGTGCTGCGCAGCGTACTGTGTGGCACCTGGCGCGGTTGTGCCAGTGTCGGTCCGATGATCGGAGACGACCATCATGTAGGCCTCGTCGAGTGCTACAACTGTACCAAAAATCAACTCAATTTGATATTGTTAAGAGTGTGTTAGGAACACATAAAACTTGAAAAAAATTGGAACATATATGACTTGAAACACTGGATGAAAACTATTGAACCCCTTTTTTTCAAGTTATTTTTCTTTCGATGACACTCCTAACGATATTTAATCGAGTTGATTTTTGGTTCACTTCTAGTTTTCGACGAGCTCTATGCAATGGACGTCTCTGATCATCGAACCGAGACCGGTGCAACTGCGCACTGGCACCGCACAGCACGTTGTGCAACACCTCCCCTCTGTCCAAAATAAAGTTTGATAAATTCAAGAATAAAAAGTTTGAAATGTCCTCTCCGTCCTCTTTGAAGTTTGAGTTGTGAACCATGTAATTTTGTAGCCACTTCCTTTGAATTTCATCAGTGACTCCTAACAAAATTAACAGAGAGATAACAGAGATACAAGAAATACTTATTCCAAATTCATGATACTTCCTTTCAGAGAGTCCACAGATTAACAAATCACATAGATATTACATGAACCCATTTCCTCCCCAACCCAACTTCAGAAATACAAAAAACAAAAGCAATGAGACTCAAAAGGATCTTGGTTTCAGAACAATGGTGGAGTGCTTCAAAATGTGCAAGCTGAACTGTCCCCCCTTCTCTGAGGTATCAAGCTTAGACTGCCCCGGAGGAGGCAGGAGCTCGAAATTCTGGACCAAACGCCCGATTGTGATGCCAAGAATTGGCAGAGCAAGGATAATTCCTGGGCAACTCCTCCTTCCAACACCGAACGGGAGGTACCTAAGCATGGACGGACACAAAATGTCAGCAAATGCACACGTATCCGAGTCTTAATTCTTGAAAACAAAATGGCGATGGCGGGGTCTACGGTTTTCCATAAAAAGATTTCCATTCAGTTAAAAGCATGACCACCAAAAATGCCATAACAAAACTGTAATAAAAAGGTTTTATGCATACCTGAAGTCATTCCCGTTGGCCTCGACCTTAGCCTCCTCTTCCAAGAACCTCTCCGGCCTGAACTCCTCAGGCTTTTTCCAGGTCTCGGGGTTATTGGCAAGCCACCATGCATTAACCAAGATTTTGCTCTCTGCGGGGATATCGTAACCACCCAGCTTGGCATCGTGGAGGTTCATGTGCGGGACTAGAAGTGGGATCGCCATCCGGAGGCGGAGGGTCTCTTTGATCACGGCTTGGAGGTAAGGCAGCTTCTGGACGTCAGGCTCCGTGATTTGGGTGCCGGGGCCCAACACGGTATCAAGCTCATGCCGGAGCTTCGTCTGGATTCTGGGGTGGTTCACTAGCTCTGCTATCCCCCACTCTACCGACCATAGTGTTGTTTCAATGGCTGTTACATGAAACACATTTGAACTCATTAGCATAATCAAAGGATTTTGAAAAACACAAAACCACAAAAGCTAGATATTTTTTTGCTCAACAAAAATAAAATCAGCATTGTTAGTTGTAATTAATGAGGTTTGAACCCTTGTCAAATAAGAGGCCGGATAATTTTCAACCCTCATTTCTGCCAAGACGTCAACATTAATGCCAGACCCAACTTTTCTATATCATGCTGGACACTCTATACTTATACATAGTAAGCTTTTTATTTCATTTCCTAGAGTTCATCGAGAACATTAATTGTACGAGGATTGTATGAATCAATTTTCATTCAATAGGTACCGACACAGTGTGTTTGTTTTTCGTATTTTCAACAAAAATGAGTCCTGATTCAAATCTCATCGGCATTATGTTTAGTACGCTGCTGGATCGAACTGATGGAGCAACATTACCATTTGTATTAATCTTACTTAAATAACATATAACATCCTCTTGTCAGATAAAAATAAAAACTTCAATCATCAAAGTGAGTCCGAAAAAGGGCCAAACAAGGATCTATGTCCCTTTCCAAGACACTAAAACTAGAGTTCATGTGGACTGAGAGGTTTGACTTTTGACCCTCAGCTCACTAGCTCAGGAGGACAACTCACAATGGGAATAAAATATGGTTGAAAGGATAGATAGGCTGTTGGTTGACAATTAGCTTTCAATGAATAAATTACACTTCACCTATTCTCATTAGTTGGGCATGTGATGTTTAACCAACCACCAATGCATGATGGAGCTCCACCAATTTAACCATCTCTACGAATTAATTAATGTTTCTATGACTTCCACTTCAAATTACTTAAAAAATAGTAAAAATAATTTCTGTGAACTTCTAAAACAGGGCTACTCTTTGTAAACCAATTGTTTGGACTGATAGCTCAAACCCAACTCGTCTGCACGCTTCGCACAAATTTTATACTCGACTAATTCCAGACAACTGGATGTCCGGGCAGCTTACGCATACCTCGACTAATTCCGGGGCCTTGGAGGCAACGACGTGCAGAGCCCCCCAGATTAAACTACATCTACTCTATTTTTTTAAAGGCCATTTGCTCCTCCTCTAGTAAATCGTGTCAATTCCATCATGTTAATGCCATATTCCACATTTTCTGTAAAGATAAATCTATAGATCAAACACAATGAAAGAAGTAAATAGTGGAAGGAGTCAAAAGACGGGATAGCGGGCAAGGAATTTACCGGCAACGTTAATGTTCTCAACAATGTAAAGAACGTTGTCTTCATTGATCTCTCCCTTCTGCTGTGCATCCAGAATATGATCCATGGCACATTTCAGACTGTTATTGTCCATCCTCTTGGTGCTTGCGAGCTTCCTGTTTACCCAAACAAAGGTTAAAACTTGAGTGGCGTATTCAGTATTCTATTGTGAAATTGTCATCAAATTGTCAAACGCAACAAAATCACAAGAATTTTCGAGTTCGATCCAACACGGTCAAGGAAATGAGGTGTTGCAGTTTACTCTCTTGTAGCGCATCATGTGGACCGTCGGTTGTCAAAGCTAACGTAGTGGAGGCGCACTATGGGATTAAACAGTGGTGTCCTCTTTGCACACACAAAACGACGTAGTTTTGGCCATCCTATAACCTCGTAGTGTGGAGGCGCACTAGGGGATCCCCGGATCCACCCCTTAGTTTTCTTGTAATTACTATTATGTCCTTCAAATAGAGAACTTTCTATAAACAGTAAAAAGTGTTAACACATGACCCCACAAATTTAACGCCTCCCTTTCTAATCTGTCCTTTCACCTATGAGCCTCTTAATTAATTCCATGGTTCTCGAGCACATAGTGTGTCAATACTTTTATGCGGATAAGAGTACTGAGACAAAACGTGACGTGTTCCAAGTTCATAAAATAATTGGCATCTTAATTTCACTTTTTTCTTTTATTTTCTTTTTTTGGGGCAAAAGTTAGTATTGTTAAAAAAGTTTCACATTCAAACAGGGGTTAAACCTTCGAACTAAAAGCAAACTCTCGGCGCCTTTGGGCTATAATTGCCAGTTTGGCCTACGGTTGGTTTGGGTGAATTGAAAAAACTAATTTTTTGGTTTTTTCCTTATTCAATTTTTTTTTATATTTGTTGGTTTTTATTCGATTTTTTGTGATTTTTTGGCTTGTCTCGACAAGAGGAATCTAAAAAGTATAAAATTATTAGCCAAATTTAAAGTTCTGTGAATAAAAACGAAAAATAATCCAAAAAACCTCGTTGAGACAAGTCAAAAAATCACAAAAAATTGACCGAAAACTAACAAATACAATTTTTTTTTGAATAAGGACAAAACTGAAAAAACCAAAAAAATCAATTTTCCCAATTCACCCAAACCAACCCCGATCACTATGGCACAGGGTTTAAACTTGAATTGCAATTTATATATTGTGTTAAAACACTCCAAAAGTTGAATTTGAACATAAATTGTAGCACTATCCCCCAAACCAAAATCCTAAATCCACCCCTGATCACTATGGCACAGGGTTTCCACCTCATATGAGAATTGAGCTCTTTAATCAAAGGATTCCATGAAATATCTCTAACATTATCCTCATTTATTATCAGATAAACTACTTTACTAAATTTCAGTAAAATGGAAAAGTAATTATGAGATAATCTGGTTTACTACTACTGAAAAAATTCAGTCAGCAATGTTACGTATCTAGAATATTTACCCAGAAAATTATCTAGCACGTGAAATCACTGGTTCTAATTGAAATTAGTGGCTATGAATCAGAGATTTCAGTTTCCGGGTAACTATTCTGGATACTTACCATTTTCTTATATAACATCGCCACTGATTTCATTTTCCAGATAACTATTCCGGGTACTCGGCATTTTCCTAAATAATGTCAATAAAATAGTAGAGCAGGAAAAAAAAAAAAAAAAAAACTTACTTTCTTTCATCGACGAAATTATCCTTGAACAGCTGCAACCTCCTCTCCTTAACCTCCTTGCAAATCTTCAAATACCCTCTCAGAAACGGCCTCAGAATCGGAATAAAATCCCCATAATTATACTCGAAGCTCTGAGCCAATCTACTCCTCTCTCCATTCAACGCCTTGAGCTTCACAAACAACGGATCGTCCTCGCTCTCGAACCTCCGATCGAACATAATCCTGTACATGTTGTTATACATCATCATCTGTAACCGCCTCCTCAAAACGATCCCATTCGTCGCCGCCTCCGGGTTCTTCTTCACGTCCTCCACAACCTGACCCGCCTCGTCCTCCCACCCGGTCCGATACTGCTGGACTACTTTGTTCGTGAAAAACGGCACGGTCATGATACGCCTCATCTTCCTCCAGTGCTCGCCGTAGACGGTGAACACCATGTCCTGACCCTCACCCGTGAAAATATCGAAAACGACGTTCCGGGTTCTCGACCCGAACTCGACCCCTTGGGTGTGGAGCACTTCTTTGGACAAGTCGGGTGAGGAGACCACGACGAGGTTGCGTTGGCCCATCCGGAGCAACAGGATTTCGCCGTATTTCTTGGCTAGGTCAGTAAGGTTGCGGTGGTTCAGGTCGTCGCCGACTTGGAGCCAGTTGCCGAATACGGGTACGGGTATGGGTCCGGGCGGGAGTTTGAAACGCTTGCCGCGGAGTTTGGAAATGGTGATGGCGAGGACTATGGCTATGAAGAGGCCCAACAGGGCTTTCTCCAAGAGGAGGAGATCCATTTTGGTGGCAGCGTAAGTTCGTCACGGCGGAGTGGCGTATGGTAGTGGTGGGTGGGTGGGTATTGGTTGAATACTTGAATATGGCGGTTATGGAGGTGGGGATTTTATAGAGTGGGGAACGGTGGGTGGGTGGATGCATGTTGTGGGGAGGTGATTGAAGGCGTTAGGTTAGGTTTGACGGAGGAGTTGGAGAGGATGGTGGAGGGGGGTAGGTAAGCGGGTTGGTGAGTTTTTCTTTTGGTGTTTTAAGTGAACAGGAGAAAATTTAAAAAATGAAAAAGTGCGCTTCAATTTGGACCGTCCAATGCATTTTTAGAGTAGTGTACAATATCCTACTTGCATCAAAATTTTCTCGGTGGGTAAGGGGATGTTACCACGTTGTATCTCTCTGCGCATCTGAGTCATACAATAATGCAACCGACGGCTCAGGTTAAAACTGTGGTCTGAATTTTTTTAAAAATGTTTGCACTCAAAATTTTCGCCGTGAGCAGACAATTACCTACCTCCGGCTGACCAATGTGCTGCTGCCACGTCACGAGAATATATGTTTTTCCATCTTTTGATCCTTCATCCTATCAAAGATTTGGTTAATTATGCACACCGGGAAACAAAAATATACGTGGAAGATTTGCAGAAAATCGCATAAGGAAAGCCTTACGGGACATAGAATCAATCCCGAACGATTGATCTGAGCCGCTCAAAAAATTTTAAAACACATTTTGAATGAGATATCAAGAAACCAGCTCCATCCAATATGTATGGATGCGTGATCTAAATTTTCATTTTTGAACGGCTCGGATGAAAAAAGAAAAAATATAAGTTTGGATCGAACATCTACATATATCGAATGAAGCTGGTTTCTAACGGGCCCACCCAAAATGTGTTTCTAAAACTCTTGAGCGGCTTGGATTAACTATTCGAATTCCATACTAGACCCTGCAAAACCTTTCCTGCATGATTCCCTTCAAATCTCCTCCCTACATATAGCATTACTGATTTGGAAACTCAAACAGCACACGGAATTCCTATGCATTCCCATATAAAAAAAAAAGTAGGCAGCACACAGATTTCTTTAATTATGAATAAAATTGGTGGGAATTATGTATTCCAATTTGGAATAATAAATTTTCGATGAATAATGCGACTCACGCTTTCACGCAGGCCACATATTATGTGCGGGACCGTACGAAGCACTTGGGCTTGTTGGTGAATTTTTCAAATGATAAATCTGTTAAAATTAATATTTGTTAACATTACCAGTTTGGTTTCCCATGAATTCCCATCTTAAAAAATAGGCAGCGCACAGATTTCTTTAATTATTATTAAAATTGGTGGGGATAAGTTATTGGAATTTAGAATATAAAAAAAATTGCAATAAATATCGACTATCGCTTTCCCGCAGGCCACATATTCCACTTAAAATTGGTGGGTATTATATATACTGGAATTGGGCATAACAAATTATCAAGAAATAATGCAACTCACACTTTCATGCAGCCCACATATTCAACTTAAAATTGGTGGGGATTATGTATTGAAATTTGGCAAAGGAGATAAAAATAGGTAACAAATAACTACTCCCTCCTTGCCAAAAAGTTTGGTCAATTTTCCTTTTTTGGTTGTCCCAAAATATAGAACCAATTCAAATATTTCAACATAGGAAAGTCAGTAAATTCCATTTCTGTCATTGAGATGCTTTTAACAATCAAAATAATGAGACCAAATGAAGAATAATTTTAAAAATTAAAGTTTAAAGTGCACTTTAAAATTTTGAAAAAATTCTCTAGTTGCATTGGCGGCAAAAATTTTCATGTTTCGGAAAGCAATTTAAATTCAAAACTTGATTAACTTATATTTTATTAGAGTCGACTAATGAAAGGTTAACTTGAAAAGTTACAAGTTTTGGGTAATATTGTGTATTGTACGTAAAATTTTGAAATTTATAAGTAGGTCAAACTTTTTGGAACGAAAGAAGTACTAAAATTCTGCAGTTGAAAAGAATAGATGAGCTCACATAAACTAGGAATGATACAAGTCAAATCTAGTCGTATATTTCTGAACAAAAATGAAATTATCACCTAAGAGTAATTAATTCTACAAATTAGCATAAAAGCCTTGAGTCATGGACGAGCGTTCATCTGGGCATAATCCTTTCTTTCACTTGATGAATCTGATTTTGAAGCCAAAAAAAACCAAAGTTGATGGAAGGAAACGCATAGGATGGAATGAATCAGGAGGTGTTCCACTAACTTATTTTTGATTTTTTAGACCTTTAGTTGTAGTTTAAATCTACACTCGTTCCCCTAAAGTGTTTTTTTGGTTTTTTAGTTGTAGTTTATTGTAAAAGGTAGTTGGTTTTTTTTGGGAGCTTTTTTGTTAGTAGAATAGGGTAGTTTTTGGATTAAAACAAAACTACTTGTTTGGAGGAGTTTGTTGTTAGTGGAATAGAGTAATTTTTGGATTAAAACAAAACTAATTTTTCAGGAGAATTTTTTGTTAATGAAATAAAATGATTTTTTAGTTAAAACAAAATTATTTTTTTTTGTTAGTATCCCTCAGTTGATAATGGATTGCGATCCAGCCTCGCCAAATGTACCCGCCTCCCGTGAGGAGATTAGAGGAGCGTAATCAAAACTCATAGTGGTATGCACCCTTGCGTGTCATGCCAGGGAAATGGAGAACAACAATACCCTCATCCTGAAAACGGAAAAGATAAAGAGGAACCGACCACGTACCAACGGCGTTGCTGATGCTGTTGTGGGCTTCAAATGATTGATTCAAGCCGTTCATCCTTCTTAGAATCGAATTTTGAGTGGGTCCTCATGAAAATCGAGGCAATCGGACTGTTGTATGAACTCAATCCAAAATCACCCCATTTCATTCAAAAAATTTGATGAAATGGGGGTGATTTTGGATCGAGCTCATAAAGCCATCTGATTGTTTCGATTCCCTCAATGACAAACTAGGAATTCGATTCAGAGAAGGTGAACGGCTTAGATTGATTGTTTGGGACCCACAACAGTGTCAGCGATGCCATCGGTACGTGATCAGTACACGGTGATCAGTTCCCATAGCAACGTTCGACTGAAAATCAGTACTAGTCAAAGAATTCCCAGCTCCCGAGTGAGAGTTGTTGAGCCATGGATGTCATACCAATAGCAGCTTTGTTTTTTAAATTTTAAGTAATGTTATTCGAATTTCAAAAAGTGTAATCACATTTGTTGAAACTCTAGTTAGAGCATCTCCACTCTTAACTCAATTTTACACTTAAACTCAAATTTGAGTAAAAATAAATAAAAACATCACTCCACTCCTTACTCAAACCTATTACCAAATTTGAGTTCACCAAATTTGGTTTGAACCAAATCTTTACTCAAAATTTTAAGGCTATTTTTTCCCTCTCAAGTTTACAATTGTGCCATTAATTTTTCACCAAATTTTGTTGCACTATTATTTATCCTTTTGTCATTCAATGTTGTGGATTAAATTTCCACCCTACAATTTGAGTAGAATTAGCAACAGTGATATCAAATCAGATTTTTACTTAAATTTTATTTTACTCAAATTTAAGTACTCTAGTTATCATATCGAATATCCTACTGACCTCAAGGGCAGAGGGAAGGAGTATGGGGGTCAATCACTGAAGTTTCCAAAATCTGTATTTCACCTCCATTTTTGGTGTTTGCTTTTCAAATCCCCCATCAACATTGTAGTATTACCCCAAGCTAGTTATGAAAATCGTAAAATTGCCCCCAATCACCATTCATCAATCAAGTTATAATGAAAATCATTTTGAAAGCAAAAGCTCTGTAGATTTGACGTGTAATCAAACGAGAAATGGACAGATTAATGAGAGATATTATGTGCATACTAAAAAATGTATTTATGACTACTCCTTAATCAAGTTACTCTACAAAGAAAATTATTTTGAAAACAATAGTTATGTAGATTCGACGTGTAATCAAACGAAGAATGGACAGATTTTTTTTTGTTTTTTGTCAATTAGAAGACCAAACCAGTTCATTAATGGAAGATATTATGTGTCTATTGAAAAAAAAAAAAATTATGACTAATCCTTGTATGGCTACTGTGCATTATATCCCGAAAATTCATCAGTGTCAATTTAAATCAAATTTATACCTTATATATTAATAAATACTTAAAATATTAAAAATCAGATACATCTTCATGATTATTAGACAGGGGCATGGTAATGTGCACCCCTCAGCCGTCAGATTGTATTTTGGATGGCCCGGATACATTTGGCATTTTTAATTTAATTTTGATTTATTTTTACTGGTAAAAAATCAAAACACATTCGGGCAATCCAAAACATAATCGGATGGCTGAGGGGAAAATTTAACACATGTTTTTTTTACCCCACTCATTAGTATTTGATAAGTCCCCAATATTGTAAATAGAGGGACTTATCTATCCCATTTTTGACACACACGCACGCATATTTTAGCTCTTATATGATTTATATTGCGCGTGGGTAGTTTTTGTTAGTTACAGGAAAATCGAAGGATTAGGCTTGCCTTGACATCATGGACGAACCAAGGGATGCCCGAGCACCCGAGGCCACGTGGCACTCCACCACCAAGTCCGGGAAATCAAGAATGAGGCATTGAACAAGGCTTGGGAAGCCCCAAAAGACCAAATGATTGGATGATCAAGTGAAGAAAAAAGGAAGGAAAAAATTCAGCAACTCTACATACCGGTATCAAGTTTTTCCCATACCGGTATCCAAATGAGAAAAATTCCAACAACAATTTCTACATACCGGTATGGGTTTTTCCCATACTGGGGTATCTAGCCTATTTTCTCGCAGAGTTTTTTGCCCGATCTTAGTTTTTGTCCGGGGCTATTTTGGACTTTTTTGTACCGTGTTTGGGGGTTATAAAAGCCCCCAAACATCAGATTATTAGGTCATAACTGACTTTCTACCTTCTCTCTCTACCTCCCTTAGTTTAAACCTAGTTTGTGCTCCACCTTCTCTCTAGAATTCAATGCTTTGCACTTAGTTTCAAGGTAAACCCTCTCATTTAATGTTGTAGTACACACTTTGAACTTTGTATAACTCTAGTTTGTTTTCGTTTTTATCGATAATTTCGTTTTTTTAGTGTTTTCCTAGCTTCTTCCTTTGAAATCTCTATCATTTAAGTGTTTGTGTGTGATTTTCTCATGAATTAATGTTGTAGGTAGACTTCTACTCTTCTATAAAAATCAGTTTTTAAAGTAGTTTGTTATGTTCTTTTATTTCTCTTATGAAAATAGTCATGTTCTAACGTAGTTATGAGTGAGTAGTCGTTATAGGCTCGGTCATGGGGTGATGAGCACCCCGTGACTTAGGTGAATTTACTCTCCTCGTCAATGTTGCAAACTTCGCATGTTAATCAAAGAGTTAGAATTAATTTTATGTACCAAAATTTGGGTTAGTTAATCCCGTTGATCACGCGTAGCCAGGGGCGTGACACCTTGGCACGTGTGATGCTTCGGGCTATGGCAATCAAAATGTTTGTATAAATGGCACAAGAATCCTAGTCTTTGAGAAACACCATTTCTAGTTAAATGAGTTTTAAGTACCAAATCTTCCGTTCGGGGTCGTTCAACGACGCCCCGAGCCGGTTATCTTAGGGGAGAGTGAATTGGCCTAAGGCATGGGTGTTTTAAACCCCTTGACTTAGCCTTGTTTTTAATTAGTCTTTTTCATCACGTGTCTTTCACGAAGTTGAGTGAAATCCATCCCCCAAATCACCAAAGCCAAGTTTGCCGCTTTAAGGCTAAACCCTCACTCGCGAGTCAACTTTCACGCTCAGCACCTTAGGTCTCTGTGGACTCGACCCGGACTTAGGTTATTATGCCGCGTAGCGTCACCAACCCTACGCTTGGGGTAATCACATTGATAAGCAATCCAAGGACGTTAAGCATTTTTGGGCGCCGCTGTCGGGACTCCAATGGTCGCCTCGCGTGAGTTTGCCTCGCGCCACGCCACTGTGAGTATCCCGTTTCATCGGTACATATCGCTTAGTTTAATTTTGTTTAACTCGTATAGTTCTAAGAGCGGACACCTCTAACCAAACAGTTGATTGTTTAACTTGAGGTTTAACGAAGCTCGAGGAAGTGTATTAGTTTTTAATTTCTGTCATATATATATATCGAGGCGGCGGAATAGCCCCTCGGAACTGTTTGTGGTGAGGCGGTGGTATAACCCTCCAAATCACTGTTGATTGGTTTATGCAAGTCTACGTGAGAGATCGTCACCGTAGAATCATTGATTTTGATAATCCATTCGCTGACATGGACGAGCATGAACAACCACCACCACAGCCCCCACCAGAGCAGTCCATGCGACAGCATCTTAACCCCACGCGCCAAGTACCACCATCACCCATAGTCCATCCCAGGCCTACTGCCAACCATGCGGTTTATACGATTAAGCCCAACACCATTTCCATGTTGCCTGTTTTCTATGGGATGAAATCCCAATGTCCTTATGCACATGTGAGGGAATTTGAGGATCTTGTGAACACGCTTGTCACGGTCCCGGCTGAGCTTGAGTCCGCACGCATGAAATTGTTTCCATTTTCTCTTAAGGACCAAGCCCGAACTTGGCTTTCAACTTTAAAATCGGGCTCCATCACCACTTGGAAAGAAATGCATGATGAGTTTTTCAAAAAGTATTACCCCTTGCATAAAACGGTGGAAATGAAAAAGCGTGTTTCTAATTTTGCCGAGAAGCCAAACGAACCATTTTTCGCTGTATGGGAGAGGTTTAAAAATCTTTTAGCTGCTGTCCCACATCATGGTTTTTCGGTAAAAGACAAGGTCACTTTTTTCTATGAGGGCATTTCACAAGGCACTCGGCAATTCATTGACACCATGTGTAATGGTGAATTTTTAAACAAGAGTCCTCAGGGCTGTTATGATTTCCTAGACCAACTAGCCGAGAACAACCAGTCGTGGGATTATTCGGATCCCTCGGACAAGATCTATCAACCGGCGAGTGCGAGTGGGGGAACGAATCAAGGTTCGGGTGAGAGAGGGAAGTTTGTGCTTAAGGAACAAGATGATTTAAATTTTAAAATCTCCCAACTCACTAAAAAGTTGAAAAACTTGGAAATCAAAAGTGTGAAGGAATGTGTGTTGTGTGTAACCCAAGGGCATTCAACCGATGATTGCCCGACTCTTCCGGGTTTGAAGGAAATCCTTCATGGTGGGGTAGCGGAACAAGTGGAGGTCAATGCCGTCGGTCAACGGTATGACCCTTTCTCGAACACCTATAACCCCGGTACCAAGGACCATCCTAATTTTGGTTGGGGAGGCACCAACCAAGGGCAAGTTCAAAGGCCACCCCCGGCCTACCACCAAGGCTATCGACCACCCCAAGGTCAAACTCAAGGCCAAGGTCAAGGCCGGTACCCCCCGAATCAACAACACCATGGGTCTAATCTTTATCAACCACCTCAAAGGCGTTCATTGGAAGACACCCTACAATTTTTCATGCAAAGTCAAACGGTCACCAATGAGCAAAATGCTCATGCGTTGAGAGAGATTCAGAGTCAAGTGACTCGGTTAACCACGTCTGTAGGGCAGCTTCAACAAGAGAAGGGGAAGTTCCCATCTCAACCACAAGCAAACTCCCAAGGTGTCCATTTAGCATCCACCACTTCGGGCCAAGACCTGAATAATCCTGAGCAAGCTAAGTCGATTTCTGTCTTAAGGAGTGGTAAGGAGATTGATAAGACTATCCCTCCAAAACCTACTCCTCCTGTGGTCCCCTCCCCGCCGGTTGTTGAGCAACCTTCTTCGAGTGGCACAGTTGAGCCACCTAAGGTCATGGAGCAAGAGCCTCCCGTTTGTCCATTTCCGGCACCCTACCCCCAAAGGTTGAAAGTGCCGGCCAAGCCTTCTTTGAATAATGGTGTGTATGAGGTTTTAGAGCAAGTTAAGATCAACATCCCTCTTTTGGATGCCATTAGAACCATCCCCTCCTATGCCAAATTTCTTAAGGACTTGTGCACTGTTAAACGCAAGTTGAATGTCCAAAAGAAAGTGTTTTTAACTGAGCAGGTGAGTTCCATCATCCAAACCAACATAGCTCCTAAGTACAAGGACCCCGGGTGTCCCACCATTTCCATTGTCATAGGAGGAAAGAGAGTTGAGAGAGCGTTGCTTGATTTGGGTGCTAGTGTGAATTTGCTTCCTTTTTCGGTGTATGAGCAATTAGGTTTGGGAGAGATGAAACCCACGAGAGTGACGTTGCAATTGGCGGATCGTAGTATCCGGATTCCTAAGGGTCTAGTGGAGGACGTTTTAGTCCAGGTGGACAACTTTGTCTACCCTGTGGACTTTGTGGTTCTAGACACGTGTCCCATCGCCAATACTTCACAGGCACAAACACCCATCATTCTCGGGCGCCCTTTCTTGGCAACTTCCGATGCGGTCATACATTGTCGTAATGGGTTATTGAACATGACGTTTGGGAACATGAAAATGGCGGTCAATGTGTTTAACATAGGGTCTCAAATGGGGGACGATGATGATATTCATGAGGTGAGCCTCATTGACACTTTGGTTCAAGAGCACGTAGACACCATACTCTATAAGGATCCACTTGAGGTGTGTCTTACCGCCGAGGAGGCGACGTTCCTAGATTCACCAGAAGTTGAGTACTTGTACTCTTTGTTAGAAGTAGAGGATGTCTGTGGTACGGACACGTGGTATCCTAAGTTTGAAGATTTGCCTCCCCTCGAGAGCAAAACTCTTCCGTCTAGTGTCCAACCACCCAAGCTTGAGTTGAAAACCCTCCCGGACACTTTGAAGTATGCTTTCCTCGGTGTTAGTGACACCTTCCCTGTGGTGATTTCCTCTTCTCTTGAGGCACACCAAGAGTCCGGTTTGTTAGCGGTGTTAAAAAGGCATACAAAGGCCATCGGTTGGTCTATTGCCGATATTCATGGAATTGATCCCTCGGTTTGCACACACCACATATATCTAGAGGAGGATGTGAAGCCGAGTTCGCCAACCCCCAAAGGCGCGTTTGAATCCTATCATGAAAGACGGGTTGTAGGAGGTCTTAAAGTTGTTAGATGTTGGGATCATTTATCCTATCGCGGATAGTAAGTGGGTGAGCCCTATCCAAGTTGTCCCTAAGAAGTCCGGCATCACGGTGGTCAAAAACGCCAATGATGAGTTGATACCTCAAAGGGTGACCACCGGATGGAGAGTGTGCATTGATTATCGTAAGTTGAACGCGAGCACGCGTAAGGACCACTTCCCCCTCCCCTTCATAGATCAAATCTTGGAGAGAGTAGCCGGTCATGCTTTTTATTGCTTTCTCGACGGTTACTCCGGGTATAATCAAATCGAGGTCGCTCTTGAAGATCAAGAGAAGACCACCTTCACGTGTCCGTTTGGTACTTTCGCTTATAAGCGCATGCCTTTTGGCTTGTGTAATGCGCCCGGAACCTTTTCAAGGTGCATGATGGGCATTTTCAGTGACATGGTGGAGAAAATTGTGGAAGTCTTCATGGATGACTTCTCGGTATTCGGGGACTCATTTGAGTCATGTTTAGAGAACCTTGAGCGTGTGTTGGAGAGGTGTGAGGAGAAGCACCTCATTCTCAATTGGGAGAAGTGTCACTTCATGGTGACCAACGGGATTGTGTTAGGGCACATTGTGTCGTCGAAGGGGATAGAGGTCGATAAGGCCAAGATAGATTTGATCGCGAACCTCCCTACCCCTAAGTGTGTGAAAGACATTCGGTCTTTTCTTGGGCACGCGGGTTTTTACCGCCGTTTCATTAAGGATTTTAGTGCCATCTCGCGTCCCTTGTGTCACCTCCTCTCAAAAGACGCGCCATTCATTTGGACACCCGCGTGCGAGGAGGCCTTTTCTAAGTTGAAATCTCGTCTCACCACCCCACCGATTGTGCGAGCTCCCGATTGGGACCTTCCATTTGAGTTAATGTGCGACGCGAGTGATTATGCGATTGGTGCCGTCTTGGGCCAAAGGAGAGGAAAAGAGCCGTGTGTCATTTCCTATGCGAGCAAAACTCTTAATGACGCTCAATTGAACTACTCCACCACGGAGAAAGAGTTGCTCGCGGTTGTCTTTGCGCTTGATAAGTTCCGGTCGTACTTGATAGGGTCTCCTATTGTGGTTTTCACGGACCATGCCGCGTTGAAATATCTAATGACTAAGCAAGATGCAAAAGCGCGATTAATTAGGTGGGTCCTTTTGCTCCAAGAGTTCGATTTAATAATCAAAGATAAAAAAGGAGTTGAAAACGTGGTCGCGGACCATTTGTCTCGTCTCGAGTTTGAGGATCGCTCCTCGAACATTCCGATAGTTGACACATTCCCGGATGAGCAATTGTTTGGTGTCTCGTCTTGCCCGTGGTTTGCAGATATTGTGAATTACTTAGCCACGGGCCAACTTCCTACTGTTTGGACTCCGCAAGAGCGGAAACGATTTTTATTTGAGGTGAAAAGATTCTTCTTTGATGATCCTTACCTTTTTAAGTATTGTCCGGATCAAATTATCCGGCGATGTGTGCCCGATGTAGATCAACGTGCTGTCCTTTCCTTTTGCCACACTGAGGCTTGTGGGGGACACTTCTCCGCCAAGAAAACCACCGCCAAAATCCTTCAATGCGGTTTTTATTGGCCGACACTTTTTAAAGATGCGTTTGAATTTTGCAAAACATGTGAACGGTGTCAACAACTAGGTAGTGTCACCCGGAGGAATATGATGCCCCTCACTAACATTCTTGTAGTTGAGGTTTTCGATTGTTGGGGCATTGACTTCATGGGTCCATTTCCGATGTCGTTTGGCTATCTTTACATACTTTTAGCGGTGGACTACGTGTCCAAGTGGGTTGAGGCTATTCCCACGCGTACGAATGACCACAAGGTGGTTGTTGCATTCTTGAGAGAGCATGTTTTGGCTAGGTTTGGTACTCCGCGCGCTATCATTAGTGATCAAGGGACCCATTTTTGTAATAGGCCCTTTGAAACCTTAATGCGTAAGTACGGTATCACTCATAAGGTCTCTACGGCCTATCATCCACAAACCAATGGTCAAGCCGAGCTTACTAATAGGGAAATTAAACACATCCTTGAGAAAACAGTGAATCCTAATCGAAAGGATTGGTCTCTTCGTTTGACCGATTCCTTGTGGGCCTATCGCACCGCTTATAAGACGGTTTTGGGGATGTCCCCTTACCGCTTGGTTTATGGAAAGGCGTGTCACTTGCCGGTTGAGCTTGAGCACAAGGCCTATTGGGCCATTAAGTCTTTGAACTATCGTATGCCCGAGGCCGGTACGCATAGGAAGCTCCAAATCAATGAGCTTGAGGAGATTCGGAGAGATGCATATGAGAGCACGGCCATTTATAAGGCTAAGGTCAAGGAATTTCACGATAAAAACATTCTTGAGAAGGATTTTCATGTGAATCAAAAAGTGCTTTTGTATAATTCTAGACTCCATCTTTTTCCGGGAAAATTGCGGTCACGGTGGGTCGGGCCATATTTTGTGCATCGAGTGTATCCTCATGGGGCGATAGATGTGTTTAATCCGAAAGATGGTCAAATTTTTAAGGTGAACGGTCAACGATTAAAACCATTTTTGGAAAATTTTAATGAAGAGGAGGAGGTTGTAAAGTTGGTCGATCCGGTTTATTTGGACGACCCTGTGGTTTAAAATGTTTTCGTGATTTGCCCGTGGAGTCTTTGTGACTTCACATTTCACGGGGAGCTAACGCGTACCTCTGAACTTAATTGTTTAGAGGGCCCGGCCCTTTGCTCCCTCTTGCATTGGGTTTCCCATCATTGACTTGGGACTAGCTATGCACGCCGGCTAGAAAACAATGCGCGTGTGCCCAGCTCCGGTTAGAAGGGCCATTCTTTATTCTTTTTAATAAAATCTTGGAGACCCCACACGTGAGTATAAGATAACACGAACGCGTCAGTGACATAGGGCTTGTTAATATAGTCCTTCTGATAGGAGTAATTCGCAACTAAACGCCCGCGCTCTTTAGATCAGCCCCTGGCAGAGAGTGAGTTTCCGTGAATGGGTGGGGGCGCTCGAATATTCCCGATTATGGTCACGGCTCTTTGTGAGAAGGCGGGGTGCAAGGCGGTCCCCGGAGATAAGCTAGAAAAAGGAAGGCCGGGACCAATCACCTTGGGATCATTGAAAAAGAGTGAATCAATTTCGAAACCTCCTCGCCCTGAAGTTACTGCTGCTTCTCTACCCACCGCCACCGCTTTTCAGGAGCGAAGTGAGCAATGGAACAAGATTCTCCATGCCCGCCAAGGAATGATCATTGAAAAGTTGGGAAGTGTGGAAACGGAGCAAAGGCGTGCGAAGAGGAGAGATGGAAAGATAATGAGAATGTTGAAATGGATTGAACAATGTGAGGGGAAGAGATCCGGGGAGTATTATGTGGAGACCGAGGAGGATAAAGAGAAGGATACCGATGAAGAGGGTGAGGGATTACATGACTTCGAGGAAGAGGATACCGAAGAGGATGATTACGAGGAGGATGATGAGGATGATGATGATGACGCGTAGTTGATGGTAGTGTCGGTGGTTTTTGTTTAGTTATTGTATAGCGTTTTAAAACTCTTAACATAGATTAGGACTAGTATGTTGTGGTTTTTGCTATGGCCGGAATATGGCCTTGACATTTATTTTGTGTTTCGGTGGTGGCCAAGGGTAGTTGACCAAGCAAGTATATGGTCGCCACCCCTTTTGAGTCCCTTCCTTTTGTAAACCACGGTCATTACAAGCTACTAAAGACCTTAGTTGATTCTAGGTACGCTAATTTGACTCCACATGCTGCATGTTTGATGTTTATATTTTGTTTGAGCACGATTTCCTTATTAGCTAGATTGGTTGATAATAATTCGTTTATTGCTTCTTTCGGCGCATTTTTGATAGCATGCATAGCTTTTTGTATCTCGCTATTGCACTTTTCTCGCTAGCACCGGCCATGGGGTGTGATAAGATTTTAATTAGTGAAAAAAATTCGAATTGAGCGTACCTTTGTGAGTTCTTGGAATTGACACTCGATATGGTGCATGTAAATAACTGTTTTGGCATAATTGTTCACTTTGGTTCATGGCATGCATCTGTGTGGGTTGCATGTGATCGGTTCTACTGGGGTGTGTTCGAATCTTGGTTAATCTTTGTCTATTGAGCATAGGGAATGTATCCTTAGTCTTGGGAAGTTTACTTAAGCATAGCTATTAGGGTAATTTAGATGGTTTACTCGGGACGAGTAAAGTCCAAGTTGGGGGGTGTGATAAGTCCCCAATATTGTAAATAGAGGGACTTATCTATCCCATTTTTGACACACACGCACGCATATTTTAGCTCTTATATGATTTATATTCTTGGCGTGGGTAGTTTTTGTTAGTTACATGGGAAAATCAAGGATTAGGCTTGCCTTGACATCATGGACGAAATCCAAGGGATGCCCGAGCACCCGAGGAGCCACGTGGCACTCCACCACCAAGTCCGGAAATCAAGAATGAGGCATTGAACAAGGCTTGGGAAGCCCCAAAAGACCAAATGATTGGATGATCAAGTGAAGAAAAAAGGAAGGAAAAAATTCAGCAACTCTACATACCGGTATCAAGTTTTTCCCATACCGGTATCCAGCGAGAAAAATTCCAACAGCAACTCTACATACCAGTATGGGTTTTTTCCCATACCGGTATCTAGCCTATTTTCTGCAGAGTTTTTGCCCGATCTTAGTTTTTGTCCAGGGCTATTTTGGACTTTTTGTACACGTGTTTGGGGGTTATAAAAGCCCCCAAACATCAGATTATTAGGTCATAACTGACTTTCTACCTTCTCTCTCTACCTCCCTTAGTTTAAACCTAGTTTGTGCTCCACCTTCTCTCTAGAATTCAATGCTTTGCACTTAGTTTCAAGGTAAACCCTCTCATTTAATGTTGTAGTACACACTTTGAACTTTGTATAACTCTAGTTTGTTTTCGTTTTTATCGATAATTTCGTTTTAGTATTTTCCTAGCTTCTTCCTTTGAAATCTCTATCATTTAAGTGTTGTGTGTGATTTTCTCATGAATTAATGTTGTAGGTAGACTTCTACTCTTCTATAAAAATCAGTTTTTAAAGTAGTTTGTTATGTTCTTTATTTCTCTTATGAAAATAGTCATGTTCTAATGAGTTATGAGAGTGAGTAGTCGTTATAGGCTTTCGGTCATGGGGTGATGAGCACCCCGTGACTTAGGTGAATTTACTCTCCTCGTCAATGTTGCAAACTTCGCATGTTAATCAAAGAGTTAGAATTAATTTTATGTATCAAAATTTGGGTTAGTTAATCCCGTTGATCACGCGTAGCCAGGGGCGTGACACCTTGGCATGTGTGATGCTTCGGGCTATGGCAATCAAAATGTTTGTATAAATGGCACAAGAATCCTAGTCTTTGAGAAACACCATTTCTAGTTAAATGAGTTTTAAGTACCAAATCTTCCGTTCGGGGTCGTTCAACGACGCCCCGAGCCGGTTATCTTAGGGGAGAGTGAATTGGCCTAAGGCATGGGTGTTTTAAACCCCTTGACTTAGCCTTGTTTTTAATTAGTCTTTTTCATCACGTGTCTTTCACGAAGTTGAGTGAAATCCATCCCCCAAATCACCAAAGCCAAGTTTGCCGCTTTAAGGCTAAACCCTCACTCGCGAGTCAACTTTCACGCTCAGCACCTTAGGTCTCTGTGGACTCGACCCGGACTTCCGGTTATTATGCCGCGCGTCACCTGAACCCTACGCTTGGGGTAATCACATTGATAAGCAATCCAAGGACGCAAGCAGTATTTCTGGCTCTACCCTTAGTTACTTTAAGCCTTTTCAGTATTAGTAATTTGAAGGGTTTTTTTTGTGGTAAATTAGCATGAAATAGAAAAAGGTTAACCAAAAATACAGCCTACAAGGAGAATACCCCAGGAGGAAAAGAAAAAAAAAGAAAAAAAAATCTAAAACTAAACCACAACAAAATAAATAGCCAACAAAGCTCAATACACATTTCAAAGAAGTAACACCAAAACAAAAGAAAGGCTAAGCTAGCTACAAGAACTAAACTCTTGAAGCTTTTAACATCTTGATTTTTTCTTTAAGCTTCTTTTTGTTTTGAGCTCTAGTGGATGAAAGTGTTGAGGATTCACTCACCACATGGTTCACACTATGTCGAGGTCCAATGAAATCGCCTTCCAAGGAAATCCGTGGAGTCTCTCGAAATCGTGCAGATCGACGAAGAGCCATGGGGGGAGGCTCTTGTTGAGTACTACCCTGACCAAGGAGAATCGGGGTAGCATCACAAGATATACCCCCTGCAACATCTATCTTTGTCACCTCCAATGTGGAAGAGGTACCTGAATCCTCACATTTATCAACAACACCAAACACGTTCGTCATAGGAGAAACACTACTAGACAAGGAGATGGCCATAGCCATACTCGGAGTTTGATTTTTCCTCTTCACCACCTCTACCCAATCATTCTTACTTCCACTAACTAGCCCATCTTTAGCATTGCACTTATGAGCAATGGGGACGTCTTGTCCTACACTCACCTTGACATTTTGCCCTTGAACCACGATGACATCTTGTCCTACTCTCTCCTTGGGTTTCCACACTAGAAGAGGTGAGCCTTTGGGCTTAACTGTACAGCTACTAGTAGAATGGCCAAAGATCTTGCAGCCATTGCAAGCATGAGGTTTCCAAGGGATCTCTACTCTAATTTTGAAAGGCTCCCCATAACCAAGATTCACTACGAAGGACTTGGGAATCTCCTTCGCCGCATCCACTTCAACACAAACTCTAACAAACGTCAACTTGCTATGATTTTGTATGCAATCATCAAGGTAAAGAGGGTTGCTGATGACACTAGCAATACTACTCAATCCATCATCTGTCCATAATTCAAGGGGAACATTGTAGAATTTAACCCACACTAGAATGCTAGAGAAGACATTTTTAGTAAGTCGCATCCCCGGATGCCATTTTTTAATCACAATATGTTTGCCCCCGCAAAAGTATGGATCGTTCTCAAGAATGGAATCCAATTTGTCCTCATCCCTAAAGTTGAACACAACAGAGCCATATTCCAAGGTAACCACATCCTCAACATCAATTTTTCATACCCGTTGAGCCCAAGATCTAACTTGAAAGTAGGGTAGACTTTTATCCACAAAGTAACCCACAATAGCATGTTTCCATTTCTGTGCCCCATTTTCAAAAATCTTAAGCGGAATCATAACTTGATTATTCACATACTCAATCAGAAACCTCTTAAAGTGTTTACTCAGCCTACTAGTTTTTTCATTGTTAAGCAAAATCTTAACATTTGTCCAAGCATTCAAGTTAGCTTTAACTTCCGATTTAGATTTATCTCCTGGAGTAAGATGAGATTGAACACTCGTATTAGAATTTATGTTACTGGCAGCCGCGCTCCTAGTCGGGTCCTAAAGTGGTGTGGTAGTAACTCCACCACATTTCAGTGCCCCATTTGAAGTTCTTAGAATGAGAAAACGAAAACAAAGTACTCCATCATCTTCTTCACCTTTTTTTTTTTCTTTTTCTGTATTTAGATACCATGGCTTTAGAAAAACTTACCAACCTCGTTGACAAAAATTACAGCCTCAAAGAAAAAAAAAAAAAAAAAGAAGAAGAAGCAATAATTTGTGTTATTTTCAAACTTATTTCAGTAAGAATTACTATCTTAAGTTCCGGCAGAGAGCTTGGAGAATCATTGCACCTGGGCTCTAGAATGGAATTGTTCAAAATTAAATTACCAAACCACTGAAAAAGTCAAACAAGCATGCAAAGACTAATTTGTTTGAAATAAAAATAAAACCTGACTGTACCTTCTAAACATCCGTTACATTTGCCAAACCCCGAAATAAAACAAAGGCGTCTATGGATGCACCACTCACGCGTAAACGAAATGTACACCAAAGTATTACAACCCGTCCGTCTCAGAAATCAATATTCCATATTTAAAATAAATTATTCGCAAGAGTGATTGTTAGTTCAGGGCAAATTTGCAGCTCGATCCCTCGTGCTATCTACTATGTATCTACATTTGGATAATTGGATTGTTGAGTAAACTAAGCCACTTATTTGTTTTTTATTGATATTTGTCTGATTAATCAAAAGATTAATTGAGATATTCAGTGCAACATGCGTGTACCGTTGAATAACCAAATTAATTTAAAGTTTCATACCGTAGATTTAAAAATGCAAATTGGGTGACCCCCTGGCACTACCAACTTGATAAGTGAGTAACCAATTAAACTTCCAACTTGAAATATTCAGCACCTTGTTGCGCAGCCCCCCCCAACTTCCATTAAATTTGAAATTTCTTAGATGTAAAAAATTCCAAATTGATGAATCACCCACTACCCACTTTACATGTTTTTACTGTTTAACGTTTCTAAATTCAAAGTATTTTCTTCTTTAATAACTAGGGATATTCGGGTCAGTTTATGTGTACATCGACTTAATTATTTTTGAGGAATCAATTCCACTATTTACTAGTGGTATCCTATTAAACCTGGAGCAAATTTTTGTATACACTGACATCACGGTACCTAAGATCTAGGAGTGACCCTAAGTCCATCATCAAGCCTATCGCTTTGAGTTGTATAAATAGAAAGTTATTCAACTTCAACTCAATAAAAGAAACTGTTGTAGGTGATTTTTTTTTTCTTCTACAATACTGTAAGTCAAATGGTCGTCAATCAACTTGAATTCTTACCCGAGTTGGACCCCCATTCAAAAGTGAAAGTTTTTGCTATTAAGATCATACCCTTTTAGGTAAACAAAGAGAAGGATTACATGTTCAACGAGACGAACAAAATATGATTCAAATCAAATAGCGGGATCTAAGGTGGACCCCAAATCAACTGCACAACACCATCTGCATCCAGATTTGTATATTTACCCATTCAAATTGGTCTATTCTAAGATGACAAATCACCGAATCCAAATAAATTCCCATAGTTGCAAACTATGCCGCATATTTTATGGGCAAATCAAATGACATAATTAATATCTTCTTAATGATGTAAGTAAGTTGACAAAAAGAGACTGATGGGGGGCATGAGATGGAAGCCGTTTGACTAGTCCTAACGGTCCGTTTGGACAAGGTATTAGTTTAAGAGGGATAAAATAGTAAGAGAGGATACAATAGTAGAGGTGATTAAATAAGAATTGTGAACCCATATTGATGTGACAATTAGGAAGGGTGGTGAAATGTAATTTTTACAATTAAAAACCCAAAAAGTCAAAAGTTTTTTTTTTTTTTTTCCCTTTCTTTCTTTCTTCTTCTTCTTCCTCCTCCTGAATCAACCCAAAACTAGACGACAGATGGAATCTGATGAAATTGTTACTCAGACTACATACTCGACGAGAGAAACAAAATACAAAATTGTTACTCGGACTATATTCTCGACGAGAGAAACAAAATACGAAATAAGATTTGAATCAAACACCAGAACCAGAGTGGACTCCAAATCACCAAATCCAGATAAAATACCATAGTTGCAAACTATGCCGCATATTTTTATGGGCAAATCAATTGACATAATTAATAGGGTAAATTACACTGACCTCCCCTGAGGTTTCTGACTTGTACACTGACCACCCCTACTTTATCTGAAATAACAATGA
This sequence comes from Vaccinium macrocarpon, assembly GCA_022606695.1. Taxonomy (NCBI): domain Eukaryota; kingdom Viridiplantae; phylum Streptophyta; class Magnoliopsida; order Ericales; family Ericaceae; genus Vaccinium; species Vaccinium macrocarpon. The sequence goes on along the minus strand of CM040171.1, from coordinate 4,971,225 downwards.
ACTCCCCTAAGTTTTATATTTTAGTCTTCTTCCCTTCTTTCATCGTCTTCCCTTTTAGAGTGTCTGAAGTAAATCATGAAACTTTTGAAAAGGTAATTTTGGAAAACCACTGTATCCACACATTGAGTCAAATTGATACAAATTGTATACTGTATAATTTTGAATTTTTATTATCTTTTTTAGAAGTCCAACCAAGACGATGCTATGCAAAATTATATTTGTGTCTTTGATATTGGTCTCTTCATACATCGCGATTATATAAATTTTACCTAGAGCCTACTAATTGACTAACTGATAAAAACTAAAAGTCCGACCAGCCATAGGATTTTTTATTTTGTTGGGTAAGACTATCGAGGGGAAATTGACCAACTACAAGAATAAAAGAACTCATCAAGACGATTTTTTTTTCTTGTTTTTTGAAAATTTTATTTTTAATCATAAAAGATAAAAAATGAAATCACTGTGATCCAATAAATACATTGAGAAAGTCTCGAGGAGTACAATTACTCTTCCACTGTTGTTGCTCGCATGACCTCGTCTTCACGGCGATTTGCTGACCGCATCTTCACTACGATTTTGAGTCATTGAGCACTTGGAGTTAATTGGGCATGAGCTCCAAAGAATCCAAAAGTTAATGAGGGAGTGGATCTTGGCCCATTGTGAGGGCCCTCCGCCTATTGAGAATCTCATGAATATATATATATATATATATATATATATATATATATATATATATATAGGGCTTCTAAAACGGGATTCCCGTTTTCCGGATCTCCATGATGCAAATATTTTTCTGATGATCTGAGCCGATCCAAAGTGCTTAGAAAGTGTTTTCAAGAATTCTCGCGATAAATCTTCAAAAAAAAATACCGGGAAGGGATTGATCCAAACAGTTTTTAATATATATATATATATATATATATATATATATATATATATATATACATATATATACATCTTTTGAGAAAATTGTTTGGATTAAGTTCTTTTCAGTGTTTTTTTTGAATATTTCCCGCTTGGGCCCTTGAAAACACTTTCTGAACACATTGAACAGATCAGATTTTCCAAAAATAATTTGCAACACAAAAAAAAATATTTTTTCCTTGTATATATAAACCGAAAACTTCTAGTCCAAACCTCTCGAAAATAAGAAAAAAATAATTTTTTTGTGTTGCAAATTATTTTTGAAAAATCCGAGCCGTCCAATGTGTTCAAAAGGTGTTTTCAATGGTTCACGCGAGAAATCCTCAAAAACAAATACCGGGAAGAGCTTGATCCAACAGTTTTCACAAAAAATGTATATTTCTAAACACATTGTACGGATCAGATCATCAAAAAATTATTTGGATCATGGAGGTCTGAAAATAGGAGGTCCGGATTAGAAGGACTCCGGAGCCCAGACCTCCATTTTCCCGATCAAATTTCGACGATCCGAACCGTCCAAAGTGTTTAAAAAGGTGTTTTCAAGGGTCACCATGAGAAATCATCAAAAAAAATACCGGAAAGGGCTTGATCCAGGTAGTTTGTCACAAAACTGTACATATACAGTTTTTATAAAAAATGGCTCGGATCAAGCCCTTCCCCGTTTTTTTTTTTTTGATGATTTTTCATGGGGACCCTTGAAAACACCTTTTAAACACATTGAACGATTCGAATCATCGAAATTCGATCGGGATCAATGAGGTGTGAATTTTTTTAAAATCCGGGAGCTTGCTCTCTAAACCACTAAATCCCAACCTAACATCCGGACCTCACTTTCCGGATTAAATTTCAACTATCCGAACATTGCATTTTTATGAAAAATTGTTCTGATCAAACCCTTCCGAGTATAAATATTTTTTCGCCAAATCCTCACGTTGGACCTTAAAAACATGTTTTAAACACATTTCACGGTTCGGATCATCAAAATTTGGTTTGAAAAGTGGAGGTCCGGTGTTTTGGTGCTTTTCAAAATTGTTTTTGGGAAATCCAAATCATCCAATATGTTTAAAAGGTGTTTTCAAGAGTCCATGCGGGAACCAATAAAAAAAAAGAGTCCATGCGGGAAATCTTCAAAAAAAAATACCGGAAAGGGCTTGATCCAAGCAATTTTTCACAAAACTGTAAATATGTACTCCCTCTGTCTCAATTTGTTTGCTCACTAAGAAACTACGTGTAAGTTTCAAACTAAAAAATAATGTATTTATCAAAATAATTTTTAAATTTTTTTTGCACCGTGTTAAAGTTCTCAATGAGATCCATTAAACAAGATCCATATGGATTAAAAAAGTATTTTTATAAGTACATTATTTTTTAGTTTGAAAATTGCACGTAGTTTCGTAGTGAACAAACAAATTGAGACGGAGGGAATAGTATTTGCGAAAAATTACTTGGATCAAGCCTTTTTAGGATGAGTTTCCACTAAAATATTTTTGATATTCTCCCATGAGTCATTTCCCTCCCATTCATAAACTGATTTGACAATTTATAATCCAAAAATGCCGTAACTGAAACTCACCCATGATACTTGACGTTCTGTTTCCTGGTATCATTTCAACCCTTTTCACATCTTGTTCAATGTAGGGTTGTTTTTTTGGGAATCTTTTGTTTACGATTCGCAGTTCCTGCAATTGAATCTCCGTTGTTATGTAATGGCGTAGGGTTTCTTCCTTGGATGAGGAGTTTGCGATCGGTATATGGGTTGCTTTAATTTTGGATGAGGTATAATCATACAGTATTGGGTATCAGAATATCATTGGAGGAGGAAGATGCTCAAAATTCGAAAAAGTGGACTAGATTAAGACAATAACATCATGGTACTCTTACAAGAAACAGTTTCCTCTCCAACACAAAGGAAAGGAAAATTCTACAATACACACCCTGTAAAGGTGTGTACAATATGCATCTATTGTGTGGTCTATATTATGACACCTCATTGGCAATCGTAATAATTTTTAGTGTTTCGTAACTTTTTCAGAAGTATGATTCGTAACATTTTTTATGATCCATAACATTTAGTGCATCTCGTAACTTTTGTACAAAGAATTCGTAACTTTTATTAAAATTCGTAACTTTTGTTAATCGATTCGGAACTTTTATAGGGGTGCATATGATACACACCCAAATAGGGGATGTGTATTGTAGCTATTTGGAAAAGATAATATACTTACAAAAAGTTACGAATTTTTTTATAAAAGTTATGAATTTTTTAAAAAAGGAAGCTAAATCTCAATGAATCTCATCTTACAATTTAAGAGTTCAATATCAAACATCATAACAAAAGGAAGCTAAATCTCAATAAATCTCATCTTACATAGCAATGCTACATAGCAAAAAAAACAAGAAATAGAAGCAATGCTACAGGCCCATAAAATAACGGACATATGCGGATGGCAAACACAGTATGCCAGGAATGATCCCGTGCAAGTGATCCCACATAATATGATAAATGTGTAAAAAGATTTTGAACACATCTATGTTTCGATCTGTTTGATTTCTATCCTAAGCATTTTTGTTACAAAAATCTGAGAAACATTAACACCGAACACTAATTTTTTTTATTCTTTCCCTGCCTTCCTATGCATCCGTAGACTCTAAATATCAAGTATCCCGATTTCCATAAAGAAATTCTCCTTCCAGGAAAATTTCTCCCCAAAAATGACTAATTTGATCAATTACCGGAAAATACTCCTTAATTCCCCCAATTGCCGCCAAATCCCTAGTTTTGTCATTTCCCCCACCCCCTCGTTCAATTTCAAATATATATCAAACTTGAATTGAATATTCAATGAGTTAATCTCAAACGAGTTTTAATTGAGCCTATATCGAATAATTTGAATTTTTTGAACATCATAAATCGGAAGAGCCAAATAGTAGCTTGTTAAAGCCTAGACTAAACACTTAACAAGCTTCAAGAAAATGTTCAAACTTAGGGGGTGTTCCACTAACCCAGTTTTTTGAAAAAATTGGTTTTTAATGGTTTTTTATGTGATGTATTGTGAGGGAATGACTTGTCTCGGTGTTTTTTATTAGTGGAACACCCTCTTAGTATGTATACTTAGCAAATCGATATCAAACTAGCTTTTAAGCAACGTACAAGAGCTCAGACTTGATCAGTTCGATTCGTTTATCAGCCCTACCCCTAGACGAACGCGGGAGCTGCACAGCAGCTGCTGTGCACGCCAAAAACGGCGTCGTTTGGATGCCAAAACGCAGGAAAAAAAAAAGAGAACCAAATAGAGCGTTTTGGCTCCCAGGAACAAAAGCCCAATACGCCACCGCCCTCCACCACCATGTCAGATGACCCAATCCTTCCAAACCCTCTCCTGCTACAAACTCACACTCTTCTGAACCTTCCCCCGCCTCCGCACCCAAATCCCGGTCCGCCGCCACTGCGCCGGGAGGTCACCTTCTGGTGTACGTCGGTGAAGGGATGGAATGGTTCGTACTAAGTGCAGAGCTCCTGAACAACCTGATGCTCGTGAAGCTCCTGAACAAATTGGCTCAAGAGTATGAGTACGAGCAGAAAAGCGTGCTTCACATTCCTTGCAAAGTCCTCATTTTTTAACACATTCTTGAAGCTTTGTGTGTCGGTGATGGTGAGGAGGTTCAAGATCTGCTCAATTTCTTGTCCCATGACTTTCTTTAATCGATTAATTCCAACGCCTCTCAATCGCCTGATGCCTCTCAATCGTCTGACATGGTGGTGGAGGGCGGCGGTGGCAGAAGTGAGAATTGTATTGGGGTTTTGTTACAGGAGAGCCAAAACGACGTCGTTTTGGCTCTATTTGGTTCTCTCTCTTTTTTCCTGCATTTTGGCATCAAAACGATGCCGTTTTTGGCGTGCACAGCCCGCGTCCCCCCTAGACACTACATATCAAGTATCATGATCTTCCATAAGCTTCATGAATAAAATCATTATGATCAAGAACCATAGCATATGAACACATGCAACAACAACAACAGATTTTTGCACAAGAAACAAAGTCGATATAAGTGCAATAGCAAGCTGAATTCAACAATTCAAAATACAATTCCGCTACAAGATCATTCAGCATTTTCTTAAATTCAGTTGTTAAAGTTCACAACTAGTATCTTAATCAGGGTCGGCCCAGGTCTGGAGCCCATAAAAAATAGTCTATTTTAGGACCCCAATTAGGTATATATGTTGATAACAAGTAATAAATATAGAATGTTACATTACAAGAAATAGAGAATCATTTGGCATAGTAGAAAGGTATGTGTGTTTCCTAGTAAATGCTAGGGTTCAATTCTCATGGGCATTTTTTTTTTTCTCCTTTTCTACCCTCTCTTCCCTTTTCTTTTTTCTTATCATAGTTAGTTTGTACATTCTCTTCATTTTTTCCCCCAATGCCACTACATTCTTTTCATTTGTTGACTTTTTTTTAAAAAAAAATTAGCGGTGAAGTAATTAGGAAAAAACTAAATAAAACATTTCGTGCGTATTCATAAAATATTCGCATTACCCATTTTAATTGATTTTCTAATTCTTGCAATAAGAATAGACAATTATGACCAAAGACTATTTTTTATTAACATAAAGACACGAATTACAAAAAAGAAAAAATATGGAACACGGTATTTATCATTTAAAATATATTAGTTCTTTAATTTTCTTCTCTAGAAAAACATTGAGGCTTTGTTTGGCTAAATTGAGAAAAATGGTTTATTGGTTTATTTGGTTTTGTCTTTATTCAAATTTTTTTGCATTTGTTAGCTTTCGGTCAATTTTTTGAGGTTTCTTGGCTTGTCTCGACGAGAGGAATCTAAAAAGTATAAAATTATTAGTCAAACTTAAAGTTTTGTGAATAAAGTCGAAGAATAATCCAAAAAATCGGTTTTTTGACTAAATTTTTCGTCTTTATTCACAAAACTTTAAATTTGGCTAATAATTTTATACTTTTTAGATTTCTCTCGTCGAGACAAGTCAAGAAACCTCAAAAAATCGATCGAAAACTAACAAATGCAAAAATTTTTTTAATAAGAACAAAACCAAATAAACCAATAAACCATTTTTTCCAAGTTAGTCAAACTAAGCCTGAGTCTTGGTTTATATCATCGTCTAATACCACAAAAATCTTAGGGCCGGGCCAGGCCTGACCTTCATCAAAGACTAGCACTCGGCTGCTGCGAAACCACATAATCCAAAACAATAACACTCTCAATCGAATCCCTAATCTTGTCTGTTTCCAAATTAGCCTGCTCCGAATCCGAATCCATCTCCTCCAACTCGCTCAACCCGGGCAAAAACGCAATCGAGCCGATCGAAAACCCCTTGGCCCTCCCCATCGAGAAATTCTCCCCACAACTAATATGATCAATCACCGGAAAAACCCCCTTTATCCCTCCAATAACATCCAAAACCCTAGCCTTATCGTTTTCCCCTAACGCCTCTTTCAATTTCAAAAACGTCACTCTCATGGCCGAACCGGTCGGTGTGGCCACCGGACCTGATAAATCATTCACGACCCAATCGACGACCATGATGTCTTCGCCGATGGGCTTGACGTAATTGGTCACGACGGCGACGTGGCTGGGATGGGTTAAGTAGGTGTCGAGGTCCTGTTTGGATTTGTAGCGGGTGTGGAGGAGGTGGGTGAAGGGGAAGGGGGAGGATTTGGTGCGGAGAATTGGACCGGTGGAGAGGTGGAGGATTTCTTCGAGGGAGGAGAGGGAGGAGACATGGGTGATCATGGAGTCGATTTTGGAGGGGTCGGTGTCGGATTTGACTTTGTAGAGGACGATGTGTTCGATGATCTGCTGCGGGGTGGCGGCGGCGGTGGTGTTGGACATTTTGAGTGGGGAGGTGAAGTGGGGTTTGGAGAGGTGGCGGAGGGGGAGGTGAGAGGGAGAGGAGAGAGAGAGTGGTGGAGGAGGAGATAAAAAGTGGGTGCGCGCTTGCATTGTGCGGAATTTTTGGCGAAGTACAATAATTTTGTAAACTTGTTAAACTTCTGCTCTTTTCAAACTATTTATAGAAATACTTGGTACTTTGTAACGCGATACTTTATGACGTTTTTTTGTTAATTAGCGCAATATGAATTCGCATTCTGTTTACGAAAATCCACCTGGCAGACACGTGTGTGCCATGTGGACAGAAAGAAAAATGCAATTTTCAATTGTGTTTCTAATTTAGTAAAACGCAATCTAGAATTGCTCTAGGGCATAAAAAGATATATCCAAACGCGATAACCAGTTTCACGAAGTTTCAATCTCACTCTTTCCTCTCAGAATCTCAGGAGATCGAGGCGATTTGTCCAGCGATCTCTCAAGCGAATTGTTAGGCAATTATCTCAATCTCGATTTCTCCAGCGATCTCATTCCCGTAATTAATATATTCTTAATGATGTAAGTAAGTTGAAAAAAGAGACTGGCGTGGGGCATGAGATGGAAGCCGTGACGTGAGACCAGGGATTGGGACATGAATAATCACTAGTGCCAACACCCTAACTCCCAGAAAAATAAACGACCACGTACGTCAAAGATAGCTAGTGAATTTCACTAGTTAAATCACAAACCAACAGTTCGGATTAGTTAGGCAATAATGGACAGATCCTTGTGTAAAGCATTCCAAAAACAAAGGGATGAAGGAGGCCCCAAAGATATGCCCAGTTCAAGAACATAAACCATATATAAAATTTACCACCAAGAAATGCTATGATATCTGCAAACAAGTTTTGTTCTTCAAGCAATATATTCTGTGATTTACATACTCCACCGAGCAAAAAACTCGACCTATTTAATCCAACTTCACCACTTGCCTACTTGGTAAGAATTTGGGCCGTCATCGAGCAGTTGGTGTAGATTCTGCGTTCGACATCTGCACTTCTTCTTTTTCCAAGTTTGCTTGAACAGTTTTATTATTCAAGATGGTTTCCATCACAAAAGCACGAAATGACACGACAATTAACTCTGGAGAAGGATCTTGGACCAAGAATCATATACATCTCTTTTTCTCTCTGTAAAAGTCCTAACATTTCCCTCCAAGCTTCCAAACCGTTGTCGACGCTAGCTAGGAAGAGAGGCCGGAGTGCCTCTCGTTGGATCTTATGTGTTCGGCTCCCCTCCAAATCCTTTCCCTTTCCTTTGTTTCGAATAAGGTCCTACCTTTGCCACAGTTTCCTCTGCCACTACTCGGATCTTATGTGTTTGGATCTTATGTGACGGTGGATATGGTTCTAAGATTTGTTTTGGCCTGGTTTCTCTGTTATACTTTTGTATTACTCAAACATGTCACGATCCTCTGTAGCCTCTACGCCGCAGCGTAGTTGTTGCGTTGTCGTGGACCTCTGCCAGTGTTTCCGCCCCCACCGATTAGATGTGTCATGCAAGCCCTTGTTCCGGTAGGCCGTTGACGATGGTGTATTTCAGCGCTTGTGGTGTTGTGATGCATGTTGTAGCTTAAGATTTTTTTATTTTATTTTTTTGTTCGTTGACACGCACACACTATGTTCAGTTTCTTTGGCCTCTGTTGGCCGTCGCACGTCATCGGTGTCGCTCTATCTTCAGGTATTATCACAGTTTGTGTGTAACAATTCACTATGTTTTGTTCCATAGACCAGGAAATAATCTGTGACGGTTATTTTTGTATTGGCCTTCGCTTGTCATCGACATCTTTTCTATGCTAATGTGATAGCACTGTTGTAATTAGGGATGGCAATGGGTTAGTTCGGTTCGAGGATTGCCATACCCAAAACCAAATGGGTACTCATAACCGAACCAATACCCAAAGGGGGAGAGGGTTTTGAAACCATAACCGAACGGAACGGGGTTTGGGTAATCCCCGAATCTGAAGAAGAATTTTCATTTGACATGCTAATTAAAAACAAAAACTGAAGAGTCTTCCAAAATAATCTTCCAAAACACCACAAATTAACATTAACTGTAGCACCAACAAATTACAAAAAACAATCCAAGAACTAAACTACGGAGAAGGGAAAAAACATAAGGTAACCAATGAGCTAAGGTCCATGCGGCTTCACTCATGTAACCAATTTAGAATTAGAAAAAAAACAAACCTCTCAGACATCAATGAACTCCAATCCATTCTACCAAAACCAAAGAGAGAGAAGCTGCTTGAACCCTTGTTGCCAAAGTCTAAATCGCCATCTACCGGAATCTCGCCGTCGAATACAAACTTGCCTGAAAAGCGAGGTAGACCACCGGTAAAACGTGAGAGAAGACGATGGAGGAGAAGGAGAAAGATACGCGCGCGCACACACACACACAAAGACAGAGAGAGAGGACGTAGCAGATGAGATCCCCAAATCGTCTTTGAGCCTCTCTCAAGTAGGCAATAACCCTAAATGATGAAGTGGGGTGTGTGATCGTATACATATATGAAGGGATATAAATGTAATTAACATATATACAAAGGGGTAATTTTGTAGTTATGTATGTTCGATTCGGGTGACGGACCGGTTCGGGTATTGGTTTGGTTATAAGCTCAAACCATAACCGAACCCGCTCGGTTATCCCATATCCTATACCGTACTCATACCCGCAGGTTATATTTCGGTTATGGTTTGGGTAAAAAAAAAGCGGTTACGGTTTGGATACCCATCAGTTTGATCGAGATTATTATCCCTAGTTGTAATGTCCATCCATTATTAATAGATTTTCTCTATTCTAAAAATAAATAAATAAACTCTCCGGTAAAAAAAACATGTTGCATTTTCTTATCACACTGACATAGGAGGCATAAAAAAACATTGAGGCAATGGTAGTAAATTTCACTGGCATTACTAAGCGAAAAATAGTAGTCTCGCACAGGTGCCCTTTTTTGCCGGTTATAAGAATCCTAAAAAAACAAAAACAAAAATAACTAAAATATAAACTGTTGAGTTTGGACACTGTTGGGAGTGATGTTAACCAAGCGGTAGCGCTACCAATGTTTTGGTGTAGCGCTACCTATAGCCTAATTTCTGAACAGAATGTTTAGGAGCGCTACAGGTTTTTCCCTGTAGCGCTACCGAGGCCTTAAAATGTCTTTTTAGGGTTTCAGCCGACTGTATGTGTGGTAGAGTTTTTGGATCACTTTTTCAAAGCGTGAAAAAGAGAGAGAGGCGAGAGAAAACCAATCTCAGAGAGATTGTGAGAAGACTTGTACTCTTTGATTCGATTTCATAGTGGACTGGCGTGGCTCCCGTGGTTTTTCCTCACGTTGAGGTTTTCCACGTATATCTTGTGTCTTGCTTTTCTTTCCAGTTTTTATTACGCACTTGTTTGCTTGTTTTTCTGTGATTCATTGTTCCCAAGATCCGTAGGGGCGTTTGTGTTGTAGGATTGAACAGGTGTTCGTCGTTAATCCATAATAGACACCCCAAACTATAAACTTGTATTGAATATTCTCACTTTTATTCAATACAAAATTACACAAGACACTTACTCACACTTGAGTATCACTCACATGCACACACTTTGTGCTTCTCACAACATTTGGTGTATCACTCACACACTTGGTGTCTCTCACCAACACACTTGGTGTTTCTCTCCAACATACATACAAATGAGGTCACCTATCCTATTTATAGTCACCTATAGAATATTCTAGATACAAGCCAATTCAAGAATAAGACTAAAATCTTCTAGAGAAACCTAGACTATACTACCATAGTCTAGAAGATTCCAGAGTAATCCGGAAGACTCCATCACCTTCCATAAGTTTCCGGAAGGATCTAGAATAACCTAGGGCAATCTAATAGGATCCGGAACCTTCCACTAGAGTCCAGAACATTCCGGAACATTGTGGAATATTCTAGTAAAATGCGGAATATTCTGGAAACATCTAAAGACTTCTAGAGAGTCGGTGATGACTCTCAACACTCCCCCTCAGCACCGACTCTGCTTCATCTCCTTGAAGGATCTTTTTCCACTCCATTGATCCTTCCATGAATATTGTTGATTGCTTCTTCACTCCATCACTTGCATAACTCTTCAAGGGCTTTTCTTGGCTTGTTGACATCCTTAGCGACTGTCCATCCTTCTTATCATTTCCTCGTCGAACTGAGTGAGCTTTTATTTTGTTTTTGGCATTTGCTTGCCACACACTTGTATGTTCTTCTTGTTTTCTCAGCTCCCCCAATTTCTCTTGCAACTGGGTTAGATTCTTTATAATCGTTTCTTCTTGATCACCTTGACCATTCACGGTCACATTGGCTATCTTCTGCTCTTTTCCAAACATGTGATCAATTTCTTGAACTTTAGCTTCTCCTTTAAATGAAGACTCATTAGGCTCAATGACGACATTGCATATAGGAAAAACTCACTATAAAAATCAGATCCTTTTAGGTAAGGAAAGAAAATGATTACATGCTCAACGAAACGAACAAAATATGATTCAAATCAAATAGTGGAATCCAGGGCGGACCCCAAATCTGCACAACACCATCCTGCACCCAGATTTGTATATTTACCCATTCAAATTGGTCTATTCTAATATGACAAATCACTGAATCCAGATAAAATCCCATAGTTGCAAACTATGCCGCATATTTTATGGGTAAATCAAATGACATAATTAATATCTTCTTAATGATGTAAGTAAGTTGAAAGAAAGAGATTGATGGGGGGCATGAGATGGAAGCCATCTGACTAGTCCTAACGGTCTGTTTGGATAAGTTATTAGTTTGAGAGGGATAAAATAGTAATAGGGGATACAATAGTAGGGGTGATTAAATAAGAATGGTGAACTCATATTGATGTGACAATTAGGAAGAATGGTGAAATGTAATTTTTACAATTAAAAACCCAAAAAGTCATCAGTTTTTTTTTCCCTTTCTTTCTTTCTTTCTTCTTCCTCCTGAACCAACCCAAAACCAGACGATGGATGGAATCCAACGAAATTGTTACTCATACTACATACTCGACGAGAGAAACAAAATACAAAATTGTTACTCGGACAATATACTCGACGAGAGAAACAAAATCGAAATAAGATTCGAATCAAACACCGAAACCAGAGTGGACCCCAAATCATTGAATCCAGATAAAATACCATAGTTGCAAACTATGCCGCATATTTTATAGGCAAATCAAATGACATAATTAATATCTTCTTAATGATCTAAGTTGGTTGGAAAAAAGAGACTGATGGGGGGGCATGAGATGGAAGTCGTCTGATCAGTCCTAATGGCCCGTTTAGATGAAGTATTAGTTTGAGAGGGATAAAAAAGTAAGGGTGCATAAAATAATAGGGGTGATTAAATAAAAAGGGTGTACCCTCATTGATGTGACAATTAGGAATGAAGAATTAAATATTACATGATTTGGACGAAGGATAAAAAAAGAGAGATAAAAAGGGTGGATGATGTTAAATCATGCCAAAAGACAAATTTTACCTTTCATATGTCCGTATTAGATTATTAGTTAAATCAATTTTATAATTTCAAACATAATTTAATTTGTTACACTTAACAAAAATTAAGGCCCAATAAGTCATTCCAATATTTTTTTTTCTAATTTAAAATCATTATATATTCAAAAGAAGTTTTATTTAGGGCTTGAGTGAATTACCAAATTAAATATACGGTGGTGAAATGTAATTTTTACACTTAAAAACCCAATAAGTCGCTTTTTCTTTCTTTCTTCTTCATCTTCTTTCTTCTTCTTCTTCCTCCTGAACCAATCCAAAACCAGACAACGGTCAAAATCCGATGAAATCAACAGCGATGGTCCGATAAAAAAAGGAAAACGACGGTGATGGTCCTGCAAATCTCTCACAAGATACCTTTTTTTTGTCCTGATTGTTTGTATTTGTTATGAAAACCGGTTTTTTGAAATTTTTTTGTCTTTATTCGCAAAACTTTAATTTTGGCTAATAATTTTATACATTTTAGATTCTTCTCGTCGAGACAAGCCAAGAAAGTGAAGAAACCAACAAAAAATCGACGTAAAGGGGGTATAAGATAAGAGAGGGTATTATTTTTTTAGGGTTGACCCAAGAAAGTGAAGAAACCAACAAAACTTTAATTTTGGCCTTAGGATTTTTTATTTTGTTGGGTAGGACTATCAAGCCCCATTGGAGAGTGCTAAAATTTTAGGGAGATAAGTTATAAAGGAAGTATAAGATAAGAGGAGATATTATTTTTTTAGAGTTAACCCATATTGATGTGATGTTTATAGAGGAGGAATAAAAAAATACGGAGTAGTTGGTTTAGATGCGGTATTAAAAAAAGGAGATAAAATAGTACTCTTGGTTTGGATGGAGGATAAAATAGGGGATAAAGTTTTTTGTAGTTGAAATAAGGGAGATGGTGTGTTATTTTTTCCTTATACCCAGGGATAACTTTTCGGCAGGGGGAGGGATGCGTAAAATTATACCCCACTATTCCCCTGCCAGGAATAACTTTTAGAGGGGAGAATATTTATCCCCCTACATTTTTACCTAGTCAAACTATGCTAAATGTGTCACATCCAGCCTTATAACCCCCTCTAAAGTTATCTTCTTCCTTTAACCCCATCCAATTGGGTCATCGGAGGGAAAATTGACCAACTATAAAAGCAAAAATAGAAGCTAGTCTAAATTTTTTGCTACAAAACCTGATGCACAGCACATTTAGCTACTATGTCACTATCAACACTCCAACAATATAACACATTTTAGCTTATCTTTTATTAAAATATTATTTTACCCTTATATATATAGACAAATTTTCTAATAAAGACCTCCCGATTTAAGAAAAAATGTAATTTTTTCACTTTAAAATTTGTTTTTGGGAAATCCGAACCATCCAATGTGTTTAAAAGGTGTTTTCAAGGGTCCACGTGAGAAATCTTAAAAAAAATGAATACCGGAAATGGCTTGATCTAAACAATTTTTTGCAAAATCTGTATTTTTTGCAAAAAACTGCTTCAATCAAGCCCTTCCCGGTATTTTTTTTTAAAGATTTCTCGCGTGGTTACTTGAAAACACCTTTTAAACACATTGGTCGGTCCGGATCGTCAAAAAATGCTCGGATCATAGAGATCGCAAGTCTGGAGTCTGGACTAGAAGTAGCATATATATATATATATGACAATCTGAGCCGTCCAATGTGCTCAAGGGAGTTTTTGCAAAAACTACTTAGATCAAGCCCTTCCCGGTATTTTTTTTCTTTTGAAAATTTCCCGCGTGAACCCTTAAAAACACTTTCTGAACACATTGGACGGCTCGAATTTTTCAAAAATAATTTGCAATACAAAAAAAATCAATATTTTCTTATTTTTGGGAGGTGTAGACTAGAAGTTTTTCGTATGTATACGGATACACAACCACTGTTCTTCGTCTACCTCTTCCATCTCCAGAACCTGATGCAATTTTCTTCGTCTATCTCTTCCATCGCCATTGATCTTGGATCGTCGCCGGACCATTATCTATTCCATCATTGTCAATCGTCGTCGCCCGTCGACGATCGCCAGATCATTATCTCTTCCAATCTCCGTTTATGTCAATCTCCTTTGATCTTGTTCTCTGTCGATCTCCCTCTCTGTCTCCAGCGATGTGATAGACGCACAAAATTCATGGATTTAAGTGCCTAAGTAGGGTGGAAGTAGTGTATTAGACATGCGTTTAATCCTCAGTTTCCATGTAATGCATGCAAGTGGTTGGTTTTGTGTTTTGGACTTTATTTACAGATATTTGTGAAGAATTAGCGCTAATTAGAGACATTGAAGAGGTTGAGATGGAGCTTGAGAGCATGGGAGGTCGTGGAGGCCAAGTGTCGGAGTGGATTCTCAAGGAAAACAATTTAGACCGTTGGGAGCGCTACAAGGATTTTGGTATAGCACTCAAAAGTGGCACAAAGGGGCTCGCAAACAAAATAGAATCTTGGTGAGCGCTACACCAAAATTCTATTTGGGTGTAGCGCTATCGAGCACACAAGGGTCAAGAGTAAAAGCTAGGGTCAAGGGTCAAAGCAGCAGTAAGGGGTTCGGTAGCGCTACACCATTTTACATGTAGCGCTACCGAAAGCTTAATTTGGCTATAGAACGGTGGCGTTTTGGTCACATGGAGTTAATTTCGTTTCTTTTCCGGTTTTTAATTGTAATTAGCGGGGGTTCCGTATAAATACCCCTTTAGAACTCGAAAATTAGGGTTACACAATTCATAATTTACGTTTTATTTTCTTAACTTTGGCTGCCTTTTTTTAGGGATTATTTCGATTCAAGTTTAATCCAAGTTCTTCAAGTTTTCCAACTTTGAATTCTTGTTCTTCCATTCTCTTTTCCGCAACTCTGTGGTATCGTGTTTTATTTATTCCAATTGTTCGAAACATGTTTAGATCTAAGTTTAATATTATTGTTGCGTTCAGTAAAATCATGAGTGAGTAGATTCATAGGGTGTAGCCGCGGGGCGAAGGCGTCCTGTGGCTAGACTAATCGATGTTCACCTCGGGTTCGACATAATTAAATTTTTAAGCAATTTTGGGATACGAAACTTTTTCTAACGAACAAATCCTGGGCATTGCCAGAGTCCTTGTTAGCGGGGCAAAGGAATCCAGAGACTTCCTCTCAACTGCACACGGAAACTGGTGACAGGTGGTATGCATTCGTTAGGAAACTTTTTCCTATTTTAAAATCGATTATTTTAGCGAATTGTGACCTGAGTGAATATTGGTTAGGGCTAGTTGCGGACGCTAGAGTTCCCACGGCTGTATTCTTCTTTTAAATTCATAGTTAATTAATTTCACCAATTTAGTTAATAAACCAACTGAATTGCACAAGGGGTGGCTACCTAAGAGCTAGTTAAAACTAGAATTCAACACTTTTGAGTCAAACACCATTCGTCCGTCTCCGTGGTTTGACTATGGTACTTCCGGATATTGCACTACACCAGTCAAGAGTCCTACGCTTGGAACACGTCTTTAGTTTAATTTACATTCACCCGGTCGGTCAAGCACGATGCCACTGTCGTTGAGCTGTGGTCGTTGAGCAGCTGTTGCCACCGTCATTGAGCAGCTGTTGTCGCCGTCGTTGAATAGCGGCTACCATCGCCGTCAAGCAGCTTATGGTTGTAAGGAAGGGAGAGAGAAACAATAAAATATTGGATTGATGGTGAGCAATATCAAGGTATATTTACCTAGGAAATGTTCAAATATGGATGGGAAACAGTGTTTTACCCCAACTGCTGTAGCACCCTTTTCTTCTTCCTCTTCTCCATTTTGCCCAAAAATGGGTTTTACCTTATCTGATGCTCTGAACAAAAGAATTTATTGAGCGAAACCTTTAAGATGTGTTATAAATTTTGGGATGCCGATTTTGTGAGAATTTATTCATATCTAACGAGATTATCCTATTATCACTCCGTTCCTAGTACTCTTCAAGAATCAAGACGACTTTTTTTTTTAAAAAAAATTTAATCATAAAAGATCAAAAATGAAATCGCTACCATCAAATAAATACATTGAGAAAGTCTCGAGTACAATTACTCTTCTATTACTATTACTCACGTGACCGCGTCTTCACGACGATTTTGAGTCATAACTAACTGAAACCCAATTAGATTTCAGTGGTAAGAAACTGTGAACTTGGATAGGCATGAACTCCCCAAAATCCCAAAGTTAAATGAGGGAGGTCACAATGGACGGTGGCCCATTGTGAGGGCCCGTCCGCCTATTGAGAATCTCATGAAAAACAGGGTATTCTGACTTTTATTTCTTTTTCATTTTCTCAACAATTGAAAGATCAAAAGCCCAGCAGTAGAGATCATGTACTCCCAATACATTTGACCAGGATTCAAATCTCACTAGCTAAAACTAAAAATACTGACTTTTGTCAGAAAAAAAATATTAGAAAGATTGAAACATAGCCAAGAAAATACATTTTGGGGTTCACAGAATCATCAACTAGCTTTATTTCAATATAGTTAACACTAATTGACCACATGTTCAAACCAATTTTCACACTGGGTTAGAACACAGAATCAAAGTCCAAAGCAGGGGAAAAAAAAAATTAATGCAAATGGGCTTTCTGAAATGGTCCTTTATGTGCAGTGTAACAACAAATTTAGATCTGCATCTATGGTCCATAATGCCTCTAAACAGGAAGTACCAGCTTAGATCAATGATTTAGGCTAAGATATTTTCGGTATTCTCCCACAAGTCATTCCCCTCTCATTCATAAACTGATTTGACAACTTGTAATCCAAAAATACCGTAGCTGAAACTCACCCATGATACTTGACATTCTGTTTCCTGGTATCTTTTCATCCCTTTTCACATCTTGTTCAATGTAGTATCCTCTCCAAAACATCATGGCACTCTTACAAGAAAGAGTATCCTCTCCAAACAAAAGGCTCTTAATCCAGACAATATAAGAGTTCAATATCAAACATCATATCAAATCGAAGCTAAATCTCAATGAATATCATCTTACATAGCAATACTACATTGCTTAAAAAAAGAAGCAGCAATGTTACGGACCCATAACAAAAAGGACATAAGCGGACGGTAGACACAGTATGCCAGGAACCATCCCATGCACGTGATCCCACATAATATGATAGATGTGAGATTCAAACACAAGGAACATCGGACATAGCTATGTTTTGATCTGTGGACTTTGATCTCAATCCTTAGCATTTTTGTGACAAAAATCTAAGAAACATCAACATCGAACACTAATTTTTTTATTCTTTCCCTGCCTTCCAATGCATCCATAGATTCTAAATATCAAGTATCATGATTTCCATAAATAAATTCTCCTTCCAAGGAAAAATTCTCCCCAAAATGACTAATCTGATCAATTACCGGAAAACACTCCTTGATTCCCCAATCACCCCCAAACTCCTAATTTTGTCATTCCCCCCACCCCCTCTTTCAATTTCAAATATATATCAAACTTGAATTGAATATTCAATGAGTTAATCTCAAACAAGTTTTAATTGAGCCTATATCGAAAAATTTGAATTTTTTGAACATTATAAATCAGAAGAGCCAAATAGTAAGCTTGTTAAAGGCTTATAGCCTAGTCTAAACACTTAACAAGCTTCAAGAAAATGTTCAAACTTAGCATGTATGCATAGCAAACCAATATCAAACTAGCTTTTGAGAGATGAACGCGAGCTCAGACCCGATCAGTTTGATTCGTTTATCATCCCTACCACTAAACACTAAAATATCAAGTATCATGATCTTCCATAACCTTGAAGAATAAAAACATTTTGATCAAGAACCATAACATATGAACACAGGCAACAAAAACAACAAAAAAATCACATTTTTTGCATAAGAAACAAAGTCGATACAAGTGCAACAGCAAGCTGAATTCAACAATTGAAATACAACTCCGCTACACGATCATTCGGCATTTTCTCAAATTCAATTATTCAAGTAAGAATCACAACAGTCAATAAGTACCTTCATCACAGACTAGCACTCGGCTGCTGCGGAACCACATAATCCAAAACAATCACACTCTCAATCAAATCCCTAGCCTTATCTTTCTCCAAATTAGCCCGCTCTGAATCTGAATCCATCGCCTCCAACTCGCTCAACCCAGGCAAAACCGCAATCGACCCAATTGAAAACCCTTTCGCCCTCCCCATCGAGAAATTCTCCCCAAAACTAATCTGATCAATCACTGGAAAAACCCCCTTTATCCCTCCAATCACGTCCAAAACCCTAGCCTTCTCGTTTTCCCCTAACCCCTCTTTCAATTTCAAAAACGTCACTCTAATGGCCGAACCGGGCGGTGGGGCAACCGGACCTGATAAATCATTCGCGACCCAATCGACGGCCATGATGTCGTCGCAGATGGGCTTGACGTAATTGGTCACGACGGCGACGTGGCTGGGATGGGTTGAGTAGGCGTCGAGGTCGTGTTTGGATTTGTAGCGGGTGTGGAGGAGGTGGGTGAAGGGGAAGGGGGAAGATTTGGTGCGGAGGAGTGGACCGGTGGAGAGGTGGACGATTTGCTCGAGGGAGGAGAGGGAGGAGAGGTGGGTGATCATGGAGTCGGTTTTGGAGGGGTCGGTGTCGGGTTTGACTTTGAAGAGGACGATGTGTTCGACGATCTGTTGCGGCGTGGTGGTGGTGGACATTTTGAGTGGGGAGGTGAAGTGGGGCTTGGAGAGGCGGCGGAGGGGGAGGTGAGAGAGGGAGGAGAGAGAGAGTGGTGGAGGAGATAAGAAGTGGGTGCGCGCTTGCATTGTGCAGAGTCTAGACAGCTTTGATATCATGGTGGTGGTGTGTGGTTGGACAGTGAAAGGTTTCAGTGAGTGTTGAGTGGTTTTTGAGTGGGGATTGGGAATGGGCTTAGCCCAAGTCTGGTTTGGGCTTGTTTATATGCTCACAATGCCTCACAACAAATACTTGGTGCAAGCTAATTGAAGCAAACCTATTATGTTTATAAACTAGCCCAACAAGTCAAAGTTGATTATTTAAGCATGGATTGCTTATGAGACGAGTCAATCTCAAACGATTTTTACTTGAGTTGATTACGAACAGATGTTGAGTTAGATTCAATATTTTGTACATGGTTAATCGAACGAACTTGTTCGAGTTTGGTTAGAGAGCTTGGCAAGTTGCAGATTAAAAAAAAAAAAAACTATAAATCGAATTTTTGGTTTATCCATGTAACAAAGTGATCTTCAACAAGCTTTTAATAAATAACACAAGCTCAAACTTGAGTAGTTTAATTATTTTATCAGCCTTTACTATGGTACATGTGTTATATCAGAAAACTAGTTTTCGAGAATAAATAACGCCAAACTTGTGGACACTGTCATAAAACAAAGAAACAAATATTATTTTTAGACTGGTACAAGCACATAATTAAGAAAATTTAGAGAAAGTGTGTTATGTAACCTATACTATACCGTATTGTAAGGGTGTATTCGTGAGAAACCTCCTAAGTGCGACAAGTGGCGTAACATAGATTTTTTTTATACATTTATCATAAATTATTTATGTTTTAACTATCTAGAATCCAATTAATTAGTCCACACAATAAGATTAACTTAAAATTTTGAAAAAACCCTATCAATTGCCAATTTAAGCATACGGTGCTAACGTTCTTGAAATCAAATGTGTTCTAATTTTTCCTGTCAATTGTTGTGCATAGCACGGGTTAATGTTAGTTCAAGTTTATTTCACAGCATTGTCCTCCCTATGTTTTGTGATGAGTTTGAGCGACAAATGATTAACGCTGGATAATTTGATTTTATAATTCGAATTGACACACCAGCATATGCAAATGCTGTATGTTAATCCGTTACACTTCTCTAGTTAACCTCGGGGGATGACGGGTCGCTCCATTTCGTGGGCCTACACCGCCACACTGTCCACTCCCATCAGTCAATTGTTCCCATGTGTCAATCCCCATCCCATTAGGTGTTTTTTTTTTTATATATAAAATTTTAAAACCTCACATCCTATGAAAGTGTCTAAACCCTAGGGTACTTTATGAACAAGGGTGGAGGGAGGAAGAAACAAAGGGAGTCAGTTGACCCCCCTTGAGGTCCAAATTTTTGTAGGGATAGTTATAGTTTTGCCCAAGTTTTTGCTATTTTGATCCCATTTTATACCTCATTTTTTGCCTAAACCTATTAAGAGTTCAAATTTTGACCCCATTTGCCTAGGTTTTTGCTATTTTGATCCCACTTTACACCTCAATTTTTGCCCAAACCTATTGAGAGTTCAAATTTTGACCCCACTTGCCCAGGTTTTTGTTATTTTGACCCCACTTCTCACCACTTTTTTTGCTCAAACCTATTAAGAGTTCAAATTTTTGCCCAAACCTATTAAGAGTTCATAGTTTGACTCCCCTTGTCAAAAATCCTGGCTTCGCCCCTGCCTATGAAAATGCCTAAAATCCTAGGATATCTTATGAAAGTGCTAAAAATCCTACAATAGGAAAGTGTACCCTATGAAAGTGCCTAAAATCCTAAAGTACCCTGTGAAAGTGTCTAAACCACTAAAAACCGTATAATACGAAAGTGTACCTATGTGCCGAAGCCCAAAAAATAAGTGATTGGTCTTAATGGAGTTAGTGGTAATTAAAAGGAATGATTAGAGTTAGTGGTAATAAATGTATTTGTTTTGTAGAGTGGCCCGTAATAAATCATAACCTTAGGGTCGTGTTAGATTGGGACGACAGGCTGATTAGCAAAAATAGTTATGCACCAAAAAAAAAAGATTAGCAAAAATAGTTGGGTATTAGATCTTCTTATTAAGTGGGCTAGATTTGGGCCGGACCCCCTTATATAAAGTCATACAAATTTGGTTGAATGATCACTTGACTAGCGGAAATTGAAGAAGTTATTGGATACTTATGTGAGGTCTTGTCTTTTTTTTCTTTTTATAAGCAAATATTCGGGCCAGTTTACACACCTCGACTAATTCCGATATCCTTGAGGTAACAGGTCGTGTCTTAATTTTGAGTAAATGAGTTCACATAATAGGCATATTTCTTTGGCTGTGGTGTTTTAACCACCAAGAATATATATATTTTTATGTATCAAGTTAGAGAATGATACTGTATATGTTAGAAAAATACCTATTGAATAGTGAACTATATGTAGTTTATTTTGCCCGGTCATATTTCAACTGCCTGGAAAAAATAAGATTTAATCCCTCATTTTTTTCAAAAATATTTTTAGGACTATTTTACGTTACTATAAAAAGTATTTTCTCGAACGGTTGAGACGTTGGGGAAGTAAAACCTCTAATATTATGAAAATTTCAATGATAAAACATTGTGGAGTTTCATTTTCATCCTAATTAATCTACATATAATTATGTCGTCCCACGATAAAATAAATGAAAAATAAAATATTAAATTCTTTATTTCAATGTTTTTGCAATCCATTCATACCGTATTATTGTTTTATTATTAGTTGCGTTAATAATTTATTTTTGTGTATTGATATGTATATGTATATGTACTTGCGAGTTGCGATCATCAATCAACATCTTGGAGGAGAAGAGAGGGTAAGAATCACATGCCAACAAAATTAAAGAGGGCTGACTTAAAATATCAAAACTAGGGGGGTATAAAAGTAAAACTGTCTTCGGCAGCAGTAGCAAGATTATATGTAAGGTAGGGCTGAGGAGGGGCGAGTAAGAATACAACTATCCGGACACAATTCCGAATAGTCTATATGTGGGCCACACACTCATTAGGTAGGTAGATAGCGGACATCTTTGGGAACCAACTATTTGACAATCTTAACTCAACTTACCAAATACACGTGGCGTGGGTGGTGTGCGGGGCCCGCGTGTAAATGAAAGTGTGTTTAGAGTTGTGTTCCTACCCCCATCTGCATTTGTTGGCCTATTTTTGATATTCGTACAATTTGATTGATTTTTATATCTTTCAATATGGATTTAAAAAAATATGCAACTGAGATTATGAAAAAAATCGTAGTAATTGAAAAATATAATCAATTAGAAATTGTACAAATTTTAAAAATGGACCAACAAATACGGACATTATTATTAATGGGGTTACTACTTCAGGTGCGTTGGGTAGCGTGTCCACATGAGGCATTTGTGTGGAGCCCTTCTATTGGGACCGACGGGAATGTACCGATGGGATAATCGACGGCGTTCGCCGATTTTGGATCGGCCATAAATACCGTCCGATTCTTCCCGATTCCGCGTTGGCTTACCATTCTAATTTGGATTCTCGAGAATCCATCAATCAACTATTTCTGGATCGGTAGTTTGAAACCCCACACCGGCGTCGGCGACGCCGTCAGTCATTCTACTCCAGACGCCCCTTTAGATTTACTCATTTGTGTGTGATCGGTTGCCACTTTTTCAGCCAAATCACTCCTCCGCTCAGGAATCTTGCAGCCTCGTAACCGAGCCTATAGATGTCCCGAACCTCACTCGACACGCGTCCTCTGTTTACTGGTTCGCGGTTGTTTTGACAAGATTTTAACGTAGTACCGCATGTTCTAGTACTCTCCGTTCGTCAGAATTTATTTTGCTCGTTCTATTACAATTGAAAAAAAAATAGTGATATTTTTAAATTGATAAATAATTATGTGTTTATTATACTAGATTTTATTTGATGAATCTTGATTAGTTCTATAAAACAATATTTTTAAAATTACACAAAACATTATAATTCTTTCGACTTCCGAGGTAAAAAAATTACCCACGATAACCCTCTTGTTGGGTTTTGGGTTGGATTTCCAGTGCGATATTTTCGGTATTATTCCGTATTTCACAAATCATTCTTGTCGGATACATCATAAAAATACCATTTAGTGAAAACAATTCTCACTTTTGTCTATAGTAGGTTTCGATCGTATTTTTAACAAGTGATTATTCAGTGCTATCAATCCATTTTCACCGCACATTTAAAGAGGACCTACACACTTGTCCTGAGCCTCACCCCAAGTATTGTAATGGAAAAAAGGGCATCTTATAGTATTTTTGTCCTCGTGAGCTCTTGCTAATAATTTTTATGCCAATCATATCCCTATGAAAGCATCACAATAAGGTCTATTATTCATAAAGTGATTTTAGAGACAAAAGGACATAGGGTTGGAGTTGTACCTTTAGGGACAAGGCGTTGGCCAATTGCGACCGTCTGTAGTCGGCTATGAATGACTCAGATCATATATTGTCTAAACAAATCTAAGCTGTTTGCTGTCAAACAAATCTGAGTCGTTCGTTGTCAAACAAATCTGAGCCGTTCGCTGTCAAACAAATCTGAATCGTCCATGACCGATCACAGATGGTCGTGATCGCTCAGCATCAATGTTGTACCCGAAGGAACAACACCACCCCTCATTCCGAGACAAAATTAGAGAATTTGTGGTCGTAGTGAACATAAATTGCAATTTTCTCTATAATTACTTTATGAATAAAAAAAATTTACTTTATTTTGAAACTCTCAAATTTGAGTATTAGGTTGGAGATGCTGTTAGTAAACTTTTTCTCCATTAAAGGGGAGCACATCCTAACTTGTGAATAAACTGCAACTGCAAATATTGGTTGCAACAAAGAGAGCTGGTGGTAACTTTGATGCTGACAACAACAACAACTCACCCTAATATTAATTACACCTTGATGAGGTTGTTATACTTGCATCGATCGATGTCATTCATTGATTGATTGTGTGTGTATCTTATTGGGTACAGAGAAATGAATCCAATATTCATCACAAAAGTTTAGGATTTGAAAATTCCAAATCTGCAGCTGTAGTTTGTCTGTAATTGTTTATTGGGAGTTGACTTTTTCCTAATTGTTAAAATCTCTCCACACCCTGTTATGATGGAAGATTAAGGTTGATTAAGGTTTTGAGATTACTTAAGGGAGTGTTTGGATGACAAAAAAATTTAGGGGAGAAAGGAATACCAAGACTCCAAGAGCACCATTACCACTAACATAATTCATGTGTCGGAGTTTGTATAGCTGGCCTTGACATTTTGGGGTTCAAGACGAATCTAAATAAATGAGACCCTTAATGTGTGTTCAACAAGTAAAATGATAAAAATAAAAAATAAAAAAAGATGAGTCAATTTGTAAAAATCACTAGTTAATTCTCTATTTGAAGGTTCAAACGTGTACTAGTATACTATCGAGTGGCTCAAATTCCACAAAGAATATATGATTCTCAAGTAAAAGTAGGAGCCCGTTTGGCAGCAAGATTATCACATTTTGCATTTTAGATTTTTACTTCTTGGGTGTTTTGGCAGATTCTTAGAGAGTGCATTTTCTTAGAATACATTCTCAAAACCATACAATAGATGCACAATTTGATAATCAGTCACAGAGGTACTTTTGCATTATTATTTTTTTAACTATACAATAGATGCACAATTTGATAATTTGTTATGGAGGTACTTTTGCATTCTCATTTTACATTTTAGGTATAAAAAAAAAGCTCATTATAATTTATTTTGAGGGTTACTCCAAACATTAATTTGTTGCAAAATCTATTTTGTACGCATCTCTCAAACACTCATATGAATTACTAAACTATTCTGACATAGTCCAAAAATCTACAATTCTCAATCCAAAATACAAATACAAAATCCAATAGGCTCCCAAACGGTACCTGGGGAACCAAATCAATATATACTCCAGTCATGATGATCCGGAATTTTATTTAATTTAATCCTCCTTAAGGTTCATCCATTTGAAACCGTGCCTAATTGTCATCGAATGAATGCATTTGGTGCTTGGCAGGTTTTAAAAAATAAAACGAAGGAAAAAATAATAATTTGGTTGGATTAGCATGTTCACAACATTCTTTTAATTAATGTCCTTGTTGGCAAGATATAATTAAATAAAGCTAAGATTCCTATGAAGGTTGAGTTACAGGGTTAAGTTCAAAACTTAAAAGTAGACTCGAGTTAATAATATAACCTCAACGGTCTAGCCAAGTAGACATGAAAAAGCAATAAGTATTTGTTCTTCGCGATGCCATATTTTCGAAACTAAAGGAAGCCAAAAACTTTGAACCTTAAGGTTGCAGGAGGGTTTGTCTGGTTTCGTCAACTTTAAGTCCTCAAAACAAGTTGAGGTGTACAAAAGTTGCCCCAGAAATTCGGTTTAAAAAAAATATCTATTTGGAGGGGGACATGATTATAGAAATTAAATGTGGTTGAGAAAAACATTGGAAAAACATTAGTAATACAAACAAATAAAGCACATTCAAAAAGTAGAACTATGAATTTTCAACTTTTGCGCGGCTTGAATAGCTTTGATTGGAGGGGGACACTGAAAATTGTACGTAGATAAATCCCTTTTAAATAAACTTAGTTAGCTACACCAAATATAAAATCTCCAAAAATAGTTGGTCACACAAAATTATCGTGATAACGACATTATGTTTCATTTTTTAAAGGCTTAACTCCTATGGTGACCAACCGAATCATAATATAAAAATTATTTAATGTCGTACGATGGTATACGAATTTTTTTTTCTTCTTATAACTCAAATATCCAGACTAGTTTATGCGCACTTCGATAAATTATAAAAACTCAATCCTACCACCTACTTGCAAAAGTCTAATGAAATTCAGAGCAAAACTCCATATAAACTAACCTAAAAAAAGTTGATAGGAACATAGAAGTTTTGAATCTAAAATCATAAGAGCGAGCAAATTCTTAAGTTTCAGGCTTTGACCATCAGACCAATTATATCATTTTCCATGACAAATATTTCTCTATTATTTTCTTATTTTCTTAGGGGGCGTTCGGTAATATTTTCATTTCATGTTTTTTGTTTTTGTTTTCAAATTTTTTTAAAACTAAAAACAAAAAGTGCTTTGGTAATTTCTAAAAAATTTCAAAACACCAAAAAAACTAATTTGCCTTATTTTTAAAACAAGGTCGTTTAAATTTTTATTACCAAACATGTTTTTTTGTTTTTGTTTTCATAAACAATAAACATAAATATACTTTTAGTATTTTAGAAACAAAAAACAAAAACGTTACCAAACACCCCTTCAATATGTAATAAAGTAAATGATTATAATTAGACAAATTTTCCCATGTATTTGACGTTTCGCAATCCACAGTAAACCCTTTTTGGTCTCGTTCGAAATTACTACTACTATTTTTTAATAGGGAAAAAATTTTACGACTCCAACTTTTGTATAAACTTCATTTTGTTTACAGTAAAAAAAGAAAAGAAAAAGAAACGCAGAAAGAATGGAAAACAAATATTCCACTCAGTAAAAATCATGATAAACGATCCCCATACCAGTCCTATTTAATGAGCCAAAATAATTCATTTCAATTCTCTCTGTGCAATCAGTCATACAAAAAATTAGATAGATGGAATATTTGTAAAATCCTGTTCAAATCAAATATTTTTTTAGTAGTAATGAACGACCTCCATTACTCTTAAGATAAATATCGGTTATTCGAGTGGAGTAGATATTTTAAAAAATCACATTTTTTTTTGTAAGAATCTTGGTCAAATCATATATTTCTATTTTTGATACATACATATTGTTATAGTAGTAATGAACGACCTCCGTTACACTTGAGATAAATATTGGCTGTTCAAGTGGATATTAATGTACTATCAATCAAATTTTTTTACAATCAATGACTTAAATTAAGACAGGAACGTAATAAACAATTTAGATCATTGAATAAAAGCGTAATAGGTCCCATTTTGTGTCATATGTTATAATCTTGATTCAGAAATAACTTATTTGTATATTTTATTAGCATCATCACACCCTAAATATGTTGCACGTGTCTATACATGTGGGGCCCACATAACGCATGTGAGTTCCATTACTGGCTCTTTCATGACTAGGCTGAATCCGTGGGTTCCTGTAACGCCCCGATTTTCGGAAGCATTAATTAAGACAAATAATTAGGATTAATTTAATAAAAAGAGTTTTCATCAGAGTACACATTGGAAAACGTGAAATGCAGTCCATTACAAAATACTTAGTAAGGTTTGAGAAGTTAATATTACAAATCCAACATTAAAAATAAAGGGTGGGTTCTATTGATGATTTAGGTTTCGGATTCCACTCCTCACGGCCTCCCGGATAACCGCCGCCCACCTGGATAACCCCGATCTCAAATAATCGCCTCCTTCGACGCCAACCGCATTTTGATCATAGTCTCCGCATAATACGTCCGTCAAGAAAGAACATCATGGTAGCCTACCTGTGGTCACAATAAGCCAGAATAACTGCTGAAATGATAAATATTTCAATAGTACTTCTAACCCTCCCAACCCTTGCTAGACATACAAGTACAACATATACGATTGAAAAACAGTAATTAAAGGAATAAGCAGGACATAAATCAGAGAGCAGAAATTAAACACATAGTTGATTTCATTACTAGCCATTAACTTACATATTCATCTAAGTTCTCACCTAGAGAACTTTCCTCCCAATTAACCACTAAGGAATCATGACCAATCCGATATACTCCCTTGCTTACCCCGGATTGGGAGCCCCGACGGAAGGTATAAGTTACTTACTTAAATCCAGCACCACCTTCATAAGGATGAATTTCAAAGAATCGACCGTATTGGCACCAGCGGGCTCACGAGCGACAACGTCGACTCACTTGTAGATATATACCATGACACTGGATTCTATATTACATCCACCCTTTTAACGCCGTAATTCAAAATGAAGTAATCACAGATTGTCATATCCTAGGGTTTCGAATTCATAGCAAACTGCCAAACAATCCTCCAAAACAAATCACTTGGCTGACTGCCATTCAACAAATCTCGGGGTGACTCCCCAATAATCGATTTCAATTCACTTTTCCATTAACCTCATCGTCTATGTGATATTCGCGTACGATCACTCAACCCGGGAACCTAGTTGTCCATTCTAACATTCAACACATTTATGGAAAGTGCACTTAACAGTAAAAACAAGGCGATAACAATATCACAAGGGTCGCAACCGAATATCTCGATTCACAAGTTCACGAAATTCAAGTAATCGAAAACTAAGGGTCTAAACATAATAAATTCAACTATAGGGGCCAAAACGAAATTTACTAAACTATTGGGGTCAAATGTAATTTAAAGAAAGTAAGGGTCACCAATGTCATTTTAAGTAAGTGCAAGGGTAATCAAGGTAATTTCACGGTTCTAGGGTCCTTGGTGAAATCTTACTAACTTTGGGGCCTTTTCGTAAATAAACTTAATACAAGGACAAAAAGGTAATTTTCCCACCACAAAGGGTAAACACGTAAAATACTTTATTTTAACTAGTTATGTCATAACTTGACTCAAAAAGATATTCCTTGAATTTTAGCAAGTCCAAAACTTTTATAAGGGTAATAAATGTAATAAAGGGCAAAACGGTCATTTTTCCACCAACAAGGGTAATTACGTAAAAATAATTTATTTTAGTTAATAAAGTCCTAACTTGCCACAAAACACGCTTCCTTGATCTTTTTATTAAGTACAAAACTACACATTATGTAATTTATAAATGCAAGGGCAAAATGGTCATTTTACACCCGAAGGGCATTTTAGAAATTTTGATACACTCATAAACTTCCACTAATGACATTTAATTGATAAAAAGTGGGAACATAAACATCTTTGTAGATTAAGCCACATACTTTATAAAACTACACTTTTAACCCTTAAGTTTAATACCAAGAACGAGAACAAGATTAAACGTAACATGAACACATTAAATCCCACATAAACACTTGAATAAGTCCTAATCGTGCTTGAGAAGTTAAACACATGAACCAAAATGAATCTAGGGCTTAATATGCATGAAAAACATGGTTTAGGGTCAAAATTGTCGAAACTAGGAACACAAGGGGCCTAACTGTAATTACAGGATTTGAACCAAAATTGGAGGCAACATTCTGGACCCGTAGTCCGGACGGGGATATGGTGGTCCGGACCATTGTCACAGCGAAAACAAAGTAACTTGCGTTTTTGTTCGGGTTTCGTGAAACCCTTCACTTTGGGCCTTAACCCTTCGACTAAAAACTACCCCTAGGCTATTCTAACACATATAAATGCTTAGGAATGTTTGGGTAAGAGCCTCTACCTTGTTTTGCGAAGATTTGGCTTAAAAAGCGGGTTTTGGCTTAAAACCCGTGGAGGGAGGAGCTGGGCGGGGCCGGCACTTGGCTTGCTTGGATGGTGAAATGTGGATGCCTAGGAGTGCAATGGATGAACTTGTGGAAGAAGATTTAATGACGTTGGGTTTGGAGGTGGAAACCCAAGTTTTGGCTCTATTTTCTCTCTCTAGAACTCCATAGCCAAACTTTGAGCTTTCTCTCTCTCTTCCTTGCTATTTTTCTGAGTAATGGTGATGTGTGGAAGTATGAGAGAGTGAGGGACGAAATAGAGGGGTTTATGAAGGGTGAGGGTGGAGTGTTTGGGTTGGGGTGGTGTGTGGAAGTGGCTAAACACATGTGGGATGTGAGGGGATGACAAGAGGCTTGATTGGGTTGTTGGAGGGAGAGGGTGGATGGGGGTCTTGATTTCGAGGGAGAGGGTGGAGGCGTGGTGTTGGGTTGATTTGGAAGAAGTAGTGGGGTGGTTGGTGATGTGTGGAGTGAGTATGTATGTATAAAATGCATATATGCACACATGTGTGTGTATATGTACTAGCATTACTTGTATACATGTATGAATGTGTATAATTACGTATGAAATGAATTTATAAAAATGTAATACTCGCGATTAAAATGTAAATGTGCCTTAGGGTCGAATTTGTAGCAATTTAGAAGTATTAGGGTATAAATCGTAGTAATTGCAAATTAAGGGCCCTAAATGTAATTAGAAATTAAATAACAAAATTAATGTAATTAAAACAAAATTAAATAATCCTAAATTTTATTAAAAATTTCGGATTATTATAGTTCCTCCATTGGCAGGTAATTTTAAACTCAATACTGATGGAAGTTGGTATGAGAGCACA
This sequence comes from Vaccinium macrocarpon, assembly GCA_022606695.1. Lineage (NCBI taxonomy): Eukaryota > Viridiplantae > Streptophyta > Magnoliopsida > Ericales > Ericaceae > Vaccinium > Vaccinium macrocarpon. Next base: position 4,940,894 of record CM040171.1, on the reverse strand, counting down.
AGGAGAGCAGGATTTGGAGGCATCTTTAGGAACGACCAAGGCGAATGGAAGCTTGGTTATCATGGGAAAATGATGGCGAGCTCAAGTCTTGAAACTGAGATATGGAATATATACAGAGGGTTAACCATCATCCTGGAAGAAGGGTTTGGTAATGTCTAAGTTGAATCTGATTCTCAAGTTGTTGTTCTTCTCTTCAATGACGAAGCACCTGCCAACCATCCCCAAAGTAACTTGATCAACGATGGAAAATATCTCCTAACCCGAACGGGTAGCACACTCACCCACATCAATCGCAATGCGAATCAATGTGCTGACTTCTTGGCCCGAATGGACGCTGAACAAAATGAAGCCTTGGTGGTATTTGCAAACCCCCCTCTGCCCATCCGAGAGTTCTTGATTAAGGACAGTCTGAACCTACACCAATTCCTGGACTAATCTCTATGCTTTTAACTAGTTTTAGCTACTGCCAGGCTAGTAATATTTGTATTTGCTTTGCACCTCTGATGCATATGAACCTTTTAGCCTAATGTTCTAATATATTTCCAAAGTACCCAAAAAAAAAAAAGAATTTTGAATAATTAGGCATGGTTCTTAACTTTTTGTACTTTTTATTTTTTGCCTTTATTAATAAAAATCGTATTTGTTAGTTTTTAGTCGAACTTTTTAAGTACCTTAAATCATCTTAATAAGAGGAACTTAAAAGGTATAAAATTATAATCAGAACTCGAATGAAAACAAAATTCAAAGAGTGCAAAAAGTACAAAAAGTCACACAAATAAATTAAGCAAAATGAGGCCTTAATTGTGTATAATTTGTCTAATTAACACACACAAATTGGAAATTGTAGAATTCGTACGGCCATCATTGACTCTTGAGACTCTCGAGTGAGATACCAGGGGATTAGATCCTGTTGAACATAAAAAAAAAAAAAATTATTGAGAAGGGGGAGAGGAAAGTTAGAGAGAGAGAGAGCACTAGCGAGAGAAGAGGCGGAGGAAGGAGGCTAGGTGTTCCTAGTGGCCGCCGCACTCCCCCTCCCCCACTACCCCTTCCACCTTCTTCCTCCATTCCTCCACTCTTTTATTTCCCCATCTTGGTTTCCAGCTACTCCACATGGTGAACAAGCTCGTTTCCCCCTTGCATGAGCGGCTAAAAATCATTTTTTTTTTTGGGTTTCCAGAACCGGTCTTCCATCATTAGTGGCAGTGGTGTGATAAATCCGGCATAGGCTTTGGCGAGTTTCTTCCTCTACTTTCTAGGTTTTTTTTCCCGATTCTTGTAGATTTTTTGGTAGATTTGTTGTATTTGAGCTCTAAAATAACAATCAGACAAACCTCCAGTGACCCCAAGGTTGGAATGTTAGACTTCTATGAGAATGAAACATGTGATCTCATGGGAACACATTAATTACTTTCTTCCATTGTGAGTAATCAGTTGTTGGGTCCGGGTCCCTTAGCGCTCCTTCCGCGTTACAGGGGTTTGGCCCTCATCTTAGCCGTCCATCTCAGTAATCAATGGTCTAGATTTAAATAAAACTCTTTCACTCTTTCATGGAAGAGTTTTATTTAAATTTGGACTATTGACATACTTTTGGACGGCTGATATTGGCACATGCTCTTGTTGTGCGGAAGAGGCACTGCGGGCCCTCGTTTTCTTAGTTGTTTGGCTTGTAAGCTTTTTTATCATTCTTTTTGTCTTTATTCAATTTTATTTGCATTTGTTAGTTTTAAAATTATATGTTGTGAATTATTAATTTGTCCACACAAATCAAATCAGAATAGTTAAAAATTATGTTCAAAGCTATTTTTCATTCGAAAACAGTAAAAAATAATCAAAAAAATCTATCTACAGGATTATTCTTGTCTATAATAAAAAAAAATTAACACAAAACATCTTTTCATACTTTTTATATTCCACTTGTCGAGAAAATCTTATGATCCAAAAATATTGATACCCAGAAAAAAAAAACAAATACCAAACCTTGAAGCAGAATAAAATAAAGGCAGCAGAATCCAGTGATTGGATAAAGGAAACAGAAAAAGATGTACTACTAGTCTACTAGAATAAAATGAGAAATACCAGGTGGAAAATGAGAGGAGAGAGAAAATATATTTAGACAGGGAGGTGGGTCGGGAGCGTGACTGTCAAATCTACATATTCTCTCTCTCTCCTCTCTCTCTCTCTCTCTCTACAATTCAAGAATTCAGAGAGAGGGATCTCTCTTCCACAGATTCGATTCAATCGCAGCGATCTTTCCTCACTGTTCCTCCAAATCCCCTCGTCTTCTTCTTTCAACAATCTCTGTCTTCTTCTCTCACTGATGTTCCCAGATTTTTAAGGTACGATACGACAACATACATACATCATAATATACACAATCAAGTATAGTATCATATATCTATATCTATATCTATATATATATATATATATCTATATTTATAGTGATGACTTCACGAGATAATAATATCTTCTGTTCTTGGAGTCTCAGTCGAGATAGTTTTGTTAATCTTTTCCAAAATCTAAACGTAATTAATATTTTTGATTTTTTGTTTTTTGGGTGTGTGGCTAAATCTTCATGGGCAAGTCGAATTTTTTGATATCTATTTTTTATTTATTTTTTAGCCATTTCAGTGCGCTAAAATTACACAGGTTTATTGCCTTAATCTTTCCCCGTATTTCAGAAATTCATTCTCCTGCTAAAGTGCGGCTTCAACATTCGAATTCCCAATTTCGTCCTTGATTTCTGTTTTTCTTGATTTCGAGGAAAACCCATTTTTCCAAGGGAGGGCCTTCTGTTGGGGGTTGTTATCAGAAAAATAAAAAGTAAAAGTAAAACCCATTTTGATTTTTTTATTTTTTATCTTACTAAAAACCCATTTTAATTCGAAATGGGTTTTCTTGTAATGTCATTTATTGATACATACATACATACATATATACAGATTTGTCCTGTGTGTAAGAATGGTGCCTTTGATAGTAAGGCCAAGTGCTCTCTCCTCTGCATCATTGACTGTTTTTTTAGGGATGGGTCTTGAGATTCTTCTTTTTGAAACTCTGAGCTTTTACGCCTTTAGGTAGGTATTTCTGTGAGTACAAATTCACAAAGGTTCCTTTTTATAGAAATGGGATCTGCTTTTTTACATCTCATCATGCCCCATTTAACAATAACAAGAATAATACTAATAATGATAGCAACAATAATAATTTCAATTATTGTAAATTCATTCTTCTTCTTTTTTCCCTAGTTGATCCCCTCTGTGAAAAAGAAGAACCCAATGAATGTCATGATTTTCTAGATCAGACCTTGTCTCTTACTGGTTTAAACAATTTCAAAGCATATCATATCCTGTCTGGGCTTTTTGTTAATAAAAAACAAAGTACAGATGACAATCCATAATTATGGGGTTTTTTTATTTAATTCAAAATTTTCTAGAGGCTGTCTGTTTTGTTTTTGTGTTGTCTTTTTCCCCACATGACCCATCTTCTTGTTTTTGTGTAGGACTGGTTTTGATTTTGATTCAAAATTTCTAGTGAAAATTTACCAAAAAATGGATGGGGACCCATTTTCTGGATTTGGAAATGGCACACAGTTAGATGGGAAGGTGTTACAGACATTTCAGAAGAGTTTTGTTCAAGTTCAGCACATTTTGGATCAAAACAGGCTATTAATCAATGAGATCAACCAAAACCACGAGTCGAAAATCCCAGACAATCTCAGCAGGAATGTAGGTCTAATTAGAGAGCTCAACAACAACATCAGGAGAGTGGTTGACCTCTACTCTGATCTCTCCACTTCCTTCACCAAATCCATGGATAATTCCTCTGAAGGGGACTCAAGTGGTCTGAAATCAGATGGGAAAGCTGGACACAAGAGGAATAGGCCTGGGTAAAAATAAAAGGTCATATAGCCCCAAATTATGTGTTCTAATTCTTTTGCATATTGTGGTAGCTGAACAATGTTATAGCTTCTGTAACTCTTGCTGTATTAGTCACCTGTCTTTGGTGCTTCTGAGGCAAATAATTGTTCCATCTCTCCATCTCTCCATCTCTCTCTCTCTCTCTCTCTCTCTCTCTCTCTCTCTCTCTCTCTCTCTCTCTCTCTCTCTCTCTCTCTCTCTCTCTCTCTCTCGCACATTGCAAATCTGTGTAGTTCTGGTCAGTGGATCTAATGGAAATCAACCTATCTTGTGCCATTTTGTTCTTGTCTTTGAATGTGGCTGTTTATTGTTTACATGAACGACCATTGTTCATTCCTGTTGCACCGGTTGTGGGTACGTGTTTAAGTGTCGTGTACAACTGAAAGACTTTTTATCAATGACAGAGAGACACTCTGTAACACTCGTATTTCTTGAAGTTTTAAGATGTGAAATTGTGCTTACAAAGAGTAATTGATCATTTTGCACATAATCTAAGGTACATTGGAATTACTAAATATGATATGAAATCTGATGCACTTGTTCAAGTTTTAAGTGACATGAACAGTACTAGTATTTTGCATGATTATTCCCTTAAAGTTTCTTTTTTTCTGTTAGAAAGTGATTTATGAGCTGTTATCTTCATTTCACTTTTTCAGTTTCTTAAAAGGCAATTATCAGATGTTGCCTTTATGGGGGGTTTTCTCCATCACTCTTTCCTCCGGAGTTTCTTCATCTTCTTTGGGTGGGAAATCTAATTTTTCCTCCTTTTCACCGTCAGACCAAGCCAAAGCCCTCTTTCTTTTTGTTTCGACTGGTGTTTGATCCAACTTACGCTCACTCAGTCAATCCAAACCTCACCGGGATTACATAATTTACAAGAATTACTTTTTTTTCCAATCTAACACGAAAAATCAAATCTTGTGCCAAGAAGAAACTCATTAACCAACTGGACTACGCCTCGGGGCTAAGCCATTATCTTTCACTGTAGGCCTTAGCTGGTAACAGAAATGAGAAGGTGGCAGATACTGTTTTCAGTTCTCTCCCATGAATTCCAATCCCTTGTTTTCTTTCACTTTGATTGGAAACAACTGTTAAAAAAAATTTCCCTCTGAAAGATGCTCTGAAACAATAGAGAAGGGGAAAAGCAGCTTTTTAGATAATCTTTTTGGTTCCCAATCACACACCACCACAGGAACAGAATCTCAGATAAGAGAGATGATGGGCTTTTGACCATTTTTTAATCATTTTGTTTGTTCCAACCAATGACAATCTTAGATGATTTTGATAGGCTGAAATAAATAAACAAATCTATTGGGGAATAAAAAGTAGCTTTGGGTAGTTCAAAACAGAGCACTAGAGTTCCAAACAAAAGACATATAAGTAAACAGCGACCCCCCAACAACAAGACAAAGGGGCCCAAGGTTTTTTTTGTTTGGGATTGAACTGAACTCCATGCTTATCCCTTCTACCTAGGTTCTTTCTCTTTGTTTTCATGATTTATCCCCCCCTCTTTTTAGTTTTTTTTTTTTTTTTTTTTCCATTATAAGTCCTTTTTTGTTTTGGACCCGGAATCCTTAGGGGTATGCTTCATAGTTGTACTGCACACTCAAATTGTTCATCTCTATAATCAGTTGTCCAGATTTTAAACCACATCATGTAAGATAGTTTAGCAAATTTAGATTGTCAAAAGCATTTTTGAACGGCTCAAATTGCGAATTACAATCCTTTAGTACACCCCGATTATTTATTTTTTTTAGTGGGTGCCAAAAATTAGCGAAATTATGTGTAAGTTGACTTGAATATAAATATCCTCAATTATCAAAGATCATTTTCCTTTTATGTTTGGCTTCAACTTTATGGCAAGTCGAGGACTACAGAAATCTACTACTACATCCGAAGAGAATCAAATATATCGCATTACATTAATCAACGGTCGAGATTTTTAGATGTGAGCTAGTTTCATTAACAAATCTTCCGAAATCTTGTCCATCAATTTATTTTCTGCTGTCAATTCTGTAGCTATATCCTGTGATCGATTTCTGTGTTGGTAAATATTTGTCAACTTTATCATTCTCACTTGTTTGATTGAACAGGTGCCTTTGTTGGTGGACCCTGTAAATGGCATCATAGTTTTATGATACTATTAGGAGAGAGGCCCACCTTTGTGACTTCTTCTTGTATGGATATGAATATTGTTGCTTGCTTGTATCTCATACTTTCATTTGGGTTATGATATGAAAAATCCAAAGATTCCAAACTCCAATAGATCGACATCTATGAATGAACCATGAATCCCAAGTCCTGCAGTACTTGAACAAATCTGAAATAAAAATGCCAAGTACCGAGAAAATTTGCCCCAAAAATTATATATCCCAAAAGTGAAATCAGTAGTTCAGATAAACACCCAAGTGAATTTGAACCGCTAATTTTACTTTCGGGGTAATTTTTGAGGCACCTAACATTGCTCATCTGGTGTTGTAGCAACTGCACAAGACTGTTTGTTTTGTTTTGGGTAAAAAATAGACATAATATTCAATTCCAAATTCATGGGGGTGCTGACTGCATTTTTGTTGTTGAAATGTGACTATTGATATGATGAAATATTTGATTATGTCATTTTAGGTAACTCGTCCTCCAAAGAAACGATAAATAATCTCTAACGGCGTAAGATATTTATAATTCATTAATAGGGAATCACGCATCTCGTACGATTATATACTGATTTCACTCGGTATCGAGTCATATGATGTATCAAAAATCTAAAAATTCCAAATTTCAGTGGATCGATATCTATGATGGAACTATATATGAATTCCAAGTCAATCATCTAACTAATCATATGATTTCCATCCCATGAGACTGAACTATATCGGATTAAACAATAAAAACTGTACAAGACTGTCAAGTTCTACTATTTGATTTGTTGAAGCAGACATAAAATTCTATTTATAATCCACGGGGATTGACTGCATTTTTTTTATGCTAAAATGCAAGTGGTGATAAAATTAAGTGATTACATATTTGTTGGTTAAACCATGGCACAAAACACATGACATAAAACATTTAAAAGTGTCATGTTATTGATCCCTTCATACTTGCAAAGGTGAAATTACTTTTTTTTCTTTTCTTTTTTGTTAACTAGATGTCCCGGTCAACTTATATGCACTTCAACTAATTCCGAGGACCTAAACTTAGTGATAGGGCAAACCCTCAAGTGGGCAGTTGGAATTAGGTATAGGATCCTTGTAGTGAGGAGCTCATTATAGGGTTGTAGTGAGCTTATCTAACCGTCCATCTTGATAATAAACGCTTGTATTTTATTCCAAACAATGAACGTCTCAGATCATTTGGAGTTTAGATTAAATCCGAGCCGTCGGTATCAAAATAGACGGCGATGGACGGCCGGATGAGGTTTCATACAACCCTGTAGTGAGTTACCTCGCTACAGGGCCCCGCTTCCGTTAGAATTACTTAATTATCTTATGAGATTTTCTCTTTCCTTGTTTATTAGTCTAATCTATCAACCATGGTCTTTTTAAAAATAATTTAATCTTGTTACCCACGCTTGCTTAAGGTAATCATTAAGGGGCTAGAAGATCAGATTAGCTTGGTCCCCATAGTACTCAAGCCAAGACAAAAACTATGGTATCAAAACATTACATGTGAAGTGGGAATCTGCTTTTTCCCTCCTCCTCCTCCTCTCCTTTCGTTTTGTTCCTTGCAGTTCCAGCAAAGAGGTTGGAAAAGAAGCCCCAAGTCTAGTTTGAGCCTCACACCTTATTCAATAATTGGACCATAAAGAGGTACGTACCCACACTCTTCTTAGTTGGATCCAATTAATTTTGTTTTTTACTATATTAATCCATGCCCATTAGTAGAATAACCTATTATTATATTATATTATAAGATGATAATGGTGATCAAAAAAGGAAAATTGCATAGATTTGGAAAAACCTTTCAATAAAAGTGTTCCTAAACTTCTGCAAAATAGGCCCCATATATATCTCCAAACCAATAAGTTTTCAGCAAGGAACTTCAGATATTCACGAACTTTATTGGATTCTCTCTTTCAGATAGGCTTTGAAAAGAGAAGAAAGGCTAAAATGAATGTAGCTGTAGCACTCTCGAATTTGTAGAGAGGGTTAATTCAGTGTTGCAGTACTACGTCTCAAAGTATTTATGTGGTTGTCCTAATCGGCGTATATTATGATATCAATAACAATAAATCCATAGGTTGCATGTCTAAGCAACTAGACATTTAATTTTTCTTGCATTTTTAATTTAATTGCAATAAAATAAAAAGAATAATTAGAGTAGTGTTTTTTTTTTTTTTTTACAAAAATGATACTGTAATGTTTATGGCGTGATTCCTTTTTCCCCATAGATGACCTTAATTTTCTTACAATTTGTTTATTAATTTCTACTCCTTTGTTAATTTATAACTGTTCAGCTAACAAAAGACAATAAAATCTTCATAAGAATCATTTGGTTGAGATAGAGAGAGATCTTGTAGCATGCATATCTATGGGTAGGTTGGTAATTCAATGATCTATTGAGGGCTATTTATTTAATTAAGTTGGGTTTCCTGCGGATGATATGCTGCACAAGATATTCCTTGTCCATTATAATATCCAGGTTGATCATATAGTCTAGCAGAAAAGAATTAAGTAATGAAGAGAAATGGTTTGGTACTTCGGATTGTCTTAACCAAAATGTTTAATAGTAACTCAATTACCAACATTTAATTTAGATCCACACAGGAATGCGTTACCCTTGGTGCTTTTGAAAACACGAATTTGCAAAGAAGGAAAAGAAATTCTAAAAAAAAAAAAAACATTAATTTTCATGCTAGCCTTTTTTTTTTTTTTACCTATTATTCTCATTTTTCTTATCATAATTAATGCATGTGAATTTACAATAATACAATACAGGCCGAGGCACACACTTTGTGTTTGCAAGTGTGAATCTGTGGAGAAGGAGAGGGGAAGTGGGTAGTTTTTTTTTTTTTTGTATGAGGAGAGTAGTTTATTTTGGTGGGTGGTTGAGTTCAAGTGATTTTACTATTTTGTCCTAATAGTCAATTAATGTTATAGTGAAAAAAATTGTGAAATATACTTTTTTATAAGGACAATATTGAAAATCACTTCGGTGACGGAGTTTCAAAAATTTGTCCACACCAATTGGTGTTCTCCCTCTCCATATTAGAATAGATATTCATTTATGCATAAAAAATTGAACAATTTAAAGGACAATGCTCCTTTTTACATGTATACGGAAAAAATTAAGGATTTTTTTTGTAATTTAAAAAGGAGATGAAATAAAGTACCAATCGTACAGGTAAAATGAGTATCAAAATCGTTAAAAAACAAAAATTCCCTTATGATCTTTGTAGCGGCCAGGTTTACAGGGGTCAACAGAGGCCCCTCCCCACAACCAAGAAATTTAAAAGGATCACCGCTTCATGTAATGTCGTGAAAACCGAATGCGGTTTGATCCGGCTACCGATGGGTCTTGAACGCGTGCGGTGTCCCGGTGAGGAGCACGAGTGTGTAGTCTTGGACGAATATGGATTTGAACGATGTTTGCCGAGCGAGAAGTGCCGAGGGCATGACATTCTCCGCTTGGCTCTCGGAATACCCTCGGGACATCTGCCGACGGCGTCTTGCGGCGCCCGGGTTGGGCCACTCACGCATCTTGAGTCGAATCCAACCCCGGTCCGCGCGGGGCTCGAAGTTAACTTTGTTTGGAAGTGTATGCGTGCACGCCTACATCGCGTTCGCATGGAGCATTAAATCGCGGCTAGTCACCTACCGCCGCTACAGGCCCTCTGAGGGCGTGGGTGATGAGGAATGTCTCGAGGGTGATTCTACTTAAACCCACGTGTCGTCACGTCATCCTGGATATGGCGTCTGTGACAGGAATAGAGGTCACCTCGCCTGTCATTCCAACGCCAGTGAAAGGCGTGTGAGGGGCACCGAACGCGTGGGACACACGCCCCTTCTGCCTATAAATACCCATTCACAACTACCACAATGAGGACCCCTCTCTCCTCATTTACTACCCTCTTAACTCCTCCACTCCTCTCTAGATCTCCTCATTGCATTTTTTCATCCTATGGATCGACTTAACCGGCCCGAGCCGCTTCAGCCCGGACTCCTCTCTCTAGATCTCTATTTGCATTTTTTCCTCCGAATGACTTAATCACCGGTAGAAGCCTTCCCCGACCACCACCGCCCCGTAAAAGACTGAAACAGATTTGTTCACGCGTGTCGCAGGTCATCCCCACTGGCGAGTAGCAAAGGCTCAGGCGTGCACCACTCTTTCCACTTCTACATACCCCACCGCGGAAGGTTCGGAGAGCTCACTCAGGCGAGGACACCCCCACAATCTTATTGTTGTGACATGGAGTACATTTAGAAAGGACACCGGGTTCCACTCGGCACCCATTATATTCATCTGCATCTCGAGTAGTCGTGCAATATATTAACAATGTGAAAAGACGGCGTAACTTTTTCAAAAGTATAAATGTTCAATCAATCTAAATTCTTACATTGAAATCTTTAGGAGATGAATAACTAATAATCGAAGTGGGATCCGAGGTGAAATATTCACACTTCCAAACTTGATTCTGCAGTTTAGAAACATTAGCACTGCAGATAATTTGCATCATTCAAAATGAGAATTGAGACAAATGATGAGATAAGCAAAAACCATGTATGATTTGTTTGTTTTGTTTTGGATGGGGAAAACTACAAAATCCTTGTGAGGATTTGATTGAATCATGGAGTCATGATCAGCACAAGAAAAATCTCCAGTAGCTAGCCCCTGAGTGCATCATGTGTTGGTGGTGGGGTCCAACATTACATCAGATGCAATCCTCATAATCTAATGCTCTTGAGGTCCCAAAAGGAAGAGAAAAGTGTTTCCCCAGCTGCAATCATTTTGCTGCAATCTAATAAAAGAAACCTAACTCTTTTCTCTCTTTTTTTCCCTTCTCATAACTCAAGTGTTCGGGTCTGTTTTTTGCGGAATTCGATTAATCTTGAGATATAATACTATCAAAGCCAGAGTAGCCCCAAAATAGTAAAATAGTCAATAACAAAAATGATACCTTAAGAGAGAGTAAACCTTAAATCTTAGATCTAAACCGTCAGGCTAACCAGGCTGGTTAATAAAAGAAACCTAACTTGCTAGATAATTCGACGATAGAATTGACTTCTTCTGCATATAATGGAAATTTCTATTCTATATATTTGTACAGACCCACATCCTCGCCTGGAAAATGGGTATCCAATTATGTAGTATGTTTTCTTTTTTGTTTCCTGTCACGATCTTTTCCCCACTTCTGAAGTAGTTGGCTGTCTATTAAATGTGTTATCTACAATAACCAATGGCAATAAATTAAAGCAAAATGGTTTCAACTTTAAGAATCATTTTTCTATATGTATGGATGTAGAGTTGCACTACTTTAAAACCCATGTAACCCTGGACCACAGTGGATTCATGGATCTGAGGTCTTGCAGTGCATCATCCACGCTGTATCGTATGCACAATCGTTCATCTTGAAAATCAGTGGTCTAAATTCGTTGTTGCTTTCTTACTGGTAATAAAGTACTTTGGCTAGTAAGAAAGTATATGTGAATCCGGACTATTGAAAACACTTTTGGACGGTTGGAATTGGTACAATGCACCTTATGTGTTGCAAGATCCCCCAATACTGGATTCATCGTGCATTTGGCGAAAGTGTTACACGGAGTTCAGAGCACCATGTCAGCGGTACGTCTTCACAAATTAGAGCCCTTTTGTCTGTCCCAATTTATTGGTTCATTTTGGAAAATTAGAGCCCTTTTGCCCTTTTGTCCGTCCCAATTTATTTGTTCATTTTTGAGTATTAAGGTAGCATAACTAGTGCATTTTTTTGAACTTGAAATTTCCAAAGAATGCCCTTCAACTAAAATTAAATTTGTCTCATTAATTAAAAAGGCTAGGGGCAAATTAGGAATCTCATAGTTTTTTTTTTCATTTGATTTGTCCAAATAGATAAATAATTTGGGACACCCAATATCCAGGCCAACTTGTATGCACCTCGACAAATTCCGGTGTCCTGGAGTAACTGGAGGTAACGACCAAATATAATTTTCAGTGACCCGAAGAGATTGCTGAGAAGGAGAATCAAACTTGAAACCTAAGAGCAAACCCTAAAATCTAAAGACAAGATCTATATAATAATTTTTTCGTATATCATACCCATGGCCCCATTAAGCTATATCAGAATCTTACTGTTGGGGAATAGATGGTATGGGCCTGGAGTACCTAATATTCTGTTCTGGCCTTGTTACTATCTTTGGTATCTGAACTCAGCTACTCGTGTTTATTCGTTACACAAATAAACTAGGCTTGTTAACCTTTTTTTTTAAAAAAATAAAAAAATAAAACCTTTTAAATTACTAAGCTCAAACAAGGTGTAATTGAGCTGGTTCGAATTATGATGCATAAAAAATCGAAGCTACTTGAGATCGGCTCATATAGCTCACCTTAAAATCAAGCTAAAACTTCAAACACGTACTCGTTCAGTTTCTAACCAAACTTGAACAATCAATTGCCAGTGTGTTTAAATCCTTCATCGGCCTTAATTAATTCCTCGAGTGGATTGTAGGCCATTGGCAAAGCTTCCAAGTTATACTCATGCCATCTTCAGAAATACACTCAAATACTTCTCAAATAATCAACAATATTTGGCAAAACTCCCAACCAAACATGTTTTCGTAAGAAAATAGCACAATACACCAATACATTTGGAACGCTCTCACCTCCCATCTTGGTTTTCTGCCTCGTTGGACTATGGGGTAGTTACCAAAAAGAGGTAAATATATAGTACTCCGTTAACAACAGGCAGTGAAATATAGTACTATATATACATTAAATAAAAATACATTGATATCTGCGAAAAACATATTAAAATATTAAATATTCTAATTGCTTAAACTATATGTTAGGCCTACAACGGTACCCGAGTTAAATTTGTGTTGCTAAAAGTGTAAAAAATAGGACCCAATTATATGAGTTAAGTTTATAACAGTTCATGTATTTTTGTTGGTGTAATCATGGAAAATGATATGGGTACACCATGTGCATACTCTAAATTCACATCACCCTGATGTGAAAAATGAGGAGAATCCAATTTTTTGGGTGAGCCCCATATTGGGCTTCTCCTCATTTGCCACATCAGGATGGTGTGCATTTAGGGTGCACAAATGATGTACCCATAACATTGTTCTTGTGTTAAATGGGTCCTATAGTGTTTTTCTTTTCTACTGTGGATCCCATAGTTTGTACCAGCATCCCACTTCTCACTCTCCTCCCTTTTTCCCCTCTCCTCACTCCTTTCCTCCTTTTTCTCCTCCTCTGTCGTGTGACAAACAAATTTTCCTCCTTTACTCTCTATCTCTCTCTTCTCTCCATTTTTTGTTGCTACACTAGATATCAAAGTTAACTTCCGAGTTAACTATTCTTCTCCTCTCACACTCTTTAACTACCACTTAGCTACACTATTGTGGACCAAAAAAAGAAAATGTTAGTTAATTGTGTTAATGGCTGACTAATTTAGAGCTTTAATAACTACACTATTACAGATGGCTTTAACATCTACTAAATAATAGATAGAATTCCCCCGTAACAAGAGATAGGATTCGATATTTGAATCCATTGAAGGAGAGAGAAGAATCGACGGCTACAAAATAGTTTCTCACCCACCCCATCCCACGAGTAAAGCCTCTTCTTTCCAATTTACATCAAGTACATTGAATGCCCTATAATTAAGGGTTGTTTAGCTAGCTCTTTTTCAACTTTTCATTTTTGGCTGGAAATTGCAAAATGCACTCTGTGATAATGTGTTTTGGTTTTTTTGACATTAATTAGAGAGGATATGCTAAGATTAGGGTGTGAGGAGCTTTTTACTCCCTCCGTCCCAAATTGTTTCTCTTTTGGGGAATCCAACTTTTTAGAGGGACAAAATTATTGTCATAGAATTCCAAAATTATCCTTCAAAACTGTGAAGTTTATTAAATGGTTCTAAATTGTTTACATCTTTCCATATGGATCTCAAAAAGTATGCAATATGGATCTTGTTTGATAGATCTCAATTAGTTATTTTACACAAAGTTTTAAAAATCATTATAAACGAAAAGATATAAACGATTTAGAAATGACACAAATTTCAAAAACTGTAAAATAATTTGGGGGGAAATAATATTTTTTTAATGGTAAAGCTGGAAGTTTGACATAATGTGATAGTTGATTTTAGAAAAAAGACAAATATTTTGGGACATCCCAAAAATAGAAAGAAGGACCAAAATTTGGGACAGAGGGAGTAAGTTTTAACATATCATGCACATATTTGTCAAACATTGCTACTGTTGCAAAATAACACTATACCAAATTCAAAATAGATTATGATCCTAATAAAAAAATTCAAAAAATAAAAAACTGAAAATGAGCATTCCAAACACTCCATTAAAATTCAAGAGATGGGTCAATGGTGGGTTCCGGACGAAACATCTAGTGACTATCAAGAGCGATATGAAAAATAGGAGCCCAAATCGTTTTGTCTTGGCCCATCCTTAGACCAGACTTATTGGCCCATTTTTCTTTAGATCGGGCATCTAGGCCCATTTATATGACCTATAAATACGTGCCAGTCCAAAAACCCCTTATCAAATTAGGGTTTCCAGACCACATAACTTATCGCTGGATTCAGCAACTTCGGTCACTTCTCCCCTTTCGAACAATCGCTGAAAATGGCGACTCAGATCAGCAAAAAGCGAAAGGTTTGTTCTGTATTCACTTATCAATCTCCATTTGTATACGCATGTGCATATATCTATGTGTGTGTGTGTGTAGCTGAGTTGTAATCTCGTTGCAGTTTGTGGCCGATGGAGTGTTCTTTGCGGAGCTGAACGAGGTGTTGATGAGAGAGCTAGCGGAGGATGGATACTCCGGGGTCGAGGTCAGGGTTACTCCCATGCGGACGGAGATCATCATTAGGGCCACTCGAACACAGAACGTTCTCGGTGATTATTCCCCTTCATTTTCTTGGGCTTTTTTCTCGATTGATTTTCCGTTTAAAACCGTCATATGGTTGATTTAGGTTTAGAGGATTGTTTAGAGCATATATAATCCAATTGAAGTTTTTACGGGAAAATTGACTGAAATTGGGTTATATCCATTTCCTCACCAACGAGGGGTTGGATCAGTGGTGGAAACTCAGATTTGGTTGGATAAAGTGCGTGGTTGAGTCCTTTTAACCTCTTATTGGATCTAAAATGCTCTTCAAGACCTTAGCTTTGATCTGACTTAAGGTAAGGTGCGGTGCGGTCCCTTACAGATAGTGGTGTGGTGACGGGGCACTACTCTTTGGCGGGGATGAGGAGTATCAAATATTGGAGAACATCACCAAATTACGGGGATGAGGTGTTTGGGACGAAGTTGAGATAGTTCAGTGTTTTGAATAAGGAAATTTGTAAGAGAGTAGGTTTGAGTATTTCTTAGAAAATTGGTTACAGTGGATACAGGGACGAGTTGGGAAAAAAATTCTATAGAGATTTGATAATGTGGTATAGAGTAAGGATCGGACGATTTTCAGACCATTCAATTAATTCTTTAAGAAAAAATGGTTCCAGTTGATTTGGGTGGCGGTTTGGGAAATTTTTCGAGAGAGATTGTATGATAAAAGCTTCGAGCATTTTATTTGGAATTAATCATTTCACCATATGTCTTCAAGTAAGGAGTGGGGATGGGCTGTTTTAGATATTTATCTTTGATTTTTGGATTGCTTTTAGGTGAAAAGGGGAGGAGGATCAGAGAGCTGACATCGGTTGTACAGAAGCGGTTTAAGTTTCCAGAAGGCAGTGTGGAGTTGTATGCCGAGAAAGTCAACAACCGGGGGCTTTGTGCTGTTGCTCAGGCTGAGTCTCTCGCTACAAGGTTACTCGGTGGACTTGCTGTTCGGAGGTATTAATGAGGATAAATTCATCTGATCATTTCCTGTTAGTGTTTATTCGTCTGGTCTTATTGTCACTATGCGGAATACTATTTGATTTGGATTAACATATGCAGATTAATCTTCATGAAATCATAGATTTAGGTTTTTGGTGTGACATTTACACCAATAATTGAATATGTGGTGTGGTCAGGCTCTTTACCGCAATTTGTTTTTTGTTATATATTGCTCAGAAGTAAAATTTGTGTTCTGATTTTGTATGTCTTCTCTGCCTAGTAGAAGCTCATAAAGGTTTTGTATGTCTTCTCTGCCTAATAGAAGCGCATAAAGTATAACTAATTCCAACTTCTCGATTTGTAACCCATTTTCTGGAGGAGGTGTTTGCTATTTGCTTTTGATTGGAAATTTTGTGCGTGTATTTGTGTGTTTTTTATTTATTTATTTATGTCAGTTAAAAATGCCAATTGGTGTTAGTGGACCAACTTTGTCTCATCAGATAACCATAGACCCGCCATTGTTCTTGTGAATTACACTGGTTTTCAATAGCAGAAACATTAGAGAGGGTACCTAATTAGCTAAAGATGATGGTTTCTCTCCTTCATACAATGGTCCATTATTGATTCAGTTAGTTGGCCTGTCATATGCTGTCAGTGATTCTCTATTGCTCTTTCCTATCCCAGGGCATGCTATGGTGTTCTGAGGTTTGTTATGGAGAGCGGGGCAAAGGGATGCGAGGTATGTTTATGTCCGAGTCTGTTGGGTTTTCATGTGACTATATTTTTTTTATAAAACATGAGTCTGATTAGTTAATTAACAGGTGATTGTCAGCGGGAAGCTCAGGGCACAGCGTGCCAAGTCTATGAAATTCAAGGATGGTTACATGATATCTTCTGGTCAGCCAGTCAATGAATATATTGATTCAGCTGTCAGACATGTTCTTCTTAGACAGGTTTGTGTCCAATCTTTTAGTGAAACCCATAAAGGGGATTCAGGGTTATTACTTGCAGTTATCTTTTTCTGGAGGCTCTCCTGGATTCTCAGCTGCTTTGGATCACAAATTTGTGGTCCAATATCAGCTGCTTTTGGATTACTTCTTTAACTTAATTATCTTCCAAACTTTGGCTTTTCGTATTTCCCTTACCCTCGAGCCAAACAAGCCCTTAAGTTCTCTGCATTTGAAATCCTTGTAGAACTGATGTTGTTGTTCTCTTGAAGGGTGTACTTGGTATAAAGGTCAAGATCATGCTTGATTGGGATCCCAAGGGAAAGCAGGGTCCAACAACACCACTTCCGGATGTTGTCACAATCCACACCCCTAAAGAGGAAGACGAATACTTCAGATCAGCAGTGACCCAAACTGCTGAAGTTGAGGCCGCCATACCCCCCATCATGGTTTAAAGCATAATTTGCAGCTGTTCTTCCGAAATGGTTACCTTCAATTCTGCTGAGGATGTTATTCATCTTTTTGAATGTTGTGATTTGTGAGGTCTGTTACTTTTTCTCAAGACTATTTTGGGTCTATATAAGAACATTGGCTCAAGCATCAGCTTAGTTAAATTCTGTCTAATATATCTAATGTGAGTTATCTAGTAGTTCATTGGAATCATCTTTTTGTTTGAGAATATATGCTGTTTTTAAGTTGAGTTTGCAGTTACTTTTGATGTTCCACCAATCCTTTAGATATCCCAGTTGGCCCAAAGTTTGAAACTTGCAAGATTAGTTTCTCCGTCAATCTTTTGATGTTAAGTGACTAAAATTATCCAGTAGAACTCATCTTCGGCTTGTTTAAAATTTTTTCCCGGCCGGCATGTCATATGAACATTTCATGTTAGTAGGTACGTCCTTCAGTAAATCCCTCAAATAAGAGTGGAAGATAGAAAAATACTCCGTAGTACATAGGGGTTAGTTCAACGGTGAGTACTTGAAGTCCTTTGCTAGTGATTGAATTCAAATCTTTATAGGCGGCGTTTGGTTGGTATAGACGTGCTCTTTCGTGCTTGTAGTGCACGGTGCTGGTGTTTTCCGGTAGATGAGAGTGCGATTTTGTGAGTATTACTCCGCGGTGATGTTACAGGAATATAGGAGGGAAAAAAGAAAGGAAGATCTGGAAAAATTTAAGCTGCTATGTACCAGGCAGTGAGAGGACTCGGGGATCCTTTAGGGCGGCATCCGAGCCGTTGATCTCAGCAATAAACGACTCGGATTTGTATAGTCCTGAGTTGAAATCAGGATTTTTGAAAATTCATCCGACTGCTCGGATGCCGCCCTCAGGGAGCGCCCTTCAGGGTCCCATGAAAAATGATTCTGTTAATTCCTGAACCCGGAATCCGTCTCCCGGATGCATTTACAATAATTCCATCACGAAAACTGCTACAAACGCATTCAATTGAAAATCTCCTCACAATTGAGAATACCCCTACACAACTAAGAAGATTATGTGTAAATGGATGTCCATGTAAGAATCTGTTCGTTGCATTGTTCCTCAGTTATTGCAGCTTTCCAACTCATGACCCCAAAATTGCTACGGACACATATCAAAGTACACGGGTTGGGCCACAACGTGCCCAGAACTGTTCACTGTGTATGAAGCTCACTCATATCTACACTTTACAGTGAAACACTCACCTGTATCGGACGATTCGAGACACATTTTGTGCACTTTTGCCTACGTCCGTAAAATAGCTTTTATTATCCTCCACTATTTGACGCGCAAGAGAATGAGGAAACAGAAATGAAATTGAAATTGAATTCACATGCTTCTGACAGAATTGAAGCCTATAGAAAGATAAACATTAGATCAGTTTCGTAACCAATCAGGAAACAGAAAGCTATATAAACCATAACCCAAAACACAATTTCCACACTCAGCTCCTCTTAACAGGGTCGAAATTGGAAACCCCAATCACAGCACCAAGAATTGCTGCGAGCACTATTCCCCCTGCCGCAATGCTGAGCAAGAAGTTATTCAGCGACGGTGTGAGACCGGAGTACCCTGCCGCCTCAGCCACCTCTGGTGCCATCATTGATGCCGTCAGTGTTGCTGCCGTTAAACCCACCACCGCTTTCTCTTTCAGCGAAGCCCTAACTTCGAATTTCCCCTTTGCCACTGCCGCGGCCTTCGAAGGCCTCACTGGCAACGCCTTGAATCGCCTTTGGTTTGCTGTATACAGCGGCATTGAGGCCAGAACAGTTGAAGTGGAGGCCATTTGGTTACCCCGTTTTTTTTTCTGGAATAGAAAATTGGATGCGATTTGTTTTGTGAGAATTTTGAATTAGGATTGAAGTGGGACGATATGGTATATTGGTATGAGTTTGATTTTGAAGGGTGGGAAATTGGGATCATTAGAAGATTGTCAATCACCCATCTTTGTCCGAGGTGGCAGTTTCCTGAGTTGGGTATGGTGGATATTGGATAAGGCTATCCTCCAAATATATTTCCACAGCCTACATCAGTTTTTTTTTTGAAGTTTTCTGGAAATTTTGGATGGTACGTGGTTAATTTCCAGCCGAGCGCAAACATATTTATCATACTCTTTCGGTTATCAATCCAAGTTTGAACAACTCAACTTAGTACGATAAGCTTACACTGTTTAGCAAACCAAGCTACTCGAGCTTTAGCTCATGATCGGCTGAATTGATAACCAAGTAAAGCTTGTACTCTTTTGTTTAATGTTGTAGGTTTTCAAGCCAATCTCTAACAACACAGTATTTGCACGGCTGCCTGGTTACAGACTAATAACACATGCAATGGCTCTTTCACAAAACCTTTCAATTTCGGTCCAAAGTAGGAGAGCACAAATTTATAGTTAAGCCAATTCACCAAACTATAGACTGGCTTCTTCATGAGAGAACGAGAAAAAACTCAGAAAACGGATTTTATTGGGAAACATGAACATTACAATTCAGAAATCATGCAAGACAACCAAGGCACCTTCAACGTCTGCTACGAGTACTCTACACAATTGTTCAGTACTTCACAAATCCAATATGATCAAAGAGGTTTGCTTAGTTGCAACTTGCAAGTGCTCATCGTCTGCAAGATCTTTTGAAGGACCGATCGAGTATTATGACAATATAGCCTTAATGATTGTCCAGGAGAGAAATCCAGCTCAAGAATCGAAAACAAATAATACATACAGCTTCCGTATTGCACTGGCTGCCAAATCAAAAAGATTCCTTTGTGTAATCTTTGATGCAGATTGCATCTTATTGAAGAGGGACAAAACAAACACCAAAGAACTACGCCATTTCAGTGGAAGATCTGTTCCCTGAAGATTAAAACGAAGAGAGATGTAGGAAGTCAATACACAATCTTAGATTGAATGGATAACTGAACTTTTACTTGTCGAGAAAGAGTGAAGGAATTTGTATGTTCTTTTCAGCAAACCCTTAGTTCAAGTAAAAAACATTCCTAACTATCCATCTCCTCCGGATTTTATTTGTATGTTCTTTTTTTTTTTGCCAAGTTTACTTTGGCTGTGATTGGATAAAGGTGGAGAGTTTTATGCATGGAATTGAAAATGGTAGTGAAGCCATGAAATAATTTTGCCTTTCCACTTTAGTAAAGTAGTGTCTTCTAGTCTTTTCCTTCCCTTCATTTAACTCCTTACATCATCCAAACGAGCCTTAATAAGTGGACAACTGTGGTTCAAATGTTCTTTTATGAATGGACAAAACTGTTAGGATTCCAACAATGCACCACACGCAACAGAAGCAATAAAACGAGAGAAAACACAACACAAAATATACGTGGTTCGGCCAAATCCGACCTACATCCACGGGAGGAGGGTTTCACTATAATCCGGAGGAAATCCGTGATCTTGTGTTACACACTTACACTCTCATCTCACAATAATGAAACCTCATCAATTCTCTCGTGTATCTCTCTCTCCGGGAGAGCCACAACCGTCTCCCCTCTCACACTCTCTACCTCTCTCTTTACATTGTGTTACCACATCCCAAAACAAAAGGCTATAATGAGTATTTATAGAGATACAACATAAAACCCTAGCTCACTCCCTCTGGGCCTAAGCCCAATTGGCCCACACGGGGTGGAATCCCAACAATCACCCCCTCCACACCGAGTGGGCAATGTCGTCTGCAACACCCCCATGTCGCCTCATCTAATTAGCTACCTCTGGCAAGCGCCTGTGTCACTAACCAATCGAGCATCCATGCACCACCAAACAGAGTACATAAACCCGAAAGAGTGTATCCTTGCAAAATCAGACTCCGCAGCCAATCAGAAAATCCTGAGTACCGCACCCCTTTAAAAAGAATGCTTCCACTCATCCAAGTATCGCACCCCCTCAACTAGGATGCCTCCACTCGCACACCTCAAACTCGAAGTGTATGCGCTCACCAACAGAAGCGCCAATCTATGCGCTCACCAACAGAAGCACATGCACCCCCTCAACTAGGGTGCCCACACCCCCTCATTGAGTGCCCACAACTTCATCGCCGTGCTCCGCCACTCTAGCATCCTGTCCTATCAAGAGAATGCAGCAACCCTCTGTCCACACCAGAGGCTCACTCCTCCAAATGATCTCACACACCATCTGCGATGAGGCTGACTCCTTCTCTGACACTGCATCCCCCACCGAGTACCTCCACACCCCAAAACCGAGATACTCCTCTCGTGAATCCAAGATGTGAACAAATCTTGCTAGATATCCGTGGCTCAAACTGATCTACCGCTCTGACAGGCGCCTGTCAGAGCCAAACAAGCATATCCGTACCCCAACCGGGCGCACCACTCGAATGAATGTATCCCTGCAAGCTAGATCTTTCGCGGTTGATCACAATCATGCACCCCCTAATCCGGAGTGCCCGCACTTAGGCATCCAAAACCCAAATGCTCATGCCCAATCACAGGACATAATCCGTGAGTCCATCTCTCCATACTACATGAGCTCATAACTGGAAAGATAATCCCCCACAAAAACACAGAAAAAAGAGAATACCAGTATGCATCTGATCTCCATCTCAACCCCTCTGTCCGGAGCTCCCGTGAACATATCCTGAACAACCAATTGCATCCCTATTGCTAGCTAGCATCCTGCACATTCCTGATTCGACTCCCAGCGCATCCAGTACCATCCCGGTCGCGGCACCTCGGTACAATCTCATGCTTATACTGTGTGCATCACAATGGTCATCATCCCTGCTCACGTCACAACTCCCATACTGCCTGACCATGCCTGACATCAGCTCCAACTGTCACTACACTCCCACAAGCCTGTATGGTGGCCCATCATCCAATCCAATGCAGCTCGAATCACAACTGCAAATCTTGATGGTAGGTCTTCAAATCCGATTAAACTAGACTGCCTTCGATCACTGTTGACCAACTCCGACTTGTCACTCTAGTAAGCGTCTGTGTCATTACCAAACAAGTGTATCCGCACCCATCAAACAGAGATGCAACACCTGAGAGAATGTATCCCTACTCACTAGCTTCTCCGATTGATCACCACGGCTCAAACGCCACGAATCCGGAATCATCTGATGGTCAACCTCCGATCTCTGCAAAGTCTGTCCAATACTCCTGGTGTGTAGCCATCCAACTCCGCTCGCCTCTCTGTCACCAATCTGTCACCTATCTGCCACTCCTGCCACTATCCTGGTCTTCTCGCCACTCTCCGCCAGCTCTCCCGATTCTGATCCTATCCCTTGGTCCATCCATGTTCCATCTTCGGCCTTCCTAGCACCCTCTGGACTCCCATCGGATCTCCTAAAAAATCATCGCTCCAGCAAACGCCTGTTATCACTAACCAGACGAGCCTCCATGCGCTCCTAACCAGCGTGCAATAACCCGAAAGAGTGTATCTCTGCTTGCCAAACGCGACTGATCATCCCTGGTCTGCCTCCGACTCAACAACATCCCATCCGATTGACTTTACCACATCTGATCATCCTCAATCTCTCCGGATGTGTTTAGGACCCCAAAATCTGACTCGAATCACTCAAATCTAAGCCCACCAGTAAATCTAACACCGTCCAATTTGCTAGGATCAGCCTCCTCACAACTCGAAACGCCTCTGAATGTCTAAATCCGGCTCAATCCAGCAACAAAACCTGCTTTCGAGCCTCTTCACGAAAAACAGAGCACGTGGTTGGATCCGGAACAAAAAACCAAGTCGGGAACCGATCTGAACCGGCCATGAACCGGTCAAAATCACACTGAACCGGCCAAAAAACATAATCTGGTCTGCCTCCCGACCGTTATCCAGTCTGAACCCGGTCTGCCTTTCCCTAATCCGCCGGTCTGAACCGGTTTGACCCATTTGAACACCGATCTGACCCCTTTGACCTGACCTCTGATCCTTTTGACCTTTTTGACATAACCCGTGGTCCCTGACCTCTTTGACCCTGAACCCTATGACCCGTTTGCTAACGTGTCATACTCTGTGGCACTGACGTGTTGTCCACGTGGCTGCTGACTCAGCATTTTCCAGAATCTTCCCGCGCGTGTAGCACACGCTTTTGCAGGATTTGACGCGCCGTGCTTCTGGCGGCGCGTCCGGCTGTTTTCGGCGACAGGGCTTATATTTCCGTGATCGTCTCGATGAGGGCAACAAAAGCCTATGCTCAAATATTTTTCCTGACCACTCTAAGCACGACCGCTAAGTCTCTGTTCCTCCGCCTCTTTCCGCCTTCGTCCGTCAACTTTCAAATCGACCGTGGGAGCTATTCCGGTGACCAAAACTGACTCCGAGCACTCCGTTGGACTCGTCTCTGAGAGTAGCACATTTCCCTCTGATAAAAAACAAGTTTCGTCACCTGTTTTGTCCGACCAAAGCTTCAAACGGTGCTCCAATGGCCTCCGAGTGATTTTCTAACTGCTCTGCGCTCTCCGGTGCTTCAACCAAAGCTCTGATACACGTTGTTAGGATTCTAACAACGCACCACACGCAACAGAAGCAATAAAACGAGAGAAAACACAACACACAATATACGTGGTTTGGCCAAATCCGACCTACATCCACGGGGAGGGGGGTTTCACTATCATCCGGAGGAAATCCGTGATCTTGTGTTACACACTCACACTCTCATCTCACAATAATGAAACCTTACCAATTCTCTCGTGTATCTCTCTCTCCGGGAGAGCCAAAACCGGCTCCCCTCTCACACTCTCTGCCTCTCTCTTTACATTGTGCTATCACATCCCCAAAACAAAAGGCTATAATGAGTATTTATAGAGATACAACATAAAACCCTAGCTCACTTCCTCTGGGCCTAAGCCCAATTGGCCCGCACGGGGTGGAATCCCAACAAAAACCACATTAGGGATCAGGAATCATGATGCAAGCAATCATGTGAATCCAATTAGAAGTGAATTACAGGGAAAAGAAGCGTACTTGTTGAAGAGTAGGAGTACTTCATGGTAAGCACAATAATGTCACTGCGAGTCAGCTGTAAATTTTGGGAGTGTAGGGGGTGCAGACCCAACATGGCTGAGCTAAACTTCTTGAGGTAGAAGATTATATTTGTCACCAAGCTCGCCAAAGATTTTCTTCAGCTCGAACACTAGTTCAGATTTTCGGCTTCTCTTGACCCCGTAATTTTGAAAATTTATGATGTGGTTGACATAGAGACCCATTTTCAACTTGTTAAAATCTTCAATCTCCTTAATTTGCACACTGTGGCTGGGACGCCAGTGATGAGGTTTGCTCTCTATGTACCTGAAAGCACCCACAACTTTTTGTAGTCAAGACAAGATATTATCTTACTGGAAAATACATTGTCAAAAAAACCATCTGACAGTAATATGAAATTTTCACAAGTTTCCAGCACGTTAAGGAACAAACAATTGCAAAAGAACAGCAAAAACTTTCACCATTTTACATGTACTATGGAGACATCAAAAAAAAAAAAACCACCATAACAATAAGAATTATAATTGACCGTGATACTACAGCAAAAAGGAGGTGGATTTTGGGTTCCATATAAGCTATTTCGCAATTAGATGTTCAGAAGGGAAGGAGGATAAGTTCGTAATCAATTGAAAAGTTTTTTGAAGTAAAAGAACACAAATTGGGAGAGGTAGCTACGGTCATATTTAGATGTATACAAAGACTACAAGGCTCTAGAAACATATATATTTCTGTCATTAAGTCTAGTTTGGTATTGTGACAGAGGAACATATTTCTAAGACTTTAAAAGAATGGAGTGGACATACATTTTTATTTTAGCTTTCAAAGCTGCCATTCTCTCTGCTGATGTCGAAAAATCAACAGAAAACTCCACAGAATCACTCTGCTCTGGGCTTCGATAATAATTGCTGATTGCTTTGGTTGCCAAAACTGAATTCGGATATATTATCTTTTCATTGTCATATCTCAAGAAGATTGTTGTCAAAATGTTCACCTCTTCAACGACCATCTGTGAGATGTCAACATAATAAGATAACTGAACCAGGTTAACCTTAGTACTAGAAAGCTGGTTGTACCCTGAGTAACTTACCTGTACTCCATCGACGACACAACGATCACCTACGTCAAAGGGGTGCATCACAAATACGAATATGAGGCCTTCAAATACAGTCTTAATAGTGTTGCCGAAGATAAATGTCACTAGTAAAAGCTGAGATGCAATGATGATGAACACTTTGGTTGTTGCAAATCCCATCAAAAGTAACCACATAATAATGATCACCACAAGTATAATTCCAGACAAAATTTTGTTCAACTCCTCAATGGCTGTTTTAGTGTCGTTTAGAGAGTGAGCTAGTGCTTTGCGTTCATTGCAGGCATTCACCTGCAGGCAAAGACAACAGATTAGATTTAGAGCCCTAACCAGAACTACCTTAGATCCCAGGCAAGGTGCGGTCTAGCAGAGATGGTGCCAAGATAGTATTTCTTAGGCAGGTTATGAACTCCTTTTCCCATTTTATCTTTGCCTAAAACAAGAACGGCATGTATTTCATCTCGGCCAAAAATGATGCAAGCATATAGACCTGCTATATTATGTGAATAGCTAACTCCAAAAAGGATCATTGTAAATAGAAGTTTTGCGGATGCAAGTCTGATTTTATGATGTGCTGCCAACATTCCTGAATCTTGTTTTCAGGAACACTACCTTGATTGTTTGACAGAACTAATGCAAATTGTACCACCGATAATGGAGTTCATAAAGGCCTTCTTTATGGCAGCTACCAAAAAATAAACTCTTATTTCAATCTGCTATGGATAGATAGTAAAATGCTATCTTTTTAGGTTAATATCGTTGATTTGCATATCCATACTATATACTAAACAAAAGTTGTTTCCTAAAATAGAAAGAAGCCTCCACATCCTCTATCTATCCTAAGAGCACCCCTAATGGGATAATCAAAACATCTAAATAACCAAAGTTAACAATGTTTGTCTAAAAATTGGCTCACATTGACATAATCAAAGTTAACAACATTTTAGCCAATAATCAAATTTTGGCATTTGGATAATCAAAAGTAACAACATTTTCTTAATAACCAAAACTCAATAACAAAATTTTGGGGACCACATCCTATTTATAAGTCTTTTTTGGTAGAAATGAATTCAAAAGTAACAACATTCTATCTCTCCATATTTCAAAACTCAATTTTTTGCACTTTCTCTAAAAAATTTGAAATTTTCAATAATCAAAAAAAATTGAAAATATGTTCAAGATTGGTTTCATTTTAAAGGTAATGTGAATATTTTTAAAAGGTACTAATATTATAAAAAGTATCTGTAAAAATTTAAAATTGTGCCCATTTTATGAATAAAAATAAAGTGAGTAGTACTTTATTTGATTATGGACACAAAATAGCATTGTGACACTCTACATTGTTAACTTTATAAATATCTTGTATGAATAATTTTAAAGTTTGATGTGACAACTTTTGATTATCCATTTTTTGTTATACCATTGGTCATGTTTTAAGTGACTTTTTCTTGTTTTTTCTCTCGTTTTTACCTCGTTTCACTCATTTTCTCTACCTTTTGTAAAAGTAACAATTACTGTAATTTTTTAATAAGGAAACTAGCTATACAACTCATCAGAGTTATTTACTTTCTTTAATCACGTCTAATCTAATTGTCAAAATTCCTAATCCGATCAATCGTGCCTTGGGATAATTTATTTCTGCAACTGTATTCTTTCTTCTTACTAAGGTCTTGTTCTCTTATAGATTTTAGGTGCATTTTATGAAATCTCATAAAATAAATATTTTATGGAGGAGTGATAAAATGGAGTTGTTTTCTAAACTGATAAAACATAGTAGTTTTCCTATAGATTTTAGGAGGATTTTACATTTTATGTGTTGAGATTTAAGTGTCATAAAATGTGAGATTTTATGTTCCGAAAATCAGTTGAAGAACACATCCTAAACATTACAGAACCTTGCAAGGGTATCAATCAATATCAATATTTTTGTGCCTCTCAAGCTTCGAAACTCCAATTGAAATTTTGGATTTTTTTTTTGCAAAAAATTGGGAGAGAGAGGAAGGGAGGGAGGGAGGGAAAGAAGAAAAAAAACATGGAGAGAGAGAGAGAGAGAGATTTTAGATAAATGGAGAGTTAGAGTTTTATTAGATAAAAGTGATAAATAAAGATCATACTTCTTGATTTTTGTTTATTTGCATGGTTTATCTAACATTTTTCACAATTACAAATTAAATGAATTTATTCTAAACACACTTCAAATTTTCAATAAATAATAGTTGATATATGTCTCCCCGTGCATAGAACGAGAACAACGCTACCATACATCGAACACGGGGATGGAAACAAACTACTCCCTCCGTCACATAAAGTTGTATCACTACAAAACTACGTGCAATTTTCAAACTAAAAAATAATGTATTTACCAAAATAATTTTTGAATTTTTTTTGCATCGTATAAAAGTATTGACTAAAAAATTATTTTCATAAGCACATTATTTTTTAGCTTGAAAATTGCACGTAGTTTCATAGTGATACAACATGGCGTGATGGAGCCGGAGGAGATATTTTTTTGTCGGCAGGTGTTGTCTTCGATTCGATACACGATGATTTGGAAAAACACCAATGTGATTTTTTTGTTGTGGTCCCGTACATCGAAAAGGTAAAACGCTAATTATGAGAATATTAATTCAAGTTTCAAGCTTTGCTCTCATTCATACTCACTGAATGAGAACACAAGTCCAAACTAGTTACTCTATCAGGTACTATCGCTATGCATGAGAGGAAAGATGAAATTCTATTGACTAAAAAACTGGACAAAAACCTAATTACATTCAACAAACAGAAAATCTTACCACCCAGTTCCTTAACGATGATTTCTGGATTTTTCCTGTTTCTGCTGCACCAGCAAACATAAGGAGCACATTAGCCACTTCCTCCTTTCTCATGAAACACAAGAGGTCCTCCCCGTAAATATACCTAGACCATATCACCATGAAAATGATAAGATGAAGCAAACATATGGAAATATGTAGACTCCAAAGCACTATAGGGTTGTAGTCCTTAATCATTTTATGGAGGGGTGATAAAATGGAGTTGTTTTCTAAACTGATAAAACATAGTAGTTTTCCTATAGATTTTTGGAGGATTTTATTAAAATCTCATAAAATCACTTTTACATTTTATGTGTTGAGATTTGAGTGTCATAAAATATGAGATTTTATGTTCCGAAAATCTGTTGAAGAACACACCCTAAACATTATAGAACCTTGCAAGGGTATCAATCAATATCAATATTTTTGTGCCTCTCAAGCTTCGGAACTCCAATTAAAATTTTGGAATTTTTTTTTGCAAAAAATTGGGAGAGAGAGGAGGGGAGGGAAAGAAGAAAAAAAACATGGAGAGAGAGAGAGAGAGAGAGAGAGAGAGATTTTAGATAAATGGAGGGTTAGAGTTTTATTAGATAAAAGTGATAAATAAAGATCATACTTCTTGATTTGTGTTTATTTGCATGGTTTATCTAACATTTTTCACAATTACAAATTAAATGAATTTATTCTAAACACACTTCAAATTTTCAATAAATAATAGTTGATATGTGTCTCCCCGTGCATAGAATGAGAACAACGCTGCCATACATCGAACACGGGGATGGAAACAAACTATATTTTTTTTGTCAACCGGTGTTGTGCCTGTTCGATACACAGGACTAGAAAAAACACCAATGTGATTTTTTTGTTGTGGTCCGTACATCGAACAGGTAAAACGCTAATTATGAGAATATTAATTCAAGTTTCAAGCTTTGCTCTCATTTATACTCACTGAA
This sequence comes from Vaccinium macrocarpon, assembly GCA_022606695.1. Lineage (NCBI taxonomy): Eukaryota > Viridiplantae > Streptophyta > Magnoliopsida > Ericales > Ericaceae > Vaccinium > Vaccinium macrocarpon. The sequence continues at coordinate 4,911,748 of CM040171.1, read as the reverse complement.
TGAGAACACAAGTCCAAACTAGTTACTCTATCAGGTTCTATTGACTAAAAAACTGGACAAAAACCTAATTGCATTCAACAAACAGAAAATCTTACCACCCAGTTCCTTAACGATGATTTCTGGATTTTTCCTGTTTCTGCTGCACCAGCAAACAAAGGGAGCACATTAGCCACTTCCTCCTTTCTCGTGAAACGCAAGAGGTCCTCCTCGTAAATATACCTAAACCATATCACCATGAAAATGATAAGATGAAGCAAACATATGGAAATATGTAGACTCCAAAGCACGAGAGGGTTATAGTCTCTAATCACAGATAGCTCTTTATTCTGCTATCAACAGTTCGGATTACTTTACATGTAAATGCTTATCTTTACGTGAAGATACCGAGAAGGTAATCTGGACAGTTGATTATCGAACGGACGATTGTGATTGGGGGACCCCACTCCCAACTCGAGAAGGCAATTGCATACTTGGATCCTGGCCATAATACATTCTGAAAGATTCGATGAGCAGCAACCTTTGCTTCCAACTCGCTAGTAATCTCTTCCTCAACCCCCTCATCATCAACGCACTCGTCAAGGGCATTGGAAATAGTTGAAAGCCCTGAAGTCTGTATTACGGTAATCAATCCTCTCATGGTCCAAGCAGAAATTTTATCTTGTTTCATTCTATGAAGCTTCTCCATATCAATCACGTCTTCTTTCACCACTTTTTTTCCCTTTATTCATACTCTTAACACTCAATCGACCACTACTTGTACATCTCCCAACACTTTCCGCATATTCCATCAATGGAGGTCCCGAAAGGGTCTGAAGAACATACTGATGAAATATGGATTCTTGAATCCTGTCAAAGAATCTAGTAACATGAAAAGAAGAAGCTAATAGCTTCACAGCTAATGTCTTCGCCATCCATATACCTGCTCCAATAAGAGTGGACGCGATACCCCTTGTGATTTCATTCATAAACGTGGTAGTCTGCTTTGATTGCTCGACGCCCCGGGATATCAACAGATCCCAAGCCAAAAGAACCAAACCCAGCCAAATGAAAACCCTAACACTCTTTTTCAAACCATAGACAAAAAATATAGAACATTCGTCTTAAGCAGAAAGTTCCTTTCAATCAAGAAAACAAGAGCATTGATAAACCATCCTGTAAACAACCGACCGCAGAAAATTAGCAATACCAGCACACACCATTTCCATATTTTCAAAAAACATATAGCATGATTCTTAAATTTACTAACAGTTATGCTGGAAATCAAAATACCCATTATGCTGACGAACGTAATCCACTCGAGTAAAACCAAGACCTTCAATTTCTTACCCACTTTCTGATCTAATTTAAGATTCACAGTCTTATAGACATCTTCATCGTCCTCGTCATCGTCATAGTCACCTCCTGGTGTTTTTGGAGTGGTTGGTGCTGTGCTCACATTCTCTTTAGGAGTGGTGGCATTGGTTTTGGGGGAATTCCTATAAGGAGACCTTGAAGTGGTCAATTTGCTACTCTTTTTAAGTAAAGGAGTATTGATGGGATAAGATGACTTGATTTGGGTTTCATGTATGGTGAACTTGCAGTTGCCCTTCCTTGAGTAACAGCAGATTCTTCTGAGATTTTTTAAGGCCTGTTTGGAGTGCTACTTGACCTGCAGGTTATCTCTGGAGAAGAAGAAGAAGAAGAAGAAGAAGAAGAAGAAGAAGAAAAAGAGCCGGTGATTATGGACATTTGCATTCTGGATTTGTCACTCTCAATATCCTTTTTTAGGGTATTCTTAGAAAAAGATGAACACCCAGATTCCTGGATTTCCAAATTGAGACTACGACTTCATTGCTTCTTTCCATCAGCTCCACGCCTTTCCCTCCTTCCATGCAAGGGCAGCTCTAAGAATTCAGTCACTGGTCACATACAAAATCTTCATCAATCTACATGTTTTGCTTTACAAAATTTCAGTTGTTCAGGAAGATTTCTCATATTTGTATTGGTCTGTGTTTATATCATCTCAAATGCAAATTGTTTCTGCCACATTTCCTCCCTCTCTCTCTCTCTCTCTCTCTCTCTCTCTCTATGATCCGACCTATTCTGGCCGTTAATTGCTTCTGGTGACTGGAGAGCATATCGGAGAACCACGGTCCTGCTGAACAACTTGTGGAACTCTCATAACAATACTCAACCATTACAACCCTTAGCGCCTGATTGGTTACAGTATAAGATGGTAAGATAAGATAGTAAAGGTATTATTAAGAAGAGTGGATGAGATGCCAAAGACTATTATTAGTAAGAAATAAAGTTAGATGAATGATATAAAAACCTGACAAATGATTTATTTGCCCTTGTGCATGAGTCATATTAGATTTTACAAAAAAATAAATACATAAATAAAAGACTAATTAAATTAATTATACTTGACAATAAATATGATATAATAATTACTTTTATTAATTATAACTAAAATTAAAAGATTTCATTATTATTTTTTAGTTATTCATTTTAATAATTATGCATACCATCTATTTTTTGCTATTTAATCTAATTATGCTTTTTATTTATATTAAAGTACAAAAATTATTAATTAATTACTTATAATAAATAATTTTAATAATATTAAATAAAATTAATACATGTTAAAACATTTTTAAAAATATTTTTAGAATATACCACCTAATATGTGCCAATTATTTTAATTCACGTATTAATTTAGTATTGTTTATGTTATACCCCACAATATCAAATTCTAAAGTATAGAAAATTTCAAAATTTTCGTATTGAATTAAAGATCTCGATAAATAGTTTAATTTGGTGCACAAAAAAATAAAAAAATTATATGCGGAAGTACTTTATTTTTTGATCTGAAAGATATTGTAAAGAAACTCAACAAGCCAACAATGTCAAATTCTAAAGTATAAGTTGGTCATTTGGTCATTTTTTGAGGATATTAAGTTTTAACACCCCTGTTGTTAATTAGTATTCATGAAGGGGTATTGAAGAGTATTAATCTGGGAGGGATATATAACTCATATCCATTCACAAAAAATTGACAAACCAAGTATAAGACGTGTGACTGGAATAAGGGGGAGGAGATGAGTTATACCCCATCCTCATCCCCTAAGAGCATCTCCACTCCTCCACCAAATTTTTACTCAAATTTGAGGAAAAATTTGGTCAAAAACTTGATTTGATACCAACCCTTCCAATGGGAAACCACCATTTTTACCAAATTCTAGTTAAAATTTTGTCAAAAACAGTTTTTTTTTTTTCTTTTTCATTTTGGCTCCAAAACTTTCCCACCATTTTGTAAAAGCATTTTTTTTTCATTTTGCCTCCAGTAAAAATAGTGAACAAATTTCTCATCTTCCTCACCTTCCTCATCTGCTGAAACAAGGAGTAAATAGTACATTGATTTGAACAAAAAGATGAGTTGCATATTTGCCGAAAGATTTGGTGTTGAGCAAATTTGGTAAAGGAGTGGAGTGGGTTTTTGAGAAATTTTTACTCAAATTTAAATTTGGTGAAATATTTGGTCCAAGAGTGGAGATGCTCTAACCAATCGGCCCTTAATGCACTAACCATATATTTTAACCAACAAAATGAAAAGCCAGCTTTACTCCTATTTTGCAAGTATTCAGAAGAAAAACAGTTGAAATTTTCAACTTAGGGGGAGTTCTTGAATGAATTATTTGATATTATCATCTTTTACGAAGAGATTTTATCACACTAGATTTTATTAACCATTTTCGAAACTCATAGTGGTCTACAACTATTTTATTACCTAGATTTTATCTATGGGGAAAAGAAGTTGATTTTATCATCTATCCATAAAACACCAACTAAATCAACTTTCTTATTTTATCTCATAAAATCTATTCAAGAACTCCCCCTTAAACAGAAGTTCTAGAACAGATCAATAATTTTCCAAATCCACAATACAAGGAATATTATTATTCCTTTGATGAAGACATTTCAAAGATAAGACAGTTCTGTGGCCCAAATTCCTTGGTTAGCCAGAGATTGAGATATCACTTCAGACTCTCACTATATTATGCATGGACATTAAAGTAATTGATGTATGATAACCCCAAAGTCCAAAGAAAATTTTCTAGGCATGAAATATTTTGATGTCTCGGGCCAAAATATCCAATGACGTTAGCTCAGACTTTTTAAGGTTCAGTTAAGTTGCAAAAATTATATGGGTATACGTAACCTGCACTCCACATATACACTAAAATGATGTGGTAGACAAGAAGAAGCTCAATGTGCAACCCACCTGAAATATTAGGTTTCTCCTTATCTGTCACATCACCTTTGTATGCATGTAGGGTGCAAATTAGATATACTCATAACATTGTTGGTTTAAGTTGATTGGTGGGATTACTCTCCCCACCCATTGACGAGTTTCTTTATATATTGAATAATTTTTCCGTTTAAAAAAAAAACTAAAAACGTATTTCCACCTGCTTTTTTCTTTTTTCTTTTTTTGATTTGTCGGAAATTTACCTGTTTTCCCTTTTTCGGGACAACAGAATGTTGGCTTAAATGTTTTTTCTCATATGCATGTAAACCTCGCAAATCTGCTTTAATAAATCCCATGCTTGTTACCCAAATCATCCCTTCGTCAATATTTACACCTCATTTTACTATTCACTTCTTGGTTGCTATCAGGGGTGGACACAGAATTCATCATTAACGGGATCAAGAATATACATCATATACTACCATCTAATTAACTGTGTCTGTACACAACTCCAGGTTGCGCATCCGAATTTCCCATTCAACCTTCAGGCACAAGTTGTTCCATCAACCGCACCAAAATCTGCAGGACAGTATTGTTCATTTCGAATGGAAACTATACCATGTCTCATGTACGTTCCACTACGTAACCGGCTAGAGTATTAGCGTTATCAAAACACAAACTAATTAGGGGACAATTCAAAATGAAAATGTCGATACTAAAAAGGAACAGTAGGAGTAGTAATTAATTTCTCCTGTTAAATATACTTTCTCCTACCAGCATTCAATTGACTGCTGAATTTACTAATTCTCTTAGTTTCCCGTTTTTAACACCTACCGCTAAAAGTCAATTTTCTATAAAAATACTGAAAGTTAAGTTGCTAAAAACCAATTTATTTTCCATTAGCTAAAATCTAAATTGCAAAAAGTCAATTTTCTTTCTACAGTATTAAAGTGCTAAAAACTAAATTACTAAAAGACAATTTTCAATAAAAGTACTAAAAGCTAAAGTAAATTGTTAAAAACAAATGGGTGAAAGGCCAAGTCCTTAGCAACAGGAGTCAAAATTAGAGTGCAGAAAATGAAAAATACCGGGTTTAGATTTTCCAGCAAAGTTGAGTTTGCTATTGAAGGGTGCAGCTTCAAGTGTGGAATCCCCTGTTTTTGTTGGAAACTAAACAGAGCTCTGAGCCAATGTGAGAGATGGGTTTCTAATCCATTATTACAATACAATACAATACAATATATATATATATATATATATATATATATATATATATATATGTGTATATCGCGGAATTTTCACATCCGGGACTCCCGGAAATAAGAAAAAATGTATTTTTTTGTTTTGCAAATTATTTTTGGAAAATCCGAGCCGTCCAATGTGTTCAAAAGGTGTTTTCAAGGGCCCTTATCAGAAATCTTCAAAAAAAATACCGGGAAGGGCTTGATCCAAGAAATTTTTCGCAAAAACTGTATTTGTATATTTTTGCGAAAACTGCTTGCATCAAGTCATTCCCGGTATTTTTTTTTTTTGAAGATTTCTCGTGTTGACCCTTGAAAACACCTTCTGAACACATTGGACGGCTTGGATGGTCAAAAAAAAATTTGGATCATGGAGGTCAAGAAACGGGAATCCCGTATTAGAAGTGTTACTTATATATATATATATATATATATATAGAGAGAGAGAGAGAGAGAGAGAGAGAGGACAGGACGAAGGATTTGTGGTCCATGGTCCTCGATCTGTTAAATTACTCTTTACTCTGAATTCAAAGCTGCTTGTTGCTCTTGGACCATCCCCTTTGTCCACATGCCCGTAAGAGATGTGAAAAACGTTTCCCATTTTTTATACAACATATAAAGAGTGAGAGGTAGGACGAATAAGTTTTTTAGCTTAAAAAGTTAATTGACTTAATTTTTTGAATTTTTTTCTTGTTTTTTAGTTTTGCATTAACTCTTTGTGTATTATTGGTTCGTCTCGGCAAGAGGAATAAAAAAAGTAAAAAATTACGATCGAATCATAATTTTTTTTGAATCAAGAAAAAAATAAGTAAAAAAGACAGTTTTTTTACACTTTTTTCAATCTTATTCAAATAATTGAGAGTTCTAATCATAATCTTTTACCTTTTTGGATTTCTCTCGCTGAGATGAACCAATAATACTCAAAAAAATTGATACAAAACAAACAAACGCAAAAAAAAAAATTCAAATCAAGACAAAAAAAATAAGTCTAGTTGGCTTTTAGGCCAAACTTAACTTATTTTTTACCCTTAGGTCAAAGCTGCTTGTTGCTGCAAAGTTGAGTTTGCTATTGATTTCTGCTATTTGGGGTTGCCTGGTCATGCTGAGCCGCCTATCAAATTGGTATTTACTGGGTTTGTCTTTCTCATATGTACGTTAATACTCCGTCCGACAATCCGTCTCACGTTTCTTATTCACGACACTTCCAGAAATTGCTCATATTTTCAAAGGTATAATTTTTTTATTTATATTTAGTATGAATCTTGTTTGATAGTTTTCAATAAGTTGTATTCAGAGCAATGCTACAACTGTAGGGTTGCAAACGAGTTAAGTTTTACTGTGTTCAAGTTTGTTTATTGCTGTAAGTTTTTAACAAGCTCGAGAATGAAAACGTAACGAACTGAGGTTAAGCTGAACTGGCCTAGGCTTGACTCGAGCTCGAGCTTGTTCATGAACCTTAACGAGCTAACAAAATACACACACACAAATACACTCAATTGGCTTAAGACAACAAAGAAAGTTTTACTAGTGTATGTATATATGTCTTATATCTATATACTCTACAGGAAAATAGTCTCAATTTCAAAATAATAGTGAAATTTAATAAGTTTTTGAAAAGATAGTGCATTAGGATGTCAAATTGCAATAAGAAGTTATTTTATTTTATTTCTCTAAAAAGTAAACGAGACTTATCGATCTGAGCTATGTTCAAGTTTGTTTGTTAAGAATTTTAACAAATTCGAGCTCGAGCTGAGCTTCAATAAAAACTTAACAAACCAAGTTTGGTCGAGCACTTTTCAAGCCAAACCAAGCCAAGCTCACGAACGCCTTGGTTCATTTGCAGCCCTAGGCCTAGAGGCACTAACTAGTTCACAAACTAGCACACTACATTAGTACATTCATGCATCTTGCAATACATTAGTATGCTTATCCACTAAAAAATTGTCACATAAATGTAACTTATTTAGTGCCTCTAGACTTTTCCTTTTATTAAACAACATTTTCAAAATTGTTAAAAACATTAGAGATTGAAAAATACTATAAGCAATTAAAAAATGGCAAACATGCCAAAAAATGGAGAAGATATTTGGGACAGAGGGAGTAATTCAAATATCTCAAATACGAAAAGTCGCGTAGTTCAAAAAAACATGGATGTCGTGGAATTGAAAAGTATGAGCCAACTATGGAATAAATTGACCACTGTTTTTTATCCTCTTTTTCATTTTTTTTTATCATGAGACAAATTGTGGGTTTCTCGTTGTTTGGTATGGTTCTTTCAAAGAACTAGGCCTCAAGTTTTATATGGATAAAGGGGTGTTTTGGCAAATAATTGGGCCGGATTATTTTTTTGTCCATATTTCAAAAAAAAAAAAACCGCAGTTCGTTTTGTGTCCAATTTTAGTGCTTTTTATTCTTGGTATGTTTGAAATGACAGATTCTTTCATAAAACCTTTCAATTGCGGTCCAAAGTAGAAGAACACAATTACACAAATTGATAGGTAAGCCAATTCACCAAACAATAGATTGCCTTCAGGGTACCAGAAAAAGCTCAAAAAACGTACTTTATTGAGAAACAGGAACATTACAATTCTCAAATCATGTAAAATACAGAAAAGCATCGCCAACGTCTGCTATAAAAATTATACACAATTGTTTAGTTGCTTGAATACTTTACAAATCAAATATGAAAAAGACTTGCTTAGTTGCAAGTGTTCCATCGTCGATCTGCTAGATCTTTTGAAAAACCGAGTAGCATGACAATACAGCCCTACTCCAGGAAAGAATTCCAGGTCAAGACTTGAAAACAGATAACCATACATCCAGCTTCTGTATTGCACCGGCTGCCAAATATTAGAAAAAAAAAAATTCCAAATCCAAACGTCGATGCAGAAGTCACATCTTATTGAAGAGGGAAAAGGCAAACACTGAAGAACTATGCCATTTCAATGGAATATCCATTCCCTGAAGATCACAACAAAGAGAGATGTTGGAAGTCAATACACAATCTTAGATTGGATGAATAATTGAACTTTTAAATGCCAAGAAAGAGTGAAAAGGAATTCGTATGGACAACTGTGGACAACTGTGGTTTAGATTTTCCCTTATGTATGGACAAACCCATATCAGGGATCAGGAGTCATGATGCAAGCAGTCATATGAATTCAATATGAAGTGAATTACAGGGAAAAGATACATACTTGTTGAAGAGTAGGAGTATTTCATGGTAAGAACAATAACGTCACTGCGAGTCAGCTGTAAATGTAGGGGGTGCGGACCCAACATAGTTGAGCTGAACTTCTTGAGGAAGAAGATTATATTTAATACCAAGCTCGCCAAAGATTTTCTTCAGCTCGAACACTAGATCAGATCTTGGCTGCCTCTTGTCCCCGTAATTTTGAAAGTTTATGGTGTGATTGACATAGAGACCCATTTTCAACTTGTTAACATCCTCAATATCCTTAATTTGCACACTGTGGTTGGGACGCCAGTGTTGAGGCTTGCTGTCTATGTACCTGAAAGTACCCACAAGTTTTTTAGTCAGGAAAATATCTTATTGTGAAATAAATGTCAAAAGAACCATTTGAAAGTAACATCAAATTTTCACAATTGCAAAGAATAACAAAAACTTTCACCATGTTACAGGTACTACGGAGATTGGAGACATCAACAGACGAAAACAACAAAAACCACCACAACAACTAGAATTGCAGTGACCATGATATTACAACAGAATCTATCGACAACTTAAGCCCAAAGATTAGTAGATGAGAATACCTTAACAACTTTGAAGTAAAAGAACACACATTTCGAGAAGAATATTTTTCAACACATTTAGTTTAAGTCTCAAGTCTAGACTTCTAGTATGGTATGGTGACAGAGTAATATATTTCAGATATTTTCAAAGAATGGAGTGGACATACGTTTTTATTTTAGCTTTCAGAGCTGCAATACTCTCTACTGATGTCGAAAAAGCAACAGAAAACTCCACAGAATCACTCTGCTCTGGGCTTCGATAATAGTTGCTGATTGCTTTGGTTGCCAAAACTGAATTCGGATATATTATCTTTTCGTTGTCATATCTCAAGAAGATTGTTGTCAAAATGTTCACCTCTTCAACGACCATCTGTCAAAAGTCAACAGAATAAGATAACTTAACCACGTTAACCTTAATGCTACAAAACTGTATGTATTATAGCCTGAGTGAGTTACCTGCACTCCATCAACAACACAACGATCACCTACATCAAAGGGATGCATCATAAATACGAATATGATGCCTTCAAATACAGTCTTACTAGTGTTGCCGAACATAAATGTCACTAGTAAAAGCTGAGATGAAATGAAGACGAGCACTTTGGTTGTTGCAAATCCCATCAAAAGTAACCACACAATAATGATCACCACAAGTATAATTCCAGACAAAATTTTGTTCAACTCTTCGATGGCGGTTTTAGTGTCGTTTAGTGAGTGAGCTAGTGATTTGCGTTCATTGTAGACATTCACCTGCAGACAAAGACTACTTCGTTAGATTTAATGCCATAAGAGTTCCATGCCTAGTGCTTTGTGCTGCTTTCTTTCCATTTATACAAAAGGGAACACCAAGAAGATAGTATTTCTTAGGCAGGTTATGAACTCCTGTCCCCAGAACAAGCATGTACTTCATCTCGGCCAAAAGTGATGCAAGCATATGGACCTTCGATGTTATGTAAGAAGGCTAACATCGAAAGGATCATTTGGAAACAGGTGTTTTACGGATGCAGATCTGATCTTGTGATGTGCTGCCAACATGCCTGAATAGCAACCCTCAAAACCAAGACTTAACTTGTGACTTGCTTGTGATTTTAAAATTTTCCCTTGATTCATGTTTGCAGGAAGAGTGCCTTGATTGTTTCACAGTTAATGCAAATTGTCTTAACCACAATGGAGTTAAGAAAGTCCGACTTTATGGCAGCTACCAGAAAAATAAACTCTTGTTTCAATCTGCAACTATTTGCTACTGATAGATTGGAGGACAATTCTCAATTAAGTAAAATACCACCTAAAAGGTAGCTTAGGTTAATATCTATGATATTATGGGAATATCCAGGTGTTATTCAAGCTTTGCTCTCATTCTTACTCATTGAATGATAATACAAGTCCAAACTAGATACACTATCAGCCAGGTACTATCACTATGCATGAGAGGAAATAGGAAACTCTAGTGACTAATAAACTGGACAGAAAACACAGGTTAAGAATAAAACTGCAGAAAAATAAATTAAACAAACAGAAAATCTTACCACCCAGTTCCTTAACGACGATTTCTTAATTTGTCCTGTTTCTGCTGCACCAGCAAACATAGGAAGCACATTAACCACTTCCTCCTTTCTCATGAAACGCAAGAGGTCCTCCTCGTAAATATACCTAAACCATATCACCATGAAAATGATAAGATGAAGCAAACATATGGAAATATGTAGACGTCAAAAAGGTAATTGCGTACTTGTGTCCAGGCCTTGATACATTCTGAAAAATTCGATAAGCAGCAGCCTTTGCTTCCAACTCACTAGTAATCTCTTGCTCAACCCCCTCATCATCAACACTCTCATCAAGGGCATTGGAAATAGTTGAAAGCCCTGAAGTCTGTATTACTTTAATCAATCCTCTCATGGTCCAAGCAGAAATCTTATCTTGTTTCATCCTATGAAGCTTCTCCATATCAATCACGTCTTCTTTCTCCACTCTTTTCCCTTTCTTCATACTCTTGAAACTCAATTGACCACTACTTCTAGATTTCCCAACACTTTCTGCGTATTCCATCAATGGAGGTCCCGAAAGGGTCTGAAGAACATACTGATTAAATATGGATTCTTGAATCCTGTCAAAGAATCTAGTCACATGAAAAGAAGAAGCTAATAGCTTTACTGCTGAAGTCTTCACCATCCACATAACTGCTCCAATAAGACTGGACGCAATACCCCTTGTGATATAATTCATAATCCTGGTAGTATGCTTGGATCGCTTGACCCCTCGGGATATCAACAGACCCCAAGCCAAAAGAACCAAACCCAGCCATATGGCAACCCTAACACTGTTTTTCAAACCATAGACAAAATAAAGAACCTTCTTCTTAAGCAGAAAGTTCCTTTCAATCAAGAAAATCAGAACATTGATAAACCATCCTGTAAACAACCGACCACAGAAAATTACCAATACCAGCACACACCATTTCCATAATTCCAAAAACCAAATTGTATGATTCTTCAATTTACTAACAGTTAAACTAGAAATCAGGATAACCATTATGCTCACAAATGTCATCCACTCAAGTGAAACCGAGACCTTAAATTTCTTACCCACTTTCTGATCTAACTTAAGATTCACGGTCGTATAGACATCTTCATCATCCTCATCCTCATAATCTCCTCCTGGTGAAGCCATCAGTGGTGTTTTTGGAGTGATTGGTGCTGTGCTCACATTCGCTTTGGGAGTACTAGCATTGGTTTGGGGGGAATTTCTATAAGGAGAGCTTGATGTGATCAATTTGCTACTCTCTTTAACCAAAGGAGTATTGATGGGATAAGATGGCTCCACTAATCTTGATTTGGGTTTCATGTATGGAGATGTTGCAATTAACTTTCTTTGATTAACGGCAGATTCTCCTGAAATTTTTGAAGGCCTGTTTGGAGTGGCACTTGACCTGGTTATCTCTGGAGAAGAAGAAGAAGCAGAGCTGGTAATTGTAGACATTTGGATTCTGGATTTGTCACTCTCAATGCCCCTTGTTGGGGTATTCCTACGAGGAGGAGGAGACCCAGATTCTTGGATTCCCAAAATTGAAACCACCACTTCATTGCTTCTTTCCTTCAGCTCCTCGCCTTTCCCTCCTTCCATGCAAGGGCAGCTCCAGTAATTCAGTCACTGGTCACAAACAAGAACTTCAGCCTACATGTTTTGCTTTACAAAATTTCAGTTGTTCTGGAAGATTTCTCATAGTTATTGGCCTGTGTGTATATCTATCACCTTAAATGCGTATCCGTTCCTTACATTTCCTAAATCTTGGTACGATAAAGAGGCAGGCTTTTGTGTGTTACAATAGCAAAGTAAGTTCTTGCAAAAGAAGAACTTATTTTTCATTAACGTCAAAACAGATTTGCAGTAGTCTTTTGACCATTTTTGTAATATTCTGCGTTGCTAAAGTTTCACTCATCTCTAGAACTTTGAGACCAATTTGGATTGCTAAAGCGATAGTTTCGAATGGAAATTACACCATGTCTAAATGTACATTCCCATACGTAAATGGCTAGGGTACACTATCAGATCCACAGAATACGAATACAGATTACAAAATCACCCAAAATGGATCTTTCATCCGATTATGCAATCTAAAGTCTCTATCAACTTTAAGGCTGCAAAAGCTATTCCCACAGTTAAATCCACACACACACACACAAACAAACAAAACAAACAAACAAAACAAAACAAAACAAAACAAAACAAAAAAACTGATTTCATAACAGATCAGAGTAATGAACACGCAAAGATTCTTTTTTGATAATGTTTTTGTCTCCACCAATGTCTAAGTAATCTCACCAATTCCTTCGAATTCTGATTATTCAATGCTGGAGCAGGCATAAAAAAATATATGGAGTATATAGTTCTAAAGTTGACCAGCAAGAGTCGAAAATTCATGGGTCATAAATAATAACTAATTTCTCTTGTTAGCCTAAGTTTACACTAAAAATATCATCACACCACTTTAGTCAAAAGTGTATGTTGTTTCCGCTAAAATGAGTTGATGTATGTGAAGAGAATACTTTATGGGATAATACCAATAATACCCGCTAAAATACCGAAAATACCATAGTGGAAACTTAGCCTAATTCTCTGAACCAACTCGTTGAATACTTGAAAGGAGAAAGGCCAAGTCCTTAAATTTTCAAGCAACAGGAGTGCAGAAAATGAAAATACCTGGTTTAGAGTGGAGCTTCAAGTAGTGCAGTGTCCCCTGTCTTTGTCGGAAACTAAACAGAGCTCTGAGCCAATGGCGGAACAGGACTCCTCAATCATCAAACATGAGAGAGAGAGAGAGAGAGAGAGGCATTGAAGATTAGGTTGGGGCTAGAGTACATAAAAGTGAATGTACAAGTTTGAAAAGTAGTTGGAGAATTGATTTCAGCAATATGGGGCTGCCTGGTGATGCTGAGCCGCCTATCAATTATTAATTGGGTTTGTCACATGTTAATAATTCAGTTGAAATATAGATATCTCAATATGAAAGTCGTGGAATTGAAAAAGTTTGAGCTGGAGCCCAATGGAATAAATTGACCACTGTTTTTTGTTCTTCTCCATTTTCATCTTTCTTTTTTATCATGAAAAAGATGCGTAGCTCGTATGGTTAATAGGGTCTTAACAAACTTGTGTTTCAAGCTATCGTGAAAGAAGCACAAGAGAAAAAAATGTTTTTTCCACAGTTGCATCCCTTGGATGATGCGCGGCTGGTTACTCTCAGCTGCAGTATCAGGAGTGTCGAGTTTTTACTTGTACTTCGGGTTGAGCCCTGGTACAAAACAGGAAGGAAAAAAAAACGACACAGGAAACAGCAGCCGACACCTGAAATGCACTCGGCGCACTGTTCCAAACACTTTCTGCTTCGGGTTTGAGGTGAGTGGGATGCCGTTTCAATTGAGATCCTCGAATATATTCAGACCACTTACCAAAAGAAATCTTGGAGTGGAAGACTGTTTCTCTATCAGCATTTGTGAGAGTGAAAACAAATATTCCTTTGGTTACTCAAAAAAATTCCTTCTGTTGATAGATAACTTTAGAATCCATACTCAACTTTCCTTCTGTTAATAGGAACCTTTAGAATCCATACTCAACTTTCCTTCTGTTGATAGATACCTTAAGAATCCATACTCCAAACACACAAAAAATGGACTTGATGGGAAGAAAAAGCACATTAATACGGCAATGGTTCTGACATTATAACTAAACCCTCGAAAAAGGACAAGAAAAGCAACCGAAATGTGACCTCGAATGCACGCTGTGTACCTCTAAACTTGGACTCGCGCCAATACAAGTATATACAAATACTGATATATAAGTACTAAGAAACACAAGTGTTTGGAGATGGTAAAAAATGGAAACCAACACAAACAAAACCAAGTCTTACATCCCAATCAACAAAGAACGGAACCCACATTACAAGCAGAGCTGACATTCATGCACACAGTGAATAGGTAGGGCTAAAACAAAATAACAAGTAAATAGGCAAAGCTAAGGCTTGTTGAATTTGGCAAAGGCAATATGAAGCATCAAAAAATAGTTCTATTACAACATATACGGTACCAAACTACAGACTTGACATAGTAACCACAAATATTACAAGGGCATACCAAGTTACCAACTTCTCGTTCTCCCAATGATACTTATCCACAAGTAAACTACATTTTTCTCAAATTGTCTAACCTTGCCTGCAAATCACTGTCTATCCCAGTGTCGTCATTTCCGGTTGCTTCAGGTTGTGCGACCTTATTTTTTGCAGTGGGGGCAGCTACAGCAGATGAAGGTGCATTCAGAAGCTGTATATAAAAATTCATACAAAGTCAGCATTCAAAATTAGTCCCCTAGTTAGCCAGCATTCAAAGTAGATAAAGGAAACGTAAGATAAAAGAAATACCTCAGAATTGATATCAATTCCAATCTCATCAAGAACTTGATTCACTAGGTCTTCCGTTTCCTCTTCCTCCTCATCCCCTTCCAAAGCATCGTCGATGGCATCTCCCATGACCTCAGTAACCATTTCCATCTTCTCATTCTGCCTCTCAAATTCCTGCATTATTTTCTGCAGTGATGGCAAGTTCATCTGCCTATTCATCTGGCCCATTGCCTTTGTAACACCTTTCATTGCCTCCCCCATGGCTTGAGTCGACTTCAAAGTCTGGTTTGTTACACACAAAATCCTATGTTTAGTATCTCAAAAAGATAACTAGCAAAGTTACTTTAAGTCTCTGGCCGAAAAGAATCTTATAGCTGAAAGAAAAATCTGCATTTTGCTTTCAGATGAGGATCAAGTTTCTCCATGTCTTTGCTTTTCACAGCCAATCCAGTACATTTGTAAAAAAAAATATTCGCGCATTGCCAGCAGCCTTTATAGCTAACATGTTTAACCCAATACGGTACACGCACACACACATATATATCCCTCTCTGGAAACGCCATATGAAGCAGAGAGGGCAGAAGAAGGTTCAACTGAATTTTGATCATTTTTTTTTTTTTGAAAGGTTCAACTAAAAACAGAGAAATTGACTACAAAGACCCTTCCAAAATATAGAACAACACACATGTATAGGAATTTAGGAACAATGTATTAATCCTTAGGCTCCATCTGAGCAGCACACAAGATTATGAGTCCTTTTATGTTTTCTAAACTGCCTTTTCACATTCCCTGTTAGTAACATAATTAAGAAGACACACAAGTAACATGGCTCAGTTTACTACAAACAACGGAAAGGAATCGCAACAGAAAGTTTAATCAATGTAACTATAATGATAACAAGCCCCAAGGGGTTTAGCCGAGTGGCAAGACATAAAGGCCTTGCCCCTCAAGAGGTCGCAAGGTCAAATCTCATGAAGCCAAGTGTTCCAAACTTTGGGACCACATGACGTTTGCCCAATCATTAACTTCATGGCCCCGGGACTCGTCAAGGTATGCGCAAACCAACACCCAATTATGGAAAAAAAAAAAAAAAAACTCCTTATATGGCATATATGCATATACAATAACAACTAATGATTAACAAAACATAATACGTACCTGAATTCTAAGAGAGACACCCTGGAGCTGAGATTTTAGCTTATAGAACTTTTCAATCTGATGCCGCGTTCTAATAAGGTCTTTGGCCATGATTTTAACAGCTCCCTGGAACAATAGTAATTGAACTCATTATTTCATACCAATGTTATGTGGGTACATGACTTGCTCAATGTGCTGATAAATGATGCTGCATACTTAATAGCTCAATCAAGCAGGAGATATTGGATGCTAAATACACTGCAGCAGCTCCAGAGAATGATAACACATAATGATAAATGAGTCTGGCAAAACATGAGGCATGGAGAAAACAAATCTGCTCATCTTAAAAATCATGATTCCATTTTCCAAAGGCAGGTAACTTGAGTGACGTGAGAGAGAAAGCTAGCTCCAATAGAAACATAATACAGTTGCAATGAAATCACAGTCCAGAGAAAGATTCCATGAAAGTAAAGCAAGCACCTGAGTTGTGTACAAGAGAAAGAAGTCCAGTTTAGGAAGGTCAGCTGTTTTTTAAGTGAACATCCCATATCAGAATAGTGAGAGATAACTTTGTTCACTTCACATTTCTAAAAAAATTTCCAAAAAGATTACTTCTTCGTCTCTCATCTCTTCAATCATTAATCATATTTCTCTCTCTACTCATTCCCTTTCATCCAATCATTATTTTCATTTCTCTCTCTATCTCTCTCCAATTATTACACCTCTCTCTAATTATTACTTTTTCCAAAAACTCATCCAAACACTATCTCAAAAATATTTTTCAAAATATTCTTCTCAAAACTCTCAACCAAACACAGTGAACATTTTTGGAGGGTGAGCCACTGAATAGGTAGTAGATGCAGCAGAGTTTGAAACACAGATTTTTTTTATAGGAAAATGAATGCCCCTCCAATGCTTCCTGATGGGGCACCAGCATAGATGCTGTATCTCAAACACCTCATGTAGTGTTTGCTTTATTCATTTTTCAAATAAAATAAGTGCTAACCCACGTTCAAAAAGAAAATGGTTTCCACTCACCGACAAACATGATACTGCAAATTGCATGAAAATAAGAATTAGAACACTATCATACTTTCTGATCAGACCAATGGCAGCACCAATCAATTAGCAACAAACACACATACTTCAAATCCAGATTGTTGGTCCATTTGTTCACAGACCTCCAAAGGAGATTAACCAATAACCGTAAATGAGTTTGACTTAGAGCATGTTGGATGTGAAAACAAAGGGCGAAAATGAAATTCATGATAACTCAGACCAGAAAGAAGCTTATGTTTCATTTGGAGAATACAGGGTTTCAACATATTATGCACCATATTGGGGTTTGAGGGTGCTTCATTACCAACATGGACCTATCTCCTGTGGGTGTTTTGGCCTGTCATTCCCTTTTAATCTTTGTATCATTCAAAGATTAATAAAGCTCTTTCCTTTTCAAAAAACGAACATATTATGCACCATAGGTGGGGAAAAAGTACATACCATCTGTCCTTGCTTGGCATTTTTCTTCATCTCCACAATCAGCTTCTTCTCTTGTGTTTGTAAGCCTTGCCTCTCTCTTTCTATTTCTCTAATTGATTTGTCCAGCATCCTCTTATTTTCCCGCAGGAGTTCTGAAAATAAAAATCACAAATTCAACTTATACAAAGAGCCTTCAGAGTAATCATACTTCATACTTTGTGACATGAAACCATTGTTTCTTTTACCATATCACCAAAAAGAGGCACGTGAGCCAGAATCTAAAGTGTCAAATGGAAATTAGAATAAGATCAATAATACGGAGAGCAAGCCACAGACAGCTACAGTAAATAAGCATACAAAGAGGTAATTGACCCAAAACGCCACTGAAAATTCATTGTTCATAAGCCAGTGCTGTGAGATTAAATTTCACAAGTCAAGGTCATGCATCCTGATAGGCAGTCAGATGCAATTACTAATGCCCAAAAATAAATTTCTTAGATATAGGACAAAGTTACGTGACACTTGCCTTCATCTAAAATGATAATTTATCCTTCACCCAGTAAAATGGGAGCACAAGATCAGCTTTGATTTCCATGACTATGCCTTCGGCCGCTTCTCAACCAAGAAAGGAGACGTTTTTAATGCTTATCCTCAGATATTGAGTTGGAGTATTATGAAGTTTATTCAACTTACTTTATAGACGTTATTTAGCGTTTGAAGTCATGTACTTAGGGCTAAAAGAATGTCCCTCAGTTGTTACCACTAGATAGTGCAGTGTTCCGTAATTCATAGAGTAAAAACTAAAACCCTTATTGATTGTCAGCATCTTGTCTTCTTAAAGAAAATAAAGATTTGGTTCTCTATCTCCCAGAATTGAACCAACAAAATGCTTAAATCCCCTAATTGCTCAGCCGGTTTTCTTAGCCTCTTCTTCAATGTCCAGACTTCAGAGAAATTGCAAATAGGAGAACCTGAAACCTAAATTAAGAGCAGCAGTTTTACGATCCCAATTACACACAGATAGACCTCAAAAACCTCTCACAACTTACGAATTACTCCAGTTGTACCAAAACTTCACGTGCCTAATTCATTAGACATACTCTAATAAACAAGATGAAAAATCCAAACTCAAATGTCACGCATGCCATCTCCGATCATGATCCGATGATCATAACAATTTTTGAGAAAAGCAATATGTCAAAATATAGAGATCGAAACACGAACCTGCAGGTGTCTTCCTTTTGCCGAATAGGAAACTCATCTTGATTGATCGACGGAAAGATTACGTCCTATACCAATGAATCTACTGCTGCTTTATCTCTCTCTCTCTCTCTCTCTCTCTCTCTAACAACAAAGACGACGACTGATTTCGATCTGTGGTTTGCTTCGGACGTTGGATGATCGATGTACTATTTCGGTGTAACGCGGTATAGTTGTTGAGGAATACTATAACACGGGGAATGGTCGGCCTTCTGATCGGACGGTTGGGAGAGATTTTCTGGAACACTTTATACGTGGCGAATCTTCGGAAGGGAAGGGAGATAATGAAGAGGGAAATAAAAAAGAGACAGTTAAAAAGAAAAAGATTAACTTGTTTCTCAAATGGAAAATTCTAGTAAAATATAAGTTTTAAAAAGTGAAATAAAAAGTGTGAAATGTGTATAAGAATTTGTGAAACTGCAGAGAAAAATGAACAAAAATACATTAAAGTGCATGTTTTTGTGTTTGTTCTTGCCTTATTTTAAAGTTTTGACTTTTTCCAAATTCTCTTTCTTTTTCTTTTCTTCTTTTTTTTTTTCTAGAAAGCAAAGAATAGATATAGATGAAAAAATTGCAAAACTTTTTCTTTCTTTCCCCAAGAGCCAAACGGAGCCTCTATCAACTCGGAGAAACCATATGGCCTTGGGCATCACGTACAGGTATTTCAAGAACACCGGTTAATATTTTATCGGGTTGGATTTAAGACACCAAGTGCATATGTGGACAAAAACTGAAAATTAAGATGAAACCGATTACAAGGTTGATCATCTCCAACCCATGGTTTCAATTTAGTGGAGCAAAAATAATACAACTTTTGTCATCCTCCTTTGAACCAATCCTAATGTTTATTTGAGTATCAAGTCCTAAATATATTTGGCTCTGCACCTGTTGCTTCAAATTTGTGTCCTCATGCTAAATCTATTTTTTGTATTTTGGAACTTAAAAATTATTGTGTTCTGTGCTTTACTTGAAATTTGACCAAAAGGTCGGATTTGGAGGTTCATTAATGTCAAATTTGAAAATGCCAAAATGCCACACAAGCCTTGTGATTGTACGACAATGGAGATTGATTTTCTAGCTCAAGAAGCTTTAATATGATCAAACTCGTCATCATTATGAGTTGAAAATCTATCGTGAGCCGAGCTTGATTAGATTGAATTTTTTGAACATCATAAGTCAAAGCCAAACAAGCTGGGTAGTTTCAAATAACCAAAGCAAATTGCAACATACTGTTACAAATGTCCGCGTTTATTTTCTTCTGTCAAGACAGCATGATGTCCAAGTAAAGAAAATCGCTTCCATTCCAAGATGTACAGGTGACAGAAAGTACTACTCCTCCGACGTTAAGCTGATTGGATCATAATGCGTCGAATACTATTTAGCCCGTCAGGCAATAGATGGTTGCACAATTTCCAAGGGAGCAGCATCCGTCCTACATGGGTGGTTTCTGAAATTCGTTATTTGGTTGATTCCGCGTTCAGCCTCTGGACATCTACCAACTGGTACAAATCACCTCGCCTTTGCTTCTGAAATGGAAGATTGGTCCTGCATGTTTTAAAACAAGTTGTAAGTGGAATCCACGCAACAACTTAGCCTCTTAGAGCAACTTTTGTTATATATGTGCGTTGCGATGTCGCTGCAAAATGCAAATTCAGTAATCATCGCTTCAGTCCAGTAAATGTAAATTGGGTAAATGTTTCCCGGCATGCTCTTCAGTATTTATAACCAATGGAGTTAAAATTGAAAAAGAGGAACCAACTAGTTATAATGTGATTAAAAGAATTTAAAAACCAAACATAGTTCCAGAGATTATAGCTTAGTGAAGTCACAAACAAGAGGGCAAGAAATGGATAGGAATGAAGAACAGGATGATGACCGGCTTACCTTCTAAGATCAATTAGCGAATAATCTATCTCCGCTATGACTATTGCCTCATCATGCTCTGTAGTTGCCATGACCTCCCCAAACTGCCATGTTCATCTCCTTCAGTGCTTTCAACAGAGAAATAACCAACAGCACGGATGCACAAATAATAAAAAACTTAATTGTAGACTCACCGGTCCAACAAGGGTAGAGTGTCCCCAAGCTACATAACCAGCACTAGCATCTCGAGCAGGTGAACATGTTGCCACAAACAACTGCCAGTTGTGGACACCAAACCATGTGAATATAACCATGGAAACTAAAAACAAGAACTATACTGGAAAACCTAATTTTAAGTAAAACGAAAGTTTCTTTGTTCATTAAAAAATGTCAGGTATGTTTGCAAGACTGCTCAATCATCTTAAGCAAAGGCCGCCCCACAATAGCACAGATAAGAAAGCATGTTCAATTTCCATGGTTTACAATACTTGATCATATCATTCAGAATTAGCGATATTAGCTCGCAATAAAACACTGACATTGTACAAAAAGTGAAACAAAAAGCAGTCGGAGAAAAATTACCTGGCAATCCATTGCCCTGCAGTAGAAAAATGGAAGTAAAGATTAGAACTTAGCAGGAAAGGTTAAAGAGCTGAGGTATGAGATAAGTGAAGCAAACGAACCTCTCCATCCATATCCTCACAGGAACTAGAGTATATATGATACCTTCATAAAACTCATTAGTCCAATCAGGGACTGCTCCTGTACTATGGGAGCAGATTATTCCCCTTTATTACTTTCACAAGTGCTTGTCATGTGCCAAGACTCAGGACATGACTCTTATGTCCCAGGGTGCAGTTTCATCCTCCATAGTCAACAAAAGTTTAGCTAAAAGACTGGTGAGACTAGATCGTTGAGCATATAGGACAATAACAGACACAAAGACGCGGACACAGAGACACAGACAAGCAAAAGATAGAACAAGAAGTATCTCTCAACAGCAATGAAAAATTGAATTTTTTTTTTTAAAAAAAAAACTATTAACAAATAAACACACTTTTATGGTTCTCCTATCCCTTTGTTTTGCAGAAAAAAATTAGTTTCCAACACATTTAAGCAGCACCAGGAGTCATCAAATGAACCAAAACCCTCAAACTTACAAGGTTGGGTATAACTCAACCCCAAGAGCTAGCTTACGAAGTAAGGGTGCCCTCATGCTTATATACTTCATATTATTTGGTACCTAGGCGATGTGGGACTTCGCTTCACACCCTCCCTCCCGTGCAACGTGCTCACTTACCAGCACTTGCTGCGTGCAGGCCGGAAACACGTACCCTACCCATTTCTGGTACCCATCTCTAATACCAGGTTGCACAGTCTTGGGTATTACTCAATCCCAAAAGCGAGCTTATGAAGTGAGGGTGTCCTTACACTTATATACTTCATATTACTTGGGTACCTGGGCAATGTTTGACTTGGCTTCACAACTTGCAGCTGGCTTCTGCAATTGACTTTTAACATTTCCCATATTTCAAAGTTCCTACATATAGGGGCAAGTGCTGGACTATGGCAAAAAGAGCAGGTCTCCAAAAGTGGTAATGGAGATTCAACACAAGAGAAGCCACTTTGCACATAAATAGTTACATTATGCTGGTACCAGTATTAGGAGGTGGAATCCTCAGTCGAAAGAGATGAGGACTTGCAATTGTAAATTTAGTATGGAGTATGGAACATACAAGGTACAACTGTCAGATGAGTTACCTTGCTCTCTGCAATAGCTCCCAGTGCAATGGACCAGTCACCATGTTAAATGCCCCAGGATAGCAGATCAAGTGAGCACCTGAGAGTAAATGAATAGTTGTAAATGTTAGAAACACCATGTTATAACACAAAACTGAGTTTCACCAAGGAATCAAGGGCACAAGGACAGCACCCAAAAGTGCCCAACATGTGCCCTGTTGTTCATCTTAGCTGCTCAAGGATTAGTTATGACATGGTAGCTAATCTGATAGAATCACTTAAGAGTCTAATTTTAACCAGGGAATATTGATCAAGGGAAAAGTGTCTATATTTCATCATATATTAAAGGATACAGTGAATCTCAGCATATTTTAGGAATCAACATCTAAGATTAAGTGATTTGCCAGCATGATGACCACCAAACAAATAGTATTATCTCATCAAATGCTATGAAGAAGTGGAATAGCCCCCAAATAAAGCCAATAACCAATAGCTACAGAACAAGTTACTTTTATAAGTGTAAGTAAAAGATAGCTGTCACACAAACGCCTGTAAGGAGAACATACCTCTCGCTGCATATAGCATTGCTAATTCCTGGAACCGCATGTCATAGCATATGCCAATTCCAATACGACCGACGTCTGCAAACAAAATATGCATTGTCATTTGTAGTGGACCAAATAACAGGTCAAGGACAAGAGTAAAGTCTATGTCCAGCTGATCTTCGAAACTAGTGGAGGGAAGACACGCCAAACCTGTATCCACAATAGTTGGACTCTCGCCTCCTGTAAGAGTCAGCGATTCCTTAAAGGTAATCTGACCTGGAATATCAATATCAAAAAGATGTACCTGTGTTTGTGATCAGAATATTAGTCAAACCAGAAGTTTTTCAAAGCAATCAGATAATAGTCAATTATCTATCTCCGATATCATGCTGCCGATTATTCACGGAAGAATGATGGAGGCACATACCTTCCGGTGTTTTGCCTTAAGTTTTCCATCTGTACCAAAGACACAGCAGGTATTGTACAACTTATCACCAGAACGTTCTGGTATAGAGCCACCAACAACTGTAATCTGTAGACTACGTGAGAGTTCAGAGAGCATCATAGTTGAAGGAGATTCATCACCACCCGCATCAATATCCTCAGCATATACTGGGAAACTAGCATTTGAGTATGGACTATTCCATATTTCCTGACATGGGCGGATAGAAACAGAATATCAGCTGAAGTATCCCTTTCAAACCTAATTAAGATCATAATATACTAGAAATAGTAATGATAAAAAGACTCCTGGAAAGTTATTTCCAAAGGCCAAATGTGAGTGCAGTTAACACAGGTATTCTCAGATTCAAGAATAATGCCTATCCAATGCCATTGGCCACAGCACCATATGGTAAACAAAACCGCTCATTCATTAAGGCTCAATCTAAGGGAACCTATAAGAACCATATGGTGAATGAATTTGTGACTTATATATGGAACTCACATTAGGAGTCCATTTTAGAATATTAGCGAATTTGAATTTTATTTTCAAAACATAAGGAATAAAGACTATGTACTCGCTTTGAATCTTTTGAAAGCTTTATAGTGAACATCTAAAAGTGTGCATCAAATTCATATAAAAGCACACGCGTAAAACTTATATATCTTTCAGGTGCATGACATTGCACCCTCAGATCTGCCTAGACTCTAGTAACTTACAGGAAGAACAATTAGCTTGGCACCCTTTTGCGCAGCTTCCTCGATTGCTTTTCGAGCACGAGCAATGTTTCTTTCCTTGTCAGCAGTCACCAATAACTGGCAAAGAGCAATCGTGAACTGAAATAGAGGAAACACAAGGGTTATAGAAATGCACAACTCCAACACTTCACAACATGCTAACATGACAAGGAGATAAAGTCTATACACATTCATTTCCAATTTGAAACGTGTAAAAGAATTAGAAGCATTGACAGTCTCAACCCATGTCTTCATTGTGCAACCATAAAAGTGTTACAATAGGCAAAAATTCGAGTAAAAGCTAATTGATGAGTATTCAGATTTGGGTTTGCCCATTGGAGTGTTTCCCATAAGTCAAATACCTCAGTCCACTGCACGGTATAGAAAATACAAAGCAAAAACCCATACAAAAAACAGATCAGAGAACAATTTCTAGTATTTGATTAATGCTTATACACGTCCGCATTTGACGATACATGAAAAGTGCGCGGGTGAGAGAGAGAGAGAGACTGGCCTTGGTGAGGGGAGGGGTAGGCAAGGGAAGAGCGGGAGGAACCCTAGAATCTTCAGCTTTGGAGGAAGCGGCCATGGTGTTTGTAGATGAAGTGAGAGTGTGTTTCCACTTGGGTCCCTTGTTGGGGTTATTGTAACAGAGCTTGTCGTTGAGGGAGGGAATTAGTAAGGAAGATTTGTGGAAGGAAGATTTGTTGGTAAAGTGAGAAAGAGGGTAATGGCGTTTGGACAGAATCCGATTGGATGAGTTGATGATGGATGATGATGAGAGGAAGAAGCTAATTGCAGACATCGTTTTCATTGAGCTTTGTCATTTGGTAACATCGTACACAGTTCGGTCGTCGGAGTAGCGGATAAGGCTTTTTGTTTGGAAAACTTACGGAAAGTGAGGGACGAGAAAGGGGAAATACTTTAGACTGGGTTTGGATGACCAGAATCTTGGGAATACGAATATGATCAATGTGAATTAAGTTCTTGCGAATTTTCTTGTGTAAAAACAAGATTATGATTACGGGGAATCAAATTCTTAGAAATTTGATACACAAAAGAATTTCATTTCGGTGTTTGGATTAATCAATAATCTTATGCGGAAAACAATTATTTTAAAAATTTAGGAGTATTAAAGTCAACATTTCATTTTCTAAATGAATGAGTCATGAATCTGAGATTCTCATGAGTAAGGGAGGGATCAAATTCTCATACAGTCTAAAAATGTGATTCTCAGTTGAATATGTCATCATGAATCATATTCATATTATTGTCTCTTTCAATAGTCGGAATCAAAAAAACATAGCATCACATTCCCATAAAAAAAAATACTAGCATCACATTCTTTTTTTTGTCTCTTAACATTGGAATCATTGATACAAAGCATCACATTTTCATTTCCTCTCGAAATTGTTGGCATCCACACTGAGCCTTAAAGAAGAAAAAATGGGTGGGAAAATTTTACTACTAACCTCCTTTGGGTAATGATCCAATAATCCGGATTATTGGATTATTCATTTGTCCTTCTTCAATTTTTTTTGCATCAAGATTTTGTAGTTTCTGGATTCCTCTCGACGAAACGAATCTAACAAGTATAAAATTATGGCCAAAACTCAAATTTTTTTGAATAAAATCAAAATAGGTGGATTATGTGTCCAAACTTACTCATTTTTACATAATGAACAAGCTTTTCCCAAATCAAGCCCAAGTAACTCAGTGCAGTTCAATTTTCAAAAAAATAAACAAAAATATTAATTCGGTCTACCAGCTATGAACTTATAGAACAAAACTCTTTAGGGTGTTTCACTAGTTTTTAAAATAAACTGACTTTTTACAGTTTTCTATGTTATGTATTACTCCCTTTGTCCGAATTTGTTAGTCCACAAACATACTTTTTCAAGTCCTAAAATGTTTATCCATTTTTAAAAATCAAAGCATAAAGTATGAACAATTTACTTCTTTGCCCTTTTTCTAAAACTTAAAATAACAACACAAAAACTATTTTTTTTAAATGATGTGTTTACATTTTTTAATTTTTTTTCCACCGTATTAAAATTCTCAATGAGATCTATCAAACAAGATTCATATTGATAAAAAAATAATTTTTGTAACTACATTATTTTTTAGTTTGAAAATTGCACGTATTTTGTAGTGGACTATCAAATTGGAATGGGGGAGTATTAAATGGAGGGATTGAGGCTAAAATAGGAAATTAGCAAACTCAAAATGCAATGGAAAAAAAGTTGGAATCCCCAAAACGGACCAACAAATCTGGACAGAGAGAGTATAAAAGAATGACCTGAGATAGTTTTTTTTTTAACTTTTTTTTTTTATTTTAGTGGCACCCCCAACACAACATAGCAGCATTGCTCTTCAGCACTACAAATTAAAGAAAGGAAACCTAGAATAGACATCTCCATTTGTATGTCAAGAAAAATTTCAACTTCTATACCACCAAAAACAAACACTCCAAATACAGAACCCAAATCCTTTGGCCATCATAGTTTTACACACACACACACACACACAGAGGCCGCAACCCACATGGAAGTTGCAGAAGCAATTGGGAAGCCGGTTCTACTCTATTGTGAATGCAAATTAAAAACAATGCGCGCAGCCTGTTCCCATATGTCTATGCCAGAAGCATCAGCCATCAAGTCATAAGAAGACGCTTCAGGGGTATGGCTAGGCAAGCCTATAAAGACCACATGAATACCTCCCAAATCAGCATAGTATTGTGATCACAGGCTGAAAACATTCGGTTCCGGGGCAATTCACAAGTATTGTTTATGTACCCTGGCTCGATTCTCTTCCCACCATAGTCTAGCATGCATCTCCCCAAACTTTTCTCGACTGCACGTTCACCACATGCATCAAACATAACGAATAGAGAACCCCAATTCAGCTCAAGACAAGATAATAAGAAACAATTGACCGTATTCAAGAATAGAGTAAGGTGCAAATTCTCCATTATAATCTTCTAAAGTTATGATAAAGTGTTGTGGTATAGCCCACACACACAAGGGTGCAAAATGATGCATTATGAATCAATGTAAAATGTGGCCAGCTTGTAAAATCAAGCTGCTTGCAGAAAAAAGCTTATTACATCAAGCACCATTCCGAATCAATGAGATCTCATATACCAGAAGAAGAGTTTAATACTTTTAATCAAGCTCTATCTATTATCCGATCTGTAACTTGTTGATGTGATAGGATGATGACGTATATCCCGCTAGTATCAGTGTCATATGAACACATAGTTATCGATTAAACTCATCAGACAATGGCTAGCAAATTCAACACAGTTTTAGACAATTACACGACATATTTTCCTTCACCGCCTTAACTCGCCATGGACACGGCAAGCTGAAGATTTTGCTACTGGGAGATCATCATAGCATTTTAAAAGAACCCTACAAAACATGGCGGTGAAGAAAAACCATACAACTGAACAAGATACGTGAGTTACAAAGCCAAAGTGGCAACATCACTTAGGTTTTCGGTTGATGGCCATGCTGCTATCATTTTTTCCTTATTGAGGGTGTCCGAAACATTTTGCCTCAGCTAATCCCTCGGGTATTTTTAGCCCCCCATCCCACATGTACCGGGTAATTACTGGGCCTAAGCCCTGGGTAACCTCTGGGGAGTAAGTTATAAAATTTCACCATAGATCCATACCCTTGAGATTCGAAGAGAACACCGCATGATATTTTGTCGGGTTGGGTTTTAAGACACCACATGCATATGTGAAAAGTTATGCCTCTGCTGAGGTCATTGCATTCTAGACCATGGCTTTTCTAATCTGAAAAATTATGCGTAGCCTGAAAAATAAGCTGAAACCGATTCCATGGTTGATCATCTCCAACCCATGGCTTCAATTCCTACCTGGGGTACAAGTAGAAACTTTTGGCATCCTCTTTTGATCCAATCCTGATGTCAAATGAAGTGTCAAATTCGACGTAAATTTGGCTCAACACCATTTGCTTCAAATTTGACTCCTCATGCCAAATCTATTTTTGGCATTGTCGAATTCAAATAGGTATTTTGTAATTTAAATAATTAGAATTTGACAAATGGTAGCTTACAACAATGCTAATTAGCGTTTAACCCCAGCCGATCCTTAAATATGTAAGTAATATTCTTAAACTATTTAAAAAAACAGACAAGATCATTCCAATCAATTCACAACCAAAGCAACAGGCAACATATCATCATTTGGTTGATTCCGCGTTCTGCCTCTGGACATCTAGCAACTGGTACAAATCCCCTCGCCTTTGCTTCTGAAATGGAAGATTGGTCCTGCATGTTTTAACACAGTCTGTAAGAGGAATCCACGCAACAACTTAAGCCTCTTATAGCAACTTTTGTTATGTATGTACATATTTCTGATTGCACAACGCACATAATGTCGCCACAAATTGCAAATTCAGTAAGCATTCCACAGATTATAGCTTAGAGGTAAAAATGGATGGGAATAAAGAACAGGATGATGACCGACTCACCTTCTGAGATCAATTAGTGAATAATCTATCTCTGCTACCACTATTGCCTCATCATGCTCTGTTGTTGCCAAGACTTCCCCAAACTGTCATGGCTATCTCCTTCAGTGCTTCAATAGGAAAATGACCAAAAGCATGAATGTACAAATAATAAGAGACTTAATTGTAGACTCACCGGTCCAACAAGGGTAGAGTGTCCCCAAGCTACATAACCAGCACTAGTATCTCGAGCAGGTGAACAAGTAGCCACAAACAACTGCCAGTTTGTGGAGACCAAACCATGTGAATATAACCATGCAAACCAAAAACAAGAACTATGTTCAGAAACATAATTTTCAGTAAAATGAGAGTTTATTTATTCATTAAACAAATGTCAAGTATCTTTCCAAGACATGGTCAATCATCCTAAGCAAAGGCCCTCCAGCAAGAGCACAGATAAGCAAGCATGTTCAATTTCCACAATAGCAGGTACAATACTCGATAATGTGAATCAGAATTTGCTATACTTAAATCGGTAACACCGTACTGAAGGCGAAACAAGAAGTAGTTGGAAATAAATTACCTGGCAATCAATTGCCCTGCATGAGAAAAATGGCAGTAAATATTAGAAGGAATAATTGTAAGAGTCAAAGGCATACGACAACTGAAGCAAATGAACCCTTCCATTCATATCCTCACAGTATTTAAGGGGTACTTGGCAAAAAAGTTGCGGACTGGTTTTTTGGGTTTGTCTTTATTCAAATTATTTTTGCATTTGTTAGATTTGCGTCAAGTTTTTGTGGTTTATGGATTTATCTCAACGAGACAAATCCAAAAAGTATAAAATTATGGTCCAAACTAATATTTTTTTGAATAAACCATAATAAATCAGTTTATTGGTTTAATTTTGGCTTTATTAAAAAAAATTAGTTTCAGCTATAATTTTATATTTTTTGGATTCGTCTCGAAAATAAACCATAATAAACCAGTTAATTGATTTAATTTTGTCTTTATTCAAAAAAAAAAAAGTTTCAACCATAATTTTATACTTTTTGGATTCTTCTCGTCAAGACGAATCCATAAATCACAAAAACTTGACGCAAATCTAACAAATGCAAAAAAAAATTGAATAAAGACAACCAAAAAACCGTTTTTTCCTTTTTTGCCAAATCACCCCTAAGTAACTATGGCCTTGTTCAGTTTATAGAGTTGAAAACCAGTTTCCAAAACTTCTTTGAAAATTTGAAATTATGAACATTGTACATCCAACCCGGGCCCCAACCCACCCCTTCCACTCTGTACCTACTTCACTTTTGACCAATAAAAATTGAGCCAGTGGGCCCCCCTCACCCCAAAACCCAACATGTAATGCAATTGTCCTCTCTCCCTCTCTCTCACTCCCCAAACCCAACGTGTAATGGAATAATTAGTACTATACAACAATTACTCCTTCCAGACTTTGAAAAGTCAAGGGATGAGGGTGGACCCCATTTTTTACTTTTTGCCGAAATTTTTTGGCCTAAGCAGCCAACCGAACAAGGCCTATGACTGTAGCACCTCCGTAGAAACTGCCATGTCATGTGCCAAGCCTCAAGTCATGCCTCTTATGTCCTATGGTGCTTTGTCCTCCATAATCAACAAAAGTATGGGACAAAAACAGGGGATACTAGATCATTGAGCATATAAAAAAATGAGTTACATTGGCAATAATAGGTTTTGGCAGCCCACGCATGGACACAGAGAGACAGGCGACAAGAAGTTTCTCTCAACTGCAGTGAAAAAATTGAAGCAAAAAAAAAAAACTACTAACAAAAAAATACACTTCTTCGTATTACAAACACATTTAAGCAGAACGCATTACAAACGCATCTAAGCAGCAGCGGCAGGAGTCATAAGATGAACCCAAAGCCTCAAACTTGCAGTTGGCTTCTGCAATCAACTTTTAATATATCTCAATACTTCCCAATTCCTACATATATGGGCAAGTGCTCCGCCAACGCGAAAAATATCAGGTCACCAAAACTGGGATCGGGGATTCAACTCTAGAAAAGCCACTTTGCACATAACTAGGTAGTTTAAACCGATACCAGTACTAGTAAGAGGCATCCTTAGTCGATATGATATGAGGACTTATGATTGCAAATTGTAGTATGGAAGGTACAAGAAAGTAAGGTCAAATGAGTTACCTTGCTCGCTGCACTAGCTCCCAGTGCAATGGACCGGTCACCGTGTTAAATGCCCCAGGATAGCAGATCAAGTGAGCACCTGATAATAAATGAATAATTTGTATACGTTAGAAACATCATGTTATAAACTTATAACACAAATTCAGCAACGACTCAAGGGCATTAGGACAGCATCAAAATGTGCCTAACATGTGCTCTGTTGTAAACAGGGAGCTGAAGGAAATCAGTTGTGACAAGAGGTATCTGATCTGGTAGACTAAGTTGAAAGCCTAAATTTAACGCATGCATATTGATCAAGGGAAAAAGTGACAAAATTTCATCATCTTATAAGTGTATACAGTGAATCAGCATATTTTAGGTGTCAAAATCTAGAAATTAGATATGCCAACATGATGACCACCAAATAAACAGTCTTATTTCATCAGGTGCTACGAAGTAGTGGAATAACCCCCAAATAAAACCAGTAACCAGTTCTCTCTTTTTTTCCCGGATTTTAACAGAACAACTTAATTTTATACTAACTGTAAGTAAAAGATACCTGTCAGACAAACACATAAGGAGAACATACCTCTTGCTGCATATAGCATTGCTAATTCCTGGAACTGCATGTCATAGCATATGCCAATGCCAATACGACCGACATCTGCACACAAAAAAAAAATCCTCGTAATTTGTAATGGATTAAATGAAAGGACATCGAAGTAAAGTCTGTCCCACTGATCTTTGTAACTATTGAACGAAACTAGCCAAACCTGTATCCACAATGGTTGGACTCTCCCCTCCTGTAAGAGTCAGTGATTCCTTAAAAGTAATCTGACCTGGAATATCAATGTCAAACAGATGTACCTGTATTTATGACCAGAAAATTCGTTAAACCAGAACTTTTGCAAAGCAGTCAAAACAGTGGTCAATTATCTATCATCCACGTTATGCTGCCCATTAATAATAATATGAGAATAATGGAAGCACATACCTTCCTGTGTTTTGCCTTAAGCTTTCCATCAGTACCAAAGACACAGCAGGTATTGTACAACTTATCACCAGAAAGTTCTGGTATAGAGCCACCAACAAGTGTAATTTGTAGACTACGTGAGAGTTCAGACAGCATCATAGTTGAAGGAGATGCATCACCACCCGCATCGATATCCTCGGCATATACTGGGAAACTAGCATTTGAGTATGGACTATTCCATATTTCCTGACATGGGCAGATAGAAACAGAATATCAGTTGAAGTATCCTTTTGAAACCTAATTAAGATCACAATATACTGGAAAGAGTAATGATAAAAAGACTCCTGGAAAGTTATTTCTAAAGGTCAAATGTGAATACAGTTAACACAGTCATGTAGCACTGATACTCTCAGATTCAAGAAATTAAAAAACGCCTATCCAATACCATTGATTACAGCACCATATGGTAAACAAAACCGCTAATTCATGAAGGCTCACTCCAAGGGAACGTATAAGAACCATAAGGTGATTTAATTTGAGTGACTTATATACAGAACTCACATTAGAAGTCCATTTTCAAATATTAGCGATTTGAATTTTATTTTCAAACAATGAGGAATAAAGAGTCTATACTCTCTGTCACAGCACCATATATGGTAAACAAAACTGCACATTCACGAAGGCTCACTCTAAGGGAACCTATAAGAACCATACGGTGAATGAATTTCAGTGACTTATGTAATGTACTCACATTAGAAGACCATTTTCGACTATTAGCGAAACAAATTTTATTTCCAAACCATAAGGGATAAAGTCTCTATACTCGCTTCGAATCTTTCGAAAGCTTTATAGTGAACATTTTAAAGTATGCATCATATTCATATAAAAGCACGGTCATAGAACTTAGATATCTTTCAGGTGCATGATATTGCACCCTCAGATCTGCCTAGACTTTAGTAACTTACAGGAAGAACAACTAGCCGGGCACCCTTTTGTGCAGCTTCCTCGATTACTTTCCGAGCATGAGCAATGTTTCTTTCCTTGTCAGCAGTCACCAATAACTGGCAAAGAGCAATCTTGAACTGAAATAGAGGAAACACAAGGGTTATAGAAATGCACAACTCCAACACTTCACAACATGCTAACATGACAAGGAGATAAAGTCTATACACATTCATTTCCAATTTGAAACGTGTAAAAGAATTAGAAGCATTGAAAGTCCCAACCCATGTCTTCATTGTGCAACCATAAAAGTGTAACAATAGGCAAAAATTCGAGTAAAAGCTAATTGATGAGTATTCAGATTTGGGTTTGCCCATTGGAGTGTTTCCCATAAGTCAAATACCTCAGTCCACTGCACGGTATAGAAAATACAAAGTAAAAACCCATACAAAAAACAGATCAGAGAACAACTTCTAGTATATGATTAATGTTTATACACGTCCGCATTTGACGATACATGAAAAGTGCGCGGGTGAGAGAGAGAGAGAGAGAGAGAGAGAGAGAGAGTGGCCTTGGTGAGGGGAGGGGTAGGCAAGGGAAGAGCGGGAGGAACCCTAGATTCTTCAGCTTTGGAGGAAGCAGCCATCGTGTTTTTAGTTGAAGTGACAGTAGCGTGTTTCCCCTTGGGTGGTGGTTGTAACCGAGCTTCTCGTTGAGAGGGAATTAGGAAGGAAGATTTCTGAGAAGACGTTGTTCACTTCTCTTTTTCCCCATTTCAAAAAATTCTTTTTTCTTTTTCCATTCTCCCGGGTCTTTTTGTCCTTCTGATTTTTAGGTTTTCCGATGTTTATTTTAATTTAGTGTAAAAGAATTCAAAAACGATACACAGGATCATTATATTTTTTTATTTGAAATATAATGATTATAGCACATGAGTGCTAAAATATTTTAAAAAACTAAGCCTTAGTGATTTATGAAATATATATATATACATATTTGCATTATATTTTTTGGTTTCATCGTCCATTTTAACAAGAGGAGTCTTAAAAATAAAAATCATTATAACCAAAAGCATATATATATATATATATATATATATATATATATATATATATATATATATATATATATATATATATATATATATATATATCCTTGACATATGTCTTTTTGTTTAGAGTATACTCTTAAATGAACTTTTTAAAATTTCAGTCTAGATTTTTATACTTCTCTAATTTTCCTCCTCAATACGAATTATTAATCCTAAAAATAATGACAAAAAGTTAAACAAAAAATTATGAAATTTTTTTTAACAAAAAAATCATTCAAAAATAGTTAATTTTGTCATCCTCTTTTGATCCAATCTTGATGCAAATCCTAACATGATTTTTTTATTATTATCTAAGGGCATCATTATCTGACACACCAAAAAACACCAAACTTAACCTCAAAACACCTTTTATAATTTAGCAAGTCACTTTTCAAAAAAATCACAAAATCAAACTCTCTATTCAAACTTTAGCAAGTTATTTTATCAAAAACTCACAGAATCAGACTCTTTATTTAAACTTTTACTCTTTCCTCCCTCCTCCTCTTTTGGTAAGTGAACAGTAGGTCACCAAATTTGTTAAGCTACTATAGCAAAGTTAGGAAATCTTCAAATTGGTGAGTTCTTTTGGTGAGGCTGATATTTGAGATTTTGGAGGAATTTGCTCTCTACTTTAACTTAAAAGTTAAATTGTTAAGCCACATATTGATCCTCTAACTCTACGTTAATTTGGCTCAACGGCATTTGCTTTGAAATTCAAAAAGTAAATGGTAAGTATTTTGATATCAAGATTGTACATGGTGATTTTTCGGTGTCAAATTGACGCATCAAGCTTCAAAAAAACTTGACAGCTTCTATTTTGAAGCAAAAGTTGGAGATGGTCTTGCTTCTCCCTTAGTCACGCTATCCGGCAATTCGCACTTGTTCTCAATCTCACTCTCGCATTTGTGCTCTTAATTTTTTACACTCATAAATTTCAATGGCTTGGAGGTCACGGCTTCATGAACCGTTTATCATTGCGATAGTTGTCAGGTTAAAGGTGGCAGTGATGTATGAGGCATTCTAGACCTGTTTTTTATAAGCTCCAAAAAGTTGAGCTTCTTATGTTTGGCAATTTCATTAACAAACATTCTTTGTGTTCTATATATATATATATATATATATATAGAGAGAGAGAGAGAGAGAGAGGAACTCTCTAGTCCGGGACTAGAGAGTCCGGAACTCATAGTTCCGGATCAAATTTTGACGATCCGATCCGTCCAATGTGTTCAAAAGGTGTTTTCCAAGGCCAACGCGAGAAATCTTCAAAAAAAAATACAGGGAAGGGCTTGATCCATGCAATTTTGTAAATATGCAGTTTTTGCGAAAAACTGCGTGGATCAAGCCCTTCCCGGTATTTTTTTTTGAAGATTTCTCGCGTTGGCCTTGGAAAACACCTTTTGAACACATTGGACGGCTCGGATCGTCAAAAAAATATCGGGAAGGGCTCCAAAATGCCTCAGTCCGGGATTTTCGGGATCCCGGACTGGAGACTGGCTGTATATATATATATATATATATATATATATATATATATATATATATATATATATATATATATATATAGGTGGATTTTCTAGTCCACACTCCCGGATTTAAGGAAAAAATGGGGTTTTTTTGTGTCGCAAATTTTTTTTGGAAAATCCGATCCGTCCAATGTGTTCAGAAGGTGTTTTCTAGGGTGTACGCGAGAAATCTTCAAAAAAAAATACCGGGAAGGGCTTGATCCAAAGCAGTTTTCGCAAAAACTGTATTTATATATTTTTGCGAAAACTGCTTGGATCAAGCCCTTGCCGGTGTTTTTTTTTTGAAAATTTTCTGCGAGGGCCTTTGAAAACAGCTTGGACGGATCGGATCGTCAAAAAAAATTTTGTATAAAAAGTCCGGAAATTAAAAGTCCGGACTAGAAGTTTACCCTATATATATATATATATATATATATAGAAGAACAAGAATAGGTGTTGGGGAAGAAGAAGGAAAAATTATTTGGTGTATATGCAATTTCTTTGTTCTAGGCAGCACCATTTATCTTTATATAGTAAGGGCAAATACGTCTTTTACCTCCTTCCATTAACAGAGTTAGAGGTCAAGAGGTTTTAGTACTTAGAGGGGGTGTCGTCGTAGATTTTTTGCTTGTAGGGGGTGTTTTGGGGGAAAACGTCTACGTACAGGGGTTGTCCAAGTCATTAACCCAAAAATAAACGAAAAAATTCAGTCTACCTACTATGAGTTTATAGAACAAGACGCTTAAGAAGCCCAACACAAACCAAAGCAGCAATGTTGGCTACCCTTCAATAGTACAATAGAAAAACGAAACCTAGAATAGACATCTCATTTGTATTTCAAAAAAAATTCAACTTCTATACCACCAAAACCAAACACTCCAAATACAAAACCCAAATCCTTTGGCCATCATAGTTTTACACAACGAGAGAGAGAGAGAGAGAGAGAGAGAGAGAGAGGCCGCAACCCATAAGGAAGTTGCAGAAGCAATTGGGAAGCTGGTACTACTCCAATGTGAACACAAATTAAAAACAAGTAATT
Source organism: Vaccinium macrocarpon (assembly GCA_022606695.1). NCBI lineage: Eukaryota > Viridiplantae > Streptophyta > Magnoliopsida > Ericales > Ericaceae > Vaccinium > Vaccinium macrocarpon. The sequence continues at coordinate 4,875,244 of CM040171.1, read as the reverse complement.
TGGAAGCCGGTTCTACTCCAATGTGAACACAAATTAAAAATAATGCGCGCAGCTTGTTCCTATATGTCTATGCCAGAAGCATCTAGTCAGAAAGAAGACACTTCATTGGTATGGCTAGGCGAGCCTGTATAGACCACCTGAATGCCTCCCAAATCAGCAAGTATTATGATCACCAGCTGAAAGCATTCACTTCCCGAGCAATTCACAAGTATTGTTTATGTACCCTGGCTCGATTCTCTTCCCACCATAGTCTAGCATGAATTTCCCCAAACTTTTCTCGACTGCACGTTCACCACATGCATCAAACATAACGAATAGAGAAACCCAATTCAGCTCAAGACAAGATAATAAGAAACAATCGACCGTATTCAAGAATAGAGTAAGGTGCAAATTCTCCATTATAATCTTCTAAAGTTATGATAATGTTGTGGTAAAGCCCACACACAAAAGGGTGCAAAATGATGGATTATGAATCAATATAAAATGTGGCCAGCTTATAAAATCAAGCGGCTTATAGAAAAAAGGTTATTACATCGAGCACAGTTCCGAATCAATGAGCTCTCTTGTACCAGAAGAAGAGTTTAATACTTTTAATTAAGCTCTATCTGTTTTCCTATCTGTGAGTGTTGATGTGATAAGGTGATGACGACTATCTGTTAGTATAAGTGTGATATGAACACATAGTTATCGATTGAACTCATCAGACAAAGGCTAGCAAATTCAACACAGCTTTAGGCAATTACAGTACTTATTTTCCTTGCCATTGGCATAGCAAGCTGAAAAAATTGCTACAGGGAGATCAGCATAGAATGTTATTAGAACCCTAGAAAACATGTCTTGAAGAAACCTGAATAAGATTGCCCGCACTACATCTTTCAATTAATTGAGCAGGAGACTGGTGCTAAAAGAAAACATACGTGAGCTACAAAACCAAAGTGGCAAACATAACTTTGGTTTTCGGTAGATGGACATGTTGCTATCATTTTCGGTTTAGGTTCATGGTTGTGCTACCAGTCGACCTCAGAATACGGTCACCTAAAAGCAGATTGCCGAATAGAAATGGATTGTAGTTGGGTCCTACCATAGAGTCAATCAAGACAAGAACTAACCTGAATCGGACACGTCTGAGTTCCCTTTTCCGGCCAGGCAATGCTCTGATAGTAATGTAAACGCCAGGTTCATCCTCTTCAACCCATTCAGTCTCTTGGTCACTACCATTACTGACAGATATCTCCCCAGAGCGATCTGCCTCCCTTGATGAGCTAGTCCACATGGAGGCATCTACCGATGATGTTTCAGTCTTAGCTCCACTAATGCTCGAGATTTCTGGGGTTGAGGTGAGACCCGAGTCATAGTTATACCGTTGCACTGGGTGGTGTTCTTTAGCCAGTGGTGGCGTAGAAGGGGTTTCTTCAGCAGGCCCGGTTTTTACACTCTGCAATAAGCAAGAAAATGACATTACTGGCACGACACTACGAGCCAAAAAACACTCCCACATTCATGGTAGTAGTAAACCCGTTCGACAAAATCTTCTTTTTACAGATACATAATTACAGCGGAACTTCAAAATGGTGATGGGGATATGACTCACCTCGGCTTCAGATCTGGGAGGGGTTGGAGGAAGTGGAGATCTGGGAGGGGTTGGAGGAAGTGGAAAAGCTTGGCGATTTAACCTCTGGACGTTATAGAGCTCCATTACCCGGTCATAATTCTCTGTCCACCACTTTTGAGCTTGCCATTTGTTGTACTTTTCTCGGCTAATTAATAGACCATAAAAAAACTTTCTATCAGAATTCTTGATAAGTTGGTTATAGTCATGAACAAGAAGTGGTAAACAACAACAGGAATGCAGCATGGCCTCTCCCATGCATTTGGAAAAACTGGAGTTTCTCACGATTTTATTGTGTATTTTTAGGACTGATCTCTCTCCCATTCATTTGGAAAACTGGTGAAGCACCAAAAGGTTGGCATCATGGCATGGAGGCCAGTCCTAAAAATACACAATAAAATCATGAAAAAACTTGATTTTTTTGGTTTTAACATTATAACCAATGACCTTTCGGGTTGAAACATGAGATACGTGATCCTATGGTGTGAACTCTAAATTAATGTAATCTTGGGCACCGCACTAAATAGATAAATTAAACCTTTTTAAAAAGCAAGTGTTTTTCATCATTAATTCCACCTGGGTGGTATCCAAGATGATGTTTCACTCCGTGTAAAAGCAAATAGTTCACACTAGTTTGTGTATTTCAAAACTTGAGTACGTTGCAAATTGCCAAATTTAGACAATTAAATACACTTTCAGACGTATCGAATTAGGTGGTGAGCACGTGTCAAGTTTGCATCGGATCAAATTTGGTCAGGCTGTAAAAATAACACCCGAACCCAAACCAAACACCCTTGGAAACCGATCAGTTCGGGTTGGTCGGGTGTCCGATCGGTCTAGTCGAGTTACACGGATTGTGCACAACAGGATCTCTGTTCCTGAGCAAGTGGAAGGAGGTGGGAATGGGCTACTCTACAAAAAAAAAAAAATCATAGCTTCGTTGTCCACCCCTAAAAGCCCCAACTTATTAGTGATGATGGGTAATCCTAAGCATCATACTAGGTAATCTTTCAAGAACTGTTATAGTAAGTTTGTCTCCACTAAATTGGCCCTACCCAAAATTTATTGACAAAAGGGCTGCCGCCCTAATTTGAGGTTAGTCAAAACCTAAAACTTCCTTGGCGTATTGACTATTGGATATCATAGATTAATTCCTATGTGTTCTAGGTATAGTGGGTCTCTAATTGAATGACAAACTAATAATTGAAGCAACCAAAATAAATTAATCTCATTCCTAAAGCAAGGAACCAAATCATATAAAACGGTACAAATTTTGCCAAGGCGAAGCCGGCAAAAAGCGGTCCATAACCTAACTTAATTGCTCTTGATTAAATGTGAACGAGAGTCATTTATTTGTCTGCGAAACCTCTGAGAGTTCTATCTAGGCTTGATTTTCCATTTGCTAAAATGGAAATCTCATAAAATCAAGAGGTTGATTTTAGCAAATGAAGCGGAGAGGTGATTTTATCTCCAAAGAATCTGGACATCTCATTTTATCACCTCCACCTCATTTTATCTTTTGGCAAAGGGCTTTGTTTGGCTAAATTGGGAAAAATGGTTTATTGGTTTATTTGGTTTTGTCCTTATTCAATTTTTTTTTTGCATTTGTTAGTTTTCGGTCGATTTTTTGAGGTTTCTTGGCTTGTCTCGACGAGAGGAATCTAAAAAGTATAAAATTATTAGCGAAACTTAAAGTTTTGTGAACAAAAATAAACCAAAAAACGTTTTCGTTTTTTGGTTTATTTTTGTCTTTATTCACAAAACTTTAAGTTTAACTAATAATTTTATACTTTTTAGATTCCTCTCGTCGAGACAAGTCAAGAAATCTCAAAAAATTGATCGAAAACTAACAAATACAAAAGAAAATTAAATAATGACAAAACCAAATAAATCAATAAATCATTTTTTCTAATTTAGCCAAACAAACATATTTCATTTCCGCGTAACAAAAAACAAAATACTCCGAGAATGAGGTACAAGCATCCCGATAAAAAAGGGACAGAGGCACAAACATCTTTTCACATTGAAGATTTGAAGTCTTGTCCAATTTGTAGCCAAGATCAGGCTCACTCTTTGGCATCACCGTGCAAAGTGACGATTCCAAACAAAGGAATAGTAGGCGTGATGAAGATTGAAAAAGAAAGCCCCCCGACAATGTTGCAACACTTTTAGTTAAAAGTTTCTCAAGGGGGACCCACTAATAGGAAGTTGTAATGAGTTCTGCTTTTGGACTTTCAAAAGACACAACTTTCCTTTTCCATAATGTCTGCAACACTTTTGAAATTAACAGTGAGAGAAGGGTTTTCTAGTTTTTGAGTGTGAAGGGTTGTGGTGGAATCCGTATATGGTATACCTACCACGGTGATATTGGCCTCCTTTGGGTAAAAATTTTAATCCAGATTATTGATTTTTTGTTTGATTTTTTGTACAAGGTGCTTTGCATTAAAATTACTGTAAGTATTTCAGATGTTGCAATAAGTATTTTAGATGTTGTGGCAAAACAGCAGAACAACGGGTGAGTACATGCCCAGGGATTGGCCCAGTGGCTCGGGTAAATGTCAGACTTTGGGAGTACTCCTCAAGGTTTGGGGTTCGATTCCCCGTTAGGTGAATACCCTGATTTAAGTGGGGAGCCAAGACGTTGTGTTGCTAACAATAGCAAAATACAGTAAAACACATAACAATCTTGTTTTGTGCGAAAGTCTTTCGTCTTTTGTGCTCGGTTTTCATCATATGAAATGCTTACCATTACATATGGAATACTTACCACAACATCGACAATACTTAACAAGGCATTTGGAATAATTACTTTTGGGATATCATACACCAAACCATTTTGGTGGACAGTGGAAAAGTTATTTGTCGTTGTGGTGCTCCTAAAATTGGTCTTCCGGTGGGACGTTCAATTGTGTAAATTGGAAGGAAAATGATTTTGAGTTTTGGAAGTTGGAACTTGAAGACGGAAATTAATTCACTGGAATTCAATTGGATATTCTCCAAACAAGTTTGTTATCAAAATTATGAGCAATTAAGAGGCTGTTTGTATTGAATAGCTAAATTATGGGAACGGTTTTTATTTATATTTTTTTTAACTCTTGTAAGTTTTGCATCTATCTTTGTTAATGAAGAGAGAAAACAATTCAAGAAAGGTAGTTTTTGATCTCATTGTTTGTCTTTTTTGAAATTTTTATCAACCTCTGATCTAGATTTTATACTATTATGATATATTTCTCATCAAACGAATGGTTAACATGAACTCACGAAAAGATAAAATAACCAAAAAATGGTGACTATTTTAAAGAATAATTTATTTATTTCAAGCAGAACCTATGATTGCTTTTTGGATGAAGATTGATGGAGGATTTTACCGTTTGTAAACCAAAATATAGTGGGGAATCAAACAAATACTTGAAACTACTCCCTTCATTAAAAACCTACTTGCTATTTTTCTTCACAAAACAATTAACCAAATAAAGCTTCGTAGTAATAGTTAGGGGTGTCCACGGATTGGTTCGGTTCTCGATCCGATCCGCTCATGATGGATTGTCATTTTTAAAATCTGCAACCATTCGTGGGTGACATACGGATAGATGGGTTCTGTCGCAGATTGAGCAGATCGAGCGGATCAAAGAAAGATTATTAGGCGGATTGGACAGATCGAGCTGATCGAAACCGAACTGAACCAAACAGTATCCGTCAAAATAAAAATATTAGGATCTGTATCTATTCGTAACGCACCTCAGGTGAGTAAATGGACAGATCGGTTTGGGTGGATCGAACGATTTGCTGGACAGCCCTAATATCAGTTATGTTGTATGTTGATAGCTCACTCTGCCCAATAAGGGGAAATTTTTAGGTGCGGTGCGGGTACCACGTGTTACCTTATGGCCAATCAAAACGCGTCACGTGGTACTGAACTAGGCTCATGTAATCCATGTGGCACGCACCACGGAGTACCAAACAGAGGCCCCCACATTAAGCGACGCATTTGATTGGTCGCAGCGTACTACGGGTTGGTTTGGGTGAATTGAAAAAAACTAATTTTTGGTTTTGTCCTTATTCAAATTTTTTTTTGCATTTGTTGGTTTTCGGTCGATTTTTTGTGATTTCTTGGCTTGTCTCAATGGTTTTTTGGATTATTTTTCGTCTTTATTCACAAAATTTTAAGTTTGGCTAATTATTTTATATTTTTTAGATTACTCTCATCGAGACATGCAAAGAAACCACAAAAAAATCAACCGAAAACCAACAAATGCAAAAAAAAAAATTTAATAAGGACAAAACCAAAAACCTAGTTTTTTCAATTTACCCAAACCAGCCCTACATCAGACGCCACATAGGGTTGGTCATTTCATCCACCCCGTCCGAATCCGATCCGATCTTCGATCCGAACGATCGGCAATGTGGAGATCTGTTTGGAGATTGGATAGGATATGGAGATTTTTTTTGAAAATGTTTGGGGATTGGATAGGGGGTGGAGATATGCATGTCCCCGCCCCGAATCCGCTCCGAATCCGTTCCCCGATCCGCCCCGTCCCCGAATCTCCGAAATATAGGGGTCTATTCATGAATTATGAAACTTTGGGGTCTCACTGAATTTTCTGCTATATATATATATATATATATATATATATATATATATATATATATATAGAGAGAGAGAGAGAGAGAGAGAGAGAGAGAGAGAGAGAGAGAGAGTCATGTTCTAGTCCGGGAGTCCCGGATCCGGGACTCCACCTTCCCGATATTTTTTTGACGATCCGAGCCGCCCAATGTGTTCAAAAGGTGTTTTCCAGGTCCACGCGAGAAATTCAAAAAAAAACCGGGAAGGGCTTCATCCAAAAGTTTTGCAAAAAGCTTTATATTTCTGATTTTCGCGAAAAACTAACGGGATCGCCCTTTCCGGTTTTTTTGAAGATTTCTCGAGACTTTGAAAACAACTTTGAAACACATCGGACGGCTCGAATTTCCCAAAAACAATGTTTAAAAACATCAAAACACCGAAAAACGCCCAGGTCCGAAATCAGGGATCCGATTTGGATCACTGCGGTATATATATATATATATATATATCGTGCGTAAGGTTGGTTTGGTAATTGAAGCATTTTTATCCACTGGAATGACATTTTAACATATATGTTGCAATCAAAATGACCATTCATGTGATTGATTACACAAAAAATATCTAGTAGTACAATCTTTAAAAATGTTTCCTGGGCATATCAACAGTGAATTGTAGACTTGTAGTCTCTTTTCCTGTGAAACAATTATGTATTCTATCTACTAAACAACCCATGTTGTATTTAATCAATTTTAATTAATGTCATGAATATACATAAGAACTCTACATAATTTCTATTTTTCTCTTTAGACTCTTTTATGTTGCGTTTGTTCTACAAACACGTGTAGAGGTTTTACGAGGTTTGCTTTCAGTGATTGGATTTTAGGTAAAATGATTTGTAATTGGGCTTCTATAACTATTTATTTGTTACTCTAGGGAAAATAATTGGATCCCCGAAATCCCCGTGGGTATCCCTGTTCCCCGTTTGGAGCGGTAATGGAGGATAAAAATAAATCTCCGTTGGAGATTGGATAGGGGATGGATATGAGTAAAGGGTTTGGGGAATGGGGGTGGAGATAGTAGTCTCCGATCCCGATCCGTCCCCATGCCCATCTCTAACGCCACATGGTACCTGCTCCACACTAAAAACCAAAAGTAAGGCAATAATACCCTAAACAAAACTTATCAATGCGTGTTTAACACTTTTCCAAATGCTTTAATGGAGTAGACAACGGCAATTTTTATTTTTATTTTTGGTCAATTTCGTGAGCTGTGATTAGTATTTTTTTTAATACTAATAAATCAAAACAGTCCTACGTACCTGAACTGAATACGCTTGAGATCGTTGCCGCCGCGTGGCATGGAGACGAAAGTAATCAGAACACCGGAATCCACCTGCGCGACCCACTCCTTGGGCTCGTGCTCCTCCACGAACACGACCGGGTCGACTCGGCGCCCGCTCGCCGACGCCGGCGTTCCCTCGCCGCTCGACATCCCTTTCAACCTCTCCTCCATTTCCTTCCCCCACTGTCTCGACCCCACCGAGTTCGAGCTCGCCGTCCGCCGGTGCGACCACCGGAATCTCTCCGACGCCGAGTTCGACTCGCCGTAGCTCTTTTGTCGGTGTTGAGTCGTTGGCCCCGTACACGAGTTGCAGTTTCGGTACGCTCCCGATGCCTTCAATGCCATATCCTTTATCTGCAAAACCAAATACTAATGAGCCTTAATTTTCATCAGCTATCAAGTGGTCCATCTCCAGTGTACATATATCTGTATGTATATGTAGAGAGAGAGAGAGAGAGAGAGGGGAAATTGCCTGATAAGTGAGAGATTTGAGGGCTTGCTTGGTAGATGGAGTGGCATTGGGATCGATTCCATCAGCAGGTTGATTAAGGGAATCATCACCGGGATGCTTCGAACGAGCTATGCACGTCAGCATTTTGGCTGTTACAGTTGAATACTGTAGGTCATGTAAATTAAACGTGTAGACTTTAGAGGGTAGTAAAATTGATCCGGACGGACTCGTCTTCTCGTTGCTCGGCGCGGTCAAAACCTAAGCTTCTGTGTAGGGATTTGGAATTAAGCGAACTGACAGGTTTTTAGTGCTGCCAGTTCATTGAAGAAGCCCTGTAACATTCAGCACATACACCATCAACCCACTGGTTCTGCGAAATTTGGAATACGAAAGTTGAATGGAAAGATGAATTGTCTGGAACTACTGGAAGGATCAGTAGCAGCAGCAGTGGCAGCAGGAGTAGTGGTGGGTTCAGTTTTAAAGGGGAGACAACCAAGGGCCAATTTGGCCAAAAAGTGATTTTTGGTTTTTTAGTTTTTTTTTTTTGTCTTTATTCAAATTTTTGTAGCATTTGTTACGTGTCAAGATTTTGTGGTTTCTGGATTCCTCTCGGCGAGATAAATCTAACAATTATAAGTTTATGATTAAACCAAATATTTTTTTAAATAAAGCCGAAATACTTGGATTATTCGCTAATAATCCAAGTATTTTGGCTTTATTAAAAAAATTGAGTTTTGACCATAATTTAATACTAGCTGGATTCGTCTCACCGAGAGAAATTTAGAAATCACAAAATCTTGACGCGAAACTAACAAATACTAAAAAAATTTAAATAAAGACAAAATCAAAAAATCAAAAAACCAAAAATCACGTTTTTAGCCAAATTAGCCCGGAGCATCAGTGCCCCCCATGCGCTCTCTCTCTCTCCCCCCACCATTAATGTCTCTCCTTAAATTACGCCATTGGAGACAAAATCCTGGCATTAATAATTAAAAGTCAAAAAGAATATTAGAAAAATACAGAAATGTACTAGTAGTAGTATATGGAAAATGCTAAAATAGGCGAATCTGTGTTAAGGTTTAAAAAGTGTATTGAAAAACGTAAAAAGTGTATAAAAGAAGATGTAAATGTATTTTAAAGTGTAAAAGATTCACTAGAGTGTGTCTTTTCTTTTTTTTGCTTATTGTGTGCCCAGTAAACACACATTAGCAAAACTCGCAGTATGTTATTCACAAGGAAATTAAACCGGTTAACGCTCTCACGTCGGGAGTTTGGGTTGTGTGTTGTGTTTGAAGGGCCCATCTTACCCTCTCTAGTCTTGAATTGGCTACGTCAGTGGGTAAGTAGAATTACTCTCTTGCCCTTCTAAAAAAAAAAGAATGGTTAAGGTAATTGTGGTCACTTTTTGCTTACGACCAGACCACTCCGATTCATTCTATTTTTGTTGTTGCTGCTGCTGTTGATGGTACACACAGCGTTTTGGCAAAAATAAAATTGGATTATTGGATTACTATTTTAAATAGTCATTTCCCACCATGCCATTTGTTATGGCTTATTATTATGGCGGATTATTTGACCTTTTGATTTTGAGCCACTCTCATAATGTCCTATAGTTGAATTATTGGACTTTGATAATCCAAAAATCCTGAATTGATTTTTTTGCCAGAACACTCCACAATGCTGCAAATGAACGGAGCACTTATTATGACTTCCGTAGTTGCCCTCGAATCAGTTTGTTAAAGTCTCGGAGCGAGGTTGACTCAAATAAATAGATGAGCTGGAACTCAAATTTTGGGCTTGTTTTATAATTGAGCTGCCAAGATTGAGCTAATCAAGGCCTATATCTAACATCAATTGATAATAGTTAGAGTAGCCTTTAAAATATATTAATCAAGTTCAGGTAACTCAAATGAACGATATGGGATAAAGTCTAACACTCTTCTTCACATGCAACCCAAATGCACGTGAAGATACAAATTGAGGAGATGAGGCGATTTGATTCGGCCACGGAGACTCTACAACACGAGGTGATGCTATCTCAAACCAAGCTCTAATACCATGTTAGATTATTACTATTTTTTTTATTCGTCATTCTTAATCTATTACATGGGGAGGGGAGAATAAGACTCGATTCCAAGATGCAGTGTAGAGCATCCAAGAGCTCTACCATATGAGTTAGATTTATTGGAGGATTCCAACGTAAAATCAATTGACAATAGGTGGAGTAACCTCTTGAATATACATTAAAAAAACTTTGATTGCTTAGATAACCGATATAAGATAAAGTCTAACAACAGTTGAGAGAGAGGGAGTCTAAAACAAATTTTTATTCTTTTTTTTCTTTGATAGATTGAGTTTGAAATTGAACTTCGGCGGGGATGGTCAAATTGTCTCAATACAACCCTTCATCATCCCTGTCCTCAGACACCAAACCAACTATGAGCTAGGGCTTGACTTCAATCATTTCAGATCAACTTGAATTCAAAACGAGATCAATTGTGAGCCTTCCATAAGTTTTTAGCACCCCAAACTCCTATTTGCTAATAGCACCAAGGTAATTTTAGCAAAATGAGTATGTGAGAGAAAATAGACTTTTAGCAACTTAGCTTGTAGCTCATGAGAAATAAACTAATTTTTTAGCAACTCAACTTTTATGAAAAAATTAGTTTTTATAGCTAAAAACAGGAAACTCAACCTTAAATTTTAATTTTTAACGAGCCATGCCTTGTTTGGACTTTGGAGTCCTAATCAACAGCTCACATTCGTAGACAATATACCCACTTTGTTCTTTGCATGGTTGTTTTTCAATGTGTGCGAATTGTTCCACAAGTTGAATTAAACTGGGCCCAACTTAATGAATCTCATGATTGGGCTGGGATTTAGCTGGAAATCTATTTCTGATTATCTTGGGACATTGCTAATCCAACCAGTAACCACAGGCTCCCTATTCCCAAATTCAAGAATTGGTGAGCTTGATTCTAATTCGTCAAAGACCAAAATAAAAAATAAAAAATCCTAATTCGTCATACTACAAGACAGCACATTTTCTCCTACATATACAAAGTAGTTATCGAATTTAACTGGATTAAAAAAAGTACAAAAACAAATGTTGTTATTAGGAAAACCAAACAAAGACAAAAACATTGCCTCAGGCAAAGCGTTGCCTCAAAAAACCAATTAGCGTAAGCTCACTAGTCATCTGACTCATCTTTGTATGTTTTTAGAGATTATCTTATTTATGGAGATCCATAAATAAGGGTTTGCGTAGAGCAAATCCCCCATTTACGGAGGATCCGTAAATAAGATAATCTCATGTTTTTATACGAGAGGTCATATCAATCATCGTCAGAAGCAAAAATTGATTAAGTAATTCTTTTCATAAATTGATTAAGCAAAAATCAAACCAATGTGGTTATTTGTTTATGAAACTTAAGTTCACTTTTTTAATCGGATGTCCCTTCAAATGAAGGTTATTTGTTTATGAAACCTAAGTTTTTTTTGTCAAATGCCCCTAAGTTCCATGCTTTTTTTTTAAAAATTTACCTCTTTTTGAATTTTCTAATTTTGTGGATTCCTTTTATTTTGAAATCACCTATTAATTATTATTAAAAATCAAATCCCACCAAGATGGGGAACAATATAAGTCCCTTTATTTCCCTAATCCATCATTTATATTTTCAATTCCGTTCTTAAAAAAAAATAGTTATAGGGTATACAATCGCTAATTAATTCTCACCAAGGTAGGAAACAGAATATACCTATATATGTGTGTGTGGGTGGGGGTGTATGTGTGACAACCCATTTAGTGGGTTTGTCCCACATCGTCCAGATATGTAAAGGGAGTATAATATATAAGAGAATGAAACAAACTATTGTATAATTTGAGATTAACCTTTTGAGCCATGTAGTTAGGTTAAGAGTTAGCAAGTCAGCTGGGACAGGTTGTTACAAGTGGTATCGGAGCACAACTCCGGTCTACATGGTGGGGGACACCTCTAGAATCTGCATGAGCCATCTCTTGGATCCCTAAGTTGGAGCAAAGTGAAGTGCCACACCATGGTCACCGAGGGAAGGTTGTTGGGCCAATGCAACGAGGACGTTGCATCCTAAGGTGGAGAGATTGTGACAACCCGTTTAGTGGGTTTGTCCCACACCGTCCAGATATGTAAAGGGAGTTTAATATATAAGAGAATTGGACCAACTACTGTATAACTTGAGGTTAACTTTTTGAGTCACGTGGTTAGACTAAGAGTTAGCAGGTCAGCTGAGATGTCACGCCTTCGAAATTGAAGGAATAATACAATAAGAGATTCCGCGTGGACAATCAACAAGTCAACGGACCACGTCAAAGTCCAAGTTTAATAATCAAAGCCAACATCAAAGGGTACAATGGTCTATGGTTACCCATTCCCCAAAGTGAAATACATGAGTCTTAAAGTTATTACAAATCCAAGTAAAAATATTTAATAAGATTAAGTTACAAAATCATCTCGCTAAAATTATAAACTCAATATGATGAGGTAACTCCTCTTTAAGTTTTCAAAAGATGTATGCATTCACTTCATGCACATCCAAGTCATGCTCCGTGCTGGGTACCTGAAAAATGTAGGTTGAGCTCACTAGCCCAGTAGAGAAACGTCTACCAAAACTAAACATAATGAAATGCAAATGCGAGATGAGACATAAGAATGAAAGCGATATAAGATAACCAAGAGTTTACGGGAGTCCGATGAGATACACATAAGTTTATAAATCTCTTATTATCACCCAAGTATGTCTAATGCGTACCCGACGCGTGTTTTCTTTCATAAGTGTTCAATTCGCTTGATGTGTCGTGTCAACCATTTATTTAAATTAGATATTTAGAAATTCCTCGCGACACATTCATAGAACAGCCCGAGTATCATTCCAGGCTATCTTTCGACCCCATATAGTCTTCCCCTTGGCCAAGACATAGTTCCTCACAACCCGCCCAAGGGACGGCCCGATTATCATTCCAAGCTACATTTTGGCCCCGTATCACAAGTTTCAAGTTCTCATTTCAATTCACGTTTATTGGTTTTGCACAAGTGTCATCATGTCACTCACACCTCAATCATCACATAAGTTCACACATTTTGTCAAAGTCCTCCAATTCACACACATCAAGTGTAAAACCATGTAGGTGTTGCATTAAAATCAAACCAAGTCACCAACTATACTAAGATAGGTTAGGAATGAGTCATTCAACAAATTTTGATGTTTAATGAATGATTATGCCAAGTACAAGCACGAACAAGCTACCAAAATCGAAGAAAACAAGTTTTGGTGAGGTGAAAGGGGGGGGGGAGTGGATCGATCCAGGTGATGAGTGGATTGATCCACTGTGGGAGTGGATCGATCCAGAACGACTATGGGAGTGGATCGATCCACTTTGGTCCGAAGCAAAACAGAAGGTTGTGGATCGATCCAGGTGATGAGTGGATCAATCCACTCTGGTCCAAAACAACATCAGAAGATAGTGGATCGATCCAAAAGCTTTACAGACTAAATTTTGACAGCAAAATAAGAGGGCTTCAATGGCTTCAAAACCAACCCAACCAAGGCAAAATATCAATATCAAAGATTTCATGAGAGCATTGCTCCAACTAATTTACATAGGAAATCAACCACAAATATACATCAAACTATAATCAACTTAAAACTAGAAAAGATATGGATTTTCAATGGGTTTTCAAGAAATCATAGAGGATTGATCAAATAATGAGTATCATCTACACATCACACACTTCAAAACACTTAGTAATGGTAAAAATCCCCCTACCTCAAGGTTTAGAAGCTTGTGGACAAAGGATGAGCAAGAACCCTAGCTTCTCTTTGCTATCCCAACCGAAATATGAGCTTCCGGAGTGGAATAGATGCAACCCAAGCATCCAGAGACGCGTAGGAGGCTTGTGCGAGCAAGGATCTTGAAGGAGTTTGGGATTTGAAGTGAGATTTGAGGTGGAGGTGGAAGAATTTTGGAGAGCAGCAAGAGGGAGAGAACACCGGTGGTTTTTAGAGAGAGAGAGAGGTGTTATGTTTGAAAAAAAAAAACAGTTATATAACTTGTATACACACCCCCTTTATGCACTTATACCCCCTAAGTTTCAAATACATTTTAAAAACACCCTTAAACATATACTACCATCAAATTGACTCACTTTACTCTAATTTCAATTCCTAAAAAATTCTCCAATTTTATTACCGAAATTTAGTTAAAAACACGGGTCTTTACATGAGACGTGCCATTACAGTATGTGTGTAAGAAAGGTTAGCAATAGTAAATCACATTTAAAGAGGATGAAAACATATCCCCAAAAAGTGGGAGGGAAAAAAACTTACGTGGTATCCAAAAAAATGATTATTATTTAATCAACTCAAGTATAAAGTGCATAGATATACGAGAAATGAGTATTAATATCCGTGAAAGTATATTGATATTTGTGAAATGTGTATTAGTATTCGAACTAGTTTGTCATTATATATATTATCCTCCACTTATTGGGTGGAGGACCTTATTAGTAAACCAAATTATGAAAAGAAGAAAAGTTTACAATTTCTTACGTAATGAGTTGTACGCCACCGCCCGTCTCCAAAAATGATGTCATACCTACTTTGGTTACTTAACATATTAATGAGTAGTATTTAAGCATTTTCAATATATATAAAAAAAAAAACCATCCTCAAATTTCAATGAAATAGAGGATTAATCCACAATTTATACATTATAAAATTCTATAATCATAAAAACTCAATATTTTCTAGGTTAGCAAATTCTTATGTTCTTAATCAACGAAAAGGTTTTCTCCAATGAATTGCTAAACTTTAATGTTTATTCTTTAATCAAAGGAATGCGAATCAAACATTCATAAAATATCTGACCGAAGAGACTAGCCAAGAGACCAAACAACAAAAAACTAAAGAAAACCCCACTTATTAAGCTTCAAATTAGAAATTGAAAAACACAGTTGCTGCTGAGCCAAACCAAACTACGAGCATGCTGAAACTAACCCATGTCATTTGAGCTATGTTGCCGGAACAGAAACTACATTGCTGGAGAGAGGAGGACCACAAATCCAATGTCTCTTGGGGTGCGCGGCGTGCGTGTGTGTGTGTGTGTGTGTGTGGGGTTTGTATGGGACGTTTCGTTAATGCTTTTGCCGGCATACTAGTCTTTTTAGCGCCCACGAAGTGCCGGTGTTGGCTTTCACCGCGGGGGCGGGTGTCGCGACGGGACGTTCGTTAATGCTCTTGCCGGCATGCTAGTCTTTTGTGCCACGAGTGCCAGCGTTGGCATTCGAAAGATTGAACCTTGGACAATAATTTCATTTGTATTATCTATTTATGGTTTGAGCTAGATTCCCCTCACAAATGCTCTATTACTAAATCTCAAACGGACATAATATTGACACCTCTTGTTGGTCTTAATTAAAGACCCCCTCCACAGTACATCTCGATCTTATTCGGTTTGGGTTTTGGATTTTTGGTGAAGAGAGAAATAAAGATAATAATTAAAAATAAAGAGTAATGATTGGAGAGAGACAACGATTGATAGAGAAATAATTGGAAATAGGAGATAATGATTGAAAATATGGATATTCATTAGAAAAAAATAGGGTAAAACATTTTGAATTTGGGCCTCAAGACCCAAACTAAACAAGACCGACTTGTGTTTAAGAAACTTTTATTAAAAAAGTATTATAAACATGGAGCGGAAAAACAAATAATATACTAATTTTTATGTGGGGTCTTAAAAGACATGGAGTGGAAAAAACAAGTTTGGTGAAATGGCAACTAAAAAAACAAAAGAAAAAGAAAAAGGTTCGGTGAAATTAAGAGAATAATTGAGCAAGTTATTACTAATAAATTCAAATCCTTTCCCTTCCTTTTTTTTTTTTTACTAAAATTTATTATAGTAGGAGTACTCCTTCTGGGGGTTCCCTTCTTTCCGGTTGTAGTTTTCCCCAGAAAGCTCTGACCTTTCTTTGGCCTTTTCCTCAGGTTTCCACCACGTGACAATACTCAAGTACTTCTCCCTCCCACCGTAATACCCTACCCCCCACCTTCCGCACCGTCAATCATCATCAACCTCCAATCACTCATCTCCCATATCCCGCCCCATCTCCCACCACGTGTCCCGGCTACCGTACTAACTCTCCCGGTCCCACCCCAGATCCAAAACTCCTCCCTATCGCCACCACTTAACGCCGCCGTCAACCCCACCTCCGGCCACAGCTCTGATTTTACACCGTTATAAACAGAAACAGCTCAGCAGAATCTCTCTTTAGAGCATTTAAAGACCTTCAATTACACCACCTCTGTTTCTCTCTCTGTATATATACACGCACAGATACATATACATCGACACGGATGCGTCGATGTTGAGGCGGAGAAAGGGCACTGAACCAGCTTCGAATTCGGAACCACCAAAGCTCGACGGAGAGGACGATCAAGACAAGAAGAGGGAGAAGGAGAGGTACGAGCGGAAGAGGAGAGAGAGGGAATTCAAGAAGTGGAACTGCGTGGATAGTTGCTGTTGGTTCATAGGTTGTATATGCTCGATTTGGTGGTTTCTGTTGTTTCTGTTCAATGCGATGCCGGCTTCGTTCCCTCAGTACGTGACGGAGGCGATCACGGGGCCGTTGCCGGATCCTCCGGGGGTTAAGTTGCTCAAGGAAGGGTTAACGGCGAAGCATCCGGTGGTGTTCGTGCCCGGTATCGTTACGGGAGGGTTGGAGCTCTGGGAAGGGCACCAGTGCGCTGAAGGATTGTTTAGGAAACGGCTGTGGGGAGGTACATTTGGGGAAGTTTATAAAAGGTACTAGTTGAATTTCTTCTCGTGTTTGATTATTTGGCTTGTAGTTGTCTAATTTGATGTCTACTTTTGTTCATCATCGTGAAACGGTGGTTAATTGCTGTGTCGTTGAGCTTGTGATTAGTCTATGATATCTGATATCCAGTTTATCCAGTGTTAATGGCCCGTATATTCCAAATGGCAATCCCTTGAGTATGCCTTGTTTGTTTGGGGGATTTGGGGGTGGGTTGGAGTAGGCCCCATTTTCCAATGTTTGTGTTCTTTTTTTTGTGCATGGGATATGAAATCCCTACCAAGTTTTTCTCCCCATCCGTACGGCCAATAGAATCCCATGGGGGGCATGGGATATGAAATCCCTACCAAGTTTTTCTCCCCATCCGTACGGCCAAAAGAATCCCATTGGGGGAGAGATTTGGATGGAATTTTCCCATTTTAGTGCAAAAAACTGGATATCCTGAGCAATATCCCGTCGAACACAAACACCGGATATAAATTTTTCCCATCCATTGATATCTTGAGCAATATCCCAAAGATTTCATATCCCATCCATTTATCTCCACCAAACCAAATGAGCCCTAAGTGGTGAATTGCTTTTGTGGTTGGTATGTCATATGTGGAGTGATGAATTACATGTTTGAATTTCACTTTGTACATTTGGGGAACTTTGTAAAAGGTGACAGAAATTCTTGCGGTATTCTATAATTGGCTTCTAGTAGTCTAATTGGATATTTGGTTCTGGAAAAAAATTAGGGTTTCGATACACTTTTTGCAGATATCAATTCACTTTCACAGATATTGATCCATTTTTTTTGCACATGAATCAGTGCCCAATGGCATGTGGTTAGCATTTTCCTTTGATGTGGTATATATGTCTGTTTTTCTTCATCATATTGAAACCAATGTAGTGACTGTGGAT
The DNA here is from genome assembly GCA_022606695.1 of Vaccinium macrocarpon. Lineage (NCBI taxonomy): Eukaryota > Viridiplantae > Streptophyta > Magnoliopsida > Ericales > Ericaceae > Vaccinium > Vaccinium macrocarpon. The sequence goes on along the minus strand of CM040171.1, from coordinate 4,857,527 downwards.
GTAGCCTAGGACCAAGTAAATTAGTGTGTGGTTGTGGTTGTGATTACTCAATTGTCTGAAATCCTCTTTGCACAGTGTTAAGGCTTAAGAATGGTATATTCCCAACAAGTAATGGTAATTGAGTAATCTAAGAGTAAGTAGTGAATTGCTTATATGTTTGGTATGTGGAGTGATGAATTGTGTACTTGAATTTCATTTGTGAAGGGTTGGGTGTGATATGTGGGAAAAAGGGTGTGCTTCATTTGTAAGGATGCTAAAGTTGTTTTCTTTATTTTAGAGAAGAGTTATGATTGCTGTTGAGTCTCTGTTTTCATTTTAGTGAATGGGTAGCCTATTCATTTGCTTTTATGAGGGAGTGTCTTATAAGTTGTAGATGGTTATTGGACTACAAGGCGAAGGTTGCAATACTTTGAGGGTTGTTCTTGATTGTCTTGGGAAAGTTGTACAAGTGGTTGATGAGCTTGCAACATTTCTTTCTTGACCTAGTAGTAGAACCCAAGTCACTTAAGTATGGGGAAGTGTTGCTTATTCAAAGTTCAAACACGCATCACAAGTTGGCTTGCTTTTTTACTTTTTCTTTTCTTTCTTTTGGACCACAAATTGTTTGATGGTCTGAATGTTCAATGTGGTTCAGCAATTATGCACGAAAGAAAGGGTAGCAAAAGATAAAGGAAAGAAACTGAGATCCAGGCAGGTAACCATGCAAGTGAAGAAGGTTTCTTAACACACTCTTTTGGACCACAAATTGATTGGTTCTCTGAATGCCTGCATCTTTAATGTGGTTCAGTATTATACAGGAAGTAAATGCTAACTTGTAGTGAGCAAAAAACTAAGATAAAGGCATCTAACTATAGTAATAAAATTGATTTTTTAACTTGGTTTTCTTGTCCTTTTGTGAGGGGGAAGACCATGAGATTGCCTGAATCCATAATCTTTAGAATTGCTATAAATTAAATTTGTAACTGAACAAATATTTTGTTCTTGTACAGGTTAAAGGTCTTGGGTTGTAAACCTGGATTATACATGAGTGTTACCTTGGTAGTTGAGCAAGTTACTTGTGTCTTCACTACATATTTTCATAGCATTAAAAAGCACTTGCAGTTCTGATATTATGAGATCATACCTTTTGTGCTGAAAGTGAAGTTTCCTCTTTTGTGTGCTATTTTCTGCAGACCCTTATGCTGGGTTGAGCACTTGTCACTGGATAATGAAACTGGATTGGACCCTTCTGGTGTAAGAATTAGGCCTGTATCTGGTCTTGTTGCAGCTGATTATTTTGCACCTGGTTATTTTGTGTGGGCAGTTCTTATCGCAAATTTGGCACGCTTAGGGTATGAGGAGAAAAACATGCATATGGCTGCATACGATTGGAGGATATCCTTTCAGAATACAGAGGTATGTTTGATGCATCCTTAATTATTACCCTTGTCTTGTTCTGTTACCTGTGGTACTGAAAAATGGTCTCAATGCTGAGTATAGATCGACTTGCACCTAGTGAGACAATTGATATTGTTATGCGAGTTATGCCCCTCAGTAACTTTTGGGATACCAACTTCACAGGTAGATGAGATACCCTAACCATGCTTTTCCTGCCTGCCAAGTTGGTGCATGCATAGTTTTTTTTTTCTCCAAATTGTCACTTCACTTTAGTATTCAAATCTATATATGGTAGTAATGGGTGAAAAGTTAGTGATGCTTACATTACATCAGACATTTATTAGTATTGTGTTATGTTGCAGTCCCTCTTGCATTATATAAAACTTTTTCCTAAATTGAATCGACCAGGTACGCGACCAAACTCTTAGCAGGATTAAAAGTAATATCGAACTCATGGTGGCGACAAGTGGTGGTCAAAAAGTGGTTGTAATTCCACATTCAATGGGTGTTCTGTACTTCTTGCATTTTATGAAATGGGTGGAGTCACCAGCTCCAATGGGTGGTGGGGGTGGATCAGATTGGTGTGCTAAGCATATAAAGGCAGTAATGAATATCGGTGGACCATTTTTAGGCGTTCCGAAAGCAGTAACTGGATTGTTCTCTGCTGAAGCAAGGGATATAGCTGTTGCCAGGTTTGTCTTTTAACCATTATAAAGTGGATAGATCTATGTTGTTACTTTCATGGCTTGCCTGGTTCACTTCACAACTTTTACCTTTCGAAATGAGGCCTACAAGTAGGGATGGCAACGGGGCGGATTGGGGTACGAACCGAACTGAACCGGAACACCTGAACACTTCCCCGAACTGAACCGATAACCGAACGGGTTATGAAAATCTATTCCATAACTGAACTGAATGGGATTCAGGTATTTTCCAAACCGAACGGGTACCCGAATAATCAAGCAAGCAAAGTCAGATTCATCATCCAAGTTAAAATTCCCAGATTCAAGCCAAACATTCACCCATCAAAACCAAGGGGATTCAAGCAAAGGAATTGTTTAACAACGGAAAACATTATAAAAAAGAAGAAGAAGTAATCATTAGTTGTTTGTTCCAATTTTATGAAAAGTCATGATTTAGACTCCAATCTTTTCAGATCTATGTGAGGAATAGAGAACGAGAGTGAGAATATATCTATATTCTTATGGTAGGAGCTCCACTCCGGCCACGTTTTCCCAATTCCCTAAACCTTCGTTCACAGAGAGAGAGAGAGAGTTATAGCGGAGTGGATGGGAACCGGAGAAGAATACCAGTCGCCAATCACACCTCTCTCGTTGACTGCGTCACCGTCAATCTATGGAGGAGGAAGAAGAAATCGCCTCTCTCTGGAGTATCTGCCCTCTCTCGAAATAGACTGAAATTTAATAACAAAACCCTAACTGTTGACATCTTCTATATATATACCAGGGCTAATAGTGTAATTTTAAAATATACCTAAGGGGTTTATGTAATATGTATATATAATGTAAGGGGTTTCTTTGTAATTAACAAGTTTCGGTTTGGGTATCGGTTCGGTTTATAGGTAAACCCACAACCGAACCAAACCCATTCGGTTTCCCCTCCATCTAAACCACACCCACCCACGGGGAAAAAATCGGTTACGGTTCGGGGAAAAAAAGCGGTTTCGGTTCGGTTACCCATTGGTTTGGTCAATATTGCCATCCCTACCTACAAGGTCATTAAGGCATATAGTAGTTGTATTGTGATAACATTTTCTTATATAAGCTACGTATGCACCTAAAAGTTATTGTAATCGCTTTCACTCTATTCTGCAAAGTGCAAAGTGCAGACAAGAGCTTCAGTATCTGTACAACTGTGTCCCCTATGGTTCCTTTTTTTGCCTTCTCCTCTTCCATTAGTTAATCATACTGCCTGGAAAAGGAAAGAAGGAAGAGTTATCAAAACTTCAAATTGGGGCTGTGTTTATTTGATGGGAAGAGGCGAAGAGCTACTTATTTCGTTCTCTTAGGTTGTCTGATCCTTCGCTATACCAAGAATCTTCATGCTACACTATTCTACACTGTTTCAACAATTTGATGGATCACAATTATATTGGTTTATTCTGTGGGCATAGTTTCAATAGTGGCTCAGATTTATTATGGTTTTTAGATTGCTTACTACCAAGTTTGACGAAGACATAGTTAAATAGCTGGCGATGTTTGTCTTGTTAAAAGTAACAATGCCTGCTGGAATATTTGTCATGTTTCTCATTGGACACTTTTAAAAGAAGAAGAAGCACAGAAAGGATGATTCTATTGTGATTTACTTGAGAGGACTTGTGGATAGAATCACTGATGTAAGAAGTGTGATCTCTTCAGTTCCTTCATAATGTGCATTTCATAATTGTATTAATCTATTTTGGGAGATGGCTTACTGTTAGTTTGATAACTTTGTTTTACTAATAATGTTGAAGACATGATTTTGACATGATGTGCATTTTTCTTACCTGTTTGGCCATTTAGAAAGTGTATTTACTTGGGAATTTGCTGAGAAAAAATATACCTTTTGGTATGATAGTTATTTTTTTGGTCATTGCCTTTTGGTTTTTAATGAATCCCACTCCCTTTGTAGGGCTATTGCACCAGGAGTTTTGGAAATGGATGTGTTTGGCCTTCAGACTTTACAGCACGTAATGCGGATGACTCGCACATGGGATTCAACCATGTCAATGATTCCAAAAGGTGGTGACACTATCTGGGGTGGCCTTGATTGGTCACCTGAAGAAGGCTACGAGTGTATTGCCAAGAAAATGAAGAACAACGACAATCAAACAGCGGGCCAAAATGGAAAAGTTAGTTTAGAGAAAGCAAAACGTGTGCATTACGGGAGGATAATATCATTTGGGAAGGATTTAGCTGATGCAGAGTCATCAAAAATTATGAGGATGGATTTCAGGGTAATGTTTCCGAATTCTAACTCTATTCTTAAAGTCCAAACCATTGGATTGGAAATGAAAAGAGTCTCTCTCTCTCTCTCTCTCTCTCTCTCTCTCTCTCAACAGATGTGACCCGTCTACAGTTGTCTTTGGAGATATCATGGATTGCTTCTTGTTAGATTTGACTGCCTAGATATCAAGGATCGTTGCTTGTTAGTTTACTTTTATTAATGTCCATTTGATGACTGTTTTTGGTATCAGTTTTCAAGATGACCTTCTTCTTTATAATCTTCACAATGCTTTATTTTGACATCAAAATTAAAATACTGCTCTCAATCTGGTTCTTGAAACACTAGCATGTGTGTGCGATTTTATTTGCTGGAAGTGCAGACCTTGTATCAGGGAGACCCACTGCTGCATGATTGCTTCTTGCCATCAGAAAAATGCTACATATGGCTCCATTAGCTTTTAGGTGCAACAGACGAAGCTTTACGAAACCTAACACCTATTCCACAAACCCCACCCACTACTTTAGCACCTTGCTCTGGGTTAAACACAGATTGTTTTTCCAGTACAACCTATGAAAGACTGACTTGTTTTATTGGACAAGTTAATAGTACAATACCACAATGTGAATGGCGTTGTTTGAGATTTAATCGTTATTTATTTGGTGTTAATTGATCTGTAGGGTGCTGCTAGGGGCAACAACCTTGCGAACACGACGTGCCGGGATGTCTGGACTGAGTACCATGATATGGGAATTGAGGGTATCAAAGCTGTTGCAGATTACAAAGTTTACACTGCTGGATCATTGCTGGATCTACTTAATTTTGTTGCCCCAAAGATGATGAAACGTGGCAGTGCTCATTTTTCTTATGGAATTGCTGACAATTTAGATGACAAGAAGTATGAACATTACAGATATTGGTCAAACCCCTTGGAAACGAAGTGAGACTCTCTCTCTCTCTCTCTCTCTCTCTCTCTCTCACACACACACACACACACACACACTCTCACTCACTCCCCCCGTTTGGAATACTGTAGATCTGTTATTCAGGTTTCAACATGTGATTTATCTTATGTAGATTAGTACCTTTGTGGATGCTGAATGTACACAATTCCTTTGTTTTCATTTATAGAGATACCAGTAGCAGAAATGTTATCGGTTTGTTAAGTGTTATTCAGGTCACTGACTGGGAAAATACCGTCAAAATACCGTCAAGTGTTAAGTGGCTAAGTGTTCGCATAGGCATGTGCTCAGCTATCTACCCATGCTAATCAGATTTTGCTTGTCAACTTATTTGTTGATGTTGCTTGTTTGTTAAACTGGTAGCAACACTTCATCCCCTAAAATTTTCCCATCTTTTTGTCTCGCGTGTCATGGTGGGGGATTATGGTTTACTGCGCTGTGTAAGTGACTAAGTGTGCGCAGCATGTGGTTGTATGATTCGGCTACCTACCCATGGTAATCGGATTTCCTTTCTTGACTTATATTGTTGACATTGCTTGTTTGTTAAACTGGCAGTAACACTTATTCCCCTACATCTTTCCAGCCTTTTTTTTTTTTTTTCTTTTTCGTGTTGTGGTGGGGGATTTTATTGACTGTGCTTTTAAAATTCGGTGATTCTTTTGCAGATTACCAAATGCTCCTGACATGGAGATTTTCTCTATGTATGGTGTCGGAGTCCCTACTGAAAGGGCATATGTTTATAAGTCAAATTCTGCTGCTGAGTGTTACATCCCATTCCAGATTGACACATCAGCAGAGGGTGGGCAGGACTGCAGTTGTCTGAAGGGTGGGGTTTACTCAGTTGATGGAGATGAAACGGTTCCTGTCCTGAGTGCAGGCTTTATGGCTGCAAAAGGTTGGAGAGGAAAAACCCGATTCAATCCTTCTGGAATTGGTACTTACATAAGGGAATATAATCATGCCCCTCCGGCTAATCTTTTGGAAGGGCGGGGGACCCAGAGTGGTGCTCATGTTGATATACTGGGGAACTTTGCACTGATTGAAGATATTCTAAGAGTGGCGGCCGGAGCTACAGGAGAAGAATTGGGAGGAGATCGAGTTTACTCTGATATCTTCAAATGGTCTGAAAACATCAACTTGAAACTGTAGATCTCATTGGTGAGTTGGTAAAATGTGTTGAATTTGTTTCAGAGCTTTATGTCCTCACAAGCCTTTGCTTCCTAGGGTTGTTATAATTCCATTGAAAAAGTAGCTGACTAATTTCTTTTTGTTATAATAAAAATTTCCCACTGCAACTATTAACTCAAAGAAATCTACCTTCGATACAGTACTATACTGCCTTGTGGAAAATTTATTGGTCACCTATCCCAGAGAAACATGTATTCATACCGTTAGTGTGGATCCCAAATCTATAAATGAGACGTGCTCCTGTTTATCCCATCTTGAAGCTGTCTCACAATATCAACTTCCTTAAAATCCGTGTGTATAATTAAGTTCCTCACATCTATGTCCGTGACTTTTGTCTTTACTAGGTTTTACTAGGTTAATGCAGAAACTTCGGCTTCATCATTCAATTAGATAAACTCTAGTCAACAACCATCTTTGCAGAACTAAGAATAATAAGTGCTTTATAGCCAACAACCATCTTTTTAGAGGTCAAATATATACTTCCTCAAATGCGTATACTTGTGTGTATCTGTTTTCTGCCTGTAACTTTTGTGTTTTGAACTACGAATTTTAGTTTCTTGTTTGACCAACTCCTTTTTCAACCAATCCTGCAGTAACATATTATCCGATTGAAGCATTGCTTGCTTCTGCCCGTTTATGCCACAGGTAAAATGGAAACACCATCTTATGAAGCTTCTTTTGGTTACATTCAGATTCTTATGCATTTGGAGTCATGGGCATCAAGGTACAGATGGTCAGTGATGCCGGGATTGATTTGTGGTGTGAATTTATATTGACTGGATACTGAAAAATTGAGAACCTGCTGCTGGCAGAGGCATCAAGGTATCTGTTGTTGATGATCGAACAAAACAAAAGGATCTGTTGTTATCTACCAAAATTTTAATTTTGATTTATTCAGGAAGCTCAGAAATTGGCATTCGACGACGTAATCCAGGTCGTGCTGTTTCTAGGATGCTTTATTTTAAATTTCCCAGAAATTTTGATACATTCAATTAACAATTTGTAAGTAAATAAATTTTTCTATGTTGTAGAGTTTGGTTTTCTGTTGCCCTGAAGTTGTAATCTTTTTTAACCTTTATTATAATTTAAAGAAGCTTAGCTTAGCCGTTTACCGTTTTTTTATATGCATTTCTGCCTCCAAAGCATCTCTAAGCCTTTCAAGTGAGAATTACATTCGGCGTATAAGTATATTTTCCTATTCTGCTCAAATCTGGAAAGCAGTAGAATTATACTACAGCCATTGGCTTAAATAACTTTTTGGTTTCATCTTTATTCAATTTTTTTATTTTTTTTTTCATTTGTTAATTTTGCGTCAAATTTTTTGATGATTATAGGTTTGTCTCAACAAGAGAAATCGAAATTGGGTTAAATTATGACTTTTACCCAAATATTTTGGAAAATATCCAAGAAAAAGTATGAAAATATAGGTTAAGCTTTTTTTTTTGGATATTTTTAAAAATATTTGGCCAATTTTCCATAATTTTTCAATTTTTTGAATCCTCACTTTGAGTCAAACCTATAATTATCAATAATTTGATGTAAAACTATCAAACGCAAAAATTTGAATAAATAAAAAATAAAAAATTCTTAATTTAATGGCATTGGAAAAATAATAAATTAGTATTGTATTTATTTTGGGAATTGATATTGACACTCCCATTTTTTTTATTGGGATATGAGTGAGATATGAAATCCTTGGAATATTGTTCAGGATATCAATGGATAGAGAAAATTCATGTCCAATGTTTGTGTTCAACGGGATATAGCCAATGGAAAACATTTTTTTTTTTTAGCCATTGAAAATCCATGTCCTATCCAAATCCCACACCCCCATGGGATTTTATATCCCGTACGGATTGTGATAAAACTTGGTGAGAGATTTCAAATCCCATCAGAAAAAATGTTAATAATTATGAGATTTTGAGTCTCACTCCATCCCATTACCAAATCCCAAAAAACAAACAAAGCCATAGCACAAGACAATAAAATTATTAGTTACTCGTCTCTTTATGTACCGCCACGTGATATCTCTGAAATTTCGTCAGCCACACATTGATGTAAGCTCCATCATCAAAAAGGTGTAATAAATAATCTTGTTATGACCACCATTCCTATCTACCCCTGACGTCCATTTATGTGGCACCAACCTTTATCTACCCAAACAAGGACTTCCTCCAAATTGAACTGTCCTGTGTTTCTTGGCGATTGGGCCTATTTTTGGCAAAAGTACCATTAAAAAGACTCGGGAAAAGACAAACGTTTGAAGAAGTTGTTTTGGATTGGCCGGCAGGCCTTCGTCGCATTCGGCATCGTTTATGGCAACGGAATCCCGGCGCGTCTCTTGGAGGTTTTACTCCGTCAAGATTGTAGTCCCAACGTCTTTCTTTCTTAAACCACGCTTGGGTGGTTAATAACGGAGACTCTTTTGAGCAAGAATTAGACTTTTAAATTTTGTCCGGAAAAAATCTCAGGTTGACCATTTAATGAGTTGTTCATAGCATTTTCCTTTGAAAATTTATTAACACAACATTTTGCAAAATGCGGAGGAGCACTATATCATTAGGCAATATATAAATTGACATCTCACTCGTGACTCAATGATACAACGCTACCTAAGTATGTCGTGTATATTTTTGTGCAAAGTGCAGTGACGTGTTACCAACATACCTTGACTTTTGCCCCCTACCAAACATTTGGATGTTAGAGTGGGTTAGGAATTATAGTGGTTACAATGTGAGTCAAATACCTTATTCATGATGACTTAAACTCATAATCTTAATAGAGAGAATAACGAATCAACCATACAGGTCCATACCAGCGGTGGTCTTTATACCTAACATTTTTAAATGTTCCCCATTAACCACCAAAATACAAAGTATCACAACTTTGTAATAGAAATTCTTATTAGACTACTCTCTTACGACAGCGCTGCCGTGGGCAAAAATTACAGATCACTTTGGGCCCATAGTCGATCCCTACAAAGATGATCGGGGTTGTTATTTTGTTCAAAATATTAATGTATGTTAATTAGCGGTATTTGAAAAGAATCAACTCAATCAAATATTGGTATTATATTTATAAAAAAAGAAATATCCTTTCTGCTCATACTGTCTCTTCATATTCCAACTTTTTAGTTATTGTGTTCGAAACCTTCAAAGTCGCTCTTATCCTTCAATGCAGCATACATTTGATGATACACAAAAAATATCTGCGTAAGATTGATGATGCAACGTGTTGCGGAAATCCTTTTTCAATTACTTCAATAATACGTAAAGCTTGTATTAATTTCTTTATTAAAAGTTACAAGTGGACTATGATTGCTTGAAATCTTTGATGGCGTAGTTTTGTAGTATTTTATAGGTCTTGTGTATGGCATAGGCTTTTCTTTTCTTTTCTTTTTTTGTTTTGGTTTGGGGTGAGGTACTGTTAGGGTCCTTAGGGATGCCTACGGAAGCGGATCGGGCCAGACAATATTATCTCCGTCCTTGATTTCCAACGCCCTTTGCCATCCCCGCCTTGATTCCTAATGAAACTTTGTTTTTATCCTCCATCCCTGCCTCAAATGGAAAATGGGAATCCAAACTTGTTTTGAGAAAAAACAAAATTTTCAATGCCATTCTGGTTTTTTCTGTTTGTTTTTTAATATACGTTCCTATTTTCACATAAACTGTGAGGAAAAGCTTTCCCACCAGGACATAACTAGACCCATTTGGCAGAGCAGCAAAAAGAAAATATAATCCTATAATCCATCAAGAGCAAGCATTTCGTAATATTACAATTTCATTCAAAAGCAAAAAAGATCAGAAACTCTTAACTCCACAGTTCCAAGCATGTGCACGGTTCCAAAGCAAAAACAAAAGTAAAAAACGTAATTCCATAGTTCCCCCACAAAAATATATGTAACATTGTTAATGTATTTTTTGAAACACATATTAATTGGGGATGGGGAGGGTTGCGGATCTGACGAAGAATGGATTTGGGGTTGATTTGGGCCAGGGATATGTCTAGCCTCGCCTCCTACCCCATCCCCAAAATTTTTCAAAAAACTCTATATCCTATCCAATCCTCAAACAGATCTCCAAATCGCCGATTCGTTCGAGTTAGGAATCGGATCGGATTCGGCTGAGTCAAAGGAAATGGCCATTCCTAGATACAATATTAGAATATGTTTATAGAAAATGTTTATATACCATTAATAGGGCAAACTTCAATTATACCCACTGTGGTTTGGGCAATGTATGGATACACATTCTCATGCTCAATTTGTAGAATCCACACTCCTTGTGCGTTGTAAAAAACTACATCCACACCCAATTCTGTCCATGTTAGACCATCTCCATCTGTCTCGCCATCCCTCCGGCGAGACCAAACTGGCGAGATTTTCCTCCCAAACCAGCACCCAACAGACTCACTGACTGCCTTGCCATTTCCGAGTTTCACTTTTTGGCTTGCCTGTCTCAGCGAGCCCCTAACCCCTCGCCACAGCATATTGCCCCGCCGTTTGTTCCTTCAGCCAGTGAAAAATGACTCCTCTTCTCGGTGACTGAGGGTGATTTTGATCGGATTTTAGTGGATTTTTGTCAAATTTCATGGTGGGGCAACCGCTGTTGCTGCCATGGCTGGAGGCAGTGATGATTTACAGACCTAGGCCTTGTTCTCTCTCTCTCTCTCTCTCTCTCTCTCTCTCTCTCTCTCTCTATGTGTTTGTGTGTGTGTTGATTTTGGCCGGAGTAATTGCCATGTTTTGACTTACAGAACGGTAACCCCTCACTTTCTTCTTCTTCTTCTTCTTCTTCTTCTTCTTCTTCTTCTTCTTCTTCCACAATCTAGGTTTTCGATTTGTGGACTCCGGCGAAGTTTGGAACTCCGGCAATGTTTGTTGGGTTTTGTTTGGGCCGATGATGGTGGTTGCAGTGCGGTGATGGTGGTTGGTGGCGGCGAGGCGATGGTGTGCATTGGTGATGGTGGTTGGTGGCGGTGAGGCGATGATGAACCAACTAAGCCTTTTGATTTTATTTTATTTTTAGTTTTTTTGTTGAGTTAAATGGCTAGTTTGTTGGGTAGAGGTGGTATTTTTTGGCTAACTATATCGGTGTATGACACATTTTGTAGCTAATTTGGTGAGAATTTTGTTGAGTCTGTTATAGATGCTCTTAATGGAGGTATATCTCACATGCCTCTTGTGAATTGTTAAGACAATTATTTTGGAGTCCTGCTAGATGTACACAATTTTTTTGTACACCAATTGTACCCCACCTTTGTAGGACCCATTTTGGGTCCCGCACGAATAATTGGAGCCGCTCAATATTCTTAAAACATTTTTTTTAGGGTCTTTGAAAAAAATCAACTGATTTTAACATCGGTAAGGTCTCGATTGATTTTGCGCCCATTTTACTAACACGAAACTGGGCGCAGAATCGATCGAGGCCTTAAAGATGTTAAAATCAGTTTGTTTTTTTACAGAGGCCCTTAAAAAAACGTTTTAAGAATATTGAGCGGCTCTGATTATTTATGTGAGATTCGAAATGGGTTCCACCAAGGTGGTGTACAATTGGTGTACACCAAAATGGTGTACCCATAGGTTTTTCCATTATTTTGTGACAAAACTACCTTTAGCAGTCCTTAAAATTAGGTTTTGAATCTCACACAATCTGTTGGTCTAGGGCTTGAAATCCACTCCAGATTATTTTGTGAGTCCTATTAATGTTCGAATCGTGACTGGGCAGGTCCAAAAATCCACTAGAATTGCTCCAGCAGGTCAGATAAGGCTAGAGTAGGGTATCTGGAGTGATTTCGTACTCAGTCAAATTTTGGATTTGAAGGTTCGATTTAGGGGTAGGAAATAGTGAGATCTGAAGAAATTGAATTCCAACAATATTTGATATTGGTACTCTCTATTTTGTTTATATTAGATGAAGCTACTAACCATCATTAAATATTGAGACTAACTAATCTAAGTTTATATAGGAAATAGTACCCCTAAAAAAAATTAATGAGAGAAAATAACCTCTTACTTTTCTCTCCCTTTACTTTTTTTAAATTTATTTTTGTTCAACTAGCTACCACTCACCTCAATTATTTTCAACTTTGGTCCGGTTAAAAGATCATCCGCGCCAGGACTTGGGAATTCACAAGAAATTTTTCTCTTATGACCTAACCCCAAGACGTTACCAAGTTTTGAACTCAGTATATATGAATTTATATACAATTCATCTTTGTTGTCACTTGAGTTACTCGTATTAGTTCTCTCTCCTCAATGTTCCTTGTCCTTTCAATTCCCACAAGTTCTTTTAACTTTTTTATAAAAACGAACTGGCAAGAGTAAACAGAGAAAAATGGAGGGCTAATTAAAGGGTGATGAAAAGAATTTTTGAGGAAAAACAAAGGACTAGTGCTTTACTTTTTAATAATTGCTTCCAATTAAATCTCTGAAATGTCTCATTGACTTTTTTGTCCTGAAAATTGTTTACCCTACTGGTAATATTGCAATCATGACATTGGAGAGTTGATTTCAACGTTCAAGTGATACATATACGAAGGCTTGTGAATCCCCAAGTCCCGGCATGGATCATCTTTTAACTGGACTGAAGTGGGAATTAATTGAGGTGAGTGGTATCTGGCTGAACAAAAAAATAAGGGGAGAGAAAAGTAAAAGGGTATTTTCTCTCATTAATTTTTTTAGGAGTACTATTTCCTATATAAGTACGATTAGTTACTCCCAATATTTAATGATCATTAACATTTGCTCTTAGCGTATATACACAGAAGCCATTAGTTTTTTTTTTGGTTTTTTTTTGCATCTTTAGTTTTGCAAAAAATAAAATAAAAAAAAAAAACTTGTTCCACTAACTAGTTTTTTGGCTTTTTGGTTTTTAGTTTTGCAAAAAAAACTAATTCCACAAACTAGTTTTTTGGCTTTTTGGTTTTTTTTTAGGTTAGTGGAATTAAGTGATTTTTTTTGGTTAGTTTTTGTGCGTTTTTTGTTAGCGGAATGGAGTAGTTTTTGAGTTAAAACTAAACTATTTTTTTTTTTGCTGAACGCCCCGTAAGACTAAGTTTCCAGTAGCGGAGTTAGGATTTCGGTTCAAGGAGGGCCGATGTAATGGACATGATTTTGTCTACAAGTGAACATATAATGCCGTAGAGTTTTAGTTTTCTAATATAATATATTTACACATTGAAATTATTGTAGCCTAATGCGGTAAAAGTATAAGAATCATTTTGTTCTATTTCTTTATGTTGCGATAACACTCACATGCTTATTTGTTTTTTATGAACGAATTTGAGAAATTAGAATGTAAAATAATCTGTGTTTTTACTAAATCAAACCTATTTTAACAAGATTTAAAAAGCTGTAATATTAAAAATTGATATAATACTAAAAAATTAGATATCATATTTACATATATTTAAAAATTGCGGGGATGCCTGAGCACCACCCAATCCCCACATGCCTCCGCCACTGCAAGTTTCCACTGTGGTCTAAATAGTATTTTTTGCTTGTTGTCTACACCGTAACAACAAGTCATTCTTCTCATATATATTACAAAAATTTCATTTAGCCAGGAAGTTAATCTACTTTTGACTACATGGAAGGAATGTATTTTTAGTGGAAACTCACCTAAATATAGTTGCACGATGATTAGGATGTTGGTGATTTTGTCCTTGGCACGTGTATGTTTTGTCCTTCCATTCAATTTTTATTTATAATCCCTTTCATACAATTGATACTTATACAGACCTGAGTGGCTAAGTTGTCATTAATGAACAATTTAATAGTTCGCTCAGAATTTCTGTTTCGCTCAGAAATTCAAGCAATAAATCAAGCGGTTAAATGGTGTCTGACTAAGGATTTTTCTAACATTTATATCCTTACTGATTGTTATAATGTTGTTATGCAGATAGGGAACAAGAGTGAGTGTCACCACCGTGACACCTTTTTGATACGCAACCTGAGGACGGAGATTGCAAAGTTGAACTTTTGCAAAATCACTAAAGTTGATCGGCAGGAGGTTCAGTGTGCCTATCGCTTAGCAAAGCATGCGCTAGATGTTTTTGTACCTTACCCCGGTGATGGTTGATTATCCCTGGTGTTGTCATTTTGTTTATGTCTTTTGTTGTGGTGTTATTGTATATTTTGTTGTTTCTGGTTATTTCTCTTTGCTTGGACTCTTATGTACCTCAGATTGCTATTTTAATGATATTTCTATCTCTTTATCAAAAAAAAAAAAACTTCGCTCAGTTACATGAATCCACAACTATGCTTATGAAAATCGGAATCCGGGTCCTATAGTGCCCTCACTATAAGGTTAAAATAAGTCTCATTTAGCTGTTCATCTCGGCATCGACGGCGCGGATTTATTCCGAACTCTAAATAATTTGACCCGTTCATTGTTTAGATTTAAATATGAGCGTTCAATGTTCATTATCGAGATAGACGGCCGAATGAGCTCTCTACACTCATATAGTGAACTCCTTACTACAGAGCCCGTTGTTCCATGAAAATTATCACTCTGATCAGAAGGAAAAATGGAAGTACTTAAATAATATGAGAGCCACATGGTTTTCGTCAACTAGAAATGAAATCCTGCGTCATGCAATTCGTGGCGTATCCCAAGATTCCCAACATTACGTTTTTTACTTTCTTTTTTTATAATTTACGGTATCTGGTTCAACTTACTTGTATCTTGACGGATCTCTTGAAAAAGTCAGAACATGAATTTGAACCGATTTCTTGAAAAAGTCAGAACTTGAAAGATTAACTAACCTCTTGAAAAAGATTAGCTGGCCTTTTGAAATAGATTAACTGACCTCTTGAAAAATATTAACTAACCTCTTGAAACAGATTAATTGACCTCTTGAAAAAGTCAGAACTTGAAAGATTTCAAACACGAGATTGTAAAAGAGAGAAGTCCCAAGTCCCAGAAAATTAGGCTTCGTTCCACTAAGTGACTTTTTGACTTATTACGGTTTTTAAGCAAGTCATTTTCTTATAATACATCAACTAAAAATATTCTAAAACACCAAAAATACTCCTTAACGAACAGGGCCTTTTGTAATGCTCTCAGTGTGTGTATGAAATTATCGGGTTGTAGTAGGATTGTAATTCTCCATAGAGCATTTCCAATGGAAAACTACTTTGGAGTAAACAAATGGCTATGTTATTTATTGGAAGGGTTGTGATCAAATGGCTCCTATGACTATGATATTAGGATGTGAATATGTGATCCAAAGGTTACAAATGATTGTGGCGAAGTAATGGGTTTAGCACCATTGGAGCATTTTTGCTAAATTTTATATTACTTCAACAAGCAAAGAAAAAAATGGCCAAAGTCATTGGAGATGTTTTTAGATCCTGTCCGATCTAACTTTTTTTCTAACTTTTTGATATGTGTATGTGAATAAGGCCTAATCTTTTGAAACACTGTCAGTGTCGTATGAAAATACTCCAATTTTAATATCACTATTTTAATTCTAGGGTTGTAATAGGATTGTAATTTTCCACAGAGCATCTCCAACGGAAAACCATTGTGGAATTTAACAAATGGCCATGATGTGTGTGTAATTCAATGGTTACAAATGAGAGGAACGATGGAGGATTTTTGCAAAATTTTGACCAAATAATACTTCTTTTTTTTTTTTTTTCAAATAATACTTTAGCAAGAAAAAAATTGTCTTCAACTCTTAAAAAAATGGCCAAAATCACTGGAGATGCTTTTAGACACAGTTGATCTAACCTTTTTTTTTTACCTTTTCTTACATCGTTTATTTATTTATTTTCTTAATTTTTATTAGATTCTGATAAAAAATTTCATCATACTTTTCATATCAATGACCCTTAAGAGACAACAAGCATGCCGATCCCATTATGGCTTAGATCAGTTTGGTAATGGGTGGTGCAAATCTGTTTGGATTTAATGGGGTCAACATGCATGCTGTTCTTTAAGAGACAGCGCGGTCCTGCTTCTTAGGATGAATCGGGAAAACTGACAAAACATAAAAAAATTGACAAAACTTGAAGTAGTGAAAAAAAAAAAAAACTTATGACGATGGACTGCAAAAAAGAAAGTCAATTACTAGTAATACGACTAATTAAAAAATAAGTAGTGGTACCTTGCTCATCTTTGGTCTGCCCCAAGGGTACTTACAAGTGGCATTAACCACTCTCCCCCGCGCGTTGCGTAAACGCGTCAACTGAAGCACCACATTAGCGCGTGACATGATACGCAAATAAAAACAGTAAAGGGCGGCTGAGAGCTGCAGTGAAGAGTAAAGCGTATCTGGCGCAACTATAATGGTGGACCCCCCACAGGAAAACGTTGAAATAGCGCTACACGACGAAGCCAGAGCCAGGGTGGACCCCCTGAAGATGAAACTGTGTAGGTTGATAGAGTAGCGTAGTATAAATGGTGGAGGCGGTGGGTGGGTGTGTCTTTTATCGGGAATTACAGTATCATTACAGCAAACCCAACAGAGAGATGCACAAATCTTTCTAGAGAGAGAGAGAGTAGAGATAGTGAGAGAGGGTTTCAAGGGAGGAGACATGCCCAATTCCATTCCAACATTTCTGTTTCTTGCTCCTTCTCAACTTACCAGATCCCAAAGGTTCTCTCTCTCTCTCTCTACACTTAATCTATTTATATATACATATATACATATATACATGTGGGTTCAGTGTATACAGCAGTTTCGTCTTTTTATCTTGCGGTTTGATTTATATTGATTCTTGTGCTCTTTCATTTCCCTTTCTTCGTTTTTTCTTGTAGTTACTCTGTGATTTTTTCTGTGCTATTGTTTGATTCCATGTATGAGCAGTTGCTGTTTGTAAATGAGAAAACGAGATTTGGATAAGCTTTTTTGCTATTTTTGTGCTGTGTGCTTTTGTTGTTTTCTGGGTTTTCAAGGTAGAAACTCTTTGATTACCTAATAATATAGAAACTCTATCTATATTCTGTTTTCTTGATTCCAAAGGGGGACTCTGGCATTGACTTTTGATATTTTGGCAAATTCATTCAGGAGATGGGTTTATTTGATTGTTTTCCTATTTTCCAGCTCCAATATTATCAATCTGTTTTCTCTTTTCTAGATTTAGATTACTTGCAATTAGGGCTGTTTCAGAAACTGACTTATGTCAGGACGGGCTTAAGTTGGCTTTTGAATTGATGTATTGTGAGAGAATGACCAGTCCCATAAGACGCAATAAATGAGATTTTAAGTCAGTTTGGGAATAAGTCAGTTTCTTAAAATGTTTGAACGTTTTCAATAACCCGTTTGGCTCTCATCAGTTAGGTTTGGGGAGTAAGGAGATGTTGGTAATTGAGTTATTGAGCTGGATGCTTGTTGATTTTCAGTTGTATTTATTTGCTTTTGTGCCCAAGTTTACACTTGGTCTATTTGATGCTTATATAGTTGCATACTGACTACCCTTACCTGAATAAATACGGAGAGATTTAGGTTCATAGTGAAATGGGATCCTTTTATTTTGGTGGATGTAATAAGTTGAAAACTGTTTGTAGGTCTGTTTGTGTTGTTTGCACTTCTCATGATTGGAAATTTGAACTTGGATGATTCCCCTTGGTTGGTTCAAGCATAGTGCCCTTGATGTATGGATTTTTTCCCCAAAACTTGTACTTACCCGAATTTGGAGTTGTAGAACTCGTAAAAATTCTAATTCTAAATTTGTGAATAGTCGTATCTCGTATTTGCCAATCAATTCTAGTTCTAAATTTGTGAAGAGTAGAATTTAGGTAGTTGCCAATCAAGTAACGAGAAAATGACTGATTTCACCAATTTTTCTTTACCGAGCTCGCGTGTCTGTCTTTGAGTTATTGCACTAACTGAATCACTTGTTCGAGCACTTATCATTTTCCATCATGTGTGCTTTGCTGAGTACCAATTATACCATCGATGTCTCTACCCACTATTTAATTTGTTGTAGCAAGTCCTATTCCTTTTACAGGATTTTTTTTTTCTTTGGGCTGAATTATGCATTAAAATATATAACACTTGATAAATATTGATATCACGATGGGGGCTCAATCTTGCATTATTAGTTGTTTTGGTTGTCCACCGTTAGAAATATTTACTTGAAAAAAATCATGGCTGGGAGCTTAACTTGTTTTGTTAAAATTTGTTGGGATTTAATTATGCTTTACATTTATTTGATGTAGCTTTTCAAACTTAGTTTTTCGTTTTTATTCGTACCTAATCTTATATGTGCTAAGGGATGATTGGTTAACTCTTTAACATTTTGCTAATTTTCATGATTGGAAAAGACGAGAAATGAAGTGAAAGGGTTTTTGTTGTAACTGATTTGGTCCCTGTACTGATTTTATTTTGTGGTGATTGAAGATACAACTCCTATCATTCAGGATACATCAATGATATAAATGGCTACACGAGTTCAAATTTTCCCCGATAAAAGTTTTGAGCCAAATCCAAATTCTCCAATGTCCCATTTTGCTATTAACTGCCCATCATGGTGGAATTCACATGAACAACTACTCCCCCAGTCCTTGTCCAAGCATTTTAGCTTGAAAGTAGAATCGCCATCCCAATTGTGTCATCAGACAAAGCATTTAGGTCTTCAACGAAAGGACCAGGATTCATCGTCAACTCAATCAAGTGGTCAATCTCACCATGAAGTTTGGAATTTGGCGGGGACCAATTCTCAAGATCAATGCATTTCATCGGAACCTGGTATTGATGCATTACGTTTTTCATAATTTTTGCACTGGATCAGTCTTTGTTTGTGTAAGTGACTTGCAAGATACCAATGTTAAATACTTAGGCATATGAACACCTTCACATATTTGATCTCTCTTGATACTGTACTCCTTTCAATTTGTGATTGTGAGAGTATATAACAACAAAAAAGTTTCTCCATCATAAAAAAGAAGTTCATCTGGTTGTATTATGTTACATCCATTTTGTATTGCGGGTAATCTTCACATTGAATACCACCTTTGATCAAAGGTACTTGGAGGGTGATATTGAGTACTGGAGCAGCTGTTGTCTGAACCCTGGAACTTTGAGGTTATTGTGACCATACAAGTCACCAACTGTTGGGATTAATGGTACTGTTTTGGGATCTAGTTCCATATAAGTTCGTCATCCATTTGACATTACTTTCCTTGATGTCATCATTCCCATAAGATATGGCTTCCTTCTATATGTATGATGACTCAGGTGTTTGAGCCAACTTATGTGCACCTCGACTAAACCCTGGGGACCCAATCCCACTATCCACTAGCGGGTGTCCGATTAAAGTCTGGATAAAGTCCTTGTGGCCTGGCCACGAAGGAGTTGATAACACCTATGAGGTTTTGAACTTGGGACCTTAGGAGGGAGAAAACCCGTAACTCTCAAACCTTGACCACTAGGCCAAACCCTTGGCCCTTGGGGTTAAGATGCGGCTTCCATTAATGTGGAATTAGGAATTAGCTTAACAATTGGGGCCATAAGTTGTGGCTATATTGACTCCCAGTGCTTGGACATCGTGGTTCATTTTTCTCTTGGACCCAAGACAGAAAAAAAAGGCTTGATTTGCTTCACATCTGCATATTATCCTCAATTGCTGTATTTTCGACCTGCTATATCTTCATAACTAACTGAAAAGTTTTCATTTATTCAGCTCAAGAAAGTGATGGAAAGCGTATAGAAGGTCAAATGAAGCCAGTTTTCTTTATGGGCCATCCAGATTTTGCCACCAGTTTTTCGCAGATTAATCATAGCCAGTTAATTGTAAGTTGATCCCTTAAAAATGGCTTTTTTATTATTATTTTTTTTATAAGGTTTGTTGTACACCTAAACCCTAATACTTGTGGCCTGAACTTTTCAGAATTGCATTCCTTCACAGATTGATCCTAGCCAGTCTACTGTAAGTTGATCTCTTATATATAGGTTTTGCTTTTAGGTTTTGTTCCCCACCTAAAATCTAATACTTAAGGCCTGAACATTTCAGAATCGCATTCCACATCCATTTGCTGATCCTTATTGCGGTGGGTTATTCACTGCCTATGGACCACCAGCTCTAGTAAGTACTTTTGAGGTCAATATTTGTATTTTTGTTGGTTTGAGTCTTTGAGACATTATGCATGGGCCTTCTGTTTGGGTTCTAAAAAATTTCAGAGCTACAAGAAACTCTAATTACCGCTATAGTATCGAGTTATTTTCGTCAGAGTTCATAATGAACATAACTTACCTATAGGTTATTGGATTTGTTTCAACTGTTTGCATTAGTAGTGTGAAGAGTTTTCGTTTCTTTCCTTATCTTTCCTCCATAATTACTCAATTTACATCTTTCTATATTCCTACTTTGTCACCTCATGGATTCTTATATGGTAAGGTTTGTTCTTATGTACCATGCGTGCAATTTTAGTTTTGTTTTGGGCTTTTAAGTCTCGTGTATGGGCTGGCCCTGAACTTTTGGGAGCCCGAAGAGAACATAACAATTCAGAAGATGTTATTTGGAAAAAATATACAGTATGGTACTTCAGCTTATATATTAACCATTCAATTTGCAAAAACGAAGAAAAAGTAAAGTTACAACAAAGTTCATTATGTTTCTCTATCAAAACATTTCATTAGCTATTTTGTTTTTTTTGTGAGAGAATCAAGCTTATTTATCATTTCATTTTTCACAAATATGTGAATTAAACATTTTGGACTAATTTATGTTCAATTATTGTGGGTCCCTAAATAGTAAAAATATCGTCTATTGTTTGGAATTGGAGTTAAAAAAGTTGGACGTCAATGGATTATGGTAATGCAAAGTAAAAACAAAAGTGAAATTTATGTTAATCAATGCAACCAAAACAAAAACTGGGAAAAAACGAAAAATAGGTTTTGTGAAGTCCTGAACTGTGAGCATGTACAGGTGACCTACATGTCAACCACTAGGGCCTAGGCCCAGCAGCTGTATTGTCTGATCTGTAATGTTTATGTACTCATACAAAAAAGGATAGTCGTTTCTAAAACCAGGGAAAATTGAGGGAAACACAATAACGGAGGCTTGAAACGAAGGTCTGGTATGTAGGTGAAGCATCTGTACAGCACTTGGGCACAAAATTGTTTGTCATATACATTTAACTACTACAAACAACTTGCACTGAAATTTAGGAAGGCCATGTGCCGCCATGCCGGCTTTGCCTCAGGCTTGACTTGTGATTCTGCAAGTCTCATTGCCTGAGTAATAGGAAAATTGTTGAGGCAGTTGACTTTTGTATTCTTTTATCAAGTTGACAGAATACTCGTTGAGAACTTATCTATTTTTATGTTGCTTGGGACCTGTAAGCAGTATCAAATTATATATTTATTGCGTATTTCAGTCGATAAATAGAAGTGGTCAACTTTGAGGCAAGTTCTACATGTGTTTGGTGGTAGATGAGTTGTTTTTGGTGTCATTTTCTTTCCTCTTCTGGGTCTGGATAGCTAGGTGCTTTTTTTTTTTTTTTCATGTCAACGACAAATAATGCGTATTTTTGATCTGATTAGATACTTTCTTTTTCTTGTGATGCACTGGAATCAGATATTCTTGATTCCAATACTTCAGCTTAAATCATTTTTCTAGGAGAATATACCCTTGTTTTTGTGTCCTTTTTTTATCCCATAATGTTCTCTAGAACCTGTTGCTTCTGCATTGTGATTTCTAACGCAAAATTGACCCGGTGCAGCAACAGATGGTGGGAATAACTCCTGCGAAGGTCCCACTGCCTCTAGATATAGCAGAAGATGGTCCTATCTATGTCAATCCAAAGCAGTACAATGCAATCCTCAGGAGGAGACAAATGCGTGCAAAGCTTGAGGCCCAAAACAAGATAGCCAAAGCTAGAAAGGTTTGTTCTTTCCGAATTCTCAGCTTTACTTGAAAGTTGTCTTCTCTTGATACATCTCAAGTCACCTTTTCTCTCCCCGCTTCAATAAAAATACAAAAAGGATGGAAAATAACTTGAAACCTTACCGGAGTTGAGAATTCACAAGGAAGGTAAGGTTGTCTTCTCTTGATATATCCATAAATTGCTAGGTCTTTGACATGTTAATGAACTCAAGTTACTCATGCTCAACTCCGGTAAATTCAAGAAATAGACAAGCCATATGCTTGTTACCGAGCTTTGATAGTAAGTTGGTCAATCTTGGCTTGAAAACTTAGCTATCTTTAAATATCTATTCAAAATTGAGTAACTTGAGTTAATTAACATGTCACAGATGAGTCAAGCTCGGATAGCTTGGTCTGTTTGAGTGGTCTATATATTGTTGTCTGTAGTTATTTTGCATTTCACTATAATGCACGATGAATAGCATGTCTCTGTTATCAGTGGAACTTTTCTCCAATTTGACCACAATGATTCACTTCTTTAGACTACTACTGTTTTCAGTTGAAAATCGAAAAGCACGGTAGGTTAATCGCTGTTTTTGATTAATGCAGCCTTATCTTCACGAATCACGGCATCAGCATGCACTGAACAGGGTCAGAGGTTCCGGGGGACGCTTTCTCCGCACCAAAAGTGAACAAAAACGCGATTTAAATCCTCCCACTGATTCCCATTGCATCCCAAGATCAATTCCCTCTGGTCAAAATGGAGACGCACCAAAGTGTGAACCAGAAACTGGCAAATCTGGTGCAATATCAATCCCCTCCTGCTCTGGCACCACAAGTGTAACCAGTAGCGATGTCATTTACTGGCAGCCGGATCGTGGGTTCTCGACCACCTCTCATGGACCTCGCCACTGTGCTCCAGTCGTTCGGTGAGGTGGGAACGAGGAGCAGCACGTTACCGGCAGTGGCAATTCATCCTTGGCTTATGTCTCCTTTATTTGTAGCCCCTTTGTGATTATTATTGTTATTATTGCAAGAAGCACGGAGACGCCGTTTTTACTGAATTACTCTGCATTGCTTTGTTTTTCTTCTGAAAGAGGGAATGTTATGAATGAGGTCATGTTTCTGATGTACACAATTTTGGGATCCATTGTTTCTGGTAGGGGTGTACATGGTCTGGTTTGGACCCGTTTTATAGAAATCCGAGGATTGGACCATATCAAATGGTTTCGAAAATTTGAGAACCATAACCAGGCCGTTACACATATGAAACCAAACCACACCAAACCATTAAATTTGTTTGGTTTGGTTCAGTTTTCGATTCTAAACCATGTTAGCATTTAAAAATTGCCAAAAAAAATTGTCTACAAAATTGTTTCAATTTCTTCGTAAAACTACTACCATTAAACTAACCCACAAATAAATTAAGAACTTGAACAATAGCTAAAACAACTATTAGAATACTCTTGCATATCATTATTGATATAAAGTGATTTTCTTATTTGGACCTCCCGAATTTAAGAAAAAACGATTTTTTTTTTGTTTTGCAAATTGTTTTTAGAAAATCCGAGCCGTCCTATGTGTATAAAAGGTGTTTTCAAGGGTCTATGCAGAAATCTTCAAAAAAAAAAAAACCAGAAAGGACTTGATCTAAACAGTTTTTTGCAAAAACTGTATATTTGCAGTTTTGCAAAAAACTGCTTGGATCAAGCCCTTCCTGGTTTTTTTTTGAAGATTCCTCACGGACCCTTAAAAACACCCAAACACATTGGACGGCTCAGATCGTAAAAAAATGCTCGGATCATGGAGGTCCGGAAGTCCGGATCCCGGACTAGAAGGGGACTCATATATATGGTAAATGCAATGTTAAAACTTAAAACTAGCAAAATTATCAAGTGTATATGGGTATATATGAATGTATATGTTATATTATATTATATTATATTTTACATATATATATGGACCGATTCGGTTCAAATTATGGTTTCTAATTATGAAACTAGGGATCGGACCAAAATATTCGGTTCTCATTTTTGTAGAACTAGAACCAATCTATTAAACCATAGAACAAATCCAAATAGACCAGTTTGGTCTAGTTGGTCTAGTTTCACCGTTTTTTCGATTTTCTTGTACACTCCTAGTAGAGATTGAAATGTCTGGACAAAATAGGAACAAGAAACAAGAAGAAGATATTAAAAAAATAAAAAAATACAACTTGGAAGGGAACCCAGTTTATCTAAAGGCAAACACTTCAGAGATTTTGTTAAAGGAGTAATACTACTAGATCGTAGCATTTTATATTTTGTAACCATTTTTTTACTCTGTCTATGATCAACGACCGATATGGGGGCGAGGGCCACCCCAATTTTAAAAAGAACTAGCACAGACTGTGGAACTCCAAATTGAATTTGTTCAGCTTGGCAAGTCGTCATTTGTGAACCTGGACATGATGTGTGCTTGATGAGAGAAGATACTACATGCATGGCTTTCTATACATTTCTTTTGCATATTTTTCCCCACTAAATGGGTGGGAGATGTTGAGTACACAAATGTAATTTCTTAGTATTCACATCATTTGCACCCAAATAGTCCCAAGGGTTAGTATGACTTTCCGGTTGGTCGTGGATTTGCTCCCCTTAGGTCATCCTCATTAGGGTAAGTATTCTACTCTTTTTGACAAAGTAGCGAGGAAAACATCAAAAAGCCACCCACATCAGACTCATTACCCCCACCCCATATTTTATCGGTGCTACATCCCCTTAGTATCCCAAGCAAAGCACTATTCATCAACTATTTTATTATATTTCTGCCCCCACTACTTATTACTCCCTCCGTCCCAATTTTATAGTCCTAATTGACACTTTTTGTTGTCCCAAAAAAATTGTCCCACTTCAAAATTAAATGAGTAATTGTTAAGGAATTTCCTCTTATACCCTTGTATTTTGAAATTAAAAATAATAAAAAAGTAAGAAAGTGTAATGATTGAATGGTAAAATAGGAAAAACATGTTTTTAAAAGTGCAATGATTATGTCCCCTTATTAAGTTGGAATTCCCAAAAGGGACCATAAAATTGGGACGGAGGGAGTATTTCATTATTTTCAGTGGAATGGTTCACTGTCCCAGTTGGAAGTGAAAGAAATGATTTAGAAATGGGCTTTTATTTGGATATGATTAGAATAGAGAGTTTGATTTTGTGAGTTTTTAAAAAAACGGCTAGCTAAAATATAACAAGTGTTTTCGAAATTAAATTTGATCTGAAGCTGATAAGAATGCCCTTATGATTGACAAATGTTCAACTATTCAAATCATGCGACAAGAAAGTAGTTTCTTGGAAAAAGCCACCGTTTTCACAGGCTGTTGAAAGAATTTAAACTACTAGAATTTTTGAATAATGATACATACACAAACTTTGTGTCACAATCAACCACAACTCCACTCACATGGGGTGTGGGGTCCGCATGTGGGGCTCATGTGGAACTCACACCCATTATGAGTGGAGTAGTGGTTAGTTGTGACATAAAGTTTGTGTCACAGTCATTTTTGAGAATTTTTTCATGAGTAATTGATCGGACAATCACCTAGAGGGCTTGTCACCACCCCACATTTCATTTGTGCCCAGTGGTCATCCGATTTTATTGTAGTGGTAGGACCGACCGTTGTCCACTCGTGGGATAAGGTGTCAAGGTCTAATTCAATGTGCTCATTTGGACTTTCTGATGATGCGTGACCAGGTGTCTGCTTATGGATAAAAACTTGGGTGCTTACAGGGTATCAAGTAGCGGAATTCGCGCGCTTCTCACAAGTCTAAAAGTATTTTGTATTAGGGCTGCACAAAAAAACCGGTGAACCGTGAATCCGATCCGGACCGAATCGATCCGCGCATTTTGGATTTTAACCGTGGATTAATGGTCCGGACACGGATTGAAAAATTAATAAACCGTGACTCGCGGTCCGGACACGGATTTTGATTTCGAAACCGTGGATTAACCGATCCGGACCTTGAGAGTTTTATTATATATAAATTTTTAAAATATATATATATATATATACACACACACACATAATTTTACACAAACGTCTACTATACAAACTAGGGGTAAACCGTGATATCTTTCAAAACTTAGGGGTTAAACTATTACACTCACTTCTACTATATGTACTTGTTATCTATTTCTAGGGTAAACTGTGATCTCTTTCAAAACTAAGTTGATAACTATGTTTGGATGTGTGTTTTTATTGATGACCCATGGAAGCAGTCTAATATTACCCATTTGGAATAAATATACTCAAGATTTGTGACAACATATATTAGATTTAATTAGTAGTTTTGTATTTGTGTTTACACCATTAGTGTGAGATTCCAACGAAAGCATCTTCTTTAATTAGTTGAATTTACACCATTAGGTAAAATTTCAATTATATAACTTTGTTACTTGTTTATATATAACATGTAATCCGTGGATAAAACCGGAACCGATCCGTGACTCGCGGATCGGATTGGAACCGAACCGTGAGACTTTTGGTCCGGACACGGATTGTATTTTCTAAAAACCGTGACTCATGGATTAGGATTGGATTCATGTTAATCCGATCCGATCCGGACCGTGTACACCCCTATTTTGTATCGTCCGAGTTTTAAATAAAGTTTTCCATGCAGTGATGGAGACGGGGTGTCTATAGTAGCGGTCACTAGGGGTGTACAAGAAAATCGAAAAAACCGTGAAATCGGACCGACCAAACCAAACCGGTCTATTTGGATTGGTTCTATGGTTTAATGGATTGATTTTGGTTCTAAAAAAATGAAAACCGGATATTTTGGTTTGGTCCCTGGTTTTAAAATTAGGAACCATGGTTTGAACCAAACCGGTCCGTTATACAATATAATATAATATATACACTCCTATATACCAACACATGCTTAATAATTTTGTTAGTTTTAAGTTTTAATGTTGCATCAGCCATCTATATCAATAGTGATATTTTAATAGTTACTTTAGTTTCTAATGGACTCCTTAATATATTTGTGCGTTGATTTAATGGTAGTAGTTTTACGAAGGATTTGCAAAAATTTTGTGGACAATTTTTTTTGGTAAATTTTGAATGCTAACATGGTTCAGAATCGGAAACCGAACCAAACCGGACCAGTCTAATGGTTTGGTGTGGTTTGGTTTTATATGTGTAATGGTTTGGTTATGGTTCTTAATTCTTTGGAACCATTAGATATGGTTTGGTTCCTGGATTTCAACAAAACCGGTCCAAACCGGACCATGTACACCCCTAGCGGTCACCCCTGTAAAAAAATTTTAAAAAAACCCTAGTATTAATCTAGGAATTTTTTTCCCTATAAATTATATAGGCTTTGTAATGGTCTTAATTTTTAATTTTCATTTTAATTCCTTTATTTATAGACTTTGGTATTATCTAGAAAAAAAAATTTAAAATTTCAAAATTTTCTTATGAATTATATAGACTCTATAATGATCCAAATTTTTTATTACTCCTCCTAACTCACTGAAATCACTCTGGTCCAATCCGACCTCGGATGTCGGATTCGTAAGTTCCCCAACAGCAGCGGCAGTGACGCTTGACAACTGTCTGCGGTGGGACAAAGAGATGTGGAGCTCCGGACACTGATAAATTTCCGTCATCTTCCTCCAACCGCATTCAAGCGGATTAGTGGTTCCATTGTCATCGTTGTACAATTTTGTGGCTTTTGTATGTTTCTTTGTTTGTTTTTGTTTTCTTGTATTTTCGGATCGATAATATCCTTTTTTAGTTAATAATATAAGTTTTCTCGGTTAAAAAACCCTTTGTCTCTTATATGTGGCCTCCTCCCCAGCCAAATACTCTACCAACCCAAAGTTATCCACTGGCCTTTGAATAACAAAATCAAACCCCTTCTTTTTATTCAATATTTCGGTTCAGAGAGGGAGAAAAGAAATGAACACTTCCTCATCTTCGGAGTTTCACGGGAGGCAGGAGCCTGCTCCCATCCCTGCACTTCAATACAAAGATAGGAGCTTTTGTATGATCTTTGTATAAAAAAAAACAGGGATTTATACATAGGCTTTATTAATTGGTCTTTTGTGAACTCTAATTTCTAGCCTAAGTCATATACTGGGACACAATTATGGTGGACTTAGCCCATATTCATACTTGCTAAAATGATTGTAATCTTATTGTGAATAATCCATGCTACATTATTATTTTCATAAGATATGAATGCGCACTTTTCATGCTCCCAACCTTGAGTTCTATATTCTCCTGCTCTCTTGTTTCTCCGCTTCCGCTACACACCTAAATTGCCATTATTTTTTGCATACTAGAGAGATAAAATGGCATCGCAATGGGGAGACTACAACCCAACTAGGAAGGCACCAAAATCCCCGAAAAACATGAAGAACACAGCCAAAATAAGGCAACTAGCCCAACAATGAACCAAAAGAACCAAAATACTCTATAAACGCAGATTTGGAAATCCCATAGCAGCAGCATGTAAAGTTTGAACACAACAAACAAATGTAATTTTATTGATTACAAGCACTTGTACACTTAAGTTGTATACAACAACACACACTATCATACACAAAGGAAGACTCTTTTACACAAAAGAGGACACACACACAATCTAGGAAGACACTTTTAACTTTGGACACAAACACTTTAGTACTTGGACACCTCTCACTTGGACTCTCACTCACTTACTTGGAGTCTCTCTTTCTTGCCTTCACTTGCATTCACATGCATTGCCACAAATGAAGACCTCATCCCTATTTATAGGCACCAAGGGATAGTTCTAGAAGCACACATCACTCACTACTTCTAAGTGCTTCTAGAGAAGCCCATAAGCTTCCATCATATTCCGGAATATTCTTATACCATCCGGAATGTTCTAGTGTAGTCCATAGTATTCCAGAAGTGTCCAGAAGACTCTAGCAAAGTCTAGAGGATTCCGGAGCATTCTAGATAAGTCTAGATATTTCCGGAATAATCCGGAAGTTTCCGGCGACGTCTGGAAGATTCCGGAAAACTCAAGAGAGGTGGTGATGATCTTCAACACAGCATCCAGCCAAGCCAAACTAAAGAAGAATCATCCTAACAAAGCCTGAATTAGAAGCATAAAAACAATATTCCACTTGAGCTGTTGTCTACCAATTGTTGAGGCCAGTATTTTGGCTATCGAAGAGGATATACGAGCTGGTCTCATGGGATGCAAGACGCTGTCTTGTAATGCAGAAAATGCTAGGCTTTGTGCTGTTTGGAATCTGCCAAGTAAACAGACAGACACCAGACGGAAGAAACACAAAGACACAGAGATAGGCCCAAGATACCAACTCGAAGACGCAAAGACAAAAAAGGGACATAGGACAAGACAAGACCAGGGCAAACAAAACCAGCAAGACAAACAAGCTAGACCAAACTAATCATGTTAGGGAGAGGGAGCGCTAAAATCTTTTAAGACTTTCCCAAGAATCTCTTGTTTCTGCATCTCATGATCACTTGTGGAAAACGCTTGAGGAGACTCCTCCTTAGCATTGTTAAGTCTCTCTTTCACCTTAGGAACCAGGGCATTGACTTCACCCACGCGGTAATCACTCTTGAACAGATCAGTCTCGCGAGAGACGATGTCAAACACGGTCTCGAGGAACGCGAGAGGGTTCGATGGATCGAGCAGTGCTTTGAACGGCTTGCTAGAAGAGGATGATGGGTTTTGCTAGTCTTCTTCGTATGTCGATAATGTCGCCATTAATGTTGATGGAGAGAGAGGTTTGATTTGGAAGGTTTGAATTTGGGTTTAGGGGGAGAAGGGTGCGTGAGGAAGGAGAAGACAGAAGAGTTCCAAATTCAATGACAGAGATGCATATTTCGTTTTTGTCAAAGAAAACCCCTGCAAAGTGCTACGCACAAGACCCTCAGAAGTTAGGTCAAATTACTTTAAAAGGTTCTACTTCAATTCCACGAGTCAACACCAAGCCACTGCTCGCTAAGCGCGCGCGCGAGAGAGAGAGAGAGAGAGAGAGAGAGAGAGAGAGGGGGGGGGAGGAGGAGGAGGAAGAAGAAGATGGTGCAACCTGGGCGATCTTGTGGTTGGCGGTCCGATTTGGACGATCTCGTGGTCGCCGGAGATGGTCTCGTGGTTGCCGGACGATCTCATGGTCGCTAGAGATGGTCTTGTGGTTACCCGACGATCTCATGGTCGCAAGAGTCCGATTTGTAGACCACCACGGTTGGATGATGATTTGAGGAGATGGGTTTGTGTAGAGAGAGATAGAGAGAGAGAGCGTAGTTTGTTCTCTGTAAATTTGGGGAAGAAGAGTTTGACTTATTTTGCGGAAGATGGGTTTTTGTAAAATTATCATGATACATCTAGAGAAAAACAAGCAACTATCTTACTTGGCAGAGACATGGCACTGGATTCAATGTGGTAGTAATGGTTTTTTTTTTTTTGGGAAAAACAATGTTATTAGTTGAAAGAACCTGAAATTTTTTGGGTCTAAAATCTATGAATAGGTACAATGACCCTGAAATTTTTTAGGGCTAAATATTTTTTTTTGTATTTATTATGTATTTTCCGTAATTTTTATGTATTTACTGTAATTATTAAGAAATTACTCCGTTTTCTTTCTTCAAATAATAAAATATGGGCAATTACGTCATTTGACCTTTTATCCTATCAAATCCACCTTCCAAATCTCCCTTCTCAAAATATCATCCTGTTTACATGTAAAATTAACCAATCCAATAATTAATTGACACGAAATCAAAAGTGCCAAACGTTGGCGATTACTTGTCAGTGAAAGATCACTGGATTAGTAAGATGAAATTGATTAAATACGATGTCGTATTACTTCTCAATTTAGAAAGGCAGTTATTGGCAGTTACGAGCCATTACTAAAATAAAGATTGGCTTCGAAGCCATAATATCAATTGCTAAACACACAAGCTCCACATGTAAACTTGTGAAACAAGACAATTGGCAGTTAAAACACGTGGAATACTTTTCCTTAACATGTTAAGCAAACGTACAGATTTAAAGCTTCTAGAAGAAGAAATGATTCAAATTCAGACGTGGAGAAAGAATAACTGCCAACTCTCAGAGTGGAAGTTAGAGTTCAAAGCAAGCCAAATTCAAATTCATGGAGCGGGAAGTTCAAACTACAAGCAACGTCTATAAATAGAAGAAATTGAAGAGTGAAGAGCCTGGACAAATCTTCAACAAACAGCTATCAAAAAACTGATGCTTGGTTTGTTCATTGGCAAAGTAGTTTAGGATTTCGAACCCAGTTCGAAGTAGTTTAGGATTTTAAACTCAGTTCGACGTAGATTAGGAAGTAGTTTAGGAATTAGATTATGATTTATCTCGATTGTTCTTGTAACAATCACCCCTATCGCGGTTGTTCTTGTAACAATTACCTGTTCGAAGTTCTGTTACTCTGTATTTGAAGTTGGAGACAATTTCGCAGTAAGTTTATATTTGATTCATCAATCGAAGTGTCTTGTTTCTTTATTGTTATTTGATTTCCTAAGTTTATTGGTTTGCATTTCTTCACTTATTAAGAAAAATCCTCTTAATTGAGGTAATTGAACCAACAAAACACAATCGCCTGATTAGGTTTGGTTTTTCCAAAGTTAATCTGAGGGAGGAGATTGAAACTCTCTCTGGCACGCTCGCACACAAGCATTTTCCATTGCAAAGAAGTAAAAAGAACCAAACACATCCAATCACCTCACTAACAAATTCACCTTTCTTATGAGGTGGGGCCACCCTCATTACCAAATCCACCCTCATTACAAATCCATCTTGAAATCCACCCTCATTACAAATCCACCTAAAACATCTCCGACATCCAAACGGGGTGCAAGGGTCCTGAGGAGGGAGCTAAAAAAAAAAACCTTGTGAGTGAGGTTTACAAAGCAAATATTTCTAGGATTCAAATTCAGTTAATTATTTACTCATTAGATTTCCTCCATATATAAAGTGCGAGTGTTGTGCAGAACATGTGCTCGAAAAATATGGCTGGCAGGTTGATCAGTACTGTTGGAGCATGATTTTACAGTTTTTGGAACAAAATGTTCCAGAGAACTAGGGGAGCGGTGGTTTTCTTTCCAAATCTTTTCCTAACGGTCTCCTATCTTTCCAATCTACAGTTAAAGGAATTACACAGTCCACTGTTGCATCGGCTTTGAGTTTTTTGAGCTAGGCCCGATTTAAATTTTTTTGAATGGGCCCTTTATATAATATACAAATAAAAATAAAAAATACTTCAAAGAAAGTACTACAAGTAATTAAATTTAAGAAAATGAGAAAAACTTATTCTCATAGAGGCTGCAAACAGTTGATTCGCAGCCAACCAATGAAAATGTGCCACGTCATTAAAATGGGAGTGCATCAAATTTTTTCCCCAAGCACCAGTATGCATCTGATCCCTCCCTCCCTTTCAAAACCCCTCCCTCCCTCTCTCTCTCTCTCTCTCTCTCTCTCTCTCTGCGACCCCTTACCAGTAACCACCACGATCTCCAACCTCGACAACACATCCATTAGCTTGGCCTCGGGTCCGGCCGTCGAGTTTCCCACCATGGCTCAGGCAGAAGTGAGTTCTCCTTAAAGAATTCCTCCTTGTTAATGACTTTCCAAAATTTGAAAAGCTTGAAATGTCGATTGAGCTCTTGCCCAAGGCAAGGCGACGTAGGATACACCATCGGTTGAGCTCTTTCTGACAATTAGTTTGAAATGTACTGGAGGGTAATGGAATTTTCTGCACATATAAGAGAGGTCTTTGTATTTGTCAGAAACCTCCGAGGAGGTAAGTGAAATATACCTATTTCAGAAACATTACTTAAGTGAAATAAGTCGATGCGTGCGCAAACTCACTCGACATGTGGAGTAGGATTGCATGATGATGGTTTGTAGATTTATGAGGCCAATAATTTGCATTTGTATATAATTTCTGCTTGTCACTCAGGCGAAGAGATAACACTATCAACAGATTTTTACATGTTCTTCACCCGCAAATGAGGCCACCAAAAGTCATTTTATAATCAGTCTACCTATTGGAGTTGTTTGTGACTCTATGGTTTATAATTTCTTGGTGATTAGGGAGCATATGTGAAGTTTTCATGCACTACAAGAAAATTCGCTTTAGCGTTTAAAAAATTGTTGCCGAAGGATTGTTTTTAGTCGCCCCAGTATTTTGGCAACCAAAATTTTAGTCACCCGTTTGTCGCTGATATGAATGTATTTGCGGACTAAAAACAGTTTCACTTATTTAGACTACTTCTCTTTTCACCTACAACCGGATATTTAACTGTTTCGTTTTCATGAAAAATACAGTTTGAAAACATAGTTACTGAGATCCAATCAACCTATTTTTACATCAAAATGAACAGTTCAAATAAGTTACTCAATTCGTTCTAAATTTCTTGTCCACTTGTATTATTCATGACATCTCAAAAATTATTTATGTTTTCAAAAGTGTATACGATTTTGTTTGATAGTTCTCGATTAGTTCCATTAAACAAAGTTTTCAAAATTATAAAAATCATTATAGATTGAAAGATATAAACAATTGAAAAAATGACTCATATGTAAGAAATGAACAAGAAATTTGGGACGGAGGAAGTAAAATATTAAGACCTTAGCACTCTCCCAAAGGGCAACAAAGGTACTCATGAAATTTAGAAAACCCGAACACCACACCTAGTACACTTAGTGTGGTTGGTTCGTTACTCTCAATTCTAAGAAAGAGAATCTTAAGTTCGAGTTTTCACCTATCGTAATCATTAACCCCAAATATAGTACTTCCTCCACACTCCATCTCGGGATCGAGTCCTATCTCCTCTCCCCATGTTATAGATTAAGAATGACGAATGACCAAAAAAAAACCAAATATAGTACTCTCTCTGTCCCTATAATAGGAGTATTTTTATTTTTTTAGACTTTGTAACACTTTTCAATGTGTTATATCGCATATACTATAATGTTTTTAGATGATTTTGAAAATTTTGCTTGATAAAAGTAATTGAGATCTATCTAACAAAATCAATATTGTATACTATAAAAAATATTATTAATTGAAAAATATAATGTCGATTTCATATATGGAACCAGATAGAACGAGGAATTATAAAATAGACAATGGGGCACTTTCTTGCCAAAATAAAATTTAAAAAAACTCTGAATTATCGTCTCTTTTTATGTCCCAAGACATAATGGTGGGGGCCTTTTTTTTGGGCCACTCAATATACATCAGGATAACAAAGGAGTTAGTGAGACAGTGCAAAGAGAGCAAGGTTGTGAATCTCGTTCCGTACCGGCCGATACGTACCGGATTTGCTTGTAAACGGTACCACTAGCCCATAATTTCGTCCCGGCCCCAATACCGGTCTTTACCGGTCAGTACCGAAAAATCCGGCCAATACCGGACGAGATACACTTACCGGTAATTTCGTCCGGAAAATTGCAGAGTGGCAGATTCGAACGTTCAAAGAGAGAGAGGAGAGACAGCAAGAGAAAGCAAGAGAGAGAGGGAGATCCGATGTCCTCGACCTCTTCACCCAGAACCATCTCGGTATTTTACCGCCTACAGCTCCTTTGATTTCTCCGGCACCTCTGGTTTTTCCGGCGAGATGATATGCCGTTCTAATGAAAGAGAGTTTGCACGAGATCTGGAAATGGATTAGAAGAGAGAGACAGAGAGAGAGAGATCAAAAGTTCTGAAATGTCTCGAAATGGAGGTCGTGGGCACATTGCTTGGGAATCCAGAGAGAGGAAGATAACCAAGTCGGTAGATTTCTTGGGGGAAGTAAAACTAAAATGACAGCTAGTGACTTGTGTTTTCAAGTCATTGAGAAGGAAAAAGCATATCTCTTATTTGACAGCTAATAAATCGTAGTGTAAGTAGTTCAATGTTTTGGATTTTTTTTTTGATTTACATGTACATACATACATATACATACATAATATATATATATATATATATATATTATATAGGTAGTACCGCTAAATCCGAAACGGTACCGGTATTGGACCGGTACCGGTATCGTACCGTACCAGTAAGAAAACCGGTACCCTGTCCGGTACGGGATTTAGAACATTGAAAAAGAGTCTAAAACTCATTTAGGCCTTATTTGATTCGGGTATTAGAAAAGTGGGATGAGACTATTTTGCATAATCTCGCATTGTCCCTTGTTTAGTTCCTAAAAAATAATATGGGATTAAGGGCTCTTTTGGCTAATAATCCATAATCAGATTATTGAATTATTTATTTTGTCTTTATTCAATTTTTTTTTTGCATTTGTTAGTTTTGCGTCAAGATTTTGTAGTTTTTGAATTTCTCTCAACGAGATGAATCTAATAAGTACAAAATTATGGTCAAACCAAATATTTTTTTTGAATAAAGCCGAAATACTTGGATTATTGACTAATAATCCAAGTATTTTGGCTTTATTAAAAAAAAATAAGTTTTGATTATAATTTTATATTTGTTAGATTCGTCTTGTCGAGAGGAGTCTAGAAACCACAAAATCTTAACGTAAAACTAAAAAATGTAAATTTTTTTTGAATAAAAACAAAATGAATAATCCAATAATCTATAATCTGAATTATTAGCCCAAAATAGGGCTAACAATCCCGGCATGGTTTTAGGCTTGGTTTGGCTAATTTGAAAATACTAATTTTTTGGATTATTCGTTGTCCTTATTCAAAAAAAATTTTATTTGTTGGTTTTCGGTCTATTTTTTGAAGTTTCTTAGCTTATCTCGATGAGAGGAATCTAAAAAGTATAAAATTATTAGCCAAATTTTAAGTTTTGTGAATAAAGACGAAAAATAATCCAAAAAATCCTTTTGTCGAGACAATCCAAGAAATCTCAAAAAATTAACAAAAAACTAACGAATACAAAATTTTTTTGAATAAAAACAAAATAAAAAAAACCTTTAATCCAAAATTTTCAATTTAGCCAAACCAATCCTTAATCTAATACGAATGGTATTGTGTAATCTCTGAGGGGTGGGAATAATTATGCCGGGATTAAAACACGCGTCAGGAAGTCGAAAAAATTACAAAATTGCCATGACATTTTCTCTAAACCTACATCGTGTCTCTCTCTCTCTCTTTCGCTCGGTTCTGCCGCCACTCCCTCTCTCTCTCTCTCTCTCTCTCTCTCTCTCTCTCTAACCCAGATCTGCCCAGTTACTCGTCTCTCTCTCTCTCTCTCTCTCTCTCTCTCTCTCTCTCTCCCTCTCCCTCTCTCTCTCTCTCTCTCTCTCTCTCAGCTTGTATCTCCGAGTAATGGATATGGAGTTTACAAACTGACTTCCTGTCTACAAAGAGCTCGGTACAGAGACCAAAAAATCCACACACGCGAAGAACCTCTCTCTCTCTCTCTCTCTCTCTCTGAGCTTGTATCTCCGAGTAATGGATATGGTATCCTCACTTGTAGACTAATTTTTTTTTTTGTTTACAGGGATTGTGCTCGACTTCGTGAATAAGGTAAATCGTTTTTGTAGAATACGCAATTTTTTCGCCTGATTTGCAAATTTACAGGGATTGTGCTCAACTTCGGGAACCCTCATTCGTAAATCGTTTGTTGATGGCTATTCTTAGTTTGAAATCTCTTAGCAGTTAGCACAGTTTAATTGCTTTCTGTTGTGCTAGAATTTGTGCGTCTGATATGGGTTTAGGAAACATGTCAGATTTGAGTTTTATGCACCTCTGATTATGAGTTGAATCACACCATCGAAAACATAACATTTCCGTAGGTTGAAGGCTGCAACATACAAATGGGAAACAAACCACTGATAGTAAGTAAAAAAGTGGAAAATATCACTGAAAATATGAGTGGAAAAAAGTGGAACTTCAACATTGAAAAACCATAACATTCTGGTATTCTGATTTCCCCTGAAATCAAATCTTTCTCACTTTCAAAGAATGTGCTTCTATAATCCCAAGTCTAATCTGACATTATTTATGTGTTTTTATAATGTGTTACTAGATGGAAAATATCACTGGTAATGAAATTGACTGTTCATCGGAGGAGACTGAGGTGTTCATGATTGTGACTAATTTGATCAAGCAAATGCAAACGACATGTATTATGGCTCTAGTTGTTGTACATGTTGCTATTGAGAGATACTGTTCACGACACAAATGTAGGTTTACTGAACTGAACCCATACCAAGAACATATAGGTCACAGCAATCGGTTAGTGCATCGTAGTGACACAACATGTGTGGAGCAACTTTGAATGGATAGGAATTGCTTTATGCGTCTATGCATTCTAGTTCAAACAGTCGGGGGTTGTCTCCTTCGAGGTCAGTTTGTTTGGAGGAGAAAGTTACTATGTTTTTGTATACCATAGGACACTACCATAAGAATAGAGCTGTCAAGCATCAGTTCCTCTAATCATGTCAAACTGTTAGTAGGCATTTCAATGATGTCCCTCAGGCTGTTCTACGTCTGCAAGATCGACTACTTGTCAAACCTAAACCAATAAGGCTAATATACAACTTGGTGTATTTGTTTTTTTATTTTCGTTGGTGTAAATATCATGACCAAGTCGAATTATTGTTGAAAGAACTGCAGATTGATTAAATTAAACTTACCTAATAATGTGAAAAAGAAGGTCATGCCTAATTTTGTATGCTTGCATCCATTAATTCACGACGCACTAATCACTATATAGCATGGAATGAACCTTTAATTTTGATATGGGTGATTCAATTCCTATATATATATCTAGGGAAGAGTCTACTATGACAAAATAGATAATGAAATATCAGCAAAATATACCCAAACACGTGTACTTCTAGGAAGTTGTAGACAATGGAGAGAAAGTGTAGCTGAGAACAAAACCAAATGCGTGATGAACCTAGAAATTTAGGGGTTGAAGCAAATAAAGACATTTGATGAATGCTGCCCATGAATGGATTCTCAAACAACAACCCATACTCAAAGATATTTAATCCCCAAAAAATTAATCCATAAAACCAAACCCTCTATGAAATCACCGCCCTAGTTGGAAGCCCCACCGCCCTAAATTGTCAGAGTCGGACCCTCCGCGGGCACTCTTAGTCCTCGTATGCTCGCACTCCTCAATCCTAGCTCTCGTAAATTTTAGTAGTCTGAGATGTTTCCGAACGACGTTTGCTCTTCCTTTTACGCTCTTGCATTATGTGAGTTATTAGAGAAACATAAAGGCATATCGAGAAAGAAATATGCCGAGAGAGAGAGAGAGAGAGAGAGAGAGAGAGAGAGAGAGAGAGAGAGAGAGAGAGAGAGAGAGAGAGAGAGAGAGAGAGAGAGAGAGAGAGAGAGAGAGAGAGAGAGAGAGAGACGCTGAGCAAAGAGAGCTCCAGAGATACTCGAGAGGCTTAACGACGCCTAGGGGCAAAGATCAATCTATCGATCTTCGCGAGCCGGTCTCCTCGTATGCGATAACAGGGGATAAATGCTTGGATTGGGGCTGTGGTTTAGGTGAGTAATATTTTACTACTAGTTGCCAAACCTTTCTCAGTCCCGCTTGCGAAGATCGATCGATCGATCTTTGCCCTAGCAATTGTTCGCCTCTCTCTCTAGTATCTCTCAGACCTCTCTTTGCTCAACGTCTCTCTCCCTCTCTCCCTGGTAT
Organism: Vaccinium macrocarpon; assembly: GCA_022606695.1. NCBI lineage: Eukaryota > Viridiplantae > Streptophyta > Magnoliopsida > Ericales > Ericaceae > Vaccinium > Vaccinium macrocarpon. The sequence continues at coordinate 4,818,611 of CM040171.1, read as the reverse complement.
GTCTCTCTCTCTGTGTGTGTGTCTCTCTCGGTATGTTTCTTTCTCGTTGTCTGTCTTTATGTTTCTCTAATAACTCACATAATGCGGGAGCGTGAAAGGAAGAGCAAACGTCGTTCGGAAACATCTCAGACTACTAAAATTTGCGAGTGCTAGGGTTGAAAAGTGCGAGCGTACAACGAGGACTGAGAGTGCCCACGGAGGGTCCGACTTTGACAATTTAGGGCGGTGGGGCTTCCAACTAGGGCGGTGATTTCATAGAGGGTTTGGTTTTATGGATTATTTTTTTGGGGATTAAATATCTCTGAGTATGGGTTGTTGTTTGAGAATCCATTCACGGGCATCATTCATCGAACGTCTTTATTTGCTTCAATCCCTAAATTTCTAGGTTCATCACGCATTTGGTTTTGTTCTCAGCTACACTTTCTCTCCATTGTCTACAACTTCCCAGAGGTACACATGTTTGGGTATATATTGCTTATATTTCATTATCTATTTTGTCACAGTAGACTCTTCCCTAGATATATAGGAATTGAATCACCCATATCAAAATTAAAGGTTCATTCCATGCTATATAGTGCGTAGTGAATTAATGGATGCAGGTATACAAAATTAGGCATGCCCTTCTGTTTCACATTATTAGGCAAGTTTAATTTAATCAATCTGCAGTTCTTTCAACAATAATTCGACTTGGTCATGATATTTACACCAACAAAATAAGAAACAAATACACCAAGTTGTATAGTAGCCTTTTGGTCATGATATTTACGCTTCCGATTCTCTAAGAACAGAACATTAAAGTAAGGGAAAGAAATTCATCATCTTGGGAATAAAGTTGAAGGCTTTTGCCAGCATAGATAAAACTACACTTGGATGTTTTTTATTTCTTTGCCTTAGTTGGTTTTGAATAAACCTTCTTTTTATATTTCTCGTTCGTTCTCAACCCATATTTTGTTGCACATTCTTTCTCAACGCATATATTAGAATATACGATTATATGAAGCACTCAATGAACATTCTTAAACCTAAGAATGGATTTGAGTGAAACCTTCATTAGCAGCATAGTTGTAAATTTAGAGGAAAGACCTTAAAAAATTGAGTATAGACGTGTGTTTGAGTAAAACTTGGTTTGCTTTATTTTTTAGTAAAGGTTGAAGGGCGATTTTTTTAGGAAGCTTTTTACTTTGATCCGTAGTTGTACAAAGCGAGATCGGATGTGGGGACAGGTGCGGAGGAGCAGAGGCACCTAGAAGTTCCCAAGGTTGGGAGCGCTTATGGAGCGTGTATAGATCATATTTAAATGTATATAAAATATCTTTAATACTTAGCCTTGAAGGAAAAGTGATACTTGTTGAGAATTTTCTCCATCTTAAAGGGTAATTTTTTTTTGAAGTTAGATATTTTCAATTTGCAAAACTTCTTGACTCATAGGATTTTCTTATTCTTATTTCCACACCTTTAAAAATACGAGAATAATTGCTTTAATGGTCCGATAAGCTCCCATCTCGAGGGGAGCAAGCTCCAGTCAAGGTCTCATCTTGGGAGCACACCCATTTTAGAAGGATCCTGCATCTAAGCTCTGATCTGAGTTATATTTGGGGTTTGAGTAAGGAATGGAGGTGCTTGTGAATGTGGAAGGCACAAAATGAATGGACTAGAAGGTTAGTAAAGATTTGAGATGAACCTTACTTTGATCTTGGTTTCAGTCAGTGCGTGGAGGGAGTTTTGTGAGGTTTTGCATTCGGATTTGAATTGGTGTAGATTCTAGTAAGGAATTGAGAGGCTTACACTACTGTTAGTATGACTCGTGCGTTTGAGTTGTCTCTTGGGTTTCACGATGATCGGCTATATATATCATATTTTAGACTGGAGAATGTCCGAATCTCGTAGGCTGGAAGTTGTTTTATTTCTATTTGTTTAGTTTAAAGTTCTGTCTCCCATTTGGCGTACTGGTGTTTGATCTGGTTTAATTTCTAATTTTCATAGGTCAGGCATCATGGACGTGGACGATGATACTTCTGTTTCAACTTCAGTTACAGAACCTTCTGCTGCAGTCATTGATGGTCAAGCTGTAGTCGTTGCAACTGGTACTATTCCAATTCAACCAGTTCAGATGGTTGGACCTCCACTCATCCCTCCTATTGCTCCAATACCCACACCGCATACCTCAATCCCCCCTCAATTGGCACCTCTCCCTCCGCGGCCACCTGTTCTTAGGCCACCCCAGGCGCAACAGGATGGTGAGGTCAGTCCCAGTGACTCTGACTCTGACCATGATGATTCAGGCCCCACTCCGTCTGCTGCAGAATATGAAGTGTCAGAACAGAGCAGACAAATCAGAGAGAGACAAGAAAAGGCAATGCAAGAACTACTGATAAAGCGGCGTGCTGCTGCCCTAGCTGTTCCTACAAATGACCTGGCTGTGCGGGCCCGTCTACGCCGGCTTGGTGAACCCATTACCCTTTTTGGAGAAAGGGAGATGGAAAGGCGGGACCGCTTGAGGATGCTCCTGGCGAAACTGGATGCTGAAGGGCAATTAGAGAGGCTCATGAAAGCTCATGAGGATGAAGAGGCTGCAGCTTCTGTAACAAGGGATGAAGCTGAAGAAGACATTCAGTACCCATTTTACACTGAAGGGTCTAAAGCACTTCTGCAGGCCCGAGTAGAGATTGCTAAGTATTCTATTCCGAGGGCAGCTCTGCGGCTTCAACGCACAAGAAGGAAAAGGGATGACCCGGATGAGGATTTGGACGCAGAAATAAATTGGGCTTTGCAGCAAGCTGGGAGCTTGGTCTTAGATTGCAGTGAAATAGGAGACGACAGGCCACTTTCAGGATGCTCTTTTTCCCATGATGGAAATATGCTTGCCACCTGGTAATATCTCTCTCACTGGCTTCCCATATACCTAGAGCTCCATATTATGTGGTATTTTTGTAATTGATCTGTATATGCATTATATGTTCTATGTACACAGTGTTGGGAGTCTTGGGACCTTTCCTAGCAACTTAAGTACTTAGAACAGTTCGTGACAAAATGTGGGATCACAGGTTTGGTTTTGGGAGGTTTTGAGTTCAAGGATATCTGTTTGCATTTTTGTCCTTTGTGTTATGTTCTCGATTTTGCATTTGTTTCACCTCCACCTGTAAAATGGGTCGTGAGGGTGTGTGTTATATAGCTTAATATAAACTGTTGTGCCTATTTCCTGACAATTGTTGACTTAATATACAAATGGCCTTTTTGGGTCAATTTTTTTTCCCCCACTTTCCACAATCAAGCAGCCTTATATTCTGTTTTCAAGGTTGTGGCCACTCAATTTTCTAGAAATCGCTAGGCGTTAATCGAGCGGAAGAGGCCCGCCTAGTGCCTAGGCGCTTCCGCCCGACTTACACCTAGGCAGGGACTAGTCGGCTGCCTAGCACCTAGGCGGCGACTAATTGACCACCTAATTGTCTAGGCGTTGGACCACCTCCTAGCACCAAGGCGGGGACTTTTTAGAACACAGCTGCTATAATAACTGAATATAAGATTATTGTTTTGACAATGTAAGGGGATTTACATTTTATTATCTGGAGAAGTACCGTGCACTGAACTTCTTCAGTTCCTCCATTGTCACTTTGCAAGTATTTCATGACGTAAGAACCATTTCCCCCTGTAATTGTAGATAACTGTCTGATTTCTGCACTTCTTCATGTACCCAGCGCTTCTAGTGGAGTTGCCAAATTATGGAGCATGCCTCAGGTGAGGAAGGTTTCTACCTTGAAAGGTCACACAGAACGTTTAACTGATGTTGCTTTTTCTCCCGTGGACAATTGCGTAGCGACTGGCTCTGCTGACCGGACTGCAAAGCTATGGAATACGGAAGGGTCTCTCCTAAAGACATTTGAGGGCCACTTGGATCGTCTAGCTAGAATTTCCTTCCATCCATCAGGGAAGTACTTGGGAACAACTAGCTATGACAAGACTTGGAGATTGTGGGATATAGATACTGGCGAGGAATTGCTTCTCCAAGAAGGTCATAGTCGGAGTGTGTATGGAATAGCCTTTCACCATGATGGATCTTTAGCCGCGTCTTGTGGTCTAGATGCACTTGCTCGTGTATGGGACCTTCGTTCTGGGAGAAGTATTCTTGCATTGGAAGGCCATGTCAAATCGGTAAGATAAAACCCTTCAGCCTTCTGATTAGTTTCTTTCTTCTTTTGATCTTATCGTTGTGGTTGTGGAGTAGTTTCACAAGTGGTGCTGGAGTGTGGACTTTATATGTTTACAGACATGGTTACCCATTCTCTTTTTCAGGTTTTTGGGGTCAGTTTTTCTCCCAATGGCTATCATTTAGCCACAGGAGGTGAAGATAATACTTGCCGAATTTGGGACTTAAGGAGAAGAAAATCCTTGTACGCAATACCGGCACACTCAAAATCTCTCTCTGAAGTCAAATTTGAGCCTCAAGAGGGATACTTTTTGATAACTGCCTCATTTGATATGACAGCGAAGGTATTTTTATTTTCATCAAATAGTGATTGTGGCTTAGATAACATATCTTTGAGCTACTAGTTCATGTACTAAATACTTGGACTTTGTTCATCAGGTTTGGTCATCTAGAGATTTTAAGCCTGTCAAGACATTGTCCGGTCATGAAGGAAGAGTTACATCACTGGATATTGCAGGAGGTGAGTTACATCAATTGAAAATGAGAACGTTTAATTTTGCCATCAGCATACATCATTTGGCTCGCAGTTTCAATAGTGATATATCTCTTCCACATGTAGTTTCATGGTTCCAGGCATAGCTTGCATTTTGCTTAGATTGAAATCATAGAATACAAGATTGCATGCTTTAGAGCACACTAATGTTGCAATCTATCTTGGTATATGTGCCTATCTGAGATGTGTGCTTAAACTGGTGGGCACATGGAATAACATGGACTCCCCATTTATTCAATAGAGAAGATCACCAAGATTTCGTGATCCCTGTCAAACTAATTCCAATTCCAAGAGCTCGGTATATACCAGTTCGATCTGAGCTCTCTGATTGAATTGCTCATTGAATGAGCATTTTCAATTTTATGCAATAGTTCTTTTTTGGGTATGCTGAAGCTAAGAACTTGATCGAAGGATGCAGGTTCGTGTCTCTGTGGACTTGATGAACTATATTGAACCTTTTAGTCCATCAGGCCAAATCTTTGACACAGTCACACTTGATATGTTCTCTTTTTGTGTGTGTGTAGATTCCCCCCCCTCCCCCCCCTCTGTGTGTGTGTGTGTGTGTGTGTAGGCTTCATATTACTCTATTTACAGGTTTTCAGAACTGCCAACACAGCTAATATGTCTCCGAAAGTTGGGTATTGTTTCCTGTCAAGTCTGAGAATCAGGTTGATAAAAAGAAGAAGATGAATTGCTTATCTTTACTGTCAGGCTTTTAGATAAATATATTTAATCTAGGTTCATCCATTTGCACAAACATAGGGAAAAATCTATAAGGGAAAATAGCTTAGTATTTGACTGAAGAAGCTTATACTTGGTCACTATAGTTCAGCTAACAAATGGGCTCTTAATGCAATAATTATGAAAAACTTGGTCACTGTAGTTCTTTTTTGTTTGGTTAATATTCGGAAAGTTTAAGATTACCTGCCTTCTAGATTTTGGATATATGCCATGGCATGTTACTAAATTATCACGGTGCAGATGAGCTTGCCCTTATGTTTCCTGTCTTCTAGGTTTAGGCTTGCCTTTGTGTTTTCTGATAAGCCTAGGGGGACAAAAGAAATAAATAGGTCTGTTATTGATTGTAGGCGTATTATCAACAATAAAGAAACAAATCAAAACTGGAGTAGGGTGGTTTGCTGTAGGGTGGTTGGGCCTCACAAGAAAACATTTTTTCCAAGGTTGCCTTTGTTTCTTGGCTGACTTTGTGGGAGTACCGATGGTCATCTAACACTGCATTACAGAACTCAACGAAAATGAAGTTCATGCTATTAACACATGACACTAGCAATGAACTATCTTGGCGGAAAACGGGTTTACAATTGCCACAAGTATTGGCATGATATACTTGTGTTACCAGGCGATGATAGTGATTGGGAATCTGGGATCACTGAGTGCTTACCCAAGTTGTCCAAACTGTATATGCAACTCAATAGCACTTCTTTTAGTCACATCTTATGCCTTCAAAATCTTCCGTATTTTTTTGTGCGAATTGGAATATGATGATGTCATGTACTAGCATTTCGAGCTTCATGCTTTTCTTTTTCCGAAACTATAAATGATATCTTTACTCAAGTTACTTTAGCAGAGACACTTCTGTCATGGTTCTCAGTTATTCACTAGTGTTATTCTTCTTGTGGTGGCAGATGGACAGTGTATTGCAACTGTGTCAAGTGATCGGACAATCAAACTGTGGTCGAGCAGAAACAGTGGCAAGGAGAAAGACATGGAAATCGACTAGATTGACTTCTGAATTTCCAGTATCTGAAGATCTGACTCTGCTGGCTACTTTATTCCTCGATTGAGCAGTACCATGTTTCAATTTTGTTTTGAGGAATCCAATAGGGAGCCCGAAGTATATGGAGTAGGCTGGAATTCCAACTCCGGTAGTCTTACGTTGAGTGGAGAGGTTAACTATAGAGCTTGCATCAGTTCTATGATGAAATTGCACTTTCGTGTGTAGGATTGGCTCAATTTATACTAGATTTGATCATTGCTGCTGCTGGTTTTTGTACTTTACGGGAAATGAAAAAAAGAGACTGATCTAACTTGAAGAAATTATTAGAATCAGTTTTTCACTTTCCCCTGTGGCTTCGGTGTCCAAATTCTTGTGCGAAGTTTGGTTGACGGGTTACGAGAGAGGGAAGGTGATATGTATTGATTTCTATTTCCCTGTTCCTTGAGTTTGTTTTTTCCATGAGATCTGTTTGACCTTCTTTAAGAAAGAAGAAAAAGAATGGAACCGTTCAGTTGGCGCAGGTCACCAAGAGCGAAGGATAATTTATTGCGATTGATGTCAAATGACGTTGTGCCGTGCCTTCAGGAACGGCTGCACGAGCAATTACTATTTTCGAATGTTTTAGGAATGATAAATCATTGGACTTACATGTTAGTACCCGTTCAAAGGAAAAACGAAGGTATAGCTTAACTATGGCCTAATACATTTGGACTTGCATTAGCAGTTCAAAAAAATTTAGACTTCCACTTTTTCATATCCAATATAAACTATTTTGGATCTGCCTTCCACTTTTTCATGTCCAATTTAAATCCCAATTAGAGTGATGTTGGATACGTCATACGTTGTGGAAAAGATTGATCTGCTATAATTGCAATACTTCTGCCTAATATTATTTTCAATCTGTTATCAAGACATTTAGAAATTTAGGTGTGACGTGTTGTGCTTACGCAAAAATTAAATTATTCCTTTTTTTTTTGTTGATTTAGTCGTTGATTTTTTTTGTAAATAAATGTGATGCTTCCATAAAATATGAAATTATGATCATATCAGCTATCTGATTAGCAAAAACAGAAAGTACTATATATCACATCCTAATCTTGATTTTCAAATTATTTATTCATAGAACGCATGAGAAATTTTGATTGTAAAATACTAAAAATAGTCCCCAAGGTTGTCGTTAAGGTTTAAATAGTGTATTGAAATATGTCAAAAGTGTATAAAGATGTTTGAAAATATATTGAAAAATGTAAAAGAGGGCATTGAAATCTGTTTTTTCTGGGGTTTTTTTAGTTTAATAGAACGTCCCATTTTTATTCAGTTTGAGTTTACCGTTTGCTAAAATCTTTTGCTTTTAGCGCCCCACTCCCATTTGCTAAAAACATCAAGGTGATTTTAACAACTTGCTTTTAGAAAAAGGAGCATGTGAAATAAAATTGACTTTTAGCAACTTAATTTTTGACAAATGAAAAACAAATTAAATTTTTAACACTTTTATTTAAAAATTGCCTTTTGACAATTGGTGCTGAAAGACCACCTCGACCTTAGTTCCAAATTGCAACTTGCACCAATACATCCTCGTCCTGACCTCTCTGCCAGTAGGATACTAGGATCCATCATAGTTTAAAGTTGACTAGCAAGGCCGGCCCATTTTTCGAATAAATTTCCTCCTTTTCAATCACCATCACATGTGGGTATCACCATAAATTTATTATTGTAATTTGAATTATTTATGGAAAATGATTTTCACACTCTCTATATTACAATTCACACTCCTTTTTTTTTTTTAATCTTTATTCACATGAATTTATAATATTGTCTTTCTTTAATACACTTTTTTCACACATGCAAGAGTAATATTCGAAACTCATGTTGATAAAGTCAAAAAAGAGAATGTCGATTGTAAAATGGGATGTGTGAAAATTATTTTCCTTGTTTATCTTGTAGTATCCGCAGAATAGTATATTCAAAAAAAATTCATGTGTACAAATGGAGACGTATCGTACACGCCATTAGGGAAGCGTACTATAGCATCTCCCTTGATTATATTTCTATTGGGAGCAGTCATCTAAGTGTTTACATATAAAATTAACCAGTTCAATAATTAATTGACACGTAATCAAAAATGCCAAACGTTGACAATTACTCGTCAGTGAAGATACACTGGATTAGCAAGATGAAGTTGATTAAATACAATGTCGTATTACTTCTCAATTTAGAAAGACAGTTATTGACAGTTACAAGCCATTACTAAAATAAAGATTGGCTTCGAAGCCATAATATCAACTGCTACACACATAAGCTCCACGTGTAAACTTGTGAAACAAGGCAATTGGCAGTTAGAACACGTGGAATACTTTTCCTTAACATGTTAAGCAAACGTGCAGATTTAAAGCTTCTGGAAGAAGAAAGGATTCAAATTCAGACGTGGAGAAAGAATAACTGCCAACTCTCAGAGTGGAAGTTAGAGTTCAAAGCAAACCAGATTCAAATTCATGGAGCGGAAAATTCAAACTACAAGCAACGTCTATAAATGGTGGAGTTTTCAGAGAAGAAAGAGGATTTTGGGTGCTTGGGTTTTATGGGAAGCTGGACGATTGCACCAGTCTGGAGGCTGAGCTCTGGGGAATTTTCAGGGGATTGGAGCTTGTGCAAAGCCAAGGAATGGAAGCGGTTGAGATAGATTCAGACTCGACAGCGGCTATTGCTTTGATCATGGAGGAGGCCCCAGCGCACTCACCTTACTTGGTTTTGATTCAAGAATGCAAGGCTTTAATGGCTAGCACGGGGTGCTCCTTGAAGCATATATACAGGGAGGGCAACAAAGTAGCCGACAAACTCGCCAACATAGGAGTTGAACAAGAGCACAAGTGGGTCTCGCACACCTCTCCGCCTGCAGATATCATTCCCCTCCTCGAAGCCGATATGAGGGGTGTAGCTTTTGAGAGGGATTAGTTTCGTTTTGTTTTGTTTTGCTTTCCTATGCACCAAAAAAAAAAATAAATAGAAGAAATTGAAGAGTGAAAAGCCTCCAGAAAAATCTTCAACAAACAGCTATCAAAAAACTGATGATTGGTTTGTTCATTGGCAAAGTAGTTTAGGATTTCGAACCTAGTTCGAAGTAGTTTAGGATTTCGAACTCAATTCAAAGTAGATTGAGAATTAGATTAGGATTTATCTCGATTGTTATTGTAACAATCACCCCTATCTCGGTTTTTCTTGTAACAATCACCTGTTCGATGTTCTGTTACTCTGTATTTGAAGTTGGAGACAATTTCGAAGTAATTTTATCTTTGATTTATCAATCGAAGTGTCTTGTTTCTTTATTGTTCTTTAATTTCCTAAGTTTATTGGTTTGCATTTCTTCACTTATTAAGAAAAATCCTCTTAATTGAGGTAATTGAACCAACAAAACACAATCACTTGATTAGGTTTGGTTTTTCCAAAGTTAATCTGAGGGAGGAGATTGAAACTCTCTCTGGCACGCTCGCACACAATCATTTTCCATTGCAAAAAAGTAAAAAGAACCAAACACTGGGTAGTAAGCTGATAGGATCTTAAGCATAACCAACGCAGGGCCCTCCACTCTATAAACCCCCAAGGCCAAAGCTTTTCCATAACAACTTACAGCCTTTCCAGTAGTTAATTTCCCTAGTGTCAGTGTGTTCAAATACTTTCGGGGTTTCTGGGGTATTGATAAAAAATTTTATCAGAAAATTAGAATTTTTTTGGGTAGTGGACTATTTTAACAGGTGGAGGGAGTAACTAGTACAAAAAATAAATAAATTAATACTTCTTGGGTCAATATTATAATACCCGAAAGGATACAAATTTTAACATTTTAATCATCCATCAACATACTTCATAGTCATACCAAATAATATTACTTAGCTGAACTTCAGTTTAGGCCGATCCTTTTGTGATTTTGAATTTTTGAACATCTGAAATTCTTCCCTTTTCGGCTATGGTAATGAAGGGTAATGAATGCCAGTGTGATCCCATTAATTAGGAGATATAAAAGAGTATGAATATTAATTCACATGGCTAAAGAATGAAAACATAAGCACAAAAAGTGGACAGAATTAACTCTTACGCGGTGTCCCTTCTTAGGACCAATATTTAATTAATCCAAAAAAATTAGATCCAAATTGACTCTCATTGCTCAATACAACAAGCTTGACCTAATTTTTAAAACTTATTTGATGCGGCAGATGGGAAGGTGAAGACTTCTAAGTCGAATGTTGAAGCAATAGACAAGCAAAAGAAATCAGTGACATTCAATAATATTGAAGGAGATCATATGCAGAGGTACAAGACATTCAAAATCACTGTTCAAGTGGACACAAAAGGGGAAAATAACTTGGTGATCACTTGGACCTTAGAATATGAGAAGCTCAGTGGAGATGTTGAAGATCCTAACACATTCATGGACCTCCTCATTGTGGTCACCAAAGACATTGAGGCCCACCATCTCAAGTAATACAACCAATGGATGTTTATGTATGCCATGTATATGAAGTTCATGATCTAATTTGGGAATTAGTCGGAATGCGCAAAAGATAATATTAGAGCTGTAAATGAATTATGATCTTACTTTGCTATGTGGAGTGGTGCTTGCTTTCTTAATTTACTTAGTTTACAAAAATCAAACAATCAAACCAATTACTCTTTTCCTCGAACTAAATTAGAAACCAATTTGTCATGTGGATTGATACTCAGACTTGACCACTATTCTTTTGAATAAGGGTTAATTCCTAGTTCTTATAAATTTATTTTTGGTACGGTACAACACGATTACATCACCAAGTCAACAACGCCAATAGCACCCTTCAAAAACTAGTCTAGCACCCAGCGGAACATTTAAAATCTCTGATCTTCACCTAGCCAGCTTCCAAATGAGTGAGCCATCAAATTGCACTCTAAATTGAGTATGCTTTTCTCGAAAGTTATGATCACTTGATTCTACCCCAAACTTTGGATAGTCAATTTGATTTTTCATATGTTCGTCAGCATTTGATCAACTAGCAATATTGCTGTGGTATTCCGTGAGAAAAACAACAATCACGGTGATATCGTCCACTTTGACGCCTCTGTGATGGTGGTGCCCTGCTTTTCTAGCAGCTCGAGTAAACGGAGTATCGGCGTACTTGTCGAAAGAGTTGTACAAAGCAAGCTTTGCAATGCTCTCAGCCAGTTGTTGCGGAGCTGACTCTTTGTCATCCAAACATCGCTTTATTATTTCTTCCATCTCACTTTTGTCCATATTGTCAAATAACCCATCTGTTCCGGCAACGACAATGTCCCCTAACAGTATGGTAACCAAAGCATTTAGTATAGCAGCAGCAGCAGCAGTTAGCGTAACTATAACAGTATGTGGAGTATCGAAGCGGTCATGAATTTTTTACGGGGGTATTCCGCTAAGGGTGTTCTTAGAATAAACTGGATTTTTTTCACAGTTTTTTATGTGATGTATTGTGAGAGAATGATCTATCTTAGTTTTTGGAAAAAAACTGTTTTCTTGTTAGTGGAATACCCCTTATTCTTTGGCTATAAAAGCTTATGTGGAAACTTTTCAGTGTGAATGAAGTTGGCATTCGGAGGTCTCAACTCTCATGATACAACCAAAAGGTCCCTCCGGATTTATTGACGGCAATATTCATTTCCATGATCAGCCCCATGACGGCAATATTCATTTCCAGTAGTTTTAGTGATTTCCTGGAAGTTTTAAACAGACTCACTAGCAAGGATCTTTGTGTACTTGTGTTGTGTACTTGTGCTTAGCAAGGTTCTTTGTGTAATTGTGCTTCATTCACAGGCTTCATGTGTAATTTGTAATGTCGGTTAAGTAGTAAGTGTTGAGAGAGTCCAGCTGTCAGCAAGAGTAAGTTCATTTGTATCTCATTTCAGTTGTATTTTCATTTGAGTTGTATTTGGTTTTCATTTGAGTATGATAACTGATTTGTATAAGGCACAGAGGCATGGGAGATCAAAGAGAGGGTAGAGAGAGACGATTGACACAGAAATACAGAAGTTAGGGTTTGTTCTTTTTTTTCTTGATCGTCTTGTTCTTTCTTCATTTTCTGTGTATTACACCTTAGATTGAGGTTTTCTATAGAAAGCAGTCAGACGAGTTCAGCTCGCCAAGGCTGTTGTCGATGGTGTTCTGCATTTGTGGTCTAGCCATTTTATTCTAAGAAATAGACGCCGGTGTAACTTGTAACACCCTCGGTAGGTGGCGAATTGGTTTTAAGGAGACTGCGATTCACAATACTCCAAATTCGTGTTGTATTTCGTTGTTATAATTTGTATATTCAGTTTGACGTTAATGGCATTGTTCACTGGATGTCCATGCTTGTAATGTATTGCTTCCCAACAGCTTGAAGCAATCATATAGATCTATATACAAGAAATACACTTGAAACTTTGATCAATTCAAGACCAAAAAAATGAGGACAAATAAATAAACAGAACATTGATGGTCAAATCCACAAACCATTGCTAAGTCTGGATTGTCCTTCTTGCTACTTCCCAATTGATATGGGCGATTGAAGCTCCATTGCTGAACAGGGTGTTGAGAGTCCACCCCGTGTGGGCCATTGGGCTTAGGCCTGAGGGAGTGATTTAGGGTTTATTTTTATTTTTATTTTTATTTTTATTGTATCTCCTATAAATACCCTGTGATGCCTAGGTTATGAGATGTGGTAACATAATGTAAAGAGAGAGGCAGAGAGTGTGAGAGGGGGCCGGTTGTGGCTCCCCGGAGAGAGAGATACACGAGAGAACTGGTGAGGATTTCTTTATTGTGAGATTGAGTGTGAGTGTGTAACACAAGAACATGGATTTTCTCCAGATTATCGTGAAACTCCCCTCCCCGTGGATGTAGGTCCGATTTGGCCGAACCACGTATAATGTGTGTCGGGTTTTTCTCTTGATTTTACTGTTTCTGTACGAGAGATGCGTATTTGGGCACAACAAATTGATATCAGAGCTCTGGTTGAAGCACTGGAGAGCGCATAGCAGTTCGAAAATCACTCAGAGGCCATTGGAGCATTGTTTGAAGCTTTGGTCGGACAAAACAGGTGGCAAAACTTGTTTTTGATTAGAGGGATAGGTGCAACTCTCAGAGACAAGTCCAACGGAGTGCTCGTGGTCAGTTTTGTCACCGAAGATGAGTCCCACGGGTGGTCTAAACAAAGGCGGGTGGAGGCGACGTCGGTTTTCAGTACGACTCAGTTCATATTTGATCGGATAGCGTTTTTTAGCATTGGGTTATGTTCCTCATGTCGAGACAATGACGGGGGTATGTGGATCGTCGCCGAAAACTGCCAGAGGAGGCCACACGCGCCAGAGAAAGGTGGCGCGTGCCACGCGAGTGAGATCTACTCGCTGCGTGATGTGTACGCGCAAGTCAAAGGTTAGGGGTGACCCAGTCAGCAGTGAGTTAGCGCCACGGAGGATGCCACGCGGGATGGTCAACGCCACGTCAGTCGGTCAACGATGACGTGGAGCCACGTCAGGCAAAGGGGTCAGAAGGGTCAGGGTTTGGATTTTGAGCCCTGGTGAAAACAAAAACCGGAAAGAGAACAAGAAAAGACATCCGGTGGCTGAGTTTCTTTTGGTTGCAGAGTTTAAGAACAGATTTCATCCGTCGGATGCCTTTTTATATTCTCTTTCCTGTTTTTTTTTAACTGTCAAACCTAAATCTGTACAGATCACATTTTGATTGATATCCCATCCATATGAATCTCAGAAAGATTGATGATCTCGACAATCTTTAATAGATCAATGGTTTCGGTCCGAAGTTATGCTTAGAGAATGCTCTGAGATTTACAATGCCTAAACCTAACTTTCTGCATAAGCCCCTTAAATCTCAATATACATTGCACAGTTAAAAATCGGTACAGTAAAAAACTATCATAACAAAGCCATTACAAGCATTTGAGAGCCTATATATCCAAAATCAATAATCTTTACAACGTCCCAAAAACTGTTATTTATACATTGCTCTTTTCATTTTTAGCTGTGCAAGTGTACGAATTAAACGTGCATACAACTTAGTCTGCTGAATCCATTCAATCTCGTGTGGCTTGATTGACCGAGGGTAGATTTTATCAACTTAAATTTAAAAAGATTGTAACCAGAAATAGTCAATAATATTTTGTACGCAACCCATACATTTCCAAAACAACTATCATTAGCCTTAAAGTAAGTGAGCACATGAATGGACTTAATTTGTTAGTTTTTGGTGAAACTTCTCTCAAGATTCTCAATTCGAAATACAAATTCCTCCCATAAATATCAGAAAGTTCATCTTTTTAAAAAAATCTTCTAGACTTGTACGATAAGACACCTAATTGTCTCATGCTTGGACTTTCTCGCTAGGATTTTGTTTAGAATTGGGCCAATAAATTTTATGCAAGGGACATAATTTTTATAAGGGGACTCTCAACTATATGGTCCTATATAATTGAGGCCCTTAAAATAGATCAAAATTCGGATACCTAAAGCGATGGCTTAACGGGCTTTAGCCCAATGCTGACTCTGATTGCACCGTTTTCGCTTTCTTCCAAGTCTTCTTAAAAACATCATAACCACCTGAAACGTCATTCTCTTCTAGTATCTTATTCATATGCCTTTTACAGGTTTTGTCATATGACAGCTATAGTTATGCGTTTGAGGGGGAGCAGGATAGCTTTGAATTCAGAGGTTTATCAGATCTTTCGGACCCGGATTTCGCGAACCGGACCATTGACAGCATTCCCTTGGTGGTAGATTTTGTGGTTGGTAGAAACCAGAGTTGTGACGACAATATATATAAGGAAAAGAAAATCTTTCATTTTAGATTTAGGGAAACTTCAAGATCATATTTCTTCCTCTCTCTCTTTTTTTTTTTTGGCGATAGCTTGTGATGATTGTAGTAGGCATGTCCCAAGATCAAATATGTAAGACAATTGAAAAAGAAGAAGAAGGGGGACGGGTAGGGTAGGATAGGGTAAACCCATTCTCCGATAGGGTAGGGTAAGGGGGTAGATTTCCATTACCCGATTGGGGTAGGGACGGGGCAAGGGGAGGTTGCCACATTTAGGGTAGGGGTAGGGATAGATCAAAACTCACCCCTACCCGCCCCATTGCCATTCCTAAACTCTATCACTTAGATATTTTTATGATATCCTATTTAGTGCAATCCAAGTAGATATGGAATACTTCTTATTTTTAAATTAAAACTTTGAATGTAGTTATTTCGAAGACCACAATAGCCTCGACATAATTTTTTGGTCCTTTTAGTCGAGATTGCTCATTTTATAATGTCTGAATAGCTTGGAATGGGATCAAGTGATGTAGATAAGCATGTCTTTAATATTTAAGCAATAATTATCAGTTTGGGTCTGTGTTCTCAATTCACACAAATGCACACACGAACATCATTTTATTGCTTCTTATTTATTGTTTGGGGTATGTGTTCTTCACAAAAAAATGAAGAATGAATTAATAAGATTCATAATGTAACAAAAAAGATGAGGTATGTAAAAAAAAAAAAAGAATCAATAATATTAATAATGTAACAAAAAAATGAATTAGAAGTGTGATATTTTAGCATAAATTTGTGCTATGCACGTGAAGAATCCAAGTACACACCGTTAAATGTTTAATGTTTGTACATATGATTTGATATCCAAATCCACACGATTAAATTACCAGTATTGTGCACATAAAAAAATAATAACTAAAATTGGTGCTATGCACGGACAAATTAAACCAAGACAATTTCAATATGTACATAAGCAATGTCGTACATTTTAACATGTACTCTTAAGGGTACCATGACCCCCCTTATAGTACAAAATCTACGGTGTACACATACCAGTGCGCTAATCAAATTTTTCTCGTCAAATTTAGCCTCAACCAAAGTAATGATTGTCTTGACAGTCTCATCATTGTCTTCTTGTTGATGTAATTTGAATATAACCTACAAATAGAATAAATGATGAGTGTTTGAAATTTCAAAGTCAAAATAGCAAGATTCAGTGGATAAAATTTGTGATTTCATTTTTTTTTTTGGTCATATAAATATTTTTTGTCTTAAAAAAAAGAACGATACTTTCATCCAAATTCCGTGAACTATCAGCAACCATACCCGTAGTAATTTTTTATTTAAATCATGTTGCCTTGGATATATCTATGTTTTTTTTAAAATTGCAGAAATCAAACATATGTATAGATTATACGAACAAAGATTTTTAGTCTGCTAACGTTGAAATATATATTAGTCGAATAAAAATACAAAGTTTCTTTTGTTTTTATTTTTTCATACCTAATTTCATGGTTAATGTCACGCCCTCAATTTTAATAAACCAAAATACAAATAAAAATCCACGTAGGATCGATTAAAGTCAAACAATTTTCCATAGAAAGTCAGAGTCGAAGTACAATGAGCTTCTAGTCAAGGGTACCCGTACCCATACAAAATAACAAAGGTTTTGACGTTATTACATAAGTTGAAATACTCAAAAAGCTTGGTGAAATTAAAGTTACAAAATTATCTTACAAAATGTACTTAGCATGAAAATGAGAAAATAACTTCATGATCTTAAATTCCTCGTGGCATGCATCACACTCCACGCATCCGTTATCATGCTCCATGCTGTGTACCTGGGAAAGATAGGGTGAGCTCACTAGCTCGTAGGAAACATTTCTACCAACACTAAGGGTATAGAGAATGAAAGATGCACATGAATGTATGATACACATAAATGAGTAGGCCTAGATGGACCAAGGTAAACCAACTTAATGACAAAATGTCTAAGAGATGCCCCACAGATCCGATGAAACTAGAATAACCCAAGTATCATTTACATTTATCAAATACATCTTTTTCCTTTTAATCATTCACTTGTTTTGTGTCTAACACTCACACAACATTCTTCATATGATTTGCACGATATCCATATCAATCTCATTCATTTCCAAACATTTGATCATTTTCTGGGCATGCCATATAGGCCCCGTGTCACTCCGGGCATACCATAAAGGCCCCGTGTCACTCCGGGCATACCCTTTCGGGCCCCGTGTCACTCTGGGCATACCCTTTCGGGCCCCGTGTCACTTATTTCACATTTACATTACCATTTATCAACTCATAAGTTCAAATTAGTGCCCAAAACCAATTCACATATCACAATACCCATTCACGAGTGTCCAAAACATTCACACAATCATCTTTGTTCAAAAACTCAAAATATGTCGGTGATAGTCAAATTCACAAGTGTCCAATGTGCGTGAGAAACCAAGACAACCAAGACAAAGCATAAAATGCACCATGATAGGTTACCGAAGCTTAGAGGTCAATTCAAGAAGTTTTGAAATGGCCAATGAGGGCCCGGAGCGATGGAACATGCAAATGGAGTTATAAACCTCGAGAAAAATACGACACGCTGATAGTAAAAAGGACATTTCTCTCAAAATACAAAGGATATGAATATGAAACCAATTGGGTTTGAAAGTAGACTCGTAGAGCTTTCCAACGGTTCAAGAATCACCTCAATCGAGTTCGGACGGCCGGGCGTGCCAGAAGTTGGAAAAAAAATCTGTCTGGACAAGGGAAACTGGATCGATCCACTCAAGGAGAGTGGATCGATCCACTCTAGGGAAAACAGCGAGCAGACCATTCTGGATCGATCCATTGTTGAGAGTGGATCGATCCACTCTAGGGAAATCAGAGAACAGACGATTCTGGATCGATCCAAGCAAGGAGTGGATCGATCCACTCTAGTGAAATTCAAGAACAAACCATTAGGATCGATCCATCATTTGAGAGTGGATCGATCCACTACGTAGCAAGAGTGGAACAGAGGGTTTTGGATCGATCCACTGTTAAGAGTGGATCGATCCACCTGGGCTCGGGTGAAAAATCACAACATTGCTCAAATGGATGGGGGCTTCATTCCAAGTCCAATTTGAGGTTCCAAAACACAACTAATCAAGGGAGAAGAACATATCAACAATCAATTTATGGGTTGATCAACTAAACATACAAAACCCAAACTCAATAAAAAAAAAACTAAGCTCACTTCCATGGTGAAAACAAGTGTAAAATGAAGATTTTAGGAGCAATAACAAGAGTAGTGCATTAATTCATTCAACATACACTTAGAGAAGGTAGAAATTGTTCCCTACCTCAATATTTAGAAGCTTGAAACCCACCAATGAGCAAAACCCCAACTCTTCCTCTAAACTCCAAGTGAAATTCTTCAAACACCGGGATGAAATATATACATCAACGCGTAGATCACGAAATTTGGAGAAGCTTTTGTGAAGGGACTAAGTATGGAGCTAGAAATTTTGGTTAGATTTGTGAAGAGAGAAATGGGAGAAGCCATGGGGGAGAAAGAGGGAGAGAGACGCTGCATTTTTGGGGAGGAAGAGAGAGAGAGAGATGTGTGTATATGAAAAAAAAAAAAACAGCCACATATGGTTGTATATACAACCCATTACATGCACTACACCCCCCAAAGTTTCAAATGCATTTTAAATACGCCCCCAAGCTTAAACTACCATCAAATTGGCCCACTTTAATCAAATTTCGAATCCTCACAATTTTCTCAACCTTTTTATTTTATTATTATTATTATTTTTTTAATAACTAAATTAATTAAAATCCACGGTCCTCTACAGTTAATATATTTGTTCCATTATAAATATACATGCACTTGTATTTGGGAATAAATTTCTTTTCGTAGGTTCAATATTATCGCATGGTATTTTTCTTTTCAAACACCATTTTTTTCCTTTTTATTTTTGATAAAGGGAAAAGGCAAAGCAAATTCATCTTCTCCACACAACTTTAGATTCAAAACAAATTTTGCCACATTGCAAAATCGTGACTATATTATATAGGATTTTTTTACACGAAATCTAATCTATTATAGATTGTATGAAGACGGAGAAATTTACCTACACAAAAATATAATCTACGGAGTATTATATTTTGCGTGATTTCATCTTCTTTACAACAAACTTGTTCATTTCGGCGTAGTAAGCCATCGGGTACTACAAAATTGCATGAAAAAAAAAAAAGAAGCAAAGAATAAATGAATGTAGTGAAAATCATGAAGATTGCATTTACCTGTGGAATTGGTCGTTTTTGATAGGCCATTTTTGTATCTATTAATCTACATGCCCGTAAATGGCGAGATTCTTTTGTTGTTTTCTTGGGTGGTTTTGAATCGATCGGTTATCTTCAAGCATAGCTCTTTTCTTATGGGACGGATACACATAAGGATTTTTGTTCCCACGATCCATCATGTATTACATAACAAACCACAATCATGAAAAACAGAGAAACATGGATCAGTGTACTTTTTTTGGACTCTACTTCTTATTGGCAATGAGTATAGTTTTTCTATTTTTTTAATTGTAACTTCACCTTCAAAATACATATCAATGGATATATACATAAATATCAATGCATATATACATATATATATATATATATATATATATATATATTCTAGGTAGATCGCTACGTGCATTGCACAAGTGTGATGCCCGTGTGTTGGAGGCTGTTTTTATGTTGTGATGTTAAAATGGCTATTGTGGGAGGGTTCTTAAGGAATGGTGTGTAGGTTGGTTGATGATAGTAATCTTTTGTGTTGGTGGTACAGCAGAATAGTATGTAAGAATAGCAGGGATAGGCAAATTCCACAAAATTAAGTGGAAAGATTACTTAAATAAAGTCGTGTGAAGTGCAAGCATTAGTTATACATACCCAAATTAAAGAAAGTATATTGTCTTAATCATCATTAAACATGTTTTTTTTACTAAAAGCTAAATGCATGAGATCAGAATCTGATGCATACTAGGCAGAATACAATCTGTAGAATTGGGTATATTTATTAGTTTCAAGCTCAATGGAATCATGTAATAGCTAAATATATAAAGGATATTACTGAGACATGCACCAAACACAAGTTCAAATAATCTAAAAGAGTTAAAAGCTCAAAAAATAATCAATTTATACACTGTAAATAATTTGTGCTATTCAATCTCTGCTTTCTGAATTACAAGCTTCTTCTCATAACGCATAGTAGATATTTGTATGCACCCCCTTTTTTTTGTCACCAACGCAAAGAATTTGTTGTTGCTCTTTCCCAATAATTTTTGACAAAAATAACAAGAAGGATACACTCTACTTTCAGATGTTGTCAATTAAACCCTGGATTGTAAGATAACTCATAATCATAGGATCACATAACTTTGCTCCAGCCGCTTCACATCTAGTGAAGTAACCGAGTTCTAAAACTTAAAATCGAAAATCCAAACGCAAATACTTCCACAAATTTTCCAACTCGTAGTGTCCAATATAATAGATCTTGGAAGTTTCTCCAACAGGTAACGATTGCTGAACCCATGTAAATAACAAAATCCCAAGTTCCTAACTTCTAAATTGAACACAACACCCATACATCAAACAAGAGTAAAGCAAGTAGAATACTTCTTACTGCATGGAGTGCTATCAGTATTTTGTGAACTTCTGTACGAGTATACAAGTGTTGGTTGCAACATGTGTCCAAATATCTTATTCATTAGTTCCTCAAACACAATGGACTTTTATTTTCTTGTACTTGCTCAAGTAAAATTGTGCTTAAAAGTTATCATAGGGCATATCATAATACAGGTGTTTCATGCATATTCATTATGTAATCTTGAGGTTCTAATGATGCTTGGCCCGTGAATTAGCAAACTATACTTGTCGAAGTTGTATTCATATGCCAAACCTTTACCGAAGTGGTTCGACAAGGGTACCTGAATGCAAAGGAGTACATGCAACATAGAGTGCCACGTATGCATACAAAATAGAAGGTAATTGCGTTTTTCTACTTAATTCCAAAGGTCACATAAACCAAGAACTCACTGGACCAGAGGTCATAGGCACAAAGACTGAGGTAGCATTGCCATTGTTGTTGCCACCAAAAGCTTCAGATGGAACCATAAAAGCTTCCGAAGGAATTGGCCCAAGAGCCTTGAACTTCTCAAAAGCTACCAAAAAATGAAACTCATCACTAAAATGAAATCTGAACTCCGAACTATTAATCTAATGCTATTAACTATTCTCACAAACAAAAACAATCATCTTTAACACTACAAAGATTTTCTCCAGACAAACATAAATAGAATTGTAACTTAAGTAATTATTAGTAGTTTTGACATTTAAGCCAAACATTGGAGTTCTTAAGTTATATCATGGAATTGCAAAAAGAGTCACTGATTTTGAATCAAAGTCAACTGCATAAACGATAAAAAAATTCGATCCAAAGAGAGTCGTTGAGTAACATTCTTCTATCATTTCCTAAACGATTGAAGGTTTAGCGATCACTTGCGAAAATTCAACACAAGGACTAAGAATAAGCCTAAATTCCAACCTAGAACTTGGAAGTGTCACTACAAGAGTTTGGGTGCATGTATCAATAAGCCTAAATCAATAATGTCAGCAACAAAAATGTTCTCTAACACATAGCATTAAAATAAAAGTTTGAAATATGCTCTAACTTTGAAATCGAAATCCAAACCGTAGCCCTAAATTCGAGATGCAAAATCAAAGATTGAAATCCGAAATCGAGACCCTAAGTTTGTAATGTTTGAAGTAAACCCTAGATCGAACCACAGAGAGAGAGAGAGAGAGAGAGAGAGAGAGAGAGAGAGAGAGAGAGAGAGAGAGAGAGAGAGAGAGAGAGAGAGAGAGAGAGAGAGAGAGAGAGAAACCTTCAAAAGTTGACCAAATTTTTTATTCCAAAGGATCGATTTTGTCTTCATCTTCTTCGTTGGCTTCTTCTCTCCACACACACTCTCTCTCTCTAGCGTAAAAAATGAGAAGGGGACATAGAGGGAATTAAGGCTAAAGTTTGGGAAGGGTGTTAGCAAAAGCAAAAAGACTGTTAAGGTAGTGTACAAGGGAATTTTACCTGACCAACACGTAGTCGCCATCAAAAGGTCGAAAGTGATGGATGGGAGCCAAATAGAGCAGTTCATCAATGAGTTAGTGATCCTAACACAAGTTAACCATAGGAATGTTGTGAAGATCTTGGGGTGTTGTTTTGAAACAGAGGTTCCCGAGCTTGTTTACGAATATGTATCATACGAAACGCTATTCCAACATATTCATGAGAGGTTATCCTGGTTTACATTGGAGCATCGATTGAGAATAGCTTCAGAAGTGGCCGGTTCACTTTCCTATCTTCACTCTGCCGCTTCCATTCCGATCATTCATAGAGATGTCAAGTCTACCAACATATTGCTAGATGCTAATTACGAGGCAAAAATGGAAGATTTTGGTGTGTCGAGCTTAGTCCTCTTGGGGCAAACTCAAGTGACTACACTAGTACATGGGACTTTAGGTTATTTGGACCCTGAGTATTTCCAGTCTAGCCAATTAAATGAGAAGAGTGATGTTTATAGTTTTGGAGTGGTTCTAGCAGAATTATTGACATGGGAAAAGCCTCTTTGTCTTGAGAGGTCTAAAAAGGACAGGAATTTGGCGACCTACTTCGTTGCGTCAATGAAGAAAAATAGGTTGTTTGCAATTTTGGAGCCTCGGTTGCTAAGGGAAGGGACCATGGAGCAACTCCAAGCAATTGCGGAGCTTGTGAAGAGGTGTCTTAGTTTGAAAAGTGAAGAGAGGCCTACAATGAAAGAAGTGGTTATGGAATTAGAAGGTTTGATGAAGAATAAAAAAAATCCATTGGTTCGCCAAAGTCTTGAAGAGAGTGAAAGTTTATTGAGTGAAGAAGAGACATCAAACCTTTACCTTGTGCCTATAAGTCCTAGTAGTAGCGGTGGTGGCATATCTCAGCGATATAGTTTCAGCTGCAACATGACACTTCCACTTAATAAGTCTAACTAGCGCTGGTGACGAATCTACGCAATTAGTATACCAAGGTTATGTGTCGGGTCTAATAGCATTGTGGGGTCCTACAGACGAAAACACTTTACAATCTACAATTAATGGTCAATTGTGAAAGTATATTGTTCTTCTTGCGTCTGAATTGTTTGTAATAAGGTAAAGATCTTGTTTGCTCATGTTGAAGATGGTTTGCAAATTCATTTTTTGGGTTTATCTCATAATTTTTCTTGTTTTCCAAGTAAATTGTGGTCTTCCGGTGGAGAAATTATTTGGTCGTACGTGTTTTTCAAAATGTAGCCTCTTGTGTCAGGAATGCAACTGCCAACATAAGTCTATGATTTGTTGAATCTGTTCTAATATAGAAAGGGAGAACAGCAATTGGTGTGAACAAATTTTTGAAACCCTGTCACAAAACTGATTTCCAATATTGTCTTATAGAAAACTATATGTCACAATAGTTTTCTCTATAATATTAATTAACCATAAGCACAAAATAATAAAATTACAACTCAACCACTCATCAAATTACTCACACATACAAAGACTACCCACTTCCCTTATCCCTCTAAACAGATTTACACTTGCACGCACAGAGTGCGCCTTGGCCTCTAGTTTGAAGAATGCAAGGGTCTTGGAGAGGGAGCATACATAAAAAAAAAACCCTTGGGAATTGAGGTTTACAAAGCAAATACTAGGATTCAAATTCAGTTATTTATTAGATTTCCTCCATATATAAACTGTGTGCGAGTGTCACGTGCAGTTATGGACTCTAAAAACATGACTGGCAGACCCATAAAAATACTCTCCTCACACCAAAAGACACCTGAGGAGCCAAAAGTCACTTGATAATTCTTGTGTTGTTTATTCCGAATAAAAAGAACAAGAAGATAACAAGATCATATTCAGAAGAAGAAGTATGCAACACTTTTTCACCCAAAAAATCATTGGTTCTTGTTTGGTTGGCTAACTGGAAAAGAAGAATACTTTTTGAATTCTCGGCCTTCATAAATTCTTGGTTTAGAGTACGCACCCCATTTCAATAGATGTACAGTTTTCGGTTACTTTGAATCGTTCAACTTAAACACAAGATCATATTCACAAAGTTCTTGACTTTATCTGACATTACCCTGTGATGGACAATACTAATCACCATTTAAACCACCCACTCCAAGCACTCCCACTCCTCCAAGCACTCAAGTAGGGGATGGCAATTTCATCCAAAATCGATGGATACTCGAACCAAACTGACCTTATTGGAGCGGTTTTTTTAAATTTTTCCTACCCATGGTGCCAGCTTGGTTTTCAAAACATGATACCCAATGGGTTTGGTCTAAGCAAGTATTCAGCCAACCCCAAACTCAAACCGAATCCAAACTTATCCATATTATTCTATATTTAATAATTTTATATACATGTAATTTTAAATTTTCAATTCATAACTTTTAGTGACTTTTCACTTCATCTCTCCTTATCAAATCTCTTAAAAATCTCAAGAGTCTCTATAGGAAGTTGAAATCATTAATTGGTTATTACTACTTTGTTATATCCTCACGGCATTATTTATGTTAATTGATGGAATGACTACTAATGCGGGTTTTGTGCGGTTTGGATCAAATCCAAATCTATATGGTTTGGTTATAGTGCACTAAAAATCATACCCATCGGGTCTCGGTTAATTTGGATTTGAGTATAGATAAATACTTTGAGTTTGGGTATGGCAATCGCAAAACCTAGACCAAACCGATCCATTGCCATCGCTACACTCAAGTGACTCAATCTAATATAACTATTTTTTTCCATTTCAACGCATGATGATTGGAGCCATTAGTATTATTGTTAAATCAAAAAATCAAATACCCGGAAATTCATCTCCATGGAAAATCTTTTCTTTTCTTTTCTTTTTTCCCTTTCATTCGTTGTCATTGAAAATTTTACAACAGGAAAATGCAAGGGAACTAGGGAAGTACTTAATACGCTGTCACATTATTGGCTTAAATTATTAACTTAGGAAACATTATTTAAAAGCTCTCCATTACTAATAATATCTCATCTTTTTGGGGAGAACATAATAAAGGGTTTTTTACTTCAATAAGGACATCAACTTTTTTTTTAATGCTAAAAGGACAAATCACTTATACATTCCAAAAATGCCTCCACTGGCAAATGAAAATGCTTAAACCCCCAAACCTAATGAAAGTGCCTAAACCTAAACCTTAAGATACCCTATGAAAGTGCCTGAACTACTAAAACTCTATAATTGAAAACTGCACCCTAAACCTAAACCCTAGGGTACCCTATAAAAGTGCCTAAAATAATAGGGTATCCTATGAAAGTACCTAAACAGCTAAAACCCTATAATTGGAAAGTGTACCCTAAGTGTCTAAAGCCAAAATGTCTAAATCCATTATACCCTATCCCAAATAGCCTAAACCCTCATAAAATTAAACTCCAAAAATTGAACACACCCTCAAAATTGAAGAAGAGAGAAATTAATTTCGTCCCACCCACCCAAAACCCACGCATGAGAGAGAGAGAAAGGACAGCGTGGGGCAATTGATGTGACGGGTCACATCACAATCGTCAATGATGTGAGCGTGCGTGGGGCAATTGCTTTTGTCCGCGAGAAATTCCTCTGCATGGTGAGCATGAGTCGTGTGGTTCATTAAGGGTATTTTTGTCTAGTATTGTCCTTGAGACATGCAAATTTTCCTATCAATGTATTGAATACTTTAAAATAAGTTAAGTTGAATTAAACACCATTTAAAGTTCAAAATTTGTCCTTCAGACCAATTTAAAAAGTTGTCTTGAGTAACTGATCGACGACTTGGACATGAACGACTTACATGACGTTACTCGAGTTATTTTGATATTGTAGGCTGACACTACAAGAATTGGTCTAATGAAAGACTCTGTCTAAGATCAGCAATTGAAAGGCATATATATTTTCTGTACGTATAGAATCACTGGAATTAAGTAAAAGGTGTATCTATATATCGTCATATATATTTTCTGTACGTATAGAATCACTGGAATTAAGTAAAAGGTGTATCTATATATCGTCACAAGGAAATATTCTCTGCAGTGACTTTGAACCGTTACCGGCCACATATAAAGCAGTAAAGTATAAAATTTGGAAGTCTTTAGAATTATTTTTATTCTTATTTTGAATCTCAACCCGTGAACCAGAATTCCATTTTATCCGCAACCTAGTAGTAAATTAGTCAAATATTTCCACTTGTACTTCACAAATATTTTTAGGCTAGGCAAAAATGAATGTAGGATGAGAGAATTCTTTAGTTTGTTGAAAACAAAAAATTGTGCACTGTACGTATCACAATGGTATTTAGTACTCCATCTGTTCCAAATTATTTGTTCTATTCGGATTCCAATATAGTTTCTAGGGATGGAGCTAGAGGGGGGCTAGTAGGGGCGGTCGTCCCTGCAAGAAAAAAAAACCTATAGTATTAAATAGAGAAAACACAAAATTTCCTATGAATTACATTGGCTCGTCCCTGCAAAATATTTTGAAAAAAGTATTTGCCCCTGGGTAGTAAAATTTCTAACTTCGTCCCTGATAGTTTCTAATTTTTATATTGTCAATCTACAATATTTTTAGAGATTTTAAGAACTTTATATAATAGATGACATCTATAAAATCAGATTCATATTGCACATAAAAATATGTCTTAGATTGAAATTATCAATAGTTAAAAATTTGAATTGAAATCCGACAGGACCAACAATTTGGTACGGAGAGATTATATTAACTATATAAACTCCCTCCATCCCCAAATTTTGGTCCACTACGAAACTACGTGCAATTTTTAAGTCTAATTTTTTTTTGCACCATTCAATAGATTACATCTAGATCTATCAAACAAAATTCACATTGCACATAATATTTTTTTGGTAAATATATTATTTTTAATCTTAAAAATTTTACGTTATTTCACAGTGACCAAAATTTAGTTAAGGAGGGAGTATATATCACGGTGAGAGAGAGAGAGAGAGAGAGAGAGAGAGAGAGAGAGGACACATGCCTGAGCGTATTTGATTGCTCAAGTGGAGTACTTCATTCTCTTCCAACAATTAATATTGTGCCCATCATTAGACATGTATCTCCATGCCGCACTCCTCTTGTTTCTTTCATGGCTCCGACTAGCCCAACCCACACTAGGAGCGTGCACCACAAACATCGCCGCCAATGCCGCCAATTTAACCACCAACAGCTTCTTCGTCGCCAAGCCCAGCTGCCCACTAAAATGCGGAAACATAACCGTCCCTTACCCGTTTGGCATAGGGGTTAATTCGAACTGCTCCATCAGCCCGCAGTTCGACATCACCTGCAACACTTCTTACGACCCTCCAAAGCCCTTCCTAGGCGCCGAGGTCCTATCCATCACGGCAACCCAAGTCCGTGTCCGAAACCAAGTCACTACTCTGTGCTACAACCAGACGGGGCCCGTGACCCCAGAAATCGGTGACGGTTTCTGGACGGCGCAGAACAACAGCCCATACACGTTTTCGTACACGGCGAATAAGTTCACGGTTGTCGGCTGCGATGACTTCGGTCAGATCGTCGGGTCTTTCCAAGGCCGGAACCTCTCTAGTGGATGTATGACCACATGCTACAACAGTTTGGACGTGGTTCCGGGGTATTGTACCGGGTCTGGTTGCTGCCAAACCGGTATCCCAATCGGACTGCAGGCGTACGAAAGTTACCTTACTAGCTTCAAAAATCATACCGAGGTTAGGATTTTTTTTATTTCCTTTTTCGTGAAAACCAACGCGTAAAAAATAATTAAGGACATCATAAAATAAAATAAAATAAAAATTCACTTGGACTATTTTTGTTTCAATGTAAAATATTTGACACGAAAGAATATTTTCCTAAAAAGTCTTTTACCTGTAAAACAATTACGAAACTTCTAGATTGTGGTGTTTGGCTTCCCGGCTTAGCTAAATTTTTGCAGATCACATTTCGATGAGTAATTATTCATCGCTCCCGTTTCGATTGATAACCACCTGAAAAAAGTCATTCTCTTCTATCTTATTCATATGCCTTTTACAGGTTTTGTCATATGACAACTGTAGCTATGCGTTTGTGGGGGAGCAGGATAGCTTTCAATTCGGAGGTTTATCAGATCTTTCGGACCCAAATTTTGCGAACCGGACCATTGACAGCGTTCCCTTGGTGGTAGATTTTGTGGTTGGTAGAAACCAGAGTTGTGACGAAGCCCAAAACTTGAATGCATCGTTGTGCCAGCAGAATACTTCGTGTAATGATTCAATTAGTGGCTATGGAGGATATCTTTGTAGCTGCAAGGAAGGTTATAAGGGCAACCCTTATCTCAGTTCTGGATGCTCAGGTTTGTTCTCATTTTTGCTAGTTTCCATTTCATAAATCCACATAACGCAAAGCAGTTGAATAGAAATTCAGATACAGACCACCTATAACAGTTTAGTACTGTGTTGGCTTCTATTAAATCTCAGCTTAAATTATCTCACGTAGACACTTGTGAGGAGGACATTCTAAAATCTTTCCCATAGATTACTTTGATATAAAATCATAAGTTTAGCGTTTCGATTTGCTAACGATTCATTGGCAGATATTGATGAGTGCAAGGATCCAGATCTCAATGACTGTGCTTCGAATGCTATTTGCACCAATACTCCAGGAAGTTTTAAATGTTCTTGTCATCGTTATCACTCTGGCGATGGAAAAGCAGAAGGAAAAGGGTGCATTGCCAATACAACAGGGCTCAAGGTCTCTCTAGGTACGTATACAACTAGTTGAATAAAACCTTAATTTCATCAGACCCAATTCTCTTTTAATTGTAGGAAAAGTTATGCACAACATGGTTGCTAGAATGCTAGTTTAACATAGCAGCTATCATTATAAGTAGTTTTTTTTTATTTTTATTTATTTATAGAGATGTCGCACAATCTCAATCGTTACATAAGAAAGAGTGGTCAATCTCGGTCTATATCTATCAAATATAGGTATCCAAGTTTTGAAATTCCAATATCCTCGTCTTTCACCCTATAGGTCAGATATAAGCCGATTTTGTTATATTGGTCACAGTTTGGATTTAATGCTCAAATAATTGGTTCAGTTGGTTGGGTCACGATTGCTATTTCCAGATCTTAACAAGTGTAGTTGGGAAAAGGAATGGATTTGTTTTTCTTTGATGAACTGGGAATGTGGAAAAAATAAGCTCTACACTTATCGATTTTTTTTGGGGTAAATTTTGCTGACATCCCCTCGGGTTTCCTACAAATGCAAAGACTCACCTGAGGTAGCTATAATAACAAAACTACCATCCTTGCTTTTCCAAAAACTGTACGGGTAAATTTCACCGACCTCCCTTGAGGTTTCTAACAAAAACAAAGACCTCCCTTGAGGTTCTGTAATTACACTAGCCTCCCCTTCTTTACAAGCTATTACTAATATTCCCCCATTCCGTTAACTTTACGCTAACGCCATTACTTTTGGCTACTAAATAACTTAAATACTCATAGATATTAGGATGAGCTAAACAAATTTAAATAAGACTTTTGGTTTAAATAGTAAAATCAAATTATTTTTTCCAAATAAAATGCATAAGTAAGTTTCTATCTTATTTTATCGACCATTCAGAATAAAAGCCAAATGAAACATCATTTTAAATTTTGTGCAATGATTTATTTTTATAAATGAAACCATTAAAATTGCATGTAGAAGGAAGGTGGGTTTTAACTGAGACCACTTGTGACCTCATCCAATTAATGGCTGACGGTAATCCTTTTATAGGCCACGTTTAATTGCCGATTGAAATCAATGGGATTAATAATCATGGGATTGTTAGTCCTGAACTATTCGTCCTAGTATTAATTTCATCACAAATTCTACTCTATCCCAGGTTTGATTTGTGTGAGATTATTTATGGGATAATTTTTTTTGATAAAAATAATTTTTTTTTTTGTTGAAATCAGTTTTTGAAAGTATTTTTTTCGAAAAAAATTTTAAAATACTTTTTCAACATAATCACAATCAATTTTTTTAAAAAAATCTAAGTATCTGGAAAAAAATATTATTTCCAAAAAAAAAAATTTTAAATGAAGTTTTTTTACAATATTATTTCCAAAATATTCATTGTGTTCACTTCACATTTCCAAAAAAAAATCCAAAAAGATTTTTTCCCCATCTCCAATCTCCCTAATCATTAATCACATTTCTCTCTACTCATACCACTTTCTACAATCATTAATTCTCATTTCTCTCTGTATCTCTCTCCAATTATTATACCTCTCTTTAATTATTACTTTTTTCAAAAACTCATCCAAATACTATCTCAAAAATATTTCTCAAAATATTCTTCTTAAAACTCTCAACCAAACAAAGCAATTTTTTAGATAACTTTTTTTTGGAAAACATTTTTTGAAAATATTTTTTAATAAATAAATTTTATTTAAAAAAAATTTGGAAAACGTTTTTTCAATTTTTTTTTTGAAAATACTTTTTGACAACAATTCCAATATTATCCGAATATTTGCGAAAACAATCTCATTTTTGTCAATCCTACTCAATCCAACCCAAGGATGGATGAGGGGGCTAATATAGGCGCCCCCCTTCTTAAAAAATTGGTACTATTCCATTGAAAAAAATATTTATCATCAAAATATATAGTCCGCCCCCCCTCCATTTTTCGTTTAAAAAAATAATTGTAACAGTTTTAATATTTATCAAGCTATGAAACAACTTTGTACTAAAATGGTTTTAATGAGGCTTAATTACATTTCTTTAAACAAAACAACGCCTAAAATTTATAACCCAACTCATTTCAGGGCCGAACCCAAGGCCCCGTTCACTTTTAAAAACTAAGGCTCACTGAAATTTCGGAAGTCCAAAACTATTTAACGTGGTCTATGGACATCAAAGTAAAGGCGAAAGAAATTGGGGACTCCCAAAACAGTCGATTCTCAATTGCAAGAATTGAACGCTCAATTTTAAGGAAGTAACAATGCTCATTCTCAAGACATCTTTAGATCACCACAATGGCTTCAGATCATTACCATTGAAGATACTTGCAAGCTTGCAAAGAAGGATTATCCAATGGATTTCACTGAGCAAGAAAAGTACCACTTGAGATATAAATTGCAAAATTATAAGCTTGATGTGTCTATGTATCCTGAGTTCCAAAATCTATTAATGATTTCAAAGTTGAGTGATTGTTAGTGAAGATAAGAACGTGCACGATATATCATCTTTTTGATAGGTTGATTCAACTTATATTAACTTTGCATGTTTCAACGGCTACAACCGAACGTGCATTTTCTGCTATGAAATGTGTGAAAACAATACTTCACAATAGGATGAAGGATAATTATTTAGCAAATTTCGTGATCACTTATATTTAGAAAGATATTGCTCGAGGGTTGGAAACAGACTCTATCATTGATGCTTTTAATAACAAGAAAGAGAGTCGAGCACAGTTCAAGATGCTTGATTTCAGTAAACACTAAATAGGATTGATAGACGTTAATACCTTTTGCAATCTAAGTTGATATTAAAAACATGTTTAGTTTCATATGTATTGGTGTTATTTCGTACACACACACACACACACACACACATATATATATTTGAGTTAGTAAAAATTCATATCGTTGTCTTAATTTTAATTTTTTTATTGTATATATCCGCCCCTCCTATGCCAAAATCTTGGTTCCGTCCCTGATCCCACCTCCCCCATGGGATTATATAGTACTCCCCATATATGGATAAAAATAATACCGGGATTAATAATCCCAAGAGTTATTTGGGCACTAAACGTGGGATAACTCAGGAAGTGATATAATTAGTTCTATCTCAGACAGTTAATCCATGAATCAAACTTGAATTACATCCGACCTGATTCTCCCTCCATCTCCAGACATACACAAGCAGCCTTTTTATGGCCCGGCTGACCTTTTTCCACCCTCTCAAGAAAAACTGAATTACAAGTAAACGAGCAAATTCTGTATTTAAAAACATCTTCGAGGGCCTTTCAACGCTTTTGAGGCCCCATGCCTGGTCCGGACGATAAAATTCAACTTTAATCTCACAAAAACTTTTTACTTGTGTCATTTCTAACCGTTGGATATTTGCACCCAACACATCAGAAAACAGAACAATAATTTCACAAATATAGTAGTACAGTCAAGGAAATTTTCAGGGTTGTTTCAAATATATATACATATGATCAACTTCTAATGAGGAATCCCTCATTTTAAATAAAATGAGGACCTCATGCTTCCTGACCAAATTTCGACGATCCGAACCGTTAGATGTGTTTAAAATGTGTTTTTAAGGTCCACCGCAAGAATTCATCCAAAAAAAATACCTGTAAGGGCTTCAACTGATCAGTTTTTGTTAAAAACACTATATATAACATTTTTAACAAAAACTGATTGGATGAATCCCTTACGGGTATTTTTTTTGGAAGAATCTTCGCGATTGACCTTAAAAACACATTTTAAACATATCTAACGGTTTGAATCGTCAAAATTCAGTTCGGAAAGTGGAAAATAGCTTGGTTCTCATTTTAAATTTTAAAAAATTTAAAATGAGGGATCCCTCATTAGAAGTTGATATATATATATATATATATATATATATATATATATATATATATATATATATACAAACTTCTAATAAAGGACCTTTATCTAAGTTAAAATGCGGACCTCACATTTCCAAGCAAAATTTTGACAATCCGAACCGTTTTTAACCAAAACTGATCGGATGAATTCCTTCCGGGTATTTTTTTTGGACGACTTCTCGCGGAGGCCCTTAAAAATGCATTTTAAAAACATTGAGCGGTTCGGATTGTCGAAATTTGGTCCGGAAACACAAAAAAAGGCTAGGTCCGCATGAAAATCTTATATAAGAGACCCTTATTAAAAGTTGTTCATATATATAACACCATCTTTTAATAAGAGACCCTTATTTAAGTTTCCATGCGGACCTATGAGTATTTTTAACTTTCCGGAAAAAATTTCAAAGATCCGAACCGCTCAATGTTTTTAAAATGTGTTTTTAATTAGTCCCCGCGAGAGAGAGAGAGAGAGAGAGAGAGAGAGAGAGAGAGAGAGAGAGAGAGAGACGTCACCTAGGGTTCTTCGAAGATCGATCGTCTTCTTCGCCAAAATCGCGTCTGTGCTCTCTCCCTCTCTCTAAAAATCCCAGGTTTCACGTTCAAATGAGAAAAGGCAAAGGGGGAAGGGGTTTAGAGAGTAACCCGGACCGGTTCATACCATCATTACCCGGTTCACTAAGCCTCCTAACCCGCGTGTTTGGCTTTCTAATCCTGGCCGTTGGATGAGATCCAACAGCTTACGTTAGAAGTCCGCAAATGACTTGTTTGAGGGAGTCCACAGCTGATCGAGATTGTATATATATATATATATATATATATATATATATATGTTAAGAAGTTTTCTATGAAGGCTCCCTCACAAAAAAAAGTGCAAGAAAATAGTTGTGAGCCGTTGGATCTTATGCCCTTCACGCAATCCAACGGCTCACAACTCTTTTTCCGCATTTTTTTTGTGAGTGAGCCCTTATAGGAAACTTCTTGAAATATATATATATATATATATATATATATATGTATGTATGTACGCCATGGATCCAATCAAGGATCCCAGATGGACCTTGGAAAATACATTTTGAACACATTGAACGGCTCGAATTTTCCCAAAACAATTTTTAAAAACATCAAAACACCAAAAAAACCTTTCATCCTGGATCCTTGATTGGATCCGTGACGTATATATGTATATATACAAATTGTTTTTTACTGTGTTTTCACATTCTACAAGAAAGGTTATTTTCTCACAATACATCAACTCAAAAATCTAAATACTGGAGTAGTGGAACAAGCCCAAATTATTTATAATAATATTTTCGTGTTGGTTGGTAATGTGCCCCGACTTGTGGGGAGGCTTTAGACGCCAAGCCCTAAGCACACCGAAAACGCCAACCCCAAAAGCCCCCAAAGTATATAGGTTAGTATAGGTATGTGTTTGCATAAAATGTCTAATAAATTGATCCAAGAGGCCCACCAAAATCACTTAAGCCCTATTTTATTTTGTGAGACCCATTTTATTGTTAGAGGCCCACCAAAATTGAAACTATTTTTTGAGGCACATTTTATTGTTAAGTGAAATCATAAACTGGCGAACGAAATAGGTGAAATCATAAACTGTGAATATACTATTGGTCCCCACAAAGAAGAATCAATTGAAGTATGAATTCTTTGACAATGGGTACGTAGACAAGCTGGATATAATCTAGTTCCTAGTTGGAATGAAAGGGCGTTCTGATAAAATTAAAAATTGGACTATAACAATAATAGTTGGAATGAAATGGCGTTTTGATAAAAGAAAGGATGTATTTGATAGATAAATTGTGTCCAACCCATGTAATAAAAGTTCATGCGATGTAATAAATTTTGGACCTGGCTTCTTTGCAATTGAACTGCAGAGGTCTCTGCAGTTACATTTCAGTAGCTCATCGCAACAATTATTGGTCTAGATTTATTTATTTATTTACAATTTTACCTGTAGGATTCTTTCAACAAATCAACCATTAAAAACACTTTTGGATGACCATGATCACATGAACAACTCTGTAGTCTAAACTCATAGTACGAAGAAAGATATTTCATAAGTTTTCATTTGGAGGAGATTATTTATTTTTGATAAATATGATGGTTTAATTTTTGTGTATCGGATTATGTATATTTTGTTGCATCGAAGTAATAGTCTTGTATGTGTATTCCCAGTTCCGAACTTTGTTTGAAATTAACATGAGATTTTGATCTTTGTTGCAATAATGTCTTGCTTACTCTTCTCATAGAATATATATATATATATATATATATATATATATATATATATATATATATATATATATATATATATATATATAGGAGCCGGTTCCCCTCATACTTAAAAAAACACATAAAAAAAACTCAATATTCTTCCAAGCCCCCTTCTGATGTTCTGAACCACTGATATTGCTTAAATGAGTAAAATAAAAGGTCCTGGAAAATTTCAGCTCAATCGGATATCGGTAAGTGTTTGATCCAAACAATTTTAAAAACACTAGTTCCTGTCACAGTTTTTCAAAACTATTTGGATCAAGCACTTACCGATATCCGATTTAGCTAAATTTTTGCATGACCTCCAATTTTAGTCATTTAAACAAGATCAACGGTTCAAAACATCACAATGGGGCTTGAAACAAAATCGTGTGTTTTTTTATGTGTTTTTTTAAGTTTGAGGGGAACCGGCCCATATATATATATATATATATATATAAAGAGCGGACGCCCTTCTAGTGCGGGATCCAGACTTCCGAACCTCCATGATCCGAGAATTTTTTTGACGATCCAATCCGTCCAATGTGTTTAAAAGGTGTTTTCAAGGGCCTACGCGAGAAATCTTCAAAAAAAAAAACCTGGAAGGGCTTGATCCAAGCAGTTTTTCGCAAAAACTGTAAATATACAGTTTTTGCGAAAAACTGCTTGGATCAAGCCCTTCCAGCTATTTTTTTTGAAGATTTCTCGCGTGGATCTTGGAAAACACCTTCTGAACACATTGGATGGATCAGATTTTGCCAAAACAATTGGCAACACAAAAAAAAACAACCCAAATCTTCTAATCCGGGAACACAGGGCCGGGCCTGGTTGGTAAAGAAGAAAAAATAATGAAACCTCCTCTCCAGGAAATTCTGGTATAGCTTTATT
The DNA here is from genome assembly GCA_022606695.1 of Vaccinium macrocarpon. Classification (NCBI taxonomy): domain Eukaryota; kingdom Viridiplantae; phylum Streptophyta; class Magnoliopsida; order Ericales; family Ericaceae; genus Vaccinium; species Vaccinium macrocarpon. The sequence goes on along the minus strand of CM040171.1, from coordinate 4,782,506 downwards.
TCTTTCGTTTGGCTAGATATCAATTTTCTATTGCTTTTCCATCCAACTGTTTGTTGGATTTTTTTTAGTATTTTATATTGTTTTGATTGATCTCTAGGCACACGGTAGTACGTTCATGTTTCCTAAGGATTATTCTAGTGTATCGAGGATAAACAACCTAACCCAAAACAAACTCATGGCTTGTTTAACATGAGAAAAGGGAAAGCAGAAATGACTACAATACATATTTATTATTTGGGTGTGTATTATATACATTCTTATAAAAGTTACGAATTTTTTATAGAAGTTACGATTCTTTGTAAAAGTTATGAATTTTTTTATAAAAGTTACGAGACACACCAAAATGTTACAAATCATAGGAAATGTTATAAATCATATTGCGAAAAAGTTACAAAAAACTAAAAAATGTTCCGATTGCCGATGAGGTGGCACAATCTGGACCATACAATAGGTGCATCTGGTACATCCAAATAAGGGGGGTATTGTAGCCATTTCCGCAACGAACACGTTGAAGGCATATACAGAAAAATGAGAATGAGTACAATATATATACATCTATTAAATGTGTGCACCATATGCACTTATAGTATAGTCCATATTGTGTCACCTCATGGCCAATCGTAATATTTTTTAGTGTTTCACAATTTTTTAGCAATATGATTCATAACATTTTCTCTATAATTCATAACATTTTTGCCTTTCATTACTTTTTTATAAAAATTGTAACTTTTATTCATGAGAGGTGATCAATTCGTAACATTTTTAGGGATGCTTATGATACACCTAAACAAGAGTGTGTATTGTGACATTTCCCAAGAAAAGCACATGAAATAGAGCTCAAGAAAGAAGTACACTAGAATCCCACACCTCAACAAGATGTGCAATAATAACTTGAAGCACCCCTCCTCACGGCCGGAACCAATATTTTATCTTTGTGGTGACAACTGACAACAATAAATAAACTTAAAAAATTTAGTTGTGCTGAATCTATATAATTTAGGGATAATTTTTCTTTTTACATAATAATTGTATTTTTTGAAAACCTTGTGGTAGTAGCCGCCACCACTTGTCTCTGGCTCCATCCTTGCCCCTTGTGTAGACAAAAACTTCAGCTGCAACCGACCAAATAGCAATATTTTCAGCAGATAGAACTCCATATGACTAGCCCCTAACCGTGGTATAGTCTTCAAAGGACATGTAGAAGCAGCGACTGGAAGTTTCGTCTCTTTTCAAGGCGCCGGGCCCCGGGGGAGAAGGGTGAATAAAGGAAGAATGATTTCATATGGGTACCCAATGCTAGTAATCCGTTGGAATAATAATTCTAATTTCCTCCTGTGAAACTCGTAACAAATACTGCAAAATAGCCTTTTATTTGTTTATAGTAGAGATTACCTAATGAATGAATCTATACCTAAATTTTGTGCAGGATTAATCTTTGGCCTTTTGTCATTGATGATTATTGCAACTTGGCTATACTTCAGCATCAAAAGATGGAAGATAATCAAACAAAGGGAGCTATTCTTCCAACAAAATGGTGGGTTATTAATGAAACAAAAAATTTCTTCAATTGATGGAACCAGTTCAGGGTCATCAAAATTATTCACAGCTGAAGAGCTAAAGAAAGCCACTAACAATTATGCCGAGAACCAGATACTTGGCCGAGGTGGTTACGGTGTGGTTTACAAGGGAACTTTAGCTGACCAACGCGTAGTCGCCATCAAGAAGTCCAAAGTGATGGATGGGAGCCAAGTAGAGCAATTCATCAATGAGTTGGTGATCCTAACACAAATTAACCATAGGAATGTTGTGAGGATCCTGGGGTGTTGTTTTGAAACAGAGGTTCCTGAGCTTGTTTACGAATACGTATCAAATGGCACACTATTCCAACATATTCAAGAGAGATTACCCTGGTTCACATTGGAGAATCGATTGAGAATAGCCTCAGAAGCGGCTGGTTCACTTTCCTATCTTCACTCTGCCGCTTCCATTCCAATCATTCATAGAGATGTCAAGTCTACCAACATATTGCTAGACGCTAATTACGAGGCAAAAATGGCGGACTTCGGTGCCTCGAGGTTAGTCCCCTTGGACCAAACTCAAGTGACTACACTAGTACAAGGAACTTTAGGTTATTTGGATCCCGAGTACTTCCACACGAGCCAGTTAACAGAGAAGAGTGATGTTTACAGTTTTGGAGTAGTTCTGGCAGAATTATTGACCGGGGAAAAGCCTCTTTGTCTTGAGAGGTCTCGAGAGGGTAGGAATTTGGCGACTTACTTCCTTGTGGCAATGAAGGAAAAAAGGTTGTTCACAATTTTGGAGCCTCGGTTGCTAAGAGAAGGGACCATGGAGCAACTCCAAGCAATTGCGGAGCTTGTGAAGAGGTGTCTTTGTTTGAAAAGTGAAGAAAGACCTACAATGAAAGAAGTGGTTATGGAATTAGAAGGTTTGAGGAAGTATAAAAAGCATCCATTGGTTCGCCAAAGTCATGAAGAGGCTGAAATTTTATTGAGTGACGAAGCGACAGCAGACCTTTACCCCATGCCAATAAGTCCTTCCAGCAGCATCAGTGACATACCTCGGCAGTATAGTTTCAACCTCAGCATGGCATTTCCACATAGTAAGTCCTTTAACTAGAGCTGGTGACACACCTTTGCAATTGGTATGCCAAAGTAGGAAGGCGATCTATCAAAACACTTTGCAGTCTATCAATTAATGGTCAATTTGTGAATATATATATATATATAGGAAGGCGATCTACTAAGGACTTCCTCAAACATAAATTCCATGCGGATCTCACCATTTTTCGACTTTCCGGATCAAATTTTGACGATCCGAACCGCTCAATGTTTTTAAAATGCATTTTCCAAGGTCCACGCGGAAAATCTTTAAATAGCGTTTTTAACAAAAATTGATCCGATCAAGCCCTTCCGGGTATTTTGTTTTGAAGATTTTTCGCGTGGACCCTTAAAAATGCATTTTAAAAACATTGAACGGTTCGGATCGTCAAAATTTGATCCGGAATGGTGAGGTCCGCACGGAATTATCCTAAGGGAGTTCTTAGTAGATCATTATCATATATATATATATATATATATATATATATATATATAGGAACTCTCTAGTTCGGGACCCTTCGGTCCGGAACTCATAGTTCCGGATCGAATTTTCATGATCCGATCCGTCCAATATGTTCGAAAGGTGTTTTCCAAGTTGCACGCAGGAAATCTTCAAAAAAAAATACCGGGAAGGGCAAGGGCTTGATCCACGCAATTTTGTAAATATGCAGTTTTTGCGAAAAATTGTGTGGATCAAGCCCTTCCTGGTATTTTTTTTTAAAGATTTCCCGCATAAACCTTGGAAAGCACCTTTTGAACACATTGGACGGCTCGGATCATGCAAAAACATCTTTTAAAAGCTCCAAAACGCTTCAATCCGGGAAATCCTGTATCCTTGACAAGATCTCCGGTGTGTCTATATATATATATATAATATTGTTCTTCTTTTGGGTTTGAATTGTTTGTAATAAGGTGAAGATCTTGTTTGTTCATATGGAAGATGTTTTGTGAATTTATTTTTTGGGTTTTCCCCATGATTTTTCTTGATTTCCAAATAAATTATGATCTTGTGGTGAAAAATTATTTAGTGCAGGAGAGCGATAGTTTTCTTTCCAAATCTTTGGAGTTCCTACTGTTACCCCACGTTCTCCAATCTTTCCAATTTACAATTAAAGGAATTACAAAGTTTATTGTTGGGTTGGCTCTAAGTTTTCTGAGGTCCGATGCAAATTTTTTAAAATGAGCACTTTATATACTCCCTCCGTCCCAATTTCTTGGTCCTTCTTTCCATTTTGGGATGTCCCAAAATATTTGTCCCACTTCTAAAAACATCCATCAAAATTGGGTCACTTTCCAATTTTACCCTTAAAAAGTATTTTTCTCATCTTAATTGGCTAACCTATTATCTTTTATTTTATAATGGTTTTTATAATTTTGCAAATTTTGTATCATGAAACTAATTGATATCTATCAAACAAGATCCATATTGAATATGTTTTGACTTTCACATAATAAATAAGCCTCACAAATTTGGTCACAGTAATATTGACTAGATTTAGGGGCAAAATAGAAAAATTCATACAAAGTTTTTACACCTCTTAAAAACCCGTTTCCCCAAAAGGGGCCAAGAAATTGGGACGGAGGGAGTAATAAAATATACTTTAAATAAAGTACTACTATACGTATTTACATTTTTTGAAAAGATCCATCATAAAAAAAAATTTTAAAAAATCTTTACATATTTAAACTTACAAATTTGGGCTTGGGCCTAAACTAGAACATTTCATTTAAGGGCCTAAGTCCAACATAAATTGGCCTAATCAATAACATTTTATGATCCACTAATAAACATAACATTTTTAGTCCAAATTCAAAATACAAACAATGAGAAATTAATTTTAACACTTTTTCGCCTTTTATTCAGTAAGTTAATTTTTGTAAAAAGTGTAATTTGTGACTGCACTTTTACCATTACATTCCAGATGAAAGTGGGACGGCTTGTAGTGAGCTTAATCATTATACCCTTGTAGTGAGCAATCACAATCGTATGTTCGGCAATCAACGGTTTTGATTATCTTACATAAAAGATAAGTATCTTACTCCCTCCATCCCAAATTGCTTGCCTCTTCTTGGAGATCATGCATTTTGCACGCAAAAAAATGCATTAACATGATCTTTCCCCAAATTTTTTTTATACAAATTAAACATCTCATTGAGACAAAACAAAATTAGTGTAATTTGTTTTCAAAAAAAAAAAAACTCTCGTGAGTACATTATTTTTTGCATGCAAAATGCACGGTCTCCAAGAAGGGGCAAACAATTTGGGACGAGAGAGTACATGTAGGATAATTTCATTTAATCCGAACGGTTGATTGCCGAAAGAAACGACACGTGATTGCTCACTATAGAACCCCGAGCCCGTGAAAGTGGAGCTTCACAGAGGAGTTAGTGCAATTGTATAACAATGAGCAAATTCTGGGTGTCGGACGGGCACCACTTGTCCGTGCCCGAGCCGTCCAAAACACTTTTGGACAATTCGGATTTAAAAGAGGAAAAAACGAGAGATGAAATAAGTCTAGACCTTCCAAAAATGTTTTGGACGAACAAATTGGGTGCTCGAGCATCGACACGTGCCGCCCTCATGACTTTCAAATTATAGGTCTTTATATTTATAAAATTTGTGTTATTGAAAGTATAATGATACGATATCTTTATTTGACACCAATATTGGATGTATTTAGAGAAATTTAAAAAAGAAGTAACTTGAATTTTAAAGGTACGCTGATAATTTTTGGAAGGAAACTGACTGGATTAGTGAACTTTTTTTTAATATAGAGATGGACAACAAAAAGGTTGAGACCATCTTCAGGCACCCCAGTCCAACTCCCACTCCATCTTCAGCTTCCCCACCACTCTACCTCCTCTCATCTCCTCTATCACTACCCTTATCGATTTGGTTGAAACCCACTCCTGCTTTGGTATCTCCCTAATCCCTTGCATTTTTTGAAAAGAAAGAATCTTTTTTAAAACAATTTTTGAAAATGGGAAAAAAAAAATGAAAGAGAACAAGGCCAGGGCCTCAAGGCCTCGTATTTTTGGGGCAAAAAAAGGACACCAATCAGGAACAATTATACATAGTATTAGTTTTTTTTTTTTTTTTTGGTAACATATATAGATATGCTACTCAGTCTAATAGTAAGGTGAATGTATTCCAACTTTTTTTCTTGATTTTGAATAATCCTAGCACTTTTTTTAAAAATGTTTTCAGTATTTACTTGTCAAAAATGGGACGCGGGGATACTGCTGTGCAAGGAGCGCACAGCAGCTGCTGTGCAGGTCAAAAACGACGTCGTTTTGATGCCAAAACGCTCAAAAAATCCAGACTTCTATTTGTGGTCGTTGGATTAGATCCAACGGCTGGAAAAGGAAAGTCACTTAAATGACTTAGCGGGTCATGATTTCCGGGCAACTTCAGTTCGCGGGTCATAAATAACCCGGGTCAACACCTGTTTCCCCTCTTTCCTTTTTTCCTCTCACGCTTACACAACAGGAGAGAGAGAGAGAGTGAGAGAGAGAGAGAGAGAGAGAGAACAGAAGAATAACGAAGGAGAAGATAATCGAAGGAGAAGAAGAACCAATCGACCGAAGAAGAGGAAGAAGTCGACAACCAAGGTTTCTGTGTGTGCGTGGGGTTCGATTTCTCTGAAAACCCTAATTTGTTTTTTGGCGCAAGAACATAAGAGATCGAACAAGAAGAAGAACAAGAAAATCGAAGACCAAATCGACAACCAAGTTCTCTCTCTCTCTCTCTCTCTCTCTCTCTCTCTCTCTCTGTGGTTTGATACATAAAAAACTAGGGTTCGATTATAAAATAGCTTGTGGGTCTGTTTTGTTTCTGTCTTCATCTGTCTCGACTGGATTTGCTGTGGAGGATAATTGATAATTGTTTCAGAATATGTGGATTTGTTGTTAACGATATTTGTCTGCGGTGTGAATTTTAGAATGTGGGGGGAGACTCATCAATATACTGCATATATATTCTTTAGGGAACAAAGTAATGAAGGTTATCCTAGATTTATCTTTTGTCAAATTTCAAAGTATCCGGGGAGACTCATCCATATTGCATATATATTCCTTGCCAACCGTGCTTTGCGGGGTTGGAGAGGCGATGATTGTCGAGAGGTTGGATGCCAACGTAGCTGTGATGCCTTTTTTCTCCTCTCTTTTTAATCTTGTAATCACTTTCAAGATTAATTAAATTTCTTTTGCAGTTCAAAAAAAAAAAAATTAAGCCATTTTTTGAAACATTCAATTTTCACAAGTTCATTTCAGTTGGAGACTCACAATTATCTTTGAGAAGTTACTTTCATTTCATGTTAACAAAAAAATTGTGATTCCTTTGGTTTGAAGTCACCTGTGCATGTCTCTCTCTATTTTACAAATTTTAGTATGGGTGCTAATAGATTATCCTTGGTACAGATTGGCATGGTAATCGAATTTGTTGAGGGAAACGGAGCATCACAAAGTTCTTGCTCAACTCGAGTCTAAATAAAGTACTAGGCCCGAAGTTGCGATCGTGCCTATCTCAACATCGAGAACTTCTAGCGCGATCATTATCTTCCTCCAATTTGCGGATCACGGTGACATATATGATTACCTTCATTTGACAATCCAATTCTTCCCAAATGGTCAAGACACATTTAATCGTACGACAGTTTATGGCGTTGGAACCCTCCTCAATGCAATCCGTATTATAATTGTTATTGGGACTGTGCTTTGTGTATTCCAAGTTGGACCCTATGCGTATGTAATTTGTTGTGCTATTGGAAAACAAATTGATTTTTTGTCGTTTTTGGACAATGGTTCTGTAAAGAATGAGAAGGCTTGTAGCCGATTAATACATCATTTTTGTTTGTGTTAATGGTTTTGCACCTATGTTGGTACCCTTGTTCTTCATGTTATCTTTTTGGGATAGTGTCCCAGTTTGCATTGCATTTTCTTTGTTCTGTTGAGTGAAACTGCCACTGGACATGAGTCCCATAGAGGAAACAAATCCGAAAATTTTAAATGGTGCTCACAGGTGGAAAACTCCAACCGGGCATGACTGAATTGAGCCCCTTTTTATTCATTTTGTGATCAAGTCAAATATGGACAATTCAAATACATAAATTGGTGCACACAAACATACAACAACAACATGCCAAAATTTTCACAAACCAAAACGAATTTACTCCTCGATATACAAAAATTTCACTCCTTTTCAAAGAACAATCACAAAGATATGGCACAAACCTAATTTTTTTCTTCTTCCGATATCACCAACCGGACATGACACAATACAATCTGAATTTTTTCCTTCTTCTCAATTAATCAAAACACAAAAAATTGGATAAATCAAAACACTATTCACAGGTTCCACAAAAAATAATCCAACAGATTGTGCCTTGCCATGTCTATTGTCTAATTCACAGGACACGACATACGGAGGCGTTTGAAGAAACAAAGATAAGTGCATTGCCATGGCATCAATCTCTGCAACAATGGCATCAATTTCGGCTTCATCAATTTGACTCAGGACCTCCTTCGTCATCACAACAACTTCAATGTTCTTTCCCCACTTTCAACAACCCTCAATGCAATTAAAATAGCTCGTAAGTTGTAACAACCATACCATCCACCAAAGTATTAAGCATCTAACAATATGGTCAAGGAGCCAAAAGTAATTGTCATTGCATTTTAAAGATCGATCCTCTTTTGGCCTCAAAAAATTGGAAAGAGCCTCAACAAGTTATTGGTTAGTTTATCACTTACATGATTAAAGTACTAATGCAAAAAACCAATCTCATCATCATTCACCAGTGTATTTGTTAGGATTCATATACAGGGCTTTTTACGAAGCTGTTTGTTAAGTACTCATATTCATGCAAAAATTGTCCACTTTTTTTAAAAAAAGACACCCAAATATATTGAGAATTAGATGTAATAAGATACACATTGGATTTGTTAGGGTTTGTTGGACCAAACAAACCCAATAGAACAATGAATTTCAGCCAAACATAAATCCAACATGTGAACCGTAACCCTAATTTGTCAAAGGATGAAAATCAGCAACATCAAGCATATACCCAAACAGAATCACGTCGAAAATGAAGAAAAAACAAAGATCGGGTAAATGTATAAACAAAATCAAAGAAATAAAAAACGTAAACCTTGTTTAACCAGAAGAGACAGAGACAGAGAGAGAGAGAGAATTCGGTTCCAGATATCGTTGTCGTCTTCTTCTTCTTCGATCGATCTGTTCTTCTCCTTAGATATTCTTTTGTTCTCTCTCTCTCTCTCACTCTCTCTCTCTCTCCTGTTGTGTAAGCGTGAGAGGAAAAAAGGAAAGAGGGGAAACAGGTGTTGACCCGGGTTATTTATGACCCGCGAACTGAAGTTGCCCGGAAATCATGACCCGCTAACTCATTTAAGTGACTTTCCTTTTCCAGCCGTTGGATCTAATCCAACGACCACAAATAGAAGTCTGGATTTTTTGAGCGTTTTGGCATCAAAACGACGTCGTTTTTGACCTGCACAGCAGCTGCTATGCGCCCCTTGCACAGCAGCATCCCCGCGTCCGTCAAAAAATATTTAAGTATTGGAAATTGGAGCTCGTACCATTAGACTTTTATACAACATGGAACCAAAAGCATGTTTATTGTTCAATATGTACTAAAATAATTATATAGACAAATTATTCAACTATTGTTATTTAATTATAAAAATATATAAGGCACCACTTGACAATTGGATTGGCCCTAGTTGGAGATGCCCCAAGTAGGGTTGGAATTCTAGACATAACAGGTTTTGAGTTGATCATTTTTTCACACGAACACAATTATAACACGCGAACACAATAATTAGAAGAGACAAATATGGGCTAGGCTCATGTAACTCCATAAGAATAAAACCTTTTTTTTTTTTGTTCCGCCTACACAAAAATGTCCTTATTTTGCTATATATTGAGGAAATAAGTACCAATGCAGGTTGGTTCAAGTGGTTCAGCACTTGTTCCCCTTATGCAAGGTCTCGAGTTCTGGCCTTGTGAATGGAGGAAACTTGCGTTGGGCGAGCTTTACCCCTTCGTGGGCTAACCCGGCTCGAACCGAATTTAGTCGGGGTCCAGTGGGCTTCCAGATACTGGTGATTTAGACCAAAAAAAAAAAAAGAGGAAATAAGTTGTTCATGCGCAATATTGCCATTCTTATAATTTTACATAGAGGTTTTTTTTTTTATCTCAATTAAAAAACAACACGATTTTTAAAGTATAGTATGTTAATTTAGGGGTTGTTCTCCGATGGATTTGATAAAATCAACCCCTTAATTTTATCCACTTAATAAAATCCATTGGAGAACCCCTTAATAGGCTTTTTGACATGAACTCAAAAGGACACGACATGAATACGGCAAAACGTGACATGTCAAGTGGCGGGGAGATCCTTGCAGCATTGACTCAAAGCACTACATAGCCTGTCCTCGCAAATAAAGGTCCCACCAAGGTAGTTTTGTTTTAAAATTGTCTTGATTTTTGTGTTTACACATTTTTATGTGATATATTATGAAAGGGTGACCTATCTCGGTTTTTGAGGGAAAAAAACTAGTTAGTGAAACACTCCCTCAAAAATAGATAATTGATATTCACACCCCCTTTTTGTCTTTTAGTGAAATTTTACACATGAAAATTTCACTTGAAGGTAAAAAAAAATGAGTGTGAATAACAATTTGGGGTGTGTGGAAATCACTTCCCTAAAAATAATAACAACAATAATAAAAAGAGGAGTAGTGGGATCCGAGAAAACTTTTTTCGAAAACGTCCAAGAAAGAGAAAGTAACGGCTCAAATTTGAGCTGTTCATTTATCTTTCCAAGACATTTTTATGGACCCTAACATTTTCGGGATAAAAAAATAAATAAATAAAAGAGACAAAAACATGGCAAGTCCGTGGTAGAAAATGGACTGATCCAACGGCTAAGAATAAGAGGATCAAAATTGGGCCCCATTCCAAACTTGCCGTTGTGTGTAAACTTGTGATATGATCTCTAGGAGAAAATTTTGGGTATCCTATTTGCACCCAAAATTTCTCAATCTGAGAAAACTTTGGATACGGAGAGGGTATCACGTGGTACCCTCTTGAGACATCTGGGTCATCCAATAATTCAACTAACAGTCTAGATTGAAAGTGCCGTCTGAATTTTAAAAAAAATAAAAAAGAAAAAGTGTGTTTTAATTTGGTTGCTCAATACGTTTTTTAAATAACTCAACAAGAATGTCTTAGAAGGAACCACTCAATTGCATCTCCTATTTGAACCCAAAATTTTCTCGATCTCTAGACCCTAAAACTTTTGTGGGTGAACCCAACGAAGCGTACACCCAGCCCATGTCCATTGTCCCCCAATTCCCCATCATCCTGCGACCAGGGTCAATTGGTTTTTTTTTTTTTTTGTGTGTGTGTGAAAAGGGGGTCAAATGGTTATTGGGACCTAAATTGACATTTTCTTTTAGAATTTGGCCTGGTCTTAGTCTGTCTAATGCTAGTATTTTTTTTTATCCCTGTCTAATGCTAGTATTGAACAGCATAGAATCGTTCGTGTGATTTTCATCGTTCAAAAATATTTTTATTAATTCAAATTTTAAAAAATATAAACCGTAAAATGCAAAGATGGAAAATTCACAATTGATATGTAATGGCAAAAATCCGGTCCTTCTTTTACCTATTTCTAAAAGACCATCATACCCCTCATTAGGGGTTGTTCCAGTTTCTAATTTAAGTTAGGAATTGATTTAAGTCAATTTTTAAATTAATAAATTTGGAAAAAAATATTTGTCTCGTAGAAAATTTAATAAACCAATTTTAAATTTAGAAGAGGAATTGAAACGAGGCAATGATAACACCCATCAAATAACTACTGGGTTTTCAAAGCGAATCATTTTTTTTGTAAGCACCTTCCTCATTATTCCAAACCCTAATATTGGTTTTTGACTTCCCTTTCCCTCATTTCTTAATTATTATACCCCCCCCTCTTCATAATTCTTCTGGACTCCGTTCCTTGGTAGACCAGCGCCTTCAAAAATAAAAAATTCTCTCTCTCTCTCTCTCTCTCTCTCTCTCTCTCTCTCTCTCTCTCTCTCGGTGCTGTGGTTTCGAACTGCAAATGTGTGTTTTGGGTTCTCCGTAGATTCCTAATTGCTGAGTATTATATGCTTAATTTCTCCAGTAGTTCTTATCCATAAATCCAACATTTGGTGCTGTGTGTCTGATTCTATGGACGGAAGTGGTCAGTACAACCCTCGAACAGTGGAGGAGGTTTTTAGGGATTTCAAGGGTCGCCGAGCCGGCATGATCAAAGCCCTCACCACTGGTACAGATACATACGCCTTGTTCTATTAGTTGTATGCGTATCTATATTTATATTTTCCTGGGTTTTGAATTTTAAGGGTTTTGGATAGGTTTTGTTTTTGGCGCATTCTGACGTGGTTTAATGATTTGGGTATTTTGCAGACGTTGAAGAATTTTATCAGCAGTGCGATCCTGGTTAGTTAGGGTTTCCCTATTTTATCTTCTTTCTCGTTCTGTGTGTTAACTTGGTGTTCAGCTAATCTTTGTGACGCCTTGATTATGGATTCGAGTTTTACAATGTGTTTGATTATGTGGAAGAAATTCGTTCTGTTGCCAATATTGTTTTCCCATTTTCAGTATGCTTTTGTGAATCAAATCCATTGGTCCTGCGGTTTTGGCTTATTTACTGCTGGTTGATTGTATGATTTCAATTGTGCTTTTTCGTATGTGATTAGTTATTAGCTTTCAAGTAATAATTAGATTCATACATGCATAAAACTCACAAATCTATTAATGTGACTAGACTCGTGTATATCAGTATGTATTCAAGAGTATTGATTTTTGAAGCATGTAACTGAAGTTAATTACATCAGCTCCTTACATGCATTGAATTGGCTATCCCCTAAAGGAATTTGTGAAACACTTGTGAGTTAGGGGACAAATTTCTTCTCTTTCTACATTAATACCTTTCTAGTTAGATAATTACTATTATTTTTGTAATGTTCAAATTATCTTTCCATTTCTCCCAGCCGGTGCATGATTTTCTTGATAACTTATTGTGTTAACCCTGTTTCAATAATGATGTTTACGGTCTTTAGCATCTGATATTCCTTGCAGAGAAAGAAAATCTTTGCCTCTATGGATTCCCTACGGAGCAGTGGGAGGTTAATTTACCTGCTGAAGAGGTGCCTCCAGAGCTCCCAGAGCCTGCATTAGGCATTAACTTTGCCAGGGATGGGATGCAAGAGAAAGACTGGTTGGCTCTAGTTGCTGTTCACAGTGATGCATGGTTGCTTGCTGTGGCCTTCTATTTTGGTGCTAGATTTGGTTTTGATAAGGCTGACAGGTGTTTCTTCTTACCTCTTCCCAATGATGGTGGATTTGAAATTGGAATTTGTAGTTTGCTAGAAAACATGTTTTTGTGTCGACATGCTCTTCTATTTCCTTTGCTGAAGCATGGAATCCATTTGTCTGACGCTATATGTGCATTTTACTATTGGGTATGGACATTGGTATTGTGGGATACATTTATGTATCCGAAATTGTAAAGATTGCGTTTCACATTTTTACCTTTTGCGCATTGAGGTTAGCCCCCTTGCCTTCTAATTACTAAACCAAAGCTTTTTGGCCATGTAGCACACTTGCACAGGTAAAAAACTGACTTGGCCAGCATCAGCAGGAGGAATACTGAACCAAGTGTGTTGGTAGTAGTTCCTTTAAGATGCTATAGCAGGCCATTTAGTTATTTGATGTTGGGATCAAGCTATTGTGCATAGCAAGATATTGGTCCAAGTCTTTCCATTTGAGTCTTGTGTGAAATTGTTGTCCTTTGTTTCTTCTGCCATATGTATTGAATGCCTTGCAAGTATGTGCTACAGACTGTCGTTCTACATTGTTCATGGTAATCCAGTGATGAAATCTTGCTTGAACTGTGGTGCAGGAAACGTCTCTTCAATATGATAAATGATCTCCCATCAATATTTGAGGTTGTGACTGGGAACGCAAAGAAACAAGTGAAGGATAAATCAGCAGCTTCGAACCATAGCAGCAACAAATCCAAGCCAAATTCAAAAGCGGTAAAAGGAACATCCTCCTTTTGTTCCTGAGTTATCATCATTTTTTATCATCAACTCAATACATTGAACTTTCTGACCCAAGTATAACATCAATCTACTGTGGCCCCCAATTGAAAATTTAATGTGAATAGTCAGCCCAGTAATCGAGGCCACTAATTGTTTATCATTTTGAATGCACCGCCAGTCTTCAGCCTACGTTGCTAGGCACTTATTTGTCCTTTTTCCTCTTTTTGGCTGTCGTACTTGTTCATCAAATTCTTGTGCCGCCGTTTTGGGGCTAGAGCTGCTGCAACTGGGGCAGAATTTATTGTGCTAAGCTCATAATGGAAAACACTTCTGTGGCGGACATGGACACCTTAAGCCCTCTGGCTTTTCCAGTTTCTGTTCTTACATGGCGAGGAACCCTACCCCCACATCCCATGATGCATCCAACCTCATGCGTTACACACACACTAAACCCTGCCAAACTCCCAACAAGAGTCTAGCTGCATGTCCCATTGAAATGCTCAACCTTACCAAATGGACCTCCCATGTTTGTTTTTGTTGTTTTCAATGTCTTGTTGGCTGAATATATGCCTCAAGTATAAACTCCTGAAGTTATTCTCCTAAAGTTTTTTTTTTTTGGGGGGGGTTAGTCAATTCAAGTGAGAAGCAATAACATTTGTAAAGAAGGTGTCATTGAAGGTTTGAACACACCCCCACAAATGTTGAATGTGCTATCAAGCTTGTACTACTTGTTATATGCTTCTGCGAAAGATTGGATATGTTTTGGACACATGGGGGACAGGAGTGTCTATGGCTCACTTGAAACACATACGGGGAAGGGAAAGGTAAATTACTTGGAGCCTGATGATTAAAATCTACTGGGGTGAATTCATACCTGTTAATGCACGTCTCTTTGGGCCTTCTGTTTCTATGAAGAACCCTAAGATTTTATACTGCTGCTTTGATGAACACCTTTGAAACATCAATACGTAGGGCGTTGGAAAGTGACAGTCTAATTTCATTTTAAAACCTATTTTTGAAGTGTTTTTCACAGTCCTTGCATGCTTCACTCTATTGTAATGCTTCCCCTTTTGGAAAACAGCGAGGTTCTGAACCCCAGGGCAAAAGTGCAAAGCCAAAGGAAGAGGAAGAGGAGGGATTGGACGAGGAAGAAGAGGAGGATGAGCATGGGGATACCTTGTGTGGAGCTTGCGGAGAGAACTACGGTACAGATGAGTTCTGGATCTGCTGTGACATATGCGAAAGATGGTTCCATGGTAAGTGTGTGAAGATCACTCCAGCTAGGGCTGAGCACATCAAGCAGTACAAGTGCCCTTCATGCAGCAGCAACAAGAGAGCACGGCCTTAAACGCCCATCTTGGCTTTAGTCGGTTCTCTCATATCTTGTGCATGTCTCCTCCATCTTGCACCCTAACTAACTGTTTAGTTGGTCATTTCCATTTTCCCCTCTTTACTTATGAACTTCTTTTGAATTCAGTACCAGGGTCCTGTTAAATCTTTGTTTATTCTGACACATCACTTGTTTGCGTCTCTGAACGTTTTCTCTTTTGTTCTCATTGAACATATGTTTAATTGTTGATTTAGGAATGTTTGAGTGTGGAATGAGATCATTTCTCAAGCCTGTGCTTGTATCTTGAATTCCCGTAACAATTTATGGTGGCAAAAGAAAAGGACCGGGAGAGCATTTTTTCCTATAAACCGAAGATGCAAACACAGCTAGAAGTTTTTGTTGTTGATGACAATGGTATTTTGCATCCGTATGTCGCCATTATACTATTACACAGGTATTTTATTGGGCCAGTTGAACATTACTAGTATTTGTACAACTTACAGATTTATTTGGGCCCTATGTGTTGGAATTTCTAGTATACCCTGAAAGTTCTGCATCACCCTCACCCGGTGATTTCCCATCGGTAGCTGTGTTTGGATCTTGAATATGGATTTGTAGATGGATATAAAAAAATATAAAAAATTGACATTCCCATTTTTTAAACAGAAATTGGAGAGGCCCAGTGAAATTCGTCGCTATCTTGTAATTGGACTAAGTAAATTATTTTCTCATAAACTTGTGGTAGCCACGTAATGTTAGAGAGTTCTAGAGAGAGATGATGATTATGATTGTGATGATGAATGAGAATGGACTCTCATTGGTGTGTTTTTTTTTTTTTTTTAAACCAGAAAAAGACATGATTATCTCATTGATGACTTGCTGACTTGGTAGCCGATGGCTGCTCTTATCCAACCCAAAAGGAAAATACATTGGTATATTTGATAATTAGTAACAAAAATGCATTGGTAATTGATGGCTGCTCTTATTAAAGGTCTGGATTAGACAGGATAGTCCAGATTTGGATAATACATTGGTATATCGATGGTTTAGATTTACTCAAAGATTATTATCGGCAAGGGTTTCTTTTTTCTTTTTTTTTTTTGTATAAACCGGAGAACTAGTAAGAGTTTTTTAATGAGGTTTCCGCCACCCATTGTGGGTCCCACCGTGTGTTCATTGCAATAATTTGAATTGTTCATTTTGGAAGGTCCTCAAAGTGTTAAAATCAGCTTGTTCGAACATTAATAGGTACTGTATATCAAAATTTGAATTTGGATTTATAAAATAGACGGTCAAGGACCTTTTAATTTAAAAATTATTATTCACAGAATCATGCCTTCCGTTTTATAAACCAAAATTCAATTTTTGATTGCTATTGATGTCTGATAAAGCTGATTTTTTTTAGTGAATACACTAATCTGCGGATTTTATAAAATGAACGGTTCAAATTACTGCAATGAATGATGGTGGGGCCCACAAATGGCAAAGGCGAAACCCCATCCAGATGGAATTTTAACACTTTGAATAAATCCAAAACATTAATTACAATAAATGAACGATTTAGATTTGGACTATCCCGATCATTCTAAATTAAGAACCAACGATTATCCAATGCCAATAAATCCCAAAACGCACGTTTGCATATTTTGATGATAAAATACTGGAACTCTTTCCAAAATCAATGGAAAAATGAGTGGTTTAATGTCAAGTCTGGCGTGTAAGTGTATCCAGCTCATTAACATCCAATCCACTGGGCTCAAAACCACCTATATTTGACATACTGTACAAAAAACCTGCAGTATTCATATTTTCGTTTTTCCTTTTTTTTTTTTTTTTGTTGTCATTCATAAGTATCTCTTTTTGTATAATCCAGTTAAGATTTCTTTGTACTAATTGATATCAACCGTTCATCTGGTATTTTTTAAAATTTCTCACACCAAATTAAAGTACACGATGACTACTTTAATTTGGTGTGAAAAATATCGAAAAACGATACACGAAACCACTTCATTTTTTTATTTCAAAACTACGATTTTAGCACCAGAACCATTTCCAAAAAAATTTAGCAACTGGGTTGCTAAATTTTTTTAGGAAACTAGGCCTAAACAAGATTTAAACATTTTTGCAAAAAGTCACCTTAATCGGATACCGATCTATATATATTGTAAGCATAAGTATAAAGGTCATGTTCTCTAACCGTCGGTATATGATTAGTCTATGATTAATTTTAACAGATTACAAACCAAACCAAACCAAAAAAAAAAAGCTATTGATTGATAGAATTATACCTTTTTCCTCATTTGTAATAAGCTCAGCAAGAAAGAGGTTGGGTTTTCTTCATCCTTTTTTATATAAAGAACTGGCCTAATTTTTTTTTTTTTTTTCATTTTCTATACAAGAATTACTTTTTCAATTATACTCGATAAGTAAAACAATAACTATAGACCATAACGTTAAAAAAAATAAGAAATTCATCGACTTTTTTTCTTTTTTCTTTTTTGTGTAGTTTCCAGGTTTGGTTCATTTTTTTACCTTTTTCTATTCTTCTCGTCAGTGCAAACTAAAAAGGTAAACAAAATCAATATCATATTGCCGAATATTCAGAAGTAAGTAAGAAAAGAAATCATTCTGAACTTCTTTTTTACCTATTCAAAATTCTGATCCGTTGAACTTTGGTTCAATCTTTCAACCTTCCTGTTCAAAAAGAAATATATATACTCCCTCCATCTCTTGTTAAGTGATCCACTTAAAAAATGTGTATTTTGTGAACGTTTAAAATTGTACATGCATGTAACGTTTTAAAAAAAAATTGCACCAAATTGAAGTCCTCAATAAGCACTTTAATTTGTTATAAAACAAATTTAAAAATTACATAGATAAATATGTTTTTTAGAGGTTTCAAATTACACGTATTCTTATATGGATCATTTAAAAAGGGACCGGGAGTATCTTTTAATCTTTTGTTCTGGCTTTCATGACAGTAAATTAACAACCAATTTTTCTAGAACCAAGCGGTTCCCTTTCTAACGCACTCATGAGAATTGAGAGCTTGAGAAATGAAGGGAAGTTGAAAAGATGGAGGGAAAAACCAAAGGCTAATTTGGCCTCACAAAACACAAGTTTTTCTATTAATAGTAGTGGGCTAGCTATTGTCTGGCACGTTCTGCAGTTTTGCAATTACTGACTTGAGCGAAAATGGTTTTAGCACGATTAAGTCAGCAAGCCTAAGTCAATTTATTTCCACTGACTTAAGATTGGTTCACGACTTAAGAAAAAGCACGTTTTGCAATTACTGACTTAAGCGAAATGGCTTTAGCACGATTATGTAAACAAGCTTAAGCCAACTTATTTCCACTGACTTAAGATTGGTTACCAACTTAAGACAAATTATGACAATATTGCCCTTATGCAATGTAAAATGCAACCCAACAATACAAATCACATTGTAATTGCCCCATAACAACGTGGTATAAGTACAAGTGTAGCAACCCATTACGTTGAGTACAATAAAATAAAATAAAAAAGAAAGGTAGATACGCTAGTTATTTCCACGTCAAAACCTTATTACACATCACCACAATATTGCCCTTACACCAAATAAAGTGCAACCCAATAATACATATAAAAAATGTACTTTTCCAATATTGCATAACAAACAATTCCATCCAAGTCGTGCAATTACACCGGATGGAGCTGATAAGCCTTGATAACTCTCAGGGGCAATTATGACATTTGACACTCTAAATTATACTTTTGTTTGGTTCTTTTGCTTCTTTAACATGGAAAATGATTGTGTGCGAGCGTGCTAGAAAAAACCTTTAAGTCTTCTCTCTCATATTAACTTTGGAAAATCAAATCTAATCAAAGTGTTTGAGTGATTCAATTACCTCAACTAAAATGATTTTTCCTTCAAAGTGAAGAAATACAAACCAATTTACTTAGGAAATCAAAGAACAATAAAGTAACAAGGAACTTTGATTGATAAATCAAAGACAAACTTACTTTGAAATCGTCTTCAACTTCAAATAGAAAGATAACGAGAACTTCGAACACCTGATTCTTACAAGAACTAAGTGCATCTACCTCCTAAACTACTTCCAAAACTAATTCTTAAACTACTTCGAACTGAGTCAAATTTCTAAAACTACAATTCCACTTGCCAATTAACAAACCAAACATCATTTTTGTATGTTGTTTGTTAAAGATTTGTCTGGTGGCTTTTTATTCTTCAATTTCTTCTATTTATAGATCTTGCTTGTAGTTTGAACTTCTCGCTCAAAGCATTTGAATTTGGCTTGCTTCGAACTCCATCATCACATTCAAATTTGAATCTGCACGGTTGCAAATCTTATTCACAAATGATTAGTTTTTAAAGAATAACTGTCTTGCACGACTTGCTTCACTTGCCTCAACTGTCAACTGTCTTGTTTTATACGTTTACACTTATAACTCATGCCCTTTGGCAATTAAAAGTGTGGCTTCGAAGCCAACTTCTTTACTTGTTCTTTGGCTTATAACTATCAATAACTGTTTTTCAAACTGGCTATTAATACGTCATCGTATTGATCTATTTATAAACCATTAATCCAATGTTTTTCATCAACGATGAACTGCCAACGTTTGCATTCTTAATTACGAGTCAATTAATTATTGGACGTGTTAATTTTATATGTAAACAACTTCCCACACAAGTTAAAGTTAGGAACAAGCTGATTTAAAGAGTCTGTGTTATTGTTGTGGAACACACTGGCTAAATGTGTCTTTGTGAAGTTCAAGTCATTCACTATTTTGTATTTTGTATGGCTTTTGTTAATATGTACCCTAGAGGCACATGATAATATGATAATGATCATTAAATGAGACCACCAAAAGCCAATCCTATGCAGAATAGTGAAACTATATTATATTATTAAACAGTTACAATCGCCCAAACTCCGGAACATTCCGGGGGATGAGCAATTCTCAACTTTCGAGTTATCCATGTAGATTGGAAAGGAATTTACCGAGCACAAGAACAATCCCACCGTCCACTAACATTAGCATTCAAGAGAATTTTTTTTACAACCAAAGTCCAGGCTAGTTTGCTCGAACTTCCACCAATCCCAACATTCATTAGCCGGAGTCCCATTTAAAGCTAGCACAAAATTCCGTATCAATTGCTCTAAATAACTACTCCAAAAATCAACCATCAAGTAAGACCGCATTCAAAAAAAAAAGATATCGGAAGAATATACCGTTTGCTCAAAACAAACCAAAAGATTTGTATCCACTCAAATCGACAGACAAATACGTCCCCAAACGTGGACCGGTCCGAACGATACATCCGTTTTTCGTGGATCCCTTTAGTCAACCAAGACAATTGGCCAAACTGGTCAAGTCACCTTTGATTTGCATTGTTTTGTTTTGACCTGCCTTTGATTTGCATTTCACTCCTGGCTGAATTTGGTAGATCATTTTAGGGGTGTTTAACAAAACCGACTTGCCCGCTAAACCGATCTACTTCATATCAAACCGTCTTATTTGGATTGATTATGCAATTCATTGTTCTCATTTTAGGGGTGTTCAAGAAAATCGACCTAACTACTTAACCGATCTGATCCTAATCAAACTGTTTTATTTGGCATGGTTTTGTTGTTCATTAGTCTGGTTATGGTTCTGATAAATAAAAACTATTAATTTTGATTTGGTTACCGACTCTCAATTTAAGAACTTTGGTTACAACCGAACCGGGCCATTAAACATTAATATATACGTAAAGATACATGTATTACATGTTTTGATTTGGTAAATTAATTTTTTTCTTACGGAGTTAATCTGTTTAGAGGAGAACTTGAACAATTAAGGAGTGTTAGAATGTTGAGTATTCAAAACCCAATACCCAATATATGTTAGCAATGTCGTCCTTTTTTCTTTTTTCTTCTTAAGGAAGGGAATTAATTGCATTATTATTGTTACTCCTTATGGACACTGTAAATATACGTTCAAGAAGGAAAATACTAGAAAATAAATAAGCAAACAAACAAAGAACAAAGAAAGAGGTTAAAGGGAATCAGGAAATAGCAAATACGGTATATTCCAAGCAAAGTTCACCCAATTCTCTCCGGATATCATTGATGACTTGGTAATCGATGGCTCTTATCCAACAAAACAATTGGAAATTTGGATTCTCTTCCATCCAAATTTTCGATTTTTTTTTTCCCGGAAAGAAGATGTAGATTTATTTAACTAGAAATAGGGTCCGTAGACCGAATATCGTCAAGGGCTAGATTGGTAAGCCATTGGGGAACAGGACCTCCCCAACTTTCCAATCGAGCACCTAATAGAGATTTCTTAGCCAACGAATGGGCTACCCTATTGCAAGAACGTTTAGTATGCAGAAAAATACAGGAGGAAAAGAGAGGCAAAAGCTCTAAACAATCTGAGATAATAGAGCTACAATCAAAAAAATTCTTCCCCTCCTGTGTGAGTGCCTGAACAATATGGGCTGAGTCACCCTCCACGATGATATGCGATAATTTCTTGCTAGCTGCAAAGACTAGAGCTTCCCGAAAACCTAAGGCTTCTGTAGACCTCGGGGTGTAGAAACCAGTGAAAGGAATAGAGATTGTCCCCAGAATATTGCCGAGATGGTCTCGGGCTACAATTCCCACACCAACTATACCTTTATGCCTATTGACAGCACCATCAACATTGAGCTTGATAACATAAGGCGGAGGGGGCAGCCACATAGGAGATGATATGACAATAGCAGGCTTCGGGGGTTGATGCTTAGCTAGAATGGCTGCTTTCATTTCAGAACAGCTGGAAAAGGCCTTTTCTAGGATGGTAGAACATGTCCACTGCTGTTGTTCAAAAAGAAATTTATTTCTCGCCTTCCATATATGCCAGCAGATTGAAGCCAAAAGAGCAGCAATATCAAAGTCAATGTCCTTGTCGTGAATAGCTTGGGAAGTAGATTCCCACCAATCAAGAAAAGGAAGGGAGTTCCAAGAAGTAGACAAGGCATGAGCAAAGGGAGACATCAGCCATACCTCTCTAGACTTTTTACATTGGAAAAGCAGATGCTCAATGGTCTCATAGGCAGATTTACACCGCGGGCAAATGGGGGAAACATCAACGTGCTTACGATTCAAATTAGTGAGAACAGCAAGAGCATTATGGGAACAACGCCATAAAAACATTCGAACCTTGTTGGGAAGTGGTAGAGCCCAAATGGATTTCCAGTAAGTGTCGCAAGGAGTGCTAGAGCTAGATTCACCTCTTTCTTTAGAATATCGGGGAAGATTAGTAAGTCTCGCCAAATAGTAAGCTGAGCGAACAGATAGTATCCCATTGTCCGTGTAATGCCATATACCTTTGTCCTGAACTCCTTGTGAACTAATGGGAATTGAGAGGATAGAGTCAGCATCAATATCAGAGAAAAGCTCTTTAATAAGAGGAACATTCCAGCTATGGTCTTCACTAAGGATGAGATTTGAGACGTGCTGAATATGCTGATGGGGGGAGCCCATTGGAGGTTGCGGACTGAGAACTTTGAAGGAGAGTGGGCGAGGCAGCCAAGGGTCTTGCCATATGTTGATAGAAGTGCCATTTCCCAAACACCATCTCCATCCTTTTTGGAGCACTGCTCTGCCTGCGTGGATGCTGCGCCAAGCCCAAGAAGACGAAATGGGGCAGCTTGCATCCCAAAAAGAAGTATTGTGGAAGTACTTGCCCTTAAAAATCTGTTGAAAGAGGGAGATAGGCCCCGTGGATGAGTCTCCAACCTAGCTTAGCAAGGAAAGCGAGGTTGAAAGCATTAAGATCGCAAAAGCCTAGACCGCCTCGTGCTTTGCTGTCGCAGAGCTTATTCCAATTGATCCAACTGATTTTTCTCTCGCCCTCCTTGCTCCCCCACCAAAATTTTCTGATAGCACTACAGAGATCTTTGCACACACTTTTGGGAAGGAGAAAACATTGCATAACGTAATTGGGCATGGCTAGTAGCACAGATTTCAGCATAACCTCTCTCCCAGCAAGACTTAAGGTGCAATATTTCCAACTTTTCAGTTTTGCAAGAACACGGTCTTTCACAAACTTGAAGACTTCTGTCTTTGATCTTCCAATAATGGATGGTAAACCTAGATACATTCCGCCCCGGCTCTCAAAACGAATATTAAGTGATTCAGAGACAGCTTTCTTGACATCGACAGGGGTATTTGGACTGAAGAACAATGTGGATTTATCTCTGTTAACCATTTGCCCGGAAGCTTGTTCATATTTTCTCAAGATCTCATTGATAGCCTGACAACTAGACGCTGTGATTTCCAAGAAAAGAACTGAGTCATCAGCGAAAAACAAGTGAGAGACAGGGGGGCAATTTCGGCTTATTTTAATACCGCGGAGCGAATTTGTAGCTAAAGCTTGCTGGATAAGGTAGTGGAAGCCCTCTGCGCAAAGGATGAACAAGTAGGGAGATAGGGGGACAGCCTTGCCTAATTCCCCTTGTAGGTTCGAAAAACTCACCCTTTTCACCATTGATAACTGTCGCAAATGAAACTGTTGAGATACAAGCCATAACCCAACGAACCCACTGATCGCTGAAACCAAATTTACGGAGCATAGCCTCTAAATATGGCCACTCAATGCGGTCAAATGCCTTCGCCATGTCAAGTTTGAGAGCCGCCCAGCCTCCCTTCCCATACCGCCTATTCTTTAGAGAATGCATAATCTCATGAGCAACAAGGATATTGTCTGAAATTTGTCTGCCCACGACAAATGCGCTTTGATTCTGAGAAATTATGTGAGGGAGGATAGCCTTGAGTCTATTGGCAAGAATTTTAGTAATTAGCTTATAAGAAACATTGCAGAGACTTATAGGCCTAAAATGGCTAGGCTTAGTTGGGCAGCGTGTCTTAGGGATGAGGGTAATAAGAGTCTGATTCACGCTACGCAATAAATGAGAACTATGAAAGAAACTTTTCACTGCCGCTACGACATCAGACCCAACTATTGACCAAAATGATTGATAGAACAC
The DNA here is from genome assembly GCA_022606695.1 of Vaccinium macrocarpon. Lineage (NCBI taxonomy): Eukaryota > Viridiplantae > Streptophyta > Magnoliopsida > Ericales > Ericaceae > Vaccinium > Vaccinium macrocarpon. The sequence goes on along the minus strand of CM040171.1, from coordinate 4,758,424 downwards.
AGCTGTCATACCATCAATACCTGGGGCTTTTGTTGGACCTATCCCCATGAGAGCAGCATGGATTTCTGAATCTGTAACCGGGCGTGTAAGACTCCAGTTCATAGCGCCTGAAACTTTATGGGGGATTGCCTCAACTGTCTCATGAACTTGGAGAGAAGGGTCTGCACAGAAAATACTTGAAAAGTACTGTTGGAACGCAGTTATCCAAATTTTCGATTGGACATAACAGTCTAAGTATGAATCATGTATTGGTACATTCAATGATTCGAATCTGCTCAGGTACTACCATCGGTAAGGGTTTTGAATAAATCAAAAAATCATTAATTGTAGAAAATGGACGATTCACATTTGGACTGTCTCATTCATTTTGAATTAAGGGCAAGAAAGGATCCAATTCCAATATTAAAAAACACATGTTTGAATACATTGATGATAATTTTTTCAATTTTTCCAAAACCAATTGTGTGGGTCATTCATGATCTGAACCGTTGATTTTGTCGGAAATGTTGAGTAAATCATTCATGAAAAAGAAAATTGATAGGATGCATACTATTTATTTTACAAAAGTAGATGGTCGATATGATTTAAAGATTGAACTGTTAGACAATTATGTCTCAATTATGTGTCTAACAATGTCCAATCAATATGATTTTTTGCACATATATCCTGCTCAGCATTCATGAAAAAATGAACCCCTCAGATCAGAATAAAAATTTTAGAAGGTTCACAGTTGAAGACACTACAATGTTGTACTGCCTTAAGGTATTACAGGGACCCAAGTCCTCCTTTAAAGCTAAAACAAAATCCCGTGACGGCTCTAAAAACATACAATAATCAACCATCAACAAGACCTCTTCCAACATACAAAAGTCAACCATCAAGCAGACCTCTTCCATTCAAAAAAATACGAAGTATTACGGAAGAATATACCCCAAGGGTACCGACTTATTTCATACTGAAAATTAAAAAAGTGGTGTGTGGGACTCCACTCAAATTGACAGACCAATCCGTCCCCAAACGTGGACCGTGCCGAACAATACCTCCTTTTTTGGTGGATTCCTTTATCCAAGACACAATTGGTCAAACTGGTCAAATCACCTAATCACGGAAGGTGGTTAGATCAATTTGCATTTCACACCTGGCTGAATTTGGTAGATCAATTTGATCATCCCCTAACCACGGAAGGTGGTAGCCTAGATGTTAAAGATGAGTGTGCTTAAGTATTTTCTCCTCTCAGTACATGTCTCGCTCGTGTTTGAGTCTCGTCAACTATGGGATTTGCGTGGAGAATCCTTTTGTCCATTTAGTACCTACGTGGTGTTGTGGTGACAGACTCACCTTTATAGACAATAGTTATGGCTCAAACCGGACATTCCATAGCAGATCAAGAACTTCTATGGTCATGCCCAAGGGGAGTTGCTACTCTACTGGCCCCTTCCCACCTTTTCAGCTTTCAAAAAAAAAATTTGGTCATTCCATATGTCTATCGCAAGATTATATTGGCCGGATTATATAAAGTAATTTTTTTTATGCCTATGTAGTAGGGGTGCTCACGGTCTGAATTGGCATGAGTCTAATTCTAATTCGCAAGTCACGATTTTTTGAAAATAAAATCCGTGTCCGATCCAAAAATCTCACAATTCGGTTCCAATCCGATCCGCGAGTCATGGATCGGTTCTGGATTTGTCCATGGATTTTCAACTTATTCTAAATAAATCAAAAAAAATCATCAACTCAAGTTCAAATTTTGCCCCTGTTCTTACCATATAGACATAGGGGTGCTGCTGTCCCTGGCTAGGGACAGCCGAGGACAGTAGTGCCCCTCTTTCTGTACCGTACATGAAGAAAATCAAGCAGCAGATGCACTATCAGAAATAGAAACCAATCAAGACTACAAACTTATACTAGTACGTAGATAATTTCAATTCACAAACTAAACCAATCAAGATTACAAACTTATCCTAGTACGTAGATAGTTTTAGTTCACACACAAAGACAGTATAGTTGAATGGAATACAAGTACATTTGTAGTTACATCAAAGTCCAAGACAAAAAAAAATTATATATATATATATACACACACACCACACTTCCCCTCCAAACTCCCGAATTTTATTAAGTTACGGACCTTATTAATCCCGATCGAATTTCGATGATCCGAACAATTTTTGGGAAAAGCGACTCAGATCAAGCCCTTCCCAGTATTTTTTTTATGATTTCTCGTTGGAACCCTATAAAACACATTTTAAACATATTGGACGGTTCGGATCATCGAAATTCGATTGGGATCAATGAGGTCCATAACTGAACAAGTTAAGGGAGTTTGGAGGGGAAGATATATATATATGATCAACTTCTAATGAGGGATCCCTCATTTTCAATAAAATGAGGACCAAGCAATTTTTCCACTTTCCGAAATAAATTTTGACGATCCGAACCGTTAGATGTGTTTTTAAAGTCCACCGCAAGGATTCATCCAAAAAAATACCCATAAGGGCTTCATCCGATCAATTTTTCTTAGAAACATTATATATAGCGTTTTTAACAAAAAATGATCGAATGAAGCCCTTACGGGTAATTTTTTTGGACGAATCCTTGCGGTGGACCTTAAAAACACATTTTAAACACATCTAATGGTTCGGATCGTCAAAATTTGGTTGGAAAGCATGAGATCCTCATTTTAAATAAAATGAGGGATCCCTCATTAGAAGTTGATCCATATATATATATATATAAGATTTACTTCTAATCCGGACTTTGCGGAACTCATGATCCAAATATTTTTTTGATGATCCGATCCGTCCAATGTCTTCAGAAGGTGTTTCCAAGGGTCTATGCGAGAAATCTTCAAAAAAAATACCGGGTTTGCGAAAACTGCTTGGATCAAGCCTTTCCCGGTTTTTTTTTTTTTTTTGAAGATTTCTCTCGTGGACAACAGAAAACACCTTCTGAACACATTGGACAGATCGGATTTTTCAAAAAAAAATTGCAACACAATAAAAACCCCATTTTTTCCTTAAATCCAGGAGTGTGGATAAGAAGTTTGAGCTATATATATATATATATATATATATATATATATATATATATATATATATATATATATATATATATATATAGTTCACTTCTAAAATTGGCCAAATGCATGCTCTAAAACCCGGGGAAGTTCAAATTGTAATTTACCCTAGTTACTATGATGTCTCAACTGTAAGGGAAAAGACAACAAAAATTATCCCAAATTGCCCAATTTACAAAACAAATTAACCTTAAAAATGACATCCCGTCAAATATCTTATCAATGTGCAATTAACATTAAAAATGACATCCCCTGTCAAATATCTCACTGTCTATTTGCATAAACACAGTGAACAGGTCAACAGGGTTACACAGATTACCAAATCATACAATCCACAAGTCAAATGATATATCTACATTAAAAAAAAAAACAGGTAACATGTTGCAGGTGTGTAGTTCAAGTTGCAGGTAAGTTTATGTTTCCAGGGGAGGTTTGGAGTACTATTCTTAGGTAAGCATATAAAAATATACAGTCACATACAATATTCGATTTTACATACTTAATTGTATAAACATAAATTAATTGCTCACCGGATGAAAAAATAAAACAGCTAAGATATGTTTGGTATGCAACACGAAACAAGTCAATTCACTCTGGACAGAGCCCAAATTTTGGTTTTCAAGGAGTTGGAATTTGACAAAAATAATGGTACGTACTTGATTCAGTTGTATAATTTTTATTTAAAATTCAGGTTGAATTCCGTAGGCTGAATGAGATTATATTTTTTTTAATAATTTCATAAGTTATTTTAAAATTAATAAGCTCATCGGATTATTTGTGGGGTTGGTACTCTATTCGGTATCAATGGTCCAATGTCCGTATTTTTGTATAAAATTGTCCGATGCCCATACTTTTGTATAAATAGTAGTTTTGAGAGGGAGAAGGAGAGAAACACACTTCCCTTATCTTTTGTTCACGTCCTTTGAATTGAGCCGAAATATCTGTTTGCAATGTCGTTGTCCTTATTTGTACGTATATAAAGGCAGGGAAAAGAGTACATCATTATTTTGTTACTCATTATGGAACATTGTAAATATACGTTGAAGAAGGAAAATAATTAAAGAAGCAAACAAACAAAGAACGAAGAGTGAGGTTTAAGAGAATCAAGAAATAGCAAATACGCATATTCCAAGTAAAGTTCAACCAATGCCCTCAGGTTCCCTACTCTCTCTGTCTCTCTATAACTACCGATTTTCTCTCTCTAGGGATAATGCTGAGGAAAGCTGAGATAATGAACTACGTAAATGGGAACGTGAAGCAGGGGCTTAAAGATCGATCAAAGGTCTGATAAATCTGCTGTGTTGATTTTGTTCTCGGCTTGGACTTGAAGATTGATATGGGTTTGGTTTGGTTTGGTTTTGCAGAAAGTGGTTCAAACCAAAGAGATTTTATCCCAACAAGCTGTTAAATCGAAGGAGATCTTGTCCAAACAAGCCGTTAAGCTTGCTAAACAGGCAGAAGAGCATGAACGATTCATCAGCAAGGTATATATACATTGTCCATTTGAATGATCAGATTTTAATGGATAGTTTATCTCTTGTTTTAAATTCGAATTTTAACTTGATTGATTTTGATTTTGGTGGTGTTTACAGGTGACTTATTTATGCGGTGTTCTTGGGTTTGGGGCATTTTGCTTTCTATTGGGTTCAAGTGAGTAAAATGACCCTGATCTATAGTGCCAGTTTGTACATAAGAACCTTTATTTCTCTTCTTCATTCTTGTTTTTTTTTTTTTATAACTAGATATCTGGGCTAGCTTGCGCGCCCCTCAACCAATTCAATTCTTGCGCGCACCTCAACCAATTCAATTCTCCGCACACCTCAACCAATTCAATTCTTGTTGATTTTCATAGTCACTATTTTTATCTGTCAGGACCGCAAGATGTTCCATATGTCTACTGCTTGTTCTACGTCACCTTCGTTCCTCTTCGGTGGATCTATTACCGGTTCATGAAATGGCATTACTATCTTTTGGTAAGAACACATCTGCATTATTTACCATCTGGGGTATATTTTCTGTTGTTAATTTTGTAGTGTCTGCCATGGCAGGAGTTCAGTTTAAGAACTATGATAGAAACTCCCATTGTTTGCTTGTACTGTTGTTTCAATAGCAGTTTTCAGTTTCTAGTTTTTGGTAGGATTAGCCTTTTAGACATTGTGGGGTAGAATTCACTGCCCATGGAATTTTTAGAAATTTTTCTTCCTTTCTAAACACGTCTACGCGATTAGTCTTGTCGTCCCTTTGATGGAGCAAAAGTGAAATTCAATTAATAGGATGATGGGATATGGAAGAATCACATAGGCAGACATGAAACTACAAAAGGACGCTATTTTCTCGGAAATGAGATAAAAGGAAACAATAGAGCCTTTGAAAGGCCACTCCAGTGTGCTATCGATGAGCTGCTTCCATATCCAACTTCATGTTACTCTAACAATCCATTTAATGAAACCAATCTTCACCCAAAAAATTGTACAGAACTATTCTCTTTAGAAGAGAAATGGCCAAAATGGAATAACCAATCTTGTGTTTTGCAGGACTTTTGCTACTATGCCAATACTTTCTTCTTGGTTATGCTTCTGGTATTCCCGAAAAATGAAAAGCTTTTCATGATTTGCTTCTCATTTGCGGAGGTAATTACATGGATTCGAAATGTGCTTTTGTATCATAATATGGCCGGAAAGCTAATTTGCTTTGGATTGCCACATCCTTTTATTGTCTGCAGGGTCCATTAGCATGGGCGCTGATTGTTTGGCGTTGTAGCTTAGTTTTTAGTTCTGTTGACAAGATCGTTAGCGTCCTCATCCATCTTTTACCTGGTGAGTTGCCCCGCCATTTGTGACTTTCAGTGGGCTGCTCATAACATTTCAATGTCTCCTATTTGGAAAGGAAGACTAAATCACGAACTTGCCAGTTCAGTTGCAGATTTTCGCCAAATTTTTCTGTGTTCTGCATTGGCATTTATGCTTTTGGGTTATAATCATGGTGGTCAATGCCGGTAAAAGATAATTTGAAAGAATCATGCGAGTCAATTACCAAGAACACCGAACAAAAGGAATTTTCTGTTTTCAGGGATAGTTTTCTTCACAATTCGATGGTGGGATCCCACATCCTTTGAATCCATGCATCCTGATGGAACCGGTCGGAGAGCTTCATGGCCTTATGTAGAAAGCAAATCTTTCCTTTGGACATGGCTCTTTCTGGTGCCCTTGGCTGCTTACAGCCTATGGCAAGCTCTCTACTTAATCATTGTGAATGTCTTGCGCCGGCAGAGGCTGTTAAGAGATCCCGAAGTCATGACTTCTTACAGGTTATTAAGTTCTTTTTGTATGTTTGGTTTTTCAACTTTTTGGATTCATTTGATATGGAAGAAAGAAACCAAAAGTGACATTTGAAGTCTTGTAGAAAGATTGGAGGAAGAATGCAAATAAGAAGTGTAGATCATTTTTCTGCCATCCTACCATAGAGAAAATTTTGCAACAAAAATTTGGGAAAAAACAAAATAGTAGTTTGGATACAATTAAAGTCGTAAGATATTCAAATTATTCATAAACACAAATATGGGGAAAAAATTCGCATGTGTTTTGACACGAAACAAAAATCCAAACTTTCTTGCATATTTCAGTTGTATGAAAATCTCGACTTTCCAAAGCACTCTCTGCTACTTTCTTGCAAAACAAACACAAATTGTTGTTATTACGTCTTTTCTTCACTTTCTATCAATCCTGCCTCTCAAACGACAATTGTGTCTTTTCTTCACTTTCCCTGATTCTCCTGCCTATAAAACGATAACTTGTGTTTATCCCTTGCGCTTTTGTTTTGGACCCAATTTGCATTGTTACTAACAATTTGTTGGTTCAATAGGGAGCTCTCTAAAAAAGCGCAAAGAGCTAACAACATATGGTGGCGATTAAGCGGATTGCTAGGGGATGATAATCGCCTGTTCATGTACGTTACCCTCCAAGCACTATTCACAGTGGCAACAATGGCCTTTACAGTCCCCATATTTTTGTCATATAGATTACATGTAATTTTCCAAATATTCAAGGCCTCTGCAACCATATGGAACGGAGGTCATTTTTCGCTTGAAGTGATGCCAAAGCAGGCGGTCCTCAAGGAGAAGAAGAAAAAGGAGACGCAATCTGGAAAAACCCTGGAAGATCTGTCATCTGTTGCGTTGGAAAATGCAATGAAGGCTGTCAATTCTCCTGCAAAAAACCAGTAGGATCAGCCTTTGATCACGCAGGAAAATGAGAAAATGCAATGAAGGCAGTCTTCTTCTGCAAAAACTCTGGAAAGACCTGTCATTTTTTGCGCCGGAAAATGGAAATGAAAGGTGGTCAATTCTTGCTGACCGACCCAAGTCGGTTTGTACTATAGAGAATTGGGATGTCTGCCGTGGAATCTTCAGCTTTGGGTTGGTGGTAGTGGTTCATTAGTCAAATGAGATGATTTTCCAGGGTTTTATTTCCACTTTTCAGCTTGTTTTTTAGACTATAGTTTTTGTTAGAACTTTTCTTGGTTTAGGAAATGATATAGAACTGCAATGATAAATAATACTCCCTCCGTCCATTTTTTATTGTCTGACTATTCATTTGGGTAAAAATTAATAGGTAAAAGTTTGTATAATTATTATTTTTCCTTTCTGAAAAAAATTGGTGGGTAAAGAATTAATAGGTAAAAGTGAAGGATAATTTTGGAAAGTTAAGGTAAAAGTTGATCTGAAAGGTGTAATAACGATATTTTATTAATAAGTTGAATTTAAGAACTAACACAATTAAAAAGAGACAGAGGGAGTAGAAGTACTATAAGTTCCATCGGGGATAAAAAAAAATTAAACCGAAGGGATCTTGTGACTCGTTATTTTGTCTCATGCTTCATTGATGAAGCTTGATGCAGTTAATAATGGGTCGTGAGATTATGCCACCATGTGGACCCCGATAGGTCCGACCCCACCGGACGCAGCATCCAAAAATGTCAAAAACGATGCTCCTAAAACCATAAGAACAATCGCATTGATTCAATTACACCCACAATATCTGGTGATAAATTGGTACAACCAAAGCATATTTTTGAATAGCATATTTCTGAAAACAGATTTCTGGAAAAACAATATTGTATGCTATTCTGGGGGGTCTCAGGTTCTCCCTCACCCTCTCGACTCTCTAGAGCACGTGCTTCACAACCTACCCAGATTCATCAGATTCAGATCAGAGATCCTTCTCACCTCCCGTAGAAAAATTACCGGGGACTGAGGTACTGCAACGTGATGCACAAATCTCACCTGCGATCACATTCATATGAAGCTCATACCAAATATACGGAACGCATCACCTGCGATCACATTCATA